>JASPKZ010003792.1:0-1200000 GCA_030220185.1 Diploptera punctata
TTTTTGTAGAGGGTGGTAAACTAACAAGCCCGGTGGCTGATTTCATACGGGTGACAAGTTATGCGGTTGGATAATCAAGTTAGAGGAGTAGATGTGTGGTGTTACAGTTTCCATTAGAATATCAGTGTGAACTGGTGTTGGTGCTAATGCAGCGGTAAAGTGGTGAAGTGTTGCGCAGGGAGAAGGATGATGTCCCCCCCCCCAAACCCTCCACAAATCATCCAACAACATCACTGCCTGTGTGCATTCATTTCCAAAATGTATCACCAACGTTCTCCAAGAGTAGTGATATTTCCAAAACCCGATACTCGCACATTATACACCAACATACAGCCTGGCTTATGTCAAGATGCATTACATAGCTTATAGGACAGCGCCGCTAATGAGTTTTCTGAAATAAGCAATTACATCCGTAATTATGTCCACAGAGATATTCATCTAAAGTATACAAGCTGCTATTACAGACTCTTCCTTACTTTAATCTATTATAGACAATTATAAAGAAATAGAAAGAACAAAGATAATACTAAATGACAAAACGCTAGAACAAGTAAAATGTTTCAATTATCTAGATGTATCTTTATGTTGTAACAGAGAAAAAAAACACAAATAATAAGTTACAAATATTTCAATATTTATATGGCACCATTAAAACACTGGGAAAAAAGTAAGAAAAGAAACACATTTAAAATTTTATAAATAATTGGCTGTATCTGTAATATTATATGGCTCAGAAATATGGACTCTGAATAAACTATCAATTAAAATGAAAAGAAGCAGCAGAAATGACTTAACCCTCTGCATGCCACTGGTAAAATCTCATGTGTCAGATATTTAAATCGCATCTGCAGATGTGATCGGCTTTGCAAGTAGTTTAAGTATATTACCTGTCAGATAACGGGCGGAAGTATCAGAGCCGATCCAATCAGTTCACGGCACCTATAGAGCGTGGCAGGATATACTTTAAAGGATAAAAAACGGACTGAAGATATCCGTAAAGAAATAAAAATATTCAGTTTGACAGATAAAAATAGAAGAGTATAGGAGAAATGGTATGAACATGTCTGCAGAATCGATCAACAGATTGCCTAGTAAAAGTCTGAACTATCAACCAATAGGAGGAAAAATAGATCGAGGACACCCACGAAAGAGATGGACGCAGCAGCAATAATACTTGGAGCCGGATTGAATCAAAAAGGTTTAATCCTTGCAAGAAGAAGATAATTATAAATTTAATGAAATCAGGTGAATCATTTCCTTCTCGTTTCATGATCTATATGCACATAAACCAAGAAAATTGCTTCCTATAAGTACCTCTTTATATCAGTCCTCCTCAATTTTAAAATTTTCGTCAGAGGTTTCAAAGACATGAGTGGTCCGATATTCTCCGCAAGTAACCTCCCACGCCTTATAACATAACTCCTCACGTGACAGTCACATGATAAGCTATAATTTACTGTAAATAAACACCTATGATGTTCTGTGCAGGTACCGGCGATCTTTAGGTGTAATGATAAGCTGGGTCTTCTTGCAGAGTTCTTTTTATATACGGATACGTCTGCGCAGCCTCAAGGAGTTGACGTTGGATTATAGTGTGAACAGTGGGAGATAGAATGATTTGACCTTGTCGAAAATAAAATCACTATAGAAAGATGAGGTTTATACATCGAAATGCTGACAATATCTGACATGAAGAAGAAAAGGATATAATTGCACAAATATCAAATTTTTTAAGGATTTCGGGTTTAATATATTCTATCTTCAAGCCCCAGTTAGTCCAAAAACATTCAAGACTAAAAGTGTATAAAACACTGGCTCTTCCAATTATTTTGTATGGTAGCGAAGTATGGACATTGAAACAGAAGGATATACAGAGACTTAGATCTGCTGAAATGATATACCTTCGGAGGGCTGCAGGATACACACTACTAGATCACAAAAAATGAAGACATCTTAGAAGAATTACACATGGGATATTTAGAAAACAGAATTTTTGATTATAAGTCGAGATGGATAGAACATGTTCATCGAATGGAAGATCACAGGATACCCAAACAAATGTTAAGATATCAACCTGCAGGAAGAAGAAGAAGAAGAAGAAGACCAGAACGTCCACTCAAAATACTTTTGGACGGTGTTTCTCTTGAGGCCGAAACAGGTCAACAAATGGCCTAAATTCGTGAATGTGCTATGATGATGATGAACTGCTGACTTCACCAAATTGGTTCGGTAAACTAACCATAAATGTACAGGCTATGAGAACACCCAAATATGGCACCAGTCTTCAAATACATTCATGATTACCAGAGAAATTGGTAGGGGCATCTTAACAGAATTCCTTCAACATGACTCCCAAGAAAATCACATGGTACCAACCACGTGGCAAGCTATCATTAGCTCGTCCGAAGTAGAATGTCTAGAGAGGACCATTCATTCAATTTGTAACACGGTAACTAATTGTCTACCATTCCATGTCGAAACCTACCTCGAAATTATTTCTGCCAGAGAAGCGTTGTGATGTACCAAGTCCATGTAAAATATGCCGTATTAATTGGAAAGCACAGAAATCGAACCCACGATACAGCAATTGGATCCCACTATATGGGGGATGTGGAATCCCTCCTTGTGTAAGAACTACGTTTAGTGACGGGGGACGCGGCGCGGCTAGTATTAAGGGCTACCTAATCTTCCAAATCACGAGTTGTATTACTTTTATATGGTTTAAATGAATTTTAGTCGTTGCAGTTCAAAACGACAGATTTTTTTTTGAACACGGCTTTGATACATAGAAACGCTTCTCTGGAATACATTTTAAAGCTAGTTTCGACATGCAATGGTTACCATATAAGACTAACACAAGGAAGGATAATTGTAACTATTGCTTTCGTGGTTATTAAATATCACATTCGCTTGTACTTTGATCCTATTTAGTTTTTTCGTAATAATGTTTTTGATTTCAGTAAATTAATTTTCAAATCACTAACTATTGAATTCTTCATTCAATTTTCTCAACCTTAAACAAATCAAGATATATTAAATTCCAAACTAATTGTGTAGATGGATAGATCATCGGTTGATTAATGTCTTTGACATCGTCCGATTCCTAAGAGCCAATTTTGTCATTCCATTCAATCCCCTGGTTATAGATGTTTCTCCTTCATGTATAAAATACTTCCTGTCTCCAGCAGGTTTTAGGTCTTCCCTCAGGTTTCAATTCCAAAACACTTTTTGGTAGCCGATCCTCTTCCATTCGCTGGACATGTCCATACCATCTTAATTGCTGAGTTTTAATATAATCTAAAATAGTGCACTCAATCTTCATTTTCTCCCTTATAACTGAGTTTCTAATTGTTCCTCTTCTTCAAATTCTTGCTGTCCTTCGTATAAAATCAATTTCCGTTGCCAAAAAATACTTATTTTATTTTGTTCTGCTCCATAAGTAATGATGCTTTTAACAATTATGTGATATACAATTGTTCAATGTAAATAAAATCTCAACTTATAAAAAAGCAACATTAAATAAATAAATTATATTATGAAATTAAAATTTTTACAAAAATGTAATATTTCCTCATGTATCACTAATTAATTACGATGTTACACCAATTAGATCGCATACCCACGAGGATTAGAGATTAGACTTACGATTACGCAATGAGATGAGCGAAATTCAATCGGATTGTAGTGCATAATCAACCGTGAGATCTATATTGACCTTGTGTATTGACACAAGCAGAGGTTTGTATCTTCCGCTTTAGTGTCTCTCAAGTCAATACACCAATAACAGATCATAACAGATGAACAAACAATGTACCACCACCATGCTTCGGTTACAACCAACAATATGCAATTATTATCTCGGCTACGACCACTTTTATAACAAAACGTAAATATGTTTTTAATTCTAAACAAAGAGAGAGCCGGATGAAGATTTTTTCCGCTCCGTGTAATTCATTACTTGCCGTCAAGCTCCAATCTCAAATTAACTTTTAGAATTTTAAAAATACATAGATTTCATAACATTTTTAAAAATAAATACTACAGACCTGCAAAGTCTATTTTTTTTTACAGTTGATACGCTCTTTCGGTAATAACACGGGTCAACATGATTTCTGTCTCATGAGTACCAATAATTGTACTTAACGCAATTATTTTATCGTGTTTTCAAATATGTATTCGGGATTTTTCCATCATCCACAGTTATTTTATTTCAATTAATGGATTTAAACAATTATTTTTTTAATAAACCTAGAATTCTTCCCGGAAAATCTTGGCGCAGTGGGCGAAGAGCACGGGGAACACTTTCATAAGGAGATTTCAGCAATGGAAAAGAGATATCAAGGCAAATAGAATCCTAATATGCTGGCCGATTATTGTTGGACCATCAAGAGGGATGCTCCACAGGCGAAATATAGCAGAATATCGTCATTTCTTACTTTCTAGGGGAGTCGGAATGTTCGAATATTGTGTAGTTACGAATGTATAAAATATTAAAGTGTTTGAAAAGATAAATTCCTGTCTCTCGGAAAACTTAGGTGATGGAGAAAAACTGATATCATATTTGAATTCAGGAGAAAAAGTAATATCAGAATCACATATGTTTCTTTCTGAGACAAAAAAAAATATTTTTTGTTTCTCAGTGTAATTGTCAGTGGGCCGAACATTTGTCAGCCTTCTTATAAATAAAATAATTTGTCAGTATTTTTTAGATCATTTGTTTCAAAAATCGACGTTTACATTAAATATATATATTTTTAAATAACTATATTTCCGATCCGATTGAGGGTCTTTCCACTTTTCAGCGGTTGCCCTTTTACTAGCCGGCTGCTGACCCTTCACATCCACATGTGTCAATCACACAGGTAGATGATCAACAGCCAGTGTAGGGGTGACATGTGGTTAGCATGTCGAGTCTCCCAGCCGTTATAGCTGGTTCCTCAACCTGGAGCCGCTACTTATTGTAGCTACCCAATTGCCTCACGATGCTGGGTGGGTACCGGTCCCATACTGGCCGAAATATCATGAGAAAATGTCTTCCCCCATGGAGACTCGAACCAGCGCAAGTCAGGTAGCTCTGCGCCAAGGCTTCCTACCTTAACCGCTCGGCTACGGCGCGGGACAAATAACTATATTTAAATAATGATTTGTTAGTAAACAGCTTAATTTTTTTCGTTAAATAGTCCAAACAAATGCCACTCTCGATTTCCAAATTATGTAGATAAATTCACTTCTCACTTCGTGAGTCAAGAATTCATCGATAATTTGGAAATCACTCGTGGCTTTACTTATGATAAAGTCCTACTAATATTATAGTTGAAAAATAAAAAAATATTTGACGATTGGATTAAAACTAAACAAACTTAAGAAACAATGATATCTAATACCTTGTCAGACCGACTTCCTGTTTAATGACTCCATTTATGCGGTCCGGAATTATGGTAACCAATTTCTCTATAATTATGGGTTGACTTTGTATAAAATCATTTTATTTAATGTTTGAGATGACAGGCCTACTTAGATTAATGTGTTACTAGTACTAACAGGCATAGCTTAATATTGATCCGCTTCGTTTGTTGATGATTTGCGAACTAATGCCGTGTCATCCCACTTACACTCGCTTTACAACAGTCTGTGGCATCAAGGATTGCAGCTATTAGCCTAAGTGAGCTGTGTAGTGCTTCATTTGCTATTTGTTCCTGACTATACATGGTTAGTATCTACGTCCGTGCGACGCAGCAACAGTGCTGCATTGACTACAGGTAAACGTTCCGCTGTGTCGTACAATATAAGTGTTGTAAATATTTTGGATGTAACTTTGTTTTGAAAACAAGGGTTGAAATTAAATAAATATTAGTGCACAAACCAGAAATAGAATCGTCGTGATTCGGAACTACGGTCTGTAACAACAAATCAATATCAGACTTAGGACCTACATCAGATGTTTTAAATAATATTCGTAGCTCAGTCGTTTACATGGTGGCGTTTGGTTCAACTACTATGCCGCGAGTTAAGAAGTGTATAGTTCAGATTAAAGCTAGGCAGATTATCTTCTTCTTCGGCTTTCCCCCACTTATAGGTTTGCCGTCTTCAGTTTCCATTTATCTCTAACATTCCAATCTCCCTCTTCCAAATTCCTATCCTCCATTATTGTTCTGACGTAGGTTTTCCATTTCCATCTTGGTCTCCCACGTTTATGACATTTTAAAATAACTATTTAAACTCATAGACCGATAATTTTGCCTCTTCCTGTTGATAATGTTTCTTCCTGTTCGTAATGAGAGATATCTCAACAAATTAACTTCTTTGACAAGGATATCAATTCAACAATGTACTATTGAAATGCTACAGCAAGAAATGCCAAAAGAAAACAACTTCAAAAATTACAACAACAAAAAGTGTGTCGCTCTAGAAAATGTATTAAATGTTGTATAATGAATCTGCATTATCGTTAATAGTTATTTATCATACAATCATCCGTCATTGGTTTTCCCACGCCCAAAGAGATTTATCAGTATAGATATGCTATTTATAACTATACAACCGTATTAGAAATCGCCCAGAAGTAAGATCGGAATACATAACCTCACATTTGGTAAATACTAAATATTATAATTATTTTTAGCTTCTGATGTTGTATTATTCGCTAAATATTCCAAATCCAAAGCGAGGTTGCGTTTTTCATTAGACAAAATCACTCGCGACTTTGTCGCTCGTGATTTTTTCAGAAAAACACAGCCTCTTGTTGGATTACTGTTGACAACTATTCATGCGTTTAAGATAAGATCCACAAGAGAGTATTAATTTAAGATTAGATTAAAACTTTAATGAGAAGAGGAAAACTCTTTCAGAAGAAATAAATGTCATTATTATTATTGTCATTATTATTATTATTATTATTATTATTATTATTATTATTATTATTATTATTACTATTAGTATTATTATTGAGGAATGTGCCGACATTGTAAAGAAAAGAAAGCTAGCAAAAATGAAATGGTTACACGAGCCAAATGAGGTAAATTTAGAGCAATTGGGTAGTATTAGACGGGCACCAAGCTACTAAAGAGTAAAAAGAGGGAATATTTGAGAGAGAAGATTAATGATCTTGAAATGAATGCAAAAAATAGGATTGGTGAATATTTTGGGTGAAATTTAAATTTTAATTTATTTCTAATTATTTTTGATGAGGCTATGAAATCTAATTAATAAACTAGGATTAGATACCCTATTATTTATGAATTAAAAATTTATTAGAGAATTATATCAGGGAATTAGTATAGAGACGAAAGGGTTTCCGGCTAGAACAAACATAATTCGGAATGAAAATGGGGATATGATTGCAGATTCCAGGAGTATATTAAATAGATGGAAAAGTTACTTTAATCAGCTATTAAATGTACATACAGAACAGGACATTGTGGAGGATAATTTACAGACGGCAGAAATGCTAGTCGCAGAGCCAAGTGCATTAGAGGTTGAAATGGCGATTGAAAAATTGAAGATGTATAAAGCATCAGGTTCAGATGAGATCCCAGCAGAACTGAGAAAAATTGATGGACAAGTTACGCTGGTTGCTTAGTATGATTTGGGAAAATGAAGCTCTTCCAGATGAATGGAAGGAATCAATTATCGTATAAATTTATAAGAAAGGAGATAAAACAGATTACAACAACTACAGGGGCATCTCATTACTTTCAACTTCGTACAAAATTCTAACAAATATATTAGTAAGCAGACTTACTCCCTATATTGATGACATTCTAGGAGATCATCAATGTGCATTTAGAAGAAACAGGTCTACAACGGATCAGATTTTTAGTATAAGACAGATTTTAGAAAATAAATGGGAATATAATGGTACTGTACATCAACTGTATGTAGACTTCAAAAAAGCATATGATTCAATTAAGAGGGAGAAGTTATATAGTATTCTGCTGGAGTTCGGAATTCCTAAAAAGTTAGTTAGACTTATACGAATGTGTCTAAATGGCACAAAGAGTAGGGTGCGTGTAGGCAAACAGTTTTCGGACACTTTTGAAATCTAGAATGGGTTGAAGCAAGGAGATGCACTATCTCCTCTACTATTTAATTTTGTACTAGAGCATGCCATTAAATCTTTAGAGAATGAGGAAGGCTTACAACTCAATGGTATTAATAAGCTGTTAGTTTATGCTGATGATGTAGTACTGTTGGCAGATAGCGAGGAGATTCTGAAGGACAACACGCACACACTATTGAGTAACACTAAGAAATTAGGACTGGAAGTAAATATCAATAAAACTAAACATATGGTCACACGTAGAAATTCATTAAATAATGGTAATGGACAGCTAATGACAAATGAAGGAAATTTTGAGGAGGTAGCTGAATTCAAATACCTAAGAACAATAATCACAAGTAGGAATGAGATGCACAAAGAAATTAAACATAGGCTCAATTCTGGAAATGCATGCTATTATGCATTGCAGAGACTCTTGATGTCCCAACTCCTTTCAAAAAAACGTTAAACTGAAAATTTATAAAACTATTATTCTACCAGTTATATTATATGGGTGCGAAACATGGACGCTTACTTTAAGAGAGGAAAGAAGATTACAAGTATTTGAGAATAAAGTACTTAGGAAAATTTTTGGACCAAAGAGAGATGAACAGACAGGTGAATGGAGAAGACTACATAACAATGAACTACATGGTCTTTATAGGAAGCCAGATATAATAAGAACAGTTAAGTCTCGTAGACTGCGATGGGCAGGACATGTTGCACGTATGGGGAATGAAAGACTTGCATGGAAGCTTCTTGTAGGAAAGCCAGAGGGAAAACGCCCAGTTGGTAGACCAAGAATGAGGTGGGAGTATAACATTAACTATGATTTGAGGGAAGTGGATTATACGGGGAATGATTGGAAAGCATTAGCTCAGGATAGGGACATATGGAGAGCTTATGTCCGTGCGGCCTTGAACCTACGGGTTCGATAGTGCCAGTGAGTAAGTAATTATTATTATTATTACTACTTACTCACTGGCACTATCGAACCCGTAGGTTCATGGCCGCGCGGACATAAGCTCTCTATACATCCCTATCCTTAGCTAATGTTTTCCAATTATTATTCCCTGTACAATTTACTTCCCTCAAAGATATTATCAATATTATTATTATTATTATTATTATTATTATTATTATTATTATTATTATTATTATTATTATTATTATTATTATTATTAAATGCAAGCACTAAATCTTGGGGAAATGCTACCACAACCTACCTGCAATAATCTACTCAAAATATTTTACTGACCATTTATATGCATTCTACTACCATATATCACCCATTTTGTTCCCTTCTCAGGGTATTGCATACCTTTCTCTCCTTTATCCAGGCAGGGATATTGCTTCCAGCTGCGATAAAATCCTATTTTTAACACGTTGGGGGAAATTTAGGAAGCATGAAACATAAAAATAAACATTCAGGAATATACTATACGCTTACTCCGGTAAAATGAAAAAAAGACAAAAAAATACGTACGACGTGATGTGACAAGCAAAATAAAATAAAGTTTTACTGAATTCGAAGAATTGTGCCAAGTTACACTGAAACGATACCACGAGATCGCAATGTTTGTAACTAGATATGAAACAGCATACTGTAAATAAAATGTTTCAAAATACAACCCTTCCATTAGTGTTGCTTTCCAGAGTGGAATTTTAACTCTAAATGAAATTCATAACAGTAGTGTGCGCGTATATATGTGAGTGCGTATATATACAATATAATAGCAATTAGATAAAACACCTTATAATTATATGTACTCTTGTAATATGCTTAGGCCTATATTAGTTAAATCTGAATGTTGCGCATTACGAAAGAGTTATCCATTTTAAATTACATGTAACAAGTATTCTAAAATATTTTTCTAAGCCAAGCTTCCATTTTACTATTATGTTAAAATCTCTTTCCACATACGAGGTAAATCAACAAATTTCTGAAAAAATTACTGATTAAATATAATATCATGAGGAACAATAATTATTTTTTTGCAAATGTCCCAGGTTGTCTTTCGACATTCGTGGTGTTCTCTCCTGGCATGGCGTACTTGTAACCCACTTCTGAGGTTGGGGCGCCTGGAAAGCGGCGTTGCGTTGCCCCCGATGATATGATGGGTGATGATAATGATAGAGGTGCGCCAGGAGATTCCCTAATCCTAAGCTTAATCTAAGATGAATATAAATGATAATGATTGCGATGGTCATAGATTTCGGGAACCGTTTCGACCTTAAAGTTTTCCTGACATTTGTCTTACAGGTGAGGAAAAATCCCAATAAAAACCTCACCCAGAAAAACTATCCCAACCGGGGATCGAACCCGGGCCCGCTGCGTGACAAGGTAGCACGCTTTCTCGAGACCACAGCGGTGGAAACAATAAAATCTAAATGCCGGAATTCGTTTTTAGAATAATTAATTGCATATTTTCTGTTACCTGGATATCCTTGCGTACTTGTAGTTATATCTAACGTTTCTGCCTTTATTATCCGATCATCTTGAGAGCTTGCCTGATCAGCGTAAAGCAGCCTCAACAAGAATTACTGGACGTGGTGACAAAAAAAAACTTAAAAGCCATGGTGTAGCGACTAATAAAGTAATGAAGTGTCCGAATAAATTAATTAGAAAAATCGTGATACATACATAATGAAACGTGGAAAGACAGTTATGTATTACAATTAGAACAGGATTTCCAACTTGAATAAAAGTTAATTCATATCTGGCGGGCACGTTGATTCAAACGTTATCGGGCATCGTTTTGAATTCCACCAGGGATAAAGGATCCAGAACTTAACTTTCGCATTTTGACGTAACGAAATGTAACTTAAGGTAAGATAACTGCGTTATTGTATATTAGTCTAAAAGTTAATTGCAAAAAGAAAATGCTCCAAAAATCCCTTATTTATCTATCTACGTTGCACCGAACTTTATCAGTAGATATCTCAATAGAGAGTTAAATACATGTTGGCAGCTTGAGATGCAATTGAATTTGTAATGAAAAATAATCAATAATAACACTGAGCAACAAAAATATACTTTTGTTTGTCTCACAAAGACGAATATGTGATTCTGATAGTATTTTTCTCCTGAATTCAAATATGATGTCGGTTTTCTCCATCGTGCAAGGTTTTCGAGAGACAGGCATTTATAATTTCAAACACTTTAATATATTCTACATTCGTAACTACACAATATTCGAACATTCGAACTCACCTAAAAGTAAGAATTGACGATTTCCTGCTATATTTCGCCTGTGGAGCATCCCTCTTGATGGTCCAACAATAATCGACCAGCATATTAGGATTCAATTTGCCTTTATATATATTTTGCATAGCTGAAATCTCCTGAGTTAGCTCATTTGGACGAAAAAACATTTATTAAAAAATAATTATTTAAATCCATTAACTGAAATTGAAATAAAAAAACTGTGGGTAATGGAGAAATTCCGAATACATATTTGAAAACACGATAAAAACTGCATTAAGTACAAAAATCATGTTGACCAGTGTAATCAATAATAGTGGAAATAGTTTGTTATCTGTAGCATTCATACAAGATCATAATATTATGGATTACAATAATCAAACATCTAATCAAGATACGGACTAAATACACTACAATTTTCGTTAATCTTTGACATATTTACATTTAAAATTGTTAGAACATAACGTAACTTATCGTATATAGTAATATTCCTTTATCTTCTCGTGAATCATTAGTCATTATGAAGGAAATATTTATCGTAAGTAATGTCACGAGTGATTTCCAAATTATCGATAAATTCACGACTCACGAAGTGAGGAGTGAATATATCTAGAGAATTTGGAAATCAAGAGTGGCATTTGTTAGGACTATTTAACGAATAAAATTAAGCTGTTTACTCACAAATCATTATTTAACTATAGTTATTTTAAAATATTTATATATTTAATGTAAACGGCGATGTTTGAAAACAAATTGGAAACGATAGGCACGCTTCATCTGCTTCTTTTGTTTATCACTGCAACCAGATCATACTATTTATTGCCAAAGGAACGCAATATTGTAAGAATGCTCTCTAGTGGAGAAAAAATGAAACACATCAAACTGTATATTAATTCATTTCTGATGTCGTATGATGTAAATATGATAATTATATTTTTCTGGATTGTTACCTGGGAAAAAATACATTTAAGAAAGTGCAAGCAGTGGTTTCTTTTTTTGGTGGTATAATCAATTGCTACAAATGTTTTTATATTAACTCCCGCATGCGGCATGTGTTGACATTCATGTACTATATATGCAATCTGGTAGCCGTATTTCTCGGAGGCTCAGTCACTGCAAAATAATGGTCAGACCTGTTCAGAATATTAAAAAAGGAGGAGCTTTCTTTAATATGGTAATTATAACACTGATAAATATTTCGTGAAACACGACTCTGATTGGTCGTAAAACAGAAATCGTTGAAACGTGATTGGCCATTGAGTCCCATTTGGGACATGAGTTAAATAGTCTATTTAATGGCGTCCTTTTGAACAAATGCAACTGAAAAATGCTGTTATTTTCCCCAGTTTAATGAGCACACCTATCCTGAAAGGAATATGTAATCTTACCTGCTACGTGCATTAGTTTTCATTAAAATTGCATTGTACTCAATTGTAAACAAACCTACGTTTGTTATTGTTGAGTGGAAGAAAAGGCCACATAGATGTAACTATAATACTATAAATAAACAAATATCTGATAAATTATTAGCATACGCTAGAGAATTCAACTGTCTAATATGTAATATCTACATTCGAATGAAAGTTTACTGAAATAGCTGAAAATCAACATTTAAGCTTCTTAATGCAAAATTAGTTTTTACAAATAATTTAGCCATTCTTTCCGAGGGTTTAACAATTCGTCTCCGTAAAATTATGGCATGGATTTATTTTGTTAAACGGAATGCAATCGAGACAAACATGGTATTTAATTTTACATAGTGCGAAAACGATAAATTCAAGTGTGCAAACTTTGAATATGACTTAAAGAAAATTATTGCTCTTTCTACCTTAAGTCAGTTGGGGTAAAGCAAAGAAAAAAATTCTGTGAAAAATATTTAATTATACACTTCCATCCTTAACTGTTGCATTTAATAGAAAGTTAAATCTGACACACATATAATTCTAATTTTAGATTTCTGCTTGTTTTTCATAATAAATCCGACAGACTTCACTTCTTTGTTCTTAAATAAAAAATTAATTGCGGTTTTAAAAAAGATGGGCAATTCACCTAAAATTTTGAAATCTTTAATGATATTCAGATTTTATATAATAATACATGAAATTAAATAATAATAATAATAGATAATAAATAAATTACTTAAACTGGCAGATTAAATCATGAGGACTTATTGTACCTTCCACCCAATCAGTGAAGTAAGGTATACGAAATGCCACCATAATTGTCTCAGACTAAAATACAACTAACAAACATATGCACTAAAAATAAATGCAATTGTTTTATAAATGAATACAATTGTTTACAATTGTTTTTATTGTTTGCAGACGATCAGACAATCTTTAGCTCTTCAGAAAGAAATTTACAAATAGCAGCCTATAAATTAAATAGAGTAGCAAATAAATTTAATATGACAATATCTGAGAGTAAATCATAAGTAATGGCATTCGGCGGAAAAGACCATAAGAGGTGTAAAATCAGCATTTAATCGTACAATTCAACAGGTGAACAATTTCAATTATTTAGGATGCAATGTATCATACAGCCAGAAGGAAGATATTAATATTAAATTAAATAAGTTTTATAGAATGTGTGGGCACTATAAGACGGACACTGAAAAATAAAACTTTGAAGAATACACAATTAAAATTTTACAAAATTATAGCAGTGCCTGTCTTAACATATTTCTGTATGTCGGAGGTGAAAGACATCATGTCACAAAACTGTAGTTTTACAAGAGATCAACTTTTAATATTATTTTCACCTATATCTTCAGTGGAAAATGGTGTTTATCAACTGCCTTATTTAGCCAATTATTGTCACAGGACATAGTGTTCTATATCATTACAAAGAACACAAAATACACATTATGGACATGGTGTTAACTCAATTTTTTGTAAAAAGAGGACATGGCGTATTTTACATCCGACATACTGATTTATGCAAGTGAAAATTGGACTCTTAACCGTTCAGACAGAAGAAAAACAGTAAATGCAGAAATGAAGTTCTTACGTTCAGTAGCAGGTGTGACAATTTTGGACAGAAAAAATAAATTAAGTTATTAGAAAAGACTTAAATATATTTAATTTAACAAATAGAATTGACAATATGAGAAACAACTGATATGAATGTGTTAAAAGAATGCCTACAGATAGAATTCCCAAGATTTTATTACAAATTACAAACCAATACTTACTTACTCACTGGCACTATCGAACCCGTAGGTTCATGGCCGCGCGGACATAAGCTCTCCACACATCCCTATCCTGAGCCAATGCTTTCCAATCATTCCCTGTATAATCTACTTCCCTCAAATCATAATTAATGTTATTCTCCCACCTCATTCTTGGTCTACCAACTGGGCGTTTTCCCTCTGGCTTTCCTACAAGAAGCTTCCATGCAAGTCTTTCAAACCAATATGACATAGAATTGTTGGACGCCCATTTACTAGATGGGAATATTCACCAAATCCCACTTGATGGGAAAACAGGTCAAAAGGCCTAATTTCATAAAGTAGAAGAAGAAGAAGAAGAAGGTTGTTTTAAATGCACTGGTTATAAGTACTTGTAATTATGAATAATATCTGATTTATCAAGTAACTTACGATATTACGATAAGAAGTGACACTACTACAGAGCTTTCCGAAATTATGTTAATTTTTAACATGTGAATGACGTATTAATATAAATGTGAAAATAGGTACAAATTACTCTATATATTTAGGAATTTTTAATTAAATTGTCGTTTTAATAATAATTAAATATACTTGTATAATAATGACTCATTTCCTGTGTTTTATAAATGTGTATTTCATTAGCATATATTATTATTAATTCCTTATAGCTATGATCGTAAAAGATATTTTATAATATTTTATAAAAATCGCAACTCCCATATTAGTTAAAAATAAACTTACTGTAAATATGTCTGAATGTCATGTGCTCGAGTTACAGTACATAAGCTGTTGTTAAAATTTACATACCTGAAACAAAATAAAAACACAAATTAATTTACAGAATAAAAATTCCAGTAAATCTAACACTAGGAATTTATTTAATTCCGCTCATGGGTAAATAACCTTTGGGGATTCAAAAAAAATGTCATATATATAAATGTGTGTGTGTGTGTGTGTGTGCGTATGTATGTGTGTATGTGCGTATGTGTGTATGTGCGTATGTGTGTATGTGCGTATGTGTGTGTGTGTGTGTGTGTGTGTGTGTGTTTCAGAATAAGTATTATAGATTTCTGGGGGTTGTAGAGAGGAATTAGTAGAAAAAGTTTTGATGAGGAACCCATGTCCGGAAACGTACCATTTCGATGTAAAATAGGCTTGAAAATCGAAACACAATGGGCTGATATCGTGTGTCTTGTGTTTCAGAATAAGTATCACAGACTTCTAGGGATTGTAGAGGGGACTTAGTAGAAAAAGTTTTGATAAGGAACCCATGTCCGGAAACGTACCATTTTGATGTAAAATAGGCTTGAAAATCAAAACACAATGGGCTGATGTCGTGTGTATTGTGTTTCAAAATAAGTATCACAGACTTCTAGGGGTTGTACTACAAATGTGGTTCCACGTGGCGACCCTGTTGTTCGTTGCACAAAGAATACCTACCACACATATTTTTATACACAATTCTCGCAAGACCTGGTGTGTGCTCAATAATTTCTGCTGCCATCACAATTCGTGTACGAAGATCTTCCTCCGACTCGACATGTATAGTACAAACTAGAAGTCTGTAATACTTATTCCGAAACACAAAACATCGGATATCAGCCCATTGTGTTTCGATCTTCAAACTTACTTTACATCAAAATGGTGCGTTTTCGGACATGGGCTCCTTATCAAAACTTTTATCTACTAAATCACCTTTACAACTCCTGTAATAATATAATCCCTGTCTGTAATACTTATTCTGAAGTACCCGTGTGTGTGCATGCATATATATATATATATATATAATTTTATATATATAATTTTTATAAATATAAAAAATGTGTTCTGAACTATTTTATCACTTTGTATATAAAATAAATGCGTTCTCAAATGAAAATGTCAGGTCTAAAATATGTGTGTTAAAGCATTTTTTAAATTTTGTAATTTATTTTAATTCTGTCGATTAAATAAACTTTTTTTTTAGTTAACTAAATATATGTCTCCTCCAATAATTTACAGAAGAAATATAAAAGTGTGAACTACGTAATTTAAAGAAAGAGCTGAAGTTGTCTCAATACTGTGATACTTTCTACAAATAACAATGAGCAACAATTTGTTTTTGTCTCAGAAAGTAAAATATGTGATTCTGATAGTATTTTTTTCTCCTGAATTCAAATATGATATTGGTTTTTCTCCATCACGCAAGGTTTCCGATAGACAGAAATTTATAATTTCAAACACTTCAATATTTTCTGCCTAGAATTGGTTTACCAGCCGGCTCCTGACCTCACATCCATTAATCACATGTATTAGGCCAGTGTAGGGGTGAACATGTTGGTCCAGCATGTAGAGTCCCCCGCATGCCCCCATTATAGCGGGGTGTTCTCCAACCTGAAAGAGTTTTGCTATTTATTGTTAGCTACCCAAATTCCTCACACTGCTGGGTGGACCAAACCAACCGCTGCTCCCATACTAACCGAAATTCCATGAGAAAATTCCCTTCCCAACTACAGACTCGAACCATCGCATGTTTTCCCGTGTACTTCTACCTATAAATAAGAATGTTTAAATTATGTTGTATCAAATAATTAATCAATACAAGTAAAAGCTTTCCTTATTCACGGGGGACATGGTTTTTCCGAAATATGGATGCCGGCGAACATTGAATGGTAAATTTTTAATGGGTATATTGGGAAATACTGTCCCAAGATTACACAATTACAATAAAAATCATCAAAATTAAATCAAAATTACTGAGAGATTTTGAACAATTTTCTACTAATATTACTTGTCCGGCTGTCAGTCTTAGGCAAGGGCTTAAAGAACTAGTAATTTTTTTCCTGTTTTGCCACTTTCAAAATATCTTTCAATTAATTATTATTCTACTGTGAATTCAGCGTTACAATTCCTTATTTTGTCTTCGGATTTATTTATTCATTAACATTGAAACAGTGTGATATAGACGCACAAGACTCACCAACGCGTAAACGGTCAAGCATTTATATTTTTACTTTAAGCAGCAACACTTCTTTTTTCCACTTCGGAACTAATGTTCTTTCCTTTTACTCGACATTATAAATTGGCAACTAAGCAGAAAAGACACGTGTTATTCAATTACATTTATTGCAACAAATGACAAGTTGAAACAATAAAACACCGATCATGGCGAGGGCAGCATTTATCAACGGACATAGCTCCACGTGAAATACTGCGGTGCTGGCTTTTAACAACGAACTTTAGACTTAGTGACAATAAGGTTTCATTTACTTTGATATTAATTTGTCCATTTGGTTTGTATCACTCTTCGTAAATGCCGCTATGGCACGTGTCTGCAGTAAAATGCTGCCGATGCGTTAAATAAAGGAAAATATGCCTTCTAATATACCGACTGGATCCGCTAATCAAGACATTTTAGCCGTGAATACAGGAACTGTGTCACAATTTTTTAACCCCGGGAATAATTAAACCGCAAATAAGGGAACCGCGAATAACGAGCTTTTACTGTATTGATATTCAATACTGGCATATTGCCTTAACCACTCGGCTACGGCGCGGGACACACACATACGACTCCCCACCTGAATAAATGTTGTTCCCTAGAAATTAAATAAGGAACACGACAAAAAATGTTTAAATTGAAATGTTAGTGAAGGTAGTATTAAATAAACACTCACAATGAAGCACGCAGTTAATGACCCTTTAATGATTTTCCAATAACAACAAAGAGAGCTGTTCTAAATCTATTTAATATTATTCAAACACTAGCTACTACCCGGCGCTGCTACTCATAAATAGGCCTAAATGTTAATGTGTTTTTACCACCAAGCCGTGTACTGTTCGGGAATCTTGGCATCAATGAAAGACAAAAATGATTATTGTGAGTTATCCATAGAAGATAAACATACGCCGTCGCGGACTTTTTTGTAGAGTTTTTTGAGATGTTCAATTGTGTGTACATCAATTTGGTGTATTTGTTGTGGTTTAGGCAGAATAAGCCATTTAAGCGTCAAAATATGGACTTTATTTCACGTTTTTCACTACAAAGGGTGCTTTTTAGGGGTGAAGGGGTTGAAAAGTAATTCTCTTATAGCCTGTGTTCATCCCCGGAACTTCCTGAACATTTTTCAAAAAGCCCCATCTCAATCGGATGAACAGTATGGCAGAGCACGCTTGTCTGAGAATAGACTTATCCCGATCTTCTTGGCATCAATGAAAAACGAAAATGGTTATTGTGAGTTATCCGTAAAAGTTAAACGTATGCTGTCGCCGACTTTTTTTATAGAGTGTTTTGAGTTATTCAATTCTGTGTAGATTAATTTGGTGTATTTGTTATGGTTTAGGCAGCGTAAGCCATTTAAGCGTCAAAATAGGGACTTTATTTCACGTTTTTCCCTACAAAGGGTGATTTTTAGGGGTGAGGGGGTTGAATATTACAACTCTCTTATCGTCTATGTTCATCCCGGGAATCATCTTTTGAACATTTTGCAAAAAAAAAACCATCAAAATCGGATCAACGGTATGGGCACGCATGGAATACGAACAAACAAACAAGCAAACACTGATTCTTATATATAAGAATAAGGAAACATATTTAAGAGAAATATTACAATTTAGAATTTACAAACCATTACTCGACTTTTATTATCGCTTCGTTAATAATAGATATCTTGATATTTTGTGTGCTCTAAGAATATGGAAATATAGAAGTGAATAAGTTACTGTGTTTGTTCTATACTCTACTTTTGTTCAAACATTCGTTTCAATCCGTTTCTTACTCCGAGGAGACTGTGGGAAATATATAAATGTAAAGAGCGATATGATGGATAGAAGTAAAAGAAAATAAGATTGAAACTTCCAAGGGTGAGAAGAGAAGGGAATAAGTTCTCTGCTAGACGCTATAAGAATTCTTGAATTATAGTCGGATTGAGAGGGGCAGAGCAATTCCAAGAATTTTCTCGAGAAAGTGGCATTGAAATGGGTTTTCCACAAAACACATCCAAAATATTGTATGTGAACAAGGGTAAAAATGTAATGACTCAAAGATATGGAAAAGTTTCAGACATGAACTTACACTGAAGCAATGATTCTTTAAACTAATATATAATAATAATAATAATAATAATAATAATAATAATAATAATAATAATAATAATAATAATAATAATAATAATAATAATTATTATTATTATTATTATTATTATTATTATTATTATTATTATTATTTATTTATTTATTGTGGCAGAGTTAAGGCCACAAGGCCTTCTCTTCCACTCAATCAACACAAATACAAATAAATATTTGACAAATATAGATATACGCTATACTAATTATAAACAGTTAAAAGATACATTAAATGTAGCAATGTAAATTTCATGTACAAACAACATTTTATAGGATAATAACAATAATAATTCTTACGATGATAATAATAATAACATAAATATGATAAATTATACGAGAAACACCAATTAATATATATAGGCTACCTTACACTGGGTAATAATGAAGTCAAGGTTAGAGCAAATGTAAATTTAGATTTCTTTTAAAAGATGCCAATGTCCGGCAGCCCCTTATTTCTTGTGGTAAGGAATTCCAGTTGCGAGAACTGAAGATGGTATATGACATGGAGTGATGTGATGTCCTATGTTGCGGTATATTAAGCAAGAGACTATGTTGTGATCTAGTGTTTAAGTTATGGTTTGAGGATAGATACTGGAAACGGGATGATAAATAATTGGGAATCGAAGTATGTAGGATCTTAAATAAGAGAATTAGACAGTGCGATTTTCTTCTCTCTTTTAGATTAAGCCACGACAATTCGTGGAATAATGGAGAAATGTGATCCTATTTTCGAAAATTAAATATTAATCTGATACACATATTATGGACACGCTGCAGTTTGTCCGACAATCCGTCACTTATGTCAGTCAGTAGAACGTCACGGTAGTCATAATGCGGCATCACTAAGGTTTGGATTAAAATTATTTAAGAGCTGTAGGGAGAAAATTTTGAAGGCGCTTTAGGGAATGCATTATCGAGAAGATCTTTTTAGATGTTTGTTTTACTTGCACATGCCAATTTAAATTAGAATCCAAGTAAAGTCCCAAGTTTTTAACGACGTCGGTATAAGGAATTTGTTCATTATCTAATATGACAGCCGACATATTGCCATTGTTTATGGAGTGTAATAGTCTTGGATGTCCGATAATTATTGCTTGCGTTTTGTTTACATTTAGTTTTAGCCCATATTGTCTGGACCATAAAGATATATGCCTGAGGTCAGTGTTTACTTTGTCAATATATTCATTAAATTCGTCAGGTCTAAAGTGTGTGTAAATCTGTAAGTCGTCGGCGTAAGGATGATGCTTGCAGTTTTGTAGTTTCTTGGTTACGTCATTAATATAAATCGAGAAGAGAAGAGGAGCGAGGACGCCGCCTTGAGGTACCCCATTCCTCACCAAGCGCCATGAAGAAATGCGATTATTAACAGAAACTGATTGCTGACGATTAGTGAGGTAAGATCTAAACCAATCAAGGCAGTTTTCCGACAGATGTAGTGTCTTTAGTCTCGCTAGCATTAAGTCTATATCTACTGTGTCAAAGGCTTTGCTGTAGTCAAGTAGGACTATTGCGGTGAGTTTGCTTTTGTCCATTGAGTTTATTATGTCCTCTACAATGTCAAGTAGTGCAGTACGTGTATGATGTCCTGTTCTAAAGCCAGACTGATGCTCATCAAGCAAGTCGTGTATGATGAGGTAGTCTGTTAACTGTGAGTGTATTATGTGTTCCAGTGCTTTAGATAAACATGGAAGAATATTGATTGGTCTATAATCATCGAGTGCATGTTTTCATACTACTTTTCTTATTCCTGCTGTACATCATAGTATTAAAAATAAATCCATTGGTAGTCTGAATTTTTATCAGTATGAATTACTCTATAGGAACGATAATATATAGGAATTGGATCAAGAACTTAATTAAATATAGTCTGGAGAAAATACATAATACCTATAGGGTCTCCTGTCGTCCTAAATTTGCTAAAATGTTAGACGAAACTTTATAAAACGAATATTCTCAGTTATATTGTATGAATGCCTAACGTGACCTCATATTAGATCCCACAATTCGTTTTGAGACTCATAGTGGCCAGCCTGAGGAAGTTGACTCTGAAAAGAAAGCGATATATGAGCCAACAGTTAACTATTACAAAAGATAAAAATACCAATTAGATAGTATAACTAGTGGAATGCAGGCTTTCACGGCCGGTAATCATGGTAGTAAAAGATTCCGGGCTATGTGGCCGTGGTGAGTCGAGTCTACGACAGTGAAACAACAGCTTGAAGCGCCCGCCACTGAAGATGCCCTCCGCAGTTGAGGGTGAAACGTCTGGAAGAAACGCCAGTTATAGACCAGGGCCACATAACCCGGAATATTTTACTACCAGATAGTATAACTGTCACAGGATTGATGATCCGGGCAAGAGGTACTATAGCTGGACTCTTAGCTGAACTTTGGAATTTATTAGATTCGGACAGAGTGTATCTTCCTAAAATTGCCATCGCAGCCATTAGAGAATCAATTTCAATTTTACGAAACCATCTTCACAAAGTTTCTACTTTATAGAATACACTTAAATTACATTTTGAAATGTTTTTAAATGTATCTCATCAATTTCGAAATTTAATTTTCTGCATCACATTTATCCTCGTGGCAATCCTCTAATGAGGAAAGTTTTATACAATAAAAGGGAAAAAATACAAATGTATAATAACAAGTAGTTCACCGCTGTGGTCTCGAGATGGCGTGCTGCCTTGTCACGTAGCGGGCCCGGGTTCGATCCCCGGTCGGGACTGTTTTTCTGGGTGAGGTTTTTATCAGAGTTTTTCCTTTCCTGTAAGACAAATGTCAGGAAAACTTTAAGGGCCAAACGGTCTCCGAAATCATATGGCAATCATCAACATCATCATCCTAATCATCATCATCATCCTTCACCGGTGTGGAAAGCAACGGGAAGCTACCACACTTACAATTCCCCGGTAAAGCTACAAGCATAGCATGAAAATGCTATGATTGCAGTGAAAGACCTGTCTTTGGGAAGAATTACTATGGATGGAATAACAAGTACGAGTATTTTTGTAACGAAGAAAAAGCCAAAAGACAGGTAAATTGAGGAAACCACTTAACATTGAGCAACATAATCTTTGCGAAAACCAGATGCGCTGAGAACATTTCAACTGCGATAAGAGGGATATGTTGCACGAATAAAGAATGAAAGAAGAGCACGGAAACTGATTGTAGGAACACCTGAAGAAAAAGTAAATGGAGGAAACCACTTAACAAGGAGCAAGATGATCTTTACGGAAAACCAGATGTGCTGAGAACATTTAAGTTCCTTCAACTGCGATAAGAACGATATGTGGCACGAATGGAGAATGGAAGAGGAGCACGGAAATTAACTGTAGGAACACCTGAAGAAAAACGCCCAGAAGGTAAGTCAAGAACGAGTTGGACGAAAGATATTAAACATGATCTGAGAGAGGTAAATATACAAATAAATTATCATCATCATTCTTCGTCGGTTTGGAAAGAAACGGGAAGCTACCACATCTACAGTTCCTTAGTAAAGCTGCAAAGCATAGTATGAAAATGCTGTGATTGCAGTGAAAGACCTGCCCTCGGGCAGAATTAATATGGAATGGAATATATTGAAATAAATAAATTAAAGGAAATATATATAAAGAAAGTGAATAACGATTGTAACGTCTCATTACTTTGTTTACAAAACACTAGGCATAATAAAATTATTTATTTCCATTACTAATACAAAATGCATCTGATTAATTCAAATTAAGTTAATATATAATTTCATTAAACAAGTAAGTCCTGAAGTACTGCATCGCTTCATTTAGACAATTTCTAGGAAAGATGGTTGTGGTCTAGTGGAGGGAGCTTCTGTTTCCCGTGCATGGAGTTGCGTGTTCGATCCTGCTGTAAAGTTTATTTTTTCTCTCATCCTTATTTCAATTAATTTTCTTCATTTTGTTTAATTTATTTTGCTTTGTTTTATTTTCAGTATTTACCGCACTACTTGTTTACACGAAATTGTTTTCCATTGCACGACACACAACGAAATAGAACGGATTTAGTTTCTCAATGTGAACCAAATAGCTGATCTCTAATCATGCGCAGTGGCTTCATTCTGAGACTTGAAAATTATCCGTGCGCCATCAATTATTTCAAAGGCTGTAAATTCTGGTAACGAAATTGCAACTTATAATTCTGTGGCACCATCCATAAAACCCATAACCCTCAAATTAAAAAAAAAGAGTTAATACTATTAATGTAATATTGGAGCTGTCATTTATCATCCTTCAAATGTTGATTGCTGTACAATTAGTTAAACAGAAGATCCAGAGATGGCAACACATTGGAGGTTCACTTCAGATAGGAAACCTCCATAATTGAATCTTCATTTTCTCAGAAGTACTCAAATGAGGGTTATTGGTTTCATGCATGGTGCCACAGAATTATTAAGATATTAGAAAATTTCAGGCTGTCAAATTTTTCCTGTGGCCAGTTATATTATATGGGTGCGAAACATGGACTCTTACTTTAAGGGAGGAAAGGAGATTGCAAGTGTTTGAGAATAGGGTACTTGGGAAGATTTTTGGACCAATGAGAGATGAACAGACAGGTGAATGGAGAAGACTACTTAACAATGAACTACATGGTATTTATAGGAAGCCAGATATAATAAGAACAATTAAGTCTCGTAGACTGCGATGGGCAGGACATGTTGCACGTATGGGGAATGAAAGACTTGCATGGAAGCTTCTTGTAGGAAAGCCAGAGGGAAGACGCCCAATTGGTAGACCAAGAATGAGGTGGGAGAATAACTAACTATGAAAAATAAAAATATAAATATATTAGCTGCCTCAGAAACAAAGAAAAAATTGAAAGGATGATAAATGATATGATGATGTTTTACAGTGGAGTAAGTCAGAAAGAAAGAGCGAAAGCAGGAGTGGCGATATTTGTGGATAAGAAATGGGGATCCAAAATAGACACGTATAATTGTATTAATGAAAGAATAACAACAATGCGATTTAAGCATAATAGAGGACATATGACAATTATAGCAATATATGCACCGGAGGAAGGAAGAGATGAAGAAACAAAAACATTTTATACTACTCTACAAAAGGAAATAAATAAGATAAACAAGAACGACATAATAATATTATTAGGAGACTTTAATGCTAGAGTGGGGAATCAACCAGTGGCAAATGTAATTGGGATCCATGGAGAAAATGTAATAAATAAAAATGGACAAGAATTAAAACAATTCGCAATTTTTAATGATTTTAAAATAACAAATACATTTTATAAGAAAAAAAGATATTCACAAATACACATGGTCAGCACGAGGTTTTCGTTCACTTATAGATTATGTGTTAATCAATAAGAAAGCATCATCATTATTAACAGATACGAGAGTATTTAGAGGAAGTGATATCTATTCAGATCATTATTTAGTAATCTCAAAAATAAATATATTAGCGAGATGGAAGAAAACTAAAAACAAATATAGAAATAAAGAGACCACATTCAAAGTACATTTATTACAAGATAAAAGTATACAAAATATTTATCAGAATAGACTAAATGAACAATTAATATTAAAACCTACTTCCGAAGAAATAAACCTAGAATGGGATAATATAAAAGAAAGCATTAGGAACAAAATATAAAATATATAGCAAGAAGGGTTTATGAATATGGAATGAAGAATTAGAGAGGATAATAAAAGATAAAAAAGAGGCTTATCAAAAATATTTACAGAATAGAACACCAGAATTAAGAGCTGATTACAAACATAAAAGTGCAATAGCCAAAAGAGAAATAAAAAAAGCACACAAAGTCAGTTGGGATAGATATATATAAGCAGACTAGAATACGATATACATGGGCAGCAAAAAATAGCCTATAAAGTAATGAAACATCTAAATAAACAAGAAAAAGATACAATACAGATCAATGTAATTGAGGAGAAACAATGGGAAGAACATTATAAAAAACTGTGGTATAATGAAAATAAAATAACTAAAGATAACATATATGAGTGTGAGATAGGAATAGATATGATAACAATGGAAGAATTAGAAGAAGTACTGAAAACAACCAAGAACAGAAAGGCAGCTGGAATAGACGGAATTAATATGGAATTAATAAAATATGGAGGAATTTTTTTTAAACTGAGATTATTACATTTTTTAAATTTATGTTGGAAACAAGCAACAATGCCAGAAACCTGGACAACAGCAATAGTACAATCTATTTTTAAGAAAGGAGAACGTAACGACTGCAACAACTACAGAGGAATAAGCATTTTAACTGCAGGCTATAAAATATACTCAAGAATCTTAACATTTAGGTTAAAACAAATAGCAGAGGTAATGTTAACAGAAGAACAAAGTGGATTCAGACCAGGGCGTTCATGTATGGATAATATATTTACGATAAAAGAATTTATAAACAAAAGAAGAGAATATAACAAGGAAACACACATAGCTTTTATTGATTTTGTCAAGGCATTTGATAAAGTAGACAGAGGAAAACTCTGGACAATTTTAAAAGAAAAAGGAATTCCGAAACACTTAATAGCAGCTATAAAGAGTTTGTACTGGAACACAAATTTTGTTATAAAAACTAGAAATGAAGTAAGTAAAAATAAAATTCATACTAATCAAGGAGTTAAACAAGGATGCAGTATCTCTCCAGTTTTATTTAACCTATACATCAATGATATAATAAAAAAATGGAACGAAGAAACAAATAAAGGAATAAAATTAGATAAAACACACTACTTGAAAACATTATTATACGCTGATGACCAGGTAATAATAGCAAATACAGAAGACGAACTTCAAAGGAATATTTTTAAACTACATAAATATATGTGAACAATATAATCTCAAAATATCCATAGAAAAAACTAAGGTAATGGCATTCCAAGGGAAAAATCAAATCAGATCGAAAATAGTAATAGGAAACAAAATCATAGAACAGGTGAACCATCTCAATTATCTAGGATGTGACATTTCATTTAATTATGATAATGATATAACTAATAAAATAGCAAAATTCCAGGGAATATGTGGTACGATAAAACGATCACTAAATAACAAAACAACAAGAGAGACCCAATTGAAATTTTATAAAACGTTGGCAGTACCGGTACTGCTCTATGGTTCAGAAGCCTGGATACATAAAAAACAAGATCTAAGTAGGATAACGGCGGCAGAAATGAAATTTTTGAGATCTGTTAAAGGGTGCACTAAGGAAGACAGAATCAAGAACACAGAAATAAGACAGGAACTTGAAATATTTGCAATAACTGATAAAATAGATACATATAGACAAAAATGGAAGCAACACATAGACAGAATGAATGAAGATAGATATCCAAAACAAATAACAAAATACAAACCTAAAGGCACCCGAGATGTGGGCAGACCTAGAAAGAGATGGGCTGAAGTCGGAACGGGTCAACAGACCTAATCCATGAATACAGATGATGATGATGATGATTTGAGGGAGGTAGATTATACAGGGAATGATTGGAAAGCATTAACTCAGGATAGGGATGTATGGAGAGCTTATGTCCGCGCGGCCATGAACCTACGGGTTCGATATTGCCAGTGAGTAAGTAAGTAAGTAAGTAAGTAAGTAAGTAAGTAAGTAAGTGTGTAGGAGGAGGAAAACTCTGAAAATAAACCCGAGAATAGGACTCTCGTCACCCGAGGAGAAAGCAACCTTCTAAGGAAAAAGGATCCCAACGGAAAACCTTTGGTCCTTCTGCTTGGGGGTTGTGCGTCGGGCTCGAAACTCACTACGTAAAACTACATGTTCAGCAATCTCACATGTTAACACAGGATATGGTATAAATGGGAGTAAATCAATTTCTGATCTTAAGGACTGAGTAAAACCAAGGAAAGAAAACTGATTTAAAGATTAGTAGGTTCTGGGATTTGAATTTCCCAAATAAGAATATTACGTTACAGTCTGGTATAACTCGCTCGGTAATTTAATGTGTGTCATAAGTCAGTCATAATGTTGAGTGATTCCGGGTTATGTGGCCGTGGTCCATAGTTGGTGTTGATACCAACTATGGACCACGGCCACATAACCCGGAATCACTCAACATTATGATTACCGGCCGTGAAAGCCTGCATTCAACTATAAGTCAGTTATATTTTAAAATTACCAGGACATATTCAGAAATATGAATATTAACATTTTGCTCAGAAAATATTAAACACATAACTAACCAAATATTATTATTTACAGTAGCCTAATATACTTTGTATTTAAACAAATGTAATTTTTTAGTAATTAATAGAGTATTGATGATAAATAATAACCTAACTAAACACACAGCTTTTGCTTGTAATTAGAATTAAATGTAGCATATTTTGTGTATATAAAATTTTAATTAAATGAAAGTGGATATAAACATAATTTATGTTTATGGAAAAATTATTTTCATACTCTCATAGGCCCTATATTTATTTAATTACCTCACCACATATTCATATTATAAAATTACAATCCATAAAAAGGACTCTCAAATTCATGACACCATACACAAACAAAATGTTTTAAAAATACGAGCAAATTGTAATGTTCTAATTATTGTGTAATCCACAGAGTATGAAATTCCATTAGTTCGAATTTGAATGTAATAGTAGCAGATTATACCCAGCTTCAATTAGTTTCAATTAAAGATTGAATTGACGTTCTTCTGTCTCGATTGTGGGGTTCGATTCTGTGATACCAAATAGTTTATTCTAGGTTAGAATATTACAACACTTGCTATAAACATGTTATCGCCTCCAATGAAACGTTTTAAGGACAGAATAAATTACATTATAAATCGAAATAAAACAAATTCAAGTTTTATGAATTTAAATGATTTGTCGTCCCAACTCCGTTAAAAAAAAGTTAAACTGAACATACATAAAATAGTTATTCTCCCAGTTATATCACATGGATGTGAAATATGGACTCTTACTTTAAGGAAGAAAGGGGATTACGAGTATTTGAGAATAAAGTTCTTAGAAAAAATTAGGACCAAAGAGAGGTGAAGAGCAAGGTGAATGGAGAAGAATATAAACAGTGAGCTAAATGGTCTTTACAGGAAGCTAGATATAATAAGAACAGTTAAGTCTCGTAGGATGCGATGGGCAAGACATATAGCACGAATGGGGATGATAGTGGTGAATAGAAGCTTCTTGTAGAAAAACAGAGGTAAAACGCCCGGTTGGTAGACCAAGAATGAGCTGGTAGAATAACATTAACAATGATTTGAGGGAAGTATATTATTATAGAGGGAAGCACGTCGTAGCGTAGTGGTTAAGGCACTACGCTACAAGCCGGAATGTCGAGGGTTTGAGTCCCGGTGGGTCATAAACTGACCCAAACCCTCTAGCGGCACTATGGTCCTGGGATCGACTTAGCCTCTAATGGAAACGAGTACCATACGCTTGTTCTGAGGGTAAAGGAGGCCATCACGCAGGGCTGACTACCCGGACATAAGGTGCCGATTGTCTCCTACTACCCCAAGGGCCTCCTTAGGTCTGTAGTGGGATCACTTTATTTTTTTTTACTCTCTTTATATTATATAGAAGATGATTGGAAAAAACGCAATTTTTGAGTAATTTTCATGAATTCAGGAATTCGGGGGAGAAAGGGCGAATCTTATAACGATAACTTTTTACATTCGCCCTTCCTCATCCGAACTTCTGAATTCTACACACCGGGATCTACTAAGTTTTCAATTAAGCATTTACTGACATATACTGTATCAAATGTCAGCAGCCCACCGTTAGGCTAAGGGCGTTCTAGACCCCTTCGCGCCATGCAGTAAAATTTCATAACAAAGTTTTTGCGAAGACACAAGTGAAAGGGGAAGTAAAAGAGAAAATAAATAGCAAATTTACCTATCTTAATTTCAATATAATTGGAAACTTTAACAACCAGACACACAACGATAACTTTATCATTAGCCCTTCCTCTATGGTTAACATTTATAGTATTTGGGTGAGTCAATAATACCCAGCACATATTTGCTCATTTAGTTCCCCAGGAATTTTTTTAAGAAAATGAATTCAAATAATGAACGGTAATAAAAATATGAATGAAGATTACAAATAAATTAAACATAGGCTCAACTCTAAAAATTATTATGCATCACAAGGATTTCGTCAACCAAGCTACTCTAAAAAAATAACTAAAATATATAAAATTTACGATCTTCTAGTTACATCACTTGCAAGTGAAACGTGTCTCTAAATTTAGAAAAAGTAAAATATTACAACTATTTGACTGAATGGAGAAAATTACATAAGATTTAGTTACATGAAATTTATGGGAAATTAGATGTAAGAGCAGTACCTATGTCTAGACTGTAAGAGCAGTACCTATGTCTAGACTGTAAGAGCAGTACCTATGTCTAGACTGTAAGAGCAGTACCTATGTCTAGACTGTAAGAGCAGTACCTATGTCTAGACTGTAAGAGCAGTACCTATGTCTAGACTGTAAGAGCAGTACCTATGTCTAGACTGTAAGAGCAGTACCTATGTCTAGACTGTAAGAGCAGTACCTATGTCTAGACTGTAAGAGCAGTACCTATGTCTAGACTGTAAGAGCAGTACCTATGTCTAGACTGTGATGATCAGGACATGTGGGTCGAATGGGGAATGAAATAGGTGTATGGACATTTCTTGTAAAATAACCAGAAGGAAAGCGCCCAGTAGGTAGGCCAAGAATGAGGGGGAAGAATAACATTATAATGGAAGTGAATTATACATGGAATGATTGGAAAATATTAGCTCTGGATAGGGATGTATGGATAACTTGGGTCACCGCAATCGTGAAGCACGGGCTCGATAGTGCCACTGAGTTATTTAGGTAAATTAAAAATAGTGCACACAATTAAATATAAAGATCTCATTAAATTATTGTATAAATTAAATATAAAGATTTTATTAAATTATTGTACAAATTAACCAAAGAGTGGTATGTAATAAGAGTTTGAATTACGTACAAACAAGTGATAGTACACATACGAGTAAGGGCCATGAGTGATGCAAAAAAAAACGTATTTTTATATAAGGTAGGTCTTTAAAACCTCACGTTTTTAGGGTCGCAATTCAAATCCGGGAGTTAAAAGCGACAAATGTTTACTAAGAACGCCCTTTCTTTAGATTTTTTAATGTTTCACGTAACGCAAATTTACGACACGAACTCTCAGATTTACTTCCCTCAAGAAGGAAACTATACTTAGGACTTATATATCTGAATATATATATATATATATATATATATATATATTGGCCGGATTTGAGCCCGCGAATTTTCTAATGAGAATCAAGTACGATAATGTCCAACAAAAAATAAATATATAGAATGCTTGCTTTTATGAAATACAGAGACTCTTGACGTCCCAACTCCTTTAAAAAAACAGAAAATATATAAACCTGTTATTCTCCCAGTTATATGCATACGAAACATGGACTCTTACTTTAAGGGAGGAAAGTAGATTACCTGTATTTGAGAATAAAGTTCTTAGAAAAAATTAGAACCAAAGAGAGATAAACAATCAGGTGAATGGAGAAGACTACACAACAGTGAGATACATAATTATAAAACGCCAGGTATCATAAGAACAGTTAAGTCTCGTAGAATGCAATCGGGAATAAAAGAAGGTGCATGGAAGCTTCTTGTTGGCAAACCAGAGGAAAAACACCCAGTTGATAGACCATTAATGAAGTGGGAGAATGACGTGAACTATGATTTGAGGAAAGTATATTATTCAGGGAATGATTGGAAAACATTAGCTCAGGATAGGGATGTATGGAGAGCTTATGTCCGCGCGGCCATGAACCTATGGGTTCCATAATGCCAGTGAATTAGTTAGATATATTTAATTACAATGTTCTATACTGCCCTTATGAAAATACATAAAAAATCGATATGTCAGTTTTTCATCCGTTTTACGTCATTTGCCGTAAGTGTAACCTTTCAATTCACACTTACTCCAGGATTCATCTGGGTAAATATAAACTTACAAAACAGTATGAATTTATCACTGAGCGTGGTAGGTGTTATGAATAAAAGGATGACTGCTTGTTTACATGTAATTGGTATTCATATTGGATGGAATGGAGAGAAGTTGTAGTATTTTGATCAGATATAAATTTAATTTTTGCAAATGTTCAGCATTTTATCGATGTCTAGAACATGATCTTACAGAATAACATGTTCAAAGAGAAAGATAATAAAGCTAAAATAAATACTATTACAGATGACTTGGAACTTTGGATGCAGCGAACTTTCCACCCAATATATTTGCTATTTTTCATTCTTTCAGTCTTCTCATTTCATCTGCAGATCTCATCTCTATCTATATGTATGCGCTAGACTCCAGGGAATCGCCTTATTACACCTCAGAACTGATCATTTTGACTTCAGAGAAGATCACGCTTCCAACAAAAATAAATGTTTTGATGGTAAGAATATCTCCTGTGACTCTGTCTTATTTTGTATGTTAGTAGAAGCTGGTATTAGGATTCCAAAAGTTTATGCATTTTCAATCAGCCTTTGTGGTAGAAAATATTGGAACTTGATATTAAAATATAATCAACACTTTTGAAATTCATGTTAAAGCACTGTTGAGGTTATGTAATATGATGTTAATTATATAATTTTTACCTGGTAAGTCAGTCGTCCTTAACTAAGTTATTAAACTTCTTCAAGTTATTCTAATATGGAGGCCTTTCGAAAAAAAATATGGACCATTTAAACGCAGAAGATGAAACATTGTTTTCGAAAGGCCTCCATATTAGAATAACTTGGAGAAGTTTATTAACTTAATTGAGGACGACTGACTTACCAGGTAAGAAAATACATAAATAACATCTTATTAAAATATAAGCCAGTATTATAATACAACTAAAATAAAAAGTATTTTGCATACGAAGATAAACTAATTTCCCATACTCAATTTCGTATTAACAGTCATTTTTTTAGGGCTAATACAACAAAAACTAAACAAATAATAAAGTAAAGTAATCCCACTGCAGGCCTAAGGAGGACCTTGGGGTAGTAGGAGATTAAGGTTCCCACTTGTTCTGGACAATCGGCACTTGATGTCAGCCGGGTTGTCAGCACTGCGTGACGGCCGCCTTTACCCCCAGAATACTGGTACTCATTTCCGTTAGAGGCTGAGTGGACCCCAGGGCCATAGTGCCGCCAGAAGATTTGGGTCAGTTTAAAAATCCTGACCCTACCGGGACTTGAACCATCGACCTTCCGGCTTCTAGCGCAGTGCCTTAACCGCTACACTACGGCGTGCCCCAAACAAATTATAAACACATCTAAAATGAAAATCGTAAGAACTATTCAGGGGAAAATACTATTTGATAAAATACATAACATGGAAATTATGGACAAATGCCATATTCAAGACAACCAAATGTATTATAGATATACGAAAATATTGGAAGGGTCATATAGAAAGAATGGAAGAAAACTGACTTGCAAAAAAGAGCTAAAGAAGATAGGCCAATGGACGGGAGAAGAACAAGAGGAAAGCAAGCCAAGAGAAGGATAGACAGTGAATGGACATCCAATACGTCTTCCTCCGAGGATTAATTTTGGAAATAAACAGGATGAAAATTTTACAAATTATGATTAACGAAAAGAAGAAGAAAAAGAAGAAGAAAAAGGAGAAGTAATAAGTCACCTGTAAATCATCATCATCCTATGGAGCGACAACTTCAAAGGTGAAAGTTTTGGCCTTCTCAACCTTCTTCCACGCCAATCTGTCTTTTTCCATATTCAAGTTAGTCACTTTAATTTTTTTCGATCGTTTATTATGTTATCTTCCCATCTTATCTTCGGTCTTCCAACTACTCTACCTCCTATAGGTTTACATTTATAGCGCCTCTTAACCAATCTTTGATCACCCATTAATATTAAATATCCCAGCCAACCATTTCGAAGTGATCCTACATGGTTTATATATTCTGATTTTTCAAATAAAAACCAGAATATAGTCACCGTAAAGCTAAAATAAATTGATTTGCTATTTTAAATTACATAATAATAAACGTTACCATCCAAATGGAACAAACTAATTGATCATGTAACCGAAATAATAATCATAGGAAAATTGTTACGTAGCTTACTATTAGGCTTAAAACGTTTTCTCAACATTTGTCATACATTGTACATTAGAGAAGATAATATGTAATGAACTTTAAGGTGTCTTATAAATGGACGGGTGAAAGCAAGAAAGGGGGAAAAAAATTGCAATTCATCCATAAACTTAAAAGTCTCAATGGCTGTATATTCTCAGACATTAATGAAAAGTAATTTTATTGATATAGGCCTACAGAGGGCTATGGTATGATTTATAAATAACATTTTTCATAGTGCGATTCTCTTAAGCTTAATAAAGTGTTTTTTTTTCCGTCAATGTACAATCTATGGAATAATTCGCCTTTTATTCTCATTCATTAAATTAATAGATAATTCTAGGTAAAATTTCAATGAGCAAATTCAATTCAGATCACTATGATCAGCTGCACTGATATAATATGTCCTATTTAATGAAAAATAATTATTTACTTAGGTATCATAAACTGAGGTAAATCTGCGTCATGTGTAAATATAGTTTATTTTTTTAAATTTTTTATTTATATATATATATATATATATATATACTAAGAACGTTTCTTGGGTTTTCCGCGTCATAGATTCAAGGTCGGCCTCTGGCCAGCGATTCCGATGTTTCGGCATGATCCCACATGCCATTAACAAGGAATGATAGGTTCGAGTCATTGGTTTATGTCTTACATAATCAAAACACACTGAGGCCGACCTTGAACCCATGACGCGGAAAACCCAAGAAAACTTTCTTAATCATATTTATTTCCGCGCGAAAATCTACAACATAACACACACACACACACACATATATATATATATATATATATATATATATATATATATTGGCAAAAGAAGCTTTTTAACAAGAAGAGAAGCATTTTCTGCGGATATTTGGCAAAAAATTATTTCTAATATATATATTAGAAATAATAATTAAACAACTTTATTACTGGGAAATAGTCAGCTCGTTTTATCGAACTTTGTTTTCGTTAATATTCAAACAATACTCAATAATCGCATTGAAAAGCAAATTAATAAGCCATTCAATATATATATATATATATATATATATATATATATATATATAGGCCTATATATATATATATATATCACTAATTATAGTTCAAATGTGTGATATCCTTTAAAATAAATGTATTAGGACCACTGTAAATAAAATATAATTATTTAATCATTTAAGGTGTTTCGAACATGTGATGACAATGGGGGATGACAAATGGCCCAAGATCTTCAATTAGAAACATCATAGTACAGCAAAGAGAGAAACACCAAGATCTGAATGGAAGGAAAATATGCTGGGAACTGAATTTTGAATATGCATTGGATAGAAATAAATGTGATTAGGATATCGAACTTAGATACCACAGCGATTTTGAATTGTTAACAAAATGAAAAAGTATAATTGTCCTTTTACCATATATGACAAAAAGGGACTGAGCCCGAATTCATTTTTTATATTCGTTTTTAAATGAATATGATTATATATTTTAGAGCAAGTAGAGAACTTCAAATACTTGGGTTGTAATATCAGTAGTAACATGAACTGCGGTCAAGAAGTAAAGTAGAGGATAGCAATGGCAAAAGAAGCTTTTATCAAGAAGAAAAGCATTTTCTGCGGACCTTTGGCAAAAAAATTACAGAAGAGGCTAGTGTAGTGCTTTGTGTGGAGTGTAGCTTTGTATGGTGCAGAGACTTGGACATTATGACGGAATGAGGAAACGCGACTGGATGCTCTTGAGATGTGGATATGGAGAAGGATGGAACGTATAAAATGGACGGACAAAATAAAAAATAAAGATGTGCTAGACAGAGTGGGAGAAGGAAGAACAATGCTGGAACTCATAAAGAAGAGGAAAATAAATTGGATGGGCCACTGGCTAAGAAGAAACTGCTTGCTGACAGATGTTCTAGAAGGAATGGTCAATGGAAAGAACGTGAGAGGCAGAAAAAGACATCAGATGATAGACAATGTTAAAATAAATGGTTTGTAAGCGGATACAATAAGGAAAGCTGAGTTAAGGAAAGAGTGGAGCATGCTGAGTTTGCAGCGAAAGACGAGTTCTTGAACAGAACACTATGTACAGGTATATATTTGTGAAATTTTAATATTACCTATATAATAAGAAATAATCTGCGTAGACAATACGAGAGACGCCTGCTATATACACCTATATCTTGACTGCAGTCGTAAAACTGTACAATAACTAGCTATCTTGTTGTGTAAGTATGCATGTAATACGACAGGTAGTAAAATATGATATCAGTGAAATTTCGACCAAGTTGCAGAAGAAGCATAAAGATAAGATTTTACAGGTTTGAGGAGGTTGAAGGGTTTCAAACATCTTCCAAATTAACACACGACTCTCTGCAGCTTACGGGTAATAAAAGGGCATAAAATAACAATTTTCTAACGTTTACTGCACACATCTAAAAGCCTTATCGGAAAAACAAACATTACAAAAAAAGAACAAGTTTCTTGTGATAGTACTAATTACAATTAGACGACAGCGAGACTCCAGAAAAACTAGCATCTTTAACCGTTGCCCTACAAGGGGAAAAGTAGTGTAGTTTCCTTTTAGAACATTTTTAAGAGGGTCTGGAAGAGCAGTAAAGTGCATACTGGCAAGGAATCTTCCGAGCTTCAAGATAGAGTAATGGTGTAGTTTGAGGCTCCTTTACTAGAGATGTTCTTCCCCCACCTCTGCCTACATCTCGTCTTACATTTATGGTCTTTGTACTCACCCCTTCCATACACAACCCTTGCACATCTTGTCCTTAATGTGAAAGCGACTTAACTTGTTGCATTAAATTTGTAATGAAATTTAACCCCCCTTCTAATTATTCCGATCCGTTAATACTCTGAACTTGCATGCATCCCAAATTTAAATGAGTTCAACCAATTAATATGCCAGCTTTCATGTGTAGAGGAAGAAGAAGATATAGCAGAAGAAGCTATTATTATCGTACAATAATGTTTCAAGCTCCTTTGTGAAGAAGTATCGATTATATATTTTATAAAAATATTCACTTCATTTCCGAGATCCTAAATGAATAAAACAAAGGATATGCTACACTTAGCGTCGCAAGAAAATTCTTCTAAGTTCTATAGAATCGCAGTGCGCATGTGCTAGTGCTCCATGTAATCCCAGAAAGATAAATGCAACCTCCAGCAGTTGGCGGTATATGTATATGAAATCAGTATGACCAACATTGACACAAAATCCCCAGAACTTGTCTACAAATGTATAATTAACACGAAATGAACTAGTGGAAATCTGATTTTACGTGGTAACCGTCCGATATTTTGAATTTTTCATAGAATAACAGATATGAAGAGGTAATTTATTTTACGTATCAAATCACATTTAAAAAGCAAGGAACCTAAAAGCTAACCAAACCTAAATCAATTACTGTAACACAAATCAATTACTCTAACGTAGGTGAAATCCAGGGAACGTGGAAATGATGTTGGCAACATCTGGAGTATTTTGGGTTGTTGATGGTGGCAACGTTGGAACAACATAGGAAGAGGAGGGAAAATAGCAGAAAGTAGCAAGGAAGAATGTAGGACGATAATGTTTTACGTAAATATATAAATATAAAAAAAAGATCGTTGCAACATTTGAACATGTTTAAAATGTGTTTAAAAGTGTTGCAAAATGTTTTAAACGTGTTTAAAAGTGTTTAGTGTATCAGTGGCATAAGAAATTAAATTGAATTTTTTTTGCGACGTTAACCATACAACAGCCAAAACAAATTGATTTTTTCGAACATTATAATAACGGTATAACAGATCTACATGTTTTAAAATATTACTTATATATCAGAAGATGCAATGACACTGAGGAACATGCTGATGGAGCTAAATGACAAGTGCGAGGATTATGGAATGAAGCTAAATATAAATAAGATGAAGGCCATGCTTATAGAGAGGAAACCAAGGAAGATAAACATGAGGATTAAATATGAGGCCATTGAGCAAGTACAGAGCTTCAAATACTTCGGTTGGACTATCGGTAGTAACATGAACTGCGGTCAAAACGTAAAGCAGAGGATAGCAATGGCAAAAGAAGCTTTTAACAAGAATAGAAGAATTTTCTGCGGACTTTTGGCAGAAGAATTACGGAAGAGGCTAGTGAAGTGCTTTGTGTGGAGTGTAGCATTGTATGGTGCAGAGACTTGGACATTACGACGGAATGAGGAAAAGCGACTGTAAGCTTTTGAGATGTGGATATGGAGAAGGATGGAACATATAAAATGAACAATGAAAAATAAAGATGTGCAAGACAGAGTGGTCGAAGGAAGAAACATGAAGGAACTCATAAAGAAGAAGAAAGGGAATTGGATTGGCCACTGGCTAAGAAGAAACTGCCTGCTGACAGATGCTCTAGAAGGAATGGTTAATGGAAAGAAAGAGACATTAGACGATAGACAATATTAAAATAAATGGTTTGTATTCAGACACAAAAAAGGAAGGCTGAGTTTAGGAAAGAGTGGAGAATGTTGAGTTCGCAGTGAAAGACCTGCTCTTGGGCAGAACACTATGAATGAATAGTGCAAACTTGTATCGTAATATTTTTAGCGTAAAAATCCCAAAGATTTTATAGATCTTGAATGCACAGTATATTTACTTATTTTTGCAACACCAGAAAATTAAATATATATGTTTGAAAATGTTACACTCCTTATAAAGAAACTGTGCAGATGAAGAGGATTATAGTAAAAAAAAAGTCACTAGTACCGCATATATTATGGAACTAATTTTCTAAAAATAAATTGCAATGTATAAGCAAGTTGTAGTTATAGACTTCATTTCATGTTATGTCTTATTTCAGTATTTATAGCCTAATAAAATGGCCGCAAAATGGAACATTACAGTATCATGCACTATAGCATTCATCAAAAAACTGCACGTACCTTAATCAACATTAGAATAAACTATGACAAATTTAATTTGTAGTGATGTTACAAGACTCTTGTCATAAGTAATGCCACAAGTGATTTCCAAACTATCGATACATTCACGACTCACGAAGTGACGAGTGAATTTATATATACTATTTAACTCATGCTCCAAATGGGAATCAATGACCAATCACGTTACAATGATTTTTTATTTACAACCAATCACAGACGTGTTTCGCCTAGAATTTACCAACTAAAGTTTATCATAATAAAGAAAGTACCTCCTTTTTAACATTCTGAATAGGTCATAGCATTATTTTGCAGTGACTGACTCACGAAGAAATACGGCTACCAGATTATATATATATATATATATATATATATATATATAGTGCATGAATGTCAACACATACCGCATGCGGGAGTTAATATAAAAACATTTGTAGCAATTGATTATACCACCAAAAAAATAAACCACTCTTTGCACTTTCTTAAATGTATTTTTTCCCGAAAAATATGATTGTCATATTTACATCATAGGGCATCAGAAAAGAATTAATATACAGTTTCATGTGTTTCATTTTTTTCTCCACTAGAGTGCATTCTTATAATATTGCGTTTCTTTCGCAATAAATAATATGATCTGGTTGCAGTGTCGAACAACAGAAGCAAATGAAGCGTACCAATCGTTTCCCATTTGTTTTCAAACATCGCCGTTTACATTAAATATATAAATATTTAAAAATAACTATATTTAAATAATGATTTGTGAGTAAACAGCTTAATTTTATTCGTTAAATAGTCGTAACAAATGCCACTCTTGATTTCCAAATTCTCTACATAAATTCACTCCTCACTTCGTGAGTCGTGCATTTATGGATAATTTGGGATTCACTCTTGGCATTACTTATGAGAATTTGGAAATCAAGAATGGCATTTGTTAGGACTATTTAACGAATAAAATTAAGCTGTTTACTCACAAATAATTATTTAAATATAGTTATTTTAAGATATGTATATATTTAATGTAACGGCGATGTTTGAATACAAATGAAAAACGTTATGTTTCACTTGTTTATCAACTACAACCAGATCATATTATTTATTACCAAAGGATCACAATATTGTAAGAATGCACCCTAGTGGAGAAAAAATGAAACGCATCTAACTGTATATTAATTAATTTCTGATGTCCTATGATGTAATATGTCTATTATATTTTTCTGGAACGTTATTATCTGAGAAAAAAATACGTTTAAGAAAGTGCAAACAGTTGTTTTTTTTTGTGTTACAATCAATTGCTACAAATGTTTTTATATTATCTCCCGCAACCATGATAAAGTTACATTCGTGCACTATATATACAATCTGGTAGCAACACGAAGTCACTGCAAAATAATGCTATGACCTATTCAGAATGTTAAAAAGGAGGAGCTTGATTTTTATAGTGATAAAATTAAACTGATAAAATCGAGGTGATAATCGACTACGATTGGTTCTAAATCAAAAATTACTGAAATGTGATTGGTAATTGACTCCCATTTGGGGCAGGAGTTAAATAGTTACTCCAATTTCTCTAAAAAAAACTATAAGCTGAAAATATATAAAACTGTTTATCTGTTATATGGATGAAAAAGTGGACTTACTTGAAGGGAGGAGAAAATATTGCGGTATTTTAGAATAAAGTTCTTAGCAAAACTCTTGGACCAAAGAGAGTTGAACAACTGAACGGAGAAGACTACATAACAGTGAGCTACATTACCTATATGAGAAAGATATGTAATAATAACGGTTAAGTCTTGTAGACCATGATGGGTAAGATATGTGACACGAATGGAGAATGAAATAGGAGAATGGAAACTCCTTCCAGGAAAGCAGCCAATAGGTAGGACAATAATGAAGTGGGAGAACAACATCAAACATGATTTGAGGGAAGTTGATATATATATATATATATATAATAAAAAATACATGGGATTAAAGAGAAACTCTTCGAGTTTTTATAACATACTTTCCATAACTGTTCGATGTGAGCACCTTTTGTCACAAGGCACAGTTCTTCTTCTTCTTCTTCCCTTTACGGGCTAGGCAAAAGTTGCCTGTTCCGCGTCACAGTTGTTCTGTCCATCTTTTCACTGGCCTTCCTACATTCCTTGAACCTCTTGGCTTGTAGTTGAATGCTGCTCTTGGTAATCTTGTTACATTAATTCTTTCTACATGTGTAAACTATTTCTCTATATATTCTTTGCTTTTATCATTCAATTGATATATATTTAACTCTGTTCTTATATCTCCATTCTTTATCCGATCCAATCTTGTGCAACCTTTTGTTCTTCTAAGGAAGTTCATTACTGCGCTTTGTATTCTACTTTGTAATTTTTTGGTCATTACCACACATCTAGCCGATAGTCGAATTCCTCCCAAATCTTGGTCAGAATATTTGGAGTAACGGATTCAGCAGCAGCAACAATCGACAGGAAGTGGTGGTACGCACACATGGTTCTTTACGTACTCCCACAGGAAGAAATCACAAGGTGTGAGATCGGGAGATCGTGGAGGGTATGGGAATGAATCATGTCATCCGGACCGACGCGTCATTTGGAGCTCGTGGACGTCCTGGACTTGTCCTTTTGCAGATACATCTAGTTGTTTCTAACTATTTATATCATCGAGATAATTTTATCTGTCGGAGCATCAATTCCAAATTGCCGTCGGAAAGCTCGCTACACTGCAACAATGGAACCAGACCTCGCAAATTGCAACACACAGAATGACTTCTGGACAGGAATCGTCATATTCACAAATTTAATGCTGACGACGTAATAATGGCAAGAAACAAGTTACTGCATACAAGATATGAAACTTTCACAGTTTTTCTTTCATTATAACAAATAATCACGCATCCTATTTCGTTTTTAAAGCTATACCAACTACTTAAAACCCCGTCCATCATTTTGTATCACGGTGTACATTAGTGTATACATTTGCATCTTAAGATTATTAGAGGCTATGTAAATAACTTTCCTTCTGTAAAATTCTATAAAAGAGTAAAGTTATTTCTAATTTAAGAATTTCTTATTTATTTGTCTTTATCATCATACGAGATTAATTAATTCAAATGAACTTCATTTATCGTACTGATGTTTGTATATCATTGTATAAATTTGCTTAGCTAAGATTAAGTATAAAATGATTTATATCCAAATCTGTATCTCCAATATTCTTTGTTTTCTGCTATTTTTGTAATTTATTCATTTCGTGTTGATTTCTAGTATTAGAGGCACGCCGTAGCGTAGTTAATTAAAGCATTACGCTGTAAGTCGGACGGTCAGGGGGTTCGAATCCCAGGAATGAGGAATCTTAAACTGTCTTAAACCTTCTGTCAGCATCAAGAGCCTGAGGTAGACTCAGTTTCTGACGGAAATGAGTACTATACGCTTGTTTTGGTGGCTGTCACGCAGGGCTGAGAACCCGTCTGACATCTAGCCTCCCTAAGGGGCTCCGAAAGCCCTGTTGTTTAAATGAATAAGCAATTAACTGAAATTTTATTTAGTTGTGGGCGACCGAGATATCAAGTACATGTTTTATTAGTTCCACCTTATCTCAAAAATGTTGTGAGTTCATCATGAATAAATACTTTTGTTTAAAAACACAAATATCGTTTGCTGCCTATGTCGAGCATTTACTTGGAAACCATATTCCTCGAATACATTATAAAAATAATAAATTAACTTTACACCATTATTTTCGATTAAATTATATTTATTGTTCCGATTATCGATTTTATAATTAAAACATATCCATCGCAGTGGTTTGGGGTAGCGTCAGTGCCTCGTATGCAATGGGCCCAGTTTCGATTCCCTGTCGGGAAACGTTTCCTGGGTGATTATTTTTCCAGGGATTTTCCTCACATTCAACACCCAAAGCGTCCCCGAACATCATTTGGCCATCATAATCATCATTATCATATTCGATATGTTTAGCATGAATTGTGTGTGTGTGTGTGTGTGTGTGTGTGTGTCTGGATGATGTACTTCGTTTCAATGTTGTGTTGTTTCGGAGAAGGCCATCTCATTGAGCTGATCACTCATTCGAGGAGGCCCTCCAAGTCCTTGTGTGGTAAAAAAGTATGTTTGTGATTCATAGTTAAAAATCCCTCTCCCCACAGGTCGTGTCACTGTAAGGTCCAAGTGACATGAGGTACAATAAATAATAATTAAAAAACTAAAAAAAAACACGCTTTATTAGAAAACCGAACTAAAAAATGAAAAATAATTTTAATTTTCAACACGCGTGGGATAAAATTAAAGTGGTCAACGAAAAAATCATATCCAACATATCTAGAATAAAACTAGAGTTATCTACAAAAATTAAAATAATTTTACCATCAAAAGCGTGGGGTGCTCTATATCAATTAATATACTTGATAATAAACAGATAAGTGTAAAGTAAAGTCTCTAAGAAGAAAACGTAAAAACCATAAAAAATATCCCACGCTGTTGATGGTAAAATTGTTTTTTTTTTGTAGATAACTCTAGTTTTATTCTAGATGTGTTGGAGATGATTTTTTTGTCGACCACTTTAATTCTATCCCAAGCGTGTTGGAAATTAAAATTATTTTTCATTTTTTTGTTTGGCTTTCTAATAAAGCGTGTTATTTTAGTTCTTTTAAACTATTATCTATTTTTTATTTTTTTAGTTTGGTTTTCTAATAAATCGTGTTGTTTTAGTTTTATTATTTTTTTATTTTTAGTTTAATTGATTGCCATAAACCAGAATCCCATGAAAATTTAATAGCTTATGATATTTTTAATGTCTAGGCACGAATATAATTATACCTTTTTAAAAAAATATTATTATTATCTAACATTATTATAATATTTTGAATATTTTAATATAGATGAATAGTTACAGTTAATCGTATCCTTCTCATATTTTCTGGATAAATTACAATGTGGTAAGTTTACAAATTTATCATTAATATTTTACAGAATAAGATAAAAATGTAAATATCTTTAAATTCGATAACATTGTAGTGTGAGCTGAAAGTATACTCTTCTAAAAATAAAATCCCGGGCCGGATTTAAACCAACGACCTATGGATTACTGAAATTATATACCACTACAGTCCACCGCTCTTCCAACAGAGCTACAAGAGTTTATAATATTAATTTCTTACAACGATGGACTAAAAAGTCGATAAGTCCGCAGCCTTTTATACTGGTCTTTATTTTTTTGATGTCCTGATGATTCTGGCCAGGATCTTAGAAACAAATATGAAATTATTGTATTGTCACTGTTCCTTTAGAAGTATACAAAGTTTCAAGTCGATCCAATGTTTTTAAGTGGGTGAAAATCGTATTCAAAGATTCCGTTACAAAGATACATAAATACAGGTCAAGCTTATATAAAGCGTGTAAAAAAGTACCTATAATGTGAGAGATTAAACTGCGCTATTGGAATGAAATAACTATAGCATTATAGGCTATATTCTAATACAACCAATGTTTTCAATTCCATCTCTTTACAATAATTGACTGTAAGAGGGGGTTAACAATAGATTATCGTCACATATATAGTGTGATGTAACGAGTTAATTGAACATAACCAATGATTAGCACTAATTACATTTTACGAGGTTGGGATTTGAACTCGGTACAACGAAAGTTGCTGCACAGCTATTGTTTCTGAACTGCAATGTAATAAAACTTTGAATTCATAGCTTTCAACATCATTATCTTCATTACAGGTCTGGTATCGCCACAATATTTTGGTCTTTAATTGGAACATTTGTCAAGAATTTGTAAATTAAATTCCCTTTAAATTACCGAACATTTATTCTACTCGTTACAAGTTGTTTGTAAATTGGATTCATGTTCATTCGTTAGTAATTGTCAATAATTTCATTGTCATATAACCTAAATCTGATGCAGTCAGATGTGACGCTAATGAGGTCATTACGCTTAAACTGTACACTGATACCGATAGATCTGATCGTTATCAATTATTTTAGACTACATCCACTACATTGACTTATACAATTACATATATTTTTTCTCTGAACTCTCTCTCAAAAAATTTCTGATACGTGTTTTACTACATTCATCATTAAGTTATAGGCATTGAATTGCCTATTCAGTCTTTTGCATTTGATAAAACAAACATCTAAAAAGACATTCTCCATAATTCATTCCTTAACGCGTCTCAAATACTTTCTTCCTGCTTAGAGCAATTTGTTACGACCACCAAATTAAAAACATAGATGTTAAATTTTGGGCAGACGAGGTTAGGAGAGAACTCCACAAGATCGGGATGGGTTGGATATGGGAAAAAGGGACTGAAAATCGCAAGAACGTGTGGAGAAAAATAAGGAGGAGGTACTTAGATATAAACCAAAAAGATACTTTCGCCGAATGTACAGGAAAACGCTCACTGTGTTTACAAAGAGACCTAAAACACGTCAGGGGAAAAGAATCGTATATACTCAACCTAGGATTTAAGGAGAGATCAGGGCTTGCTTGGTTTAGGCTAGGGGCATGGAAATTTCTAAAAATTAGCGACGATCACGTTATGCGAATATGTCCAATGTGCGGGAACTTTGAAGATGAGATACATATATTAGGAAAATGTAATGATTTAGAATATTGGAGACGTCAGTTATTACCGGAAAGATTTCTAAATTCAAATCGGGAAAGATTGGCATACTACGAGTTATTGGTAAATCCAGAAAATTGGATAAACCTCGGTAAATTTTTGGACAAAACGCGGAAAATAAGGACAACACTCGTTCATGAATAAATATATGTTATCAAAATGCAATACCATTAATTCTTAACAATTATATATAAATTAACTAGTGTATAATGCTATTGTGTTATTATTTAATTGCAATATTATTGTGTTTTCTTTTTGTAATTGTAATGTTAATGTTTTTAGTGTATAATGCTGTTGTGTTATTATTTAATTGTAATATTATTATTGTGTTTTCTTTATGTAATTGTAATGTTATTGCTGTTTTTGTTGTTTATTTTTCTTTACACTAGTACCAATTATTCCTTTATTGTAACGGACTGTCAATAGCGCGTACGGCTTACTGCCGTGCGACCCATATTTGTAAATAATATTGTAAATATCTTACTTTTGTCTAATAAAGTCCTACTAATACTACTACTTTCTTCCTACAGCTCTTAAAAGAATTTTAATTCGAACCTTAGTGATGCCGCATTTTGATTTTTGTGATCCTACTAACTGACATAAGTGACGGATTGTCGGACAAACTGCAGCGTGTCCGTAATATGTGTATCAGATTCATATTTAATGTAAGAAAATACGATCACGTTTCTCCATTTTTCCACGAATTGTCAGGGTTATATCTAAAAGAGAGAAGAAAATTACACTGTCTAATTCTCTTATTTAAGATCCTACATACCTCGATTCCCAATTATTTATCATCTCGTTTCCAGTATCTATCCTCAAACCATAACTTAAACACAAGTTCACAACATAGTCTCTTACTTAATATACCGCAACATAGGACATCACATCACTCCATGTCATATACCATCTTCACTTCTCGCAACTGGAATTCCCTACCACAAGAAACAAGGGGCTGTCGGACGTTTGCATCTTTTTTTAAAAAAGAATATATTTGCTCTAACCTCGACTTCATCATTACCCAGTGTAAGGTATATATATTAATTGGTGTTTCTCGTATAATTTATTATATATATACTTATTATTATTATTATTATTATTATTATTATTATTATTATTATTATTGTTATTATCGTAAATATTATTATTGTTATTATCGTAAATATTATTATTGTTATTATCGTTTAAAATGTTGTTTGTGCATGAAATTTACATTGCAACATTTAATGTATGTTTAACTTTTCAAAGTTAGTATAGTGTATATCTATATTTGACAAATATTTATTTAATCACAAGTGATCTTCTTGGTGATAAAATATTAAAATATAGATATATATATAGCCAATATGCGGGGCACGCCGTAGCGTAGTGGTTAAGGCACTGAGCTACAAGCCGGAGGGTCGAGGGTTCAAGTCCCGTTGGGGTCAGGATTTTTAAACTGACCCAAACCCTCTGGCGGCACTATGGCCCTGGGGTCGACTCAGCCTCTAACGAAAATGAGTACCAGACGCTTGTTCCGGGGGTAAAGGCGGCCGTCACGCAGGGCTGACAACCCGGCTGACATAAAGTGCCGATTGTCTAGAAAAAGTGGGAGCCTTAACTTCCTACTACCCCAAGGGCCTCCCGAGGCCTGTTGTGGGATCACTTTACTTTACTTTATATAGCCAATATGCCCAATTCACCAATTAATGTTTTAAAATGGTCAACACGTTTCCACAGCCAAGCTGTCATTCTGAAGACCAGATATTGACTGAAGACAAAATTAATAATAAATAAATATACAAATTCCGTTAAAAACAAACTACGTCACATGACGCAATCAATCACAAGTAAACAGTAACACATAATAAAACTAATCCTCTTTTGTTTCAATTAAAGAAAAAAGGGCGCTGTACGGAATAGGGCCCTTGTCTTTATTCATGATTTTATCCTTATTTTTATAAATTTCCAAACTTTCAAGGACGTCAAGGAATTTGAAATCAATGACGGAACGAATCAGCCTAAGGTTACTTTTATTGATAGCATGACCGTAATCAGAAATATGCTGGACAACTCCAGATTTTTCAATTCTATTAAGTCTAAAATGGGCAATATGTTCGTTAAATCTAGTTAAAATGGATCTTCTGGTTTGCCCAACATATTTCATATCACAGTCATTGCATCCAATTTCATAAATACCGGATTTTTTTAAACAATCGACTTTATCTTTAGGGTTTCCAAGTACACTATTTAATGTCAAAGTGGAAGTAAAAATTAATTTAGTATCTAATCCTTTGAATATCTTGTTCAAACCTCTAGTTAAAGAGGGAACGTACGGCATAATTGCAAAATTAGCTTTATTAATAGGAGAATGGAAGGCTGTAGAATCAGTAATAACTTTTCTAAATTCAAATTTACGAATCAAATTATCAATCATATTTTCATTGAAAGCATTACACTCAGCGACATCTTTAATGGTTTGTAATTCCTTATTATATCTATTTTTACTTAAGGGAAAAGTGGTAAGACGGTGGACTAAAAAATTGAAACTAGCCATTTTATGTTGATCAAAATGGTAAGAATCTGCCGTGATGTATCTACATGTACTGGTTTCTTTTTATAAATATCAAACTCTAATCTATAATTATTTCTAATTATTAGCATATCCAGAAAGGGCAGCCTTCCATTCTTCTCCATTCTCCTTCCGTTAAGTAAAAATAGATATAATAAGGAATTACAAACCATTAAAGATTTCACTAAGTGTAATGGTTTTAATGAAAATATGATTCGTAAATTTGAGTTTAGAAAACTTATTACTGATTCTGCAGCCTTCCATTCTCCTATTAATAAAGCTAATTTTGCAATTATGCCGAACATTCCCTCTTTAACTAGAGGTTTGAACAAGGTATTCAAAGGATTATATGTTAAATTAATTTTTACTTCCACTTTGGCATTAAATAGTGTACTTGGAAACCCTAAAGAAAAAGTCGATTGTTTAAAAAAATCCGGTATTTATGAAATTGGATGCAATGACTGTGATATGAAATATGTTGGGCAAACCACAAGATCCATTTTACCTATATTTAACGAACATATTGCCCATTTTAGATTTAATAGAACTGAAAAATCTGGAAAAACCGAGTATTGAGATAATCACTTATCCAGGGAGCCTCCCGTGTCAAGAGTCAAAAATGCATGTATGTGATTCAAGTTTAAGGTAATTTCCACAAAGACCCTTGTGGCGTGGAACATGTGTTTGTTCTTTACCTTCAAAGGAACTGTTCAACTAGAGTAAAGCAAAAAAAACAAAAAACAAAAAAAACAAAAAAGAAGAACCTTGTAAACAATTCAAGACTTTGGGACGGTAAGAAGATTTATAACTCAAGTATTTTGGATTGACTTTTTTTTCATGAAATTGTAATTGTTATGGATAATATTGAAGGTATAGGCAAAGAGAATATAAAGCATAGAATTGAATTAAGTAGCAAAATAATATCATCGTTAAATTCCACAAGCATATTTGTACAGACGTAAAAAAAATATTGGTATAACATTGGTGGAATCTGTTGCAGTGTAAAGAAGTGAGGTATGGACAATCAATAAGAACTACAGGAATATACTAATAGCCCTACAAATGGCATTTACGCAGAAGTGCCAGAAAGTCAAAATTAGAACAAGTCACAAGTAAGAAAATTAGGAACATTATGGAAGAAGAAGAAAGCATAATTGAAAAAATTGAGGAGAAGGAATTAAAGTAGTTAGGACATATTTTAAGAATGGAAGTTGATCGATGGTCGAAACTACTATATCAATGGCAACCGAGCAGAAAGAAGAAAAGAGGGAGACCAAAGTTAACATGGAAGGAAAGCATGGAGATAGTAATGCAAGCAAGATACCCAAGATCGTAGGCCATGGAGGTTTGGCACGTGAAGACGGTAGCAGCTGTACAAAACTCGAAGATAGATAGAAAATCTAATTGTAGAATTTTGTTCTAATTCACTATTAAACACACTATTCATAAAAAAACTAAAATTGACTTTCAATATTAATGAGATTTTCATTATAAATCTGTCATGTTAAAAGCCTGAAGCACGAACTCGTACCTGAGCAGCTGGTGTATTAATATTTTAAATATAATATTAAAAGTAGTTTTGGAATCTTAATCATATTTCGCTTAAACTCTATGGTCATGTTACGTCTGCAATCATCGGCTATATATCAATACATGCAGATTTATTGTCTACATGCACGTGACTTCTAAAATACAACACTTATTTTTTTAAATAGATTATGAAGTGAAAATTAATGATGATATTTCAACACATAGTCTTGGGTTGATAAATTATATGACACATAAAATCATGCCATATTGGTGGGAACCAGAATTTGAACAGAAAACCTGAAACGAATACTTAAATATCGTTCTAGCGGCCGAAATGTTCGATTTGTTTCTCATTGAAACTCGGAATATGCCAGTGAAATAAAAAAGATAAATGTAATTCCACTAATTTCAAAATATAAAAAGTAAATTTAGGACTAAGACAGGGCTGTCCTCTCTCGCCTACTTTATTTAATATATACTTGGACGCAGCTGTCACAGAATGGCAAACACAGCTAAGTAAACATTTTAAACTAGGAATTATCATTGTAGATATAATTATGTTTGCAGACGATCAGGTCATATGTGCAGAATTAGAAAAGCAATTACAAAAAGCCACACCACTGCTCAAGAAAACCATGGATTACTGAAATAATCTCAAGATATCAACGAAGAAAACAAAAACAATGGCCTTTCGGGGAAAATATGCAGTTCGATCGAAAATAGTTTTGAACGATGAAATTGTCAACAAGTACAGAGTTTTTAAGTATTTAGGATGTCACATGTCTTACAAATGGGTAAATTATATTCACGAAAAAATTATAAATTTCAAAGTATGTGTGGTATTATTAAAAGAACACTACAGACAAAACAAACAGGCCACACGCCACCCGGGTCTTACAATGGCACGACCTGTTAGGAGAGGGGTTTTAAACTGTGGTTCTCACACATAGCTACCTACCTTTCTTGACCAAAAGTAATTGTATAAGCGTGACTTAAAAGTGTTACGTGTGCGGCAACCCCACATATGGCATAGAAACTCATACTGACCGAGTATTTTTATATAATAAACAATTGAATATAATAACTGCAATAAAAAGTCTATATGTAGAACATAAAATAACAATAGAAACAGGAGGCAAAAATAAAAAAAAATATAACAGCAACAATAAATAGAGGTATAAGACAGGGATGTCCACTTTCATCCTCCCTTTTTAATATTTATATTGACGATATATATAATTGGCAGATAAATTTGGACTCACATTTCAAAATAAGAAATAAGATGTTAGATACCTTTCCTTTGCAGACGACCAAGTTATAATATCTAGTTCAGAAGATGGTCTACACAAATCGCTCTTTCAGTTAAATAACATTATAAAGAAATATAATTTCAAAATATCAATAAGTAAAACGAAAATCCTAGCTTTTAAGGGATCAGATACCGTAAGAGCTAAAATAATTCTGGAGGGGAAACCCATTGAACAAGTGAACCATTTTAAATTCCTGGGTTATGAAATCTCCTATTCTAAAAATGAAGATCTATTTAACAAACTTAATAAATATAATTATATATGTGGAACAATCAAAAGGATATTTAAAAGCACAAGAAAAGAAACAAAACTACAATTTTATAAGGTAGTGGCTGTCCCCTTACTATTCTATGGTCGTGAATTTTGGGTTTTAACTAAAAGAAAAGAGAAGATCACAGAGGCATGAGATTTCTGAGAAGCGTGGCTGGTTGCAAACTTCTAGATAAGAGAAGAAGTGACGATATTAGAAATGAACTAAATATCTTTAAACTCTTAGATAGAATAAAAGAATCTAGAAAAAGCTGGGAAGAACATGTTCAAAGAATGGATGATGATTGCATTCTCGAAATTATACTTAAATACAAAACAAAAGGACGCAGGAATGTTGGTAGACCGAAGAAGAGATGGATCCAACTTTTGAATGAGAATCTATGAGACCGGAACAAGCCACATGGGCTTAAGCCGTGATTGTTGATGATGGTGAACAATTGATCCTCTGAGAGGATCCAGTACAGAGTTTTAATTATTTAGGATTTCACATATCTTACAATTGGGAATATGATATACATGAAAAAATTATAAATTTCACAGTATGTGTGAGACTATTAAAAGAACACTACAAACAAAAGAAACAATGCTAAAGTTTTATAAGGTAATGGCAGTTCCCATTGCGACATATGGACCAGAGAATTGGGCCATGAATAAATAGATCGGACAGAAGATTACTAGAAACATCAGATATGAGGTTCCTCAGATAAGTTGCAAGTGTAAACTCTGATATCACATTCCTAGTGAAACAATAAGGCGAGAACTCAAAACTCTATTCCAAATGAAAAAATACAAAACTATAAATAAAAATGGCATGAACATATTTTCAGAATGGACTCTTCTAGGCTAACAAAACAAGCACTGTTGTACCAACCTCACGGCTATAGAGATGTGGGACGTCCTAGAAGACGATGGGTAGATGAATTTTGAGAGCGGAACAGACCGACGGTTTACCATGAAGAAGATGATGATATTCTTAGAAAATTGGCGATACCAGACCACTGAGAGTTTGGTTTACAGTAAAGAGAAATTTAAAAATCGCTCTATCGACAGATTTTTTTTCAAATTTTTGCAACGAAACACAGCAACACAGCATGTAGAACCAATTATTGTATGAGGAGAGTAATAGTGAGTTCAATAAACAGCGAAATCTGATAATTTGGATTGTGCTTTAACACAAAAGCTGAAACTTAAAATCGGCCTAACGACCGTCATGCTCTTCTTTTCGCAACGAAACTTGAGATGTAACAATGGATATAAATAAGTAGTGTCGGATTCGTTAATCAGCAAAAGAGGACTTCTAGGAAAGGGTTAACCCGAAAGCTGAAATTGTTGTGGAAACATTTCAATGATCTATCACCGAACAAATTGCTAACATTTGAGACACATATTAGGCAGAATCCGAGTTCAAATACCAACGCCGGTCACCCTGATTGCATTTTTTTTCGTAGTTCTCTTCAGTTGTCAAGAATGCATAGTTTGGATTTCATTACCATGTTCCATTGCATCCTTCATCATCTTTACATATTTCATATAGTATATATATATATATATATATATATATATATATATATATATATATAAATGCACAGTACACAATGTCTACACGTGATTAACCACACAAATAGACATTGCGTACACGGGCTACTAAAATGACAACTATCATAGACGCAAAATGTCTAAGATGTTGAGTTTCAAAATTTAAAAAAAAAAACATAAATTGTTGCTAAGTTTTTTCTCGCAACAAAACTTGATATTCAGGGTTCATTATCAAAATAATAGCAGTTTCCATAAATTGGCAAAATTGGATCTTATGAGATTTAGCTGGAACCCTAAAATCGAAAATTGTTCTAGCGGCCGCTATTTGTTTCCTCGTAATGAAACCGGACAAAAACAATGTAGATATCAAAATACATATATATATAGATGGTCTTAGATCTATTAGTGAACACGGAACAGGCAATTAATGCCTAAACCAGTAAATGAAGAAGAAGAAGAACAAGAAGTAAGTCAGTAATATATATCCGGAAAACCTGAAATATCTGATCATAAATGCCACTTGATGAGGAATTCCATTAGTATATGCACCTCCTGCATGATTTTTTTTCTTAATACAAAGGATTTCCTTCGTCAAACTAATCTCCTGTAAAAATAAAATAAATATCACAGGGGAAGTTTATATTAACTTATGAATCCATATAACTGGGGGCACGCCGTAGCGTAGTGGTTAAGGCACTGAGCTACAAACCGGAGGATCGAGGGTTCAAGTCCCGTTGGGGTCAGGATTTTTAAACTGACCCAAACCCTCTGGCGGCACTATGGCCCTGGGGTCGACTCAGCCTCTAACGTAAATGAGTACCAGACGCTTGTTCTGGGGTAAAGGCGGCCGTCATTCAGGGCTGACAAGCCGGCTGACATAAAGTGCCGATTGTCTAGAAAAAAGAAGTCGGAGCCTTAACCTCCCACTACCCCAAGGGCCTCCGGGTCTGTTTAGGGATCACTTTACTTATCCATATAACTAACTAACTCACTGACACAATTTGAACCCGTAGGATCATGATCGCTCAGACATAAGCTCTCCATACATCCATATCCTGTGCTAATATTTTCGAATCATTCCCTATATAATCTACTTCCCTCAAATCCACCTCATTCTTGGTCTACCAACTGGATATTTTCTCTCTGATTTTCCTACAAGAAACTTCCATGTACCTCTTTCATTCACCATTCGTGCAACATGTTCTGCCCATCGCAATCTACGAGACTTAACTGTTCTCATTATATCTGGCTTCCTATAAAGACCATGTAGTTCATTGTTATGTAAGTCTTCTCCATTCACCTGTCTGTTCATATCTCTTAGGTCCAAACATTTTCCTAAGAACATTATTCTCAAATACTCGTAATCTCCTATCCTCCCTTAAAGTAAGAGTCCAAGTTTCGCAACCATACAGCATAACTGCTAGAATAGTAGTTTTATATATTTTCAGTTTAACGTCTTTTTTTAAAGGAATTGGGAAGTCAAGAGTGTCTGCAATGCATAATAGCACGCATTTCCAGAATTGAGTCTATGTTTAATTTCATTGTGCATCTCATTCCTATTTGTGACTATTGCTCCTTGGTATTTGAATTCAGCCACTTCCTCAAAATTTCCGTAATTTGTCATTAGCTGTCCATTTCCATTATATAATGTTTTTCTATGTGTGTCCATGCATTTATTGATATTTATTTCCAATCCCAATTCCTAGTGTTACTCAATAGTGTGTGCGTGTTGGCCTTTAGTATCTCCTCGCTATCGCCAATAGTACTACATCATCAGCAGAAACTAACAGCTTATTAATGCCATTGAGTTGTAGGCCTTTTTCTTTCTCTAAAGATTATATCCATATTACTTCTATTTTTTTACCAAAGAGAGACGAAAAGTTACTTTTTTTGTGGAATTTGGGTCTTTTCTTCAAATCGAAAGCATTTATTGTATACATTATTAAGATTAGAATTTATTGATTTTTCTTGGGTGCGATGTATCTTCTTTATTATTTTATTTGAAATAAAGTTTTATTTCATGGAGAGGATTAGACAAACGGCTGTATGATCTTTACGAGAAACGAGAGGTCTACGAATAGTTAAATCTCATATAGTGCGATGAAAGGACATATTGCACGATAGGGAAATGAAAGATTGACACGGAAACACCTCGTAGGAAAGCGAGAGGGAGATCGTCCAGTAGATAGGACAAGAATGAGGTGAGAAAGAATATTAATATGATTTGCGGGAGGAAAATTATACAGGGGACGACTGGAAAAAATTCAGGACAGGGATATATGGAGAAATTATGTCCGCTCGGCCATGAATCTATTGGTTGGAGAGAACAATGCGTGAGTTTGTTTGTGTGTCTTCTTTTACTAGTCTAAGAATATGCTCATAAACTTCAACATTGTTCTGCCAAGTATTGTATATCTACCACGTTGCATTCTTCCATTTATTTCCTTTCCTTTTATCAATTTAGGAATAATTTGTCTCTCCACATCTGGTAAAGTCTTAGTGTTTTATTTTTTATCTACTATTATAACAATCAGTGACGCTTTAGTTCGTAGTTACTAAGACAACAAAATGCATACTTTATATTCTAACAAAACACGCTATCGAAACATACAATACAATTTCAACAAAATTTAAAATACATTTTAATAATGATTTCGTAAAACTACATACATTAAATTTCCTTGATTTTTCTGGAAGTATATTAATAGTTGCATCTTTAACTATTCTTAGATTTTTTCTTGAAGAACCGTGAAAATCTCCTTCACTCTTTTTTACATTAAATTCACGTAGGCCCGTGAAACTAGCACCTAAAATTGCAGAATATAACAACGTTTGTTGATTTATCGTATCCTTTTTTTCTGTCTCTCCAAATCCCATATTACTCTTTGTCTAAACATACAGTTTCCAAAAAAATTAAATTACATTAAATTTACAACATATACTAAAATATTCTGAACTCAGACAAAATATTGTAGACAAGACGTTAAAAAAATAGGTTTAGTAACTAGTCGTCAAATAACTATTTTTTCACTATTGTAGTTCTGCATTCTCTCACTTTCATTATTAATATCTCTGCATTCTTTCTATTGTTAATTTTATAATAATAGGTGAACTCATAACAAAATATGTGCATTTTTCACTTTGTCTACGTCATAGGATTACCATTTAGAATTAAACCTTCTCAAGAAGGCACGAGTAGAAATCAATGAGTCGTAATTTTGGTTTTTATGTAGCTTACAAGAAAATTAACAATTAGTATTAAGAATTTATAATGAACATTCCAGAGGACACAAAAACAATATCATGCTCAAGTTTAGAACTATTTACCCTTGATTTTGCAGTTCATTATTGTGAATTCTAATTCTAATTCTGTATTTAGTAACATTTTTAAATATCTTAAATTTTTTAAAACGATTTGTATAACTTTATTTTAGATGTTTTAAGTATTTATTCAAATACACATATTGTGTTGGGACTTGCTATTTTCTCCAGAGAGTATATTATATAGTTGAAACCAGTGGGTTATCTATGGTTGCGATTATTATGGAGTGAAAAAAAGGCGTTTCTTGGGATCCACCCTAGGTTAGAGTAATTGAATTAGGTTAAGTGTGAGTTAGTTAGCTTTTAAGATCATTACATTTTAAATTTGTCTAAATACATAAATAAAAAGATAATCGAAACAAAGATAATAATCGATATGTGGTTCGATGGTGGGTTATCGCTGGCTGTATAAAGTCTGGCTGATGCGCAATGTTGTTCTATAGGGTTTTGAAAATATGCCAGGTAAGTTAAAGTGGACAATCCTCCAATAAAATACTCTCAGGGTAAAAATATATTAGCTCTGCATTTAGTTTGCTGTCTAGCTTAACACTAATTAACTAAAAAATATATACGAGTACTTACAATGAAAGTTTATTTTTAAAGTACATTATTTTTGGGGGAAAAAATGCATGCGTCTATTTTAAGAAATGATATGTGAAGAGGCTGCTTCATTACTCGTTTTGCGCGTGTGGAAATTAAAATTCAACTTTTAACAGAGTAGCCAAGAGAAATGTTATAACTCTTGCGAGTTGTAAAGAATGATACTGAAAAATTAAAGACAATTCAACATGGAATGTGTTATTACAAATGTACATACAGAAGTGTGACATTCCTCATTTAGGAAGTCTGGATTAAATTTGCCAGAGGGCAGAATGAGCTTCTAGGTGGGAATTAAAATGAGCGCATTCATCAAAGTACTGCATCAACATAATGTCTACATGTTGGGTTTTTCTTTCATATGCTATCTTCCACAGTGTGTTCATTAAATATATATTTCCGTTTAGCCATCTCCAGTTTTTCTGGAATTCTTAAGTTGATACAAACTGTCAAATATCAAGAATAATAGTAGTAATAATAATAACATTAATAACAATAATGTAATTACTGATGCACATATTTTATAGTTTTATTCATTCATTTTTATTATAGAATTTTCCTCATCATTGAAGGTTTTCTCCAATCTTAATAATTAACATGAATTTTTAAAAAAATATATAAATGACTACGGACTTACAGACTATCAGTTTGTAACAAACATTCACAAACTTCCCTTAATTAATCTCCATCGTTCTGTCCTCTGTGTCTTCATCCGATACACCAAATTTCCTCATTGAATTTTGAAAGTTATTCTTCCACGTTGTTCTTGGTCTTCCTTTCCTTCTCCTCCTTTCAAATTTTCATGCATAAACATTGGTCATTCTTAAAATTCTTCTTTGAAAGATATTTTATTTCGTTTTAGTGGCTTGAAAGATATTCTTCCAGGTTGTTCTTGGTCTTCCTTTCCTTCTCCTCCTTTCAAATTTCCATGCATAAACATTGGTCAATCTTAAAATTGTTGATTCATATTTGGTTCGTCTTCCGGGCTTATAGGCCGTGGTCTGGTTGTCTTCTTACTCGACGTTTCATCTACTGCTGCGGTAGACATCATCAGGAGATACTGCGTGCTTTCTGTGAACTCCTCAACAGTCGGCTGCAGACTGGTGGTAGGTCGTACGACCTACCACCAGTCTGCAGCCGACTGTTGAGGAGTTCACAGAAAGCACGCAGTATCTCCTGATGATGTCTACCGCAGCAGTAGATGAAACGTCGAGTAAGAAGACAACCAGACCACGGCCTATAAGCCCGGAAGACGAACCAAATATGGATCAAGACGCCGGCCGTGAAAGTCTACAACTTAAAATTGTTCTTTGAAAGATATTTTATTTCCTTTTAGTGGCTTCAATAGAGTAATTGGCTCAACTGCACTTCTACTAGCGCTTGATTTTTCAGTTATATTGTTGTAAACTATAGCTCTACTTCTGTATTTACTAACATTATTTAATATTTTATACTTTTCAAACAATTTTTATAGCATTATTAGACAATTTTGAAGTATTTATGTAAATATGCAAATCACAATATTATGACAATCTTAGAAAATATTGTGATGCTAACTGCTATTTCCTCCACAGAGTATATTGCTTAGTCTATGATTTTTCTATCGCTGTTTTGGATTATCGGTGGTTGGCTCAGCGTTAGGGAGTGACAAATAAGTGTACACCCAATTTAAAAAAAAAGTTTGGTAATTTTAATATTATTAATATATTGAACATAGATTTGGGGATTTATTGCAGATATTGGTCATTTAAATTTCATAGCAACGGATAGCAATCGAGGATGATAATCGATATGTGGTTCGATTGTGGGTTATCGCTGGCTCTATAAACTCTGGCGCATGCGCACTGTTCTTGTATAGGACTTTGAAAATATTTCACGCTAGTTTAAGTGCAATGTTTTCGAGTAATTTTCTTCGTATAAATTTTAGTTAACTATGAATATACACGATACAATTCAGAGATTGCACTGGAATTGGGCTAATGTAAGTTAAAATTAATAATTGCAATGTATTGATCAAATTTATTGTCTAATATAGAATTATGTTTTTTCTATTCTGATGTAGGTTGACATATGTGTGTCCTGATAAAGTGGAAGAAAAACCACATTCAGTAATGAATTGAATTGGCGTTTACTTAATGAAAATTCATAATTAATTTAATTAAATAAAAATAAAACTTAAAGTTTCATTTTCATTTAATTAAATAAAACCACATTGCATTAATTCCTCCGGGCTAAATTAATATGTAGGAATACATAACTCTATCAAATTAACTGACTGGGTCCATGAAACCCCGAAGTTCATGGCCACGCGAAAATAAGATTACCATACATCCTTATCCTGACTTTATATTTTTCAAACATTTATTGCATAATTCACCTCCCTAAAAGCATCGTTAGTTACTCTTCCATCTCACTGTTGAGATCTACTCCACATTATCCCTTTAGTTCTCCTACACCTACAAGAAGTTTCCATGACACTCCTGCGTGCAACATGACCAGTATATCGCAATGTACGAGACTTATGCCTAAAAGTTCTTATTACACCCGTTTCCCATAAATATAATTTAACTGACTATTATGGAGTTTTCTCCATCCTTGTGTCTGTTCGTATCTCTTCGTTCCAAACATGTATCTTAAACTTTTTTTTTGCGCGATAGTGGGTTTTGTCGTACTTACCAGCAATGGCGACCATTATTGAAAGTTCAACTTCCTATATATCGGGGTTGCCAACCTAAATAACTATACTGTAATATTACATTTACACCCACGTGTGGAAGTAAAACCACTGCCCTCTATGATACTACGTACAATGTATGTACAGAAAATATCCAAAAGGTAGTGGCAATATACATTATACGAAACAAACTGCATTTTAAATGAACTGAACTTTATTTAAAACAATAAATGCGTATTTGCGACCATGTTATCAACAATTGTTCTCAAGGCCTCCTGTTGTTTTCAACTAATAAACATTGCCCACACTGTTAACGTTAGTCATTTTTTTTATAATGAACGCAAATATTTCCAACATAGATGCTATTATTTTACTATTATTTATTATTTTGAAAACACCAACGCGCAAAACAATAATGTATAAGGCACGTTTGTGAAGTGTTTTACAGAATCTCGGAAATTAAAAACCTCGCTATCGCTCGGTTTTTAAACATTTTTCTTCGATTCTGTAAAAACCACTTCTCAACCTCGCATCGTAATATACTAATAGCTTGTTTTATTGTCACAATATAAAAAATATTTATATGAACTACAAATTTGCTATTCACCAGAATGACTTACCGTTGATTTTTCAGTTTATTGTTGTGAATTATAGCTCTTCTTCTGTATTTACTAATAATTTTTAATATTTTAAACTTTTTCAATCAATTTTTATAACATTATTTGACAATTTATGTATTTATTTAAATACGCAAAATCATAACATTATGACACCATCGGACAATATTTTAATGCTGACGCTATTTTGTCCACAGAGTGTATTACTTTGTCTATAATTTTTCTATCACTGTTTTGGGTTATCACTGGTTAGAATGGCGTTAGGAAAGTGATAAGTAAGTGTACACCCCTTTTTAATAAACGTTTGGTAATATTAATATTATTAACATATTTCTTTAACATAGGATTTGGGGATTTATTGCAAAGATTAGACAGTTAAATTTCATAGCTACGTGCTGCCATCTAGCATAACCTTTATAAACTTTAGTACCTTATCGATAATAATGATATATGACAAGGATGATAATGCTATGTGGTTCGATGGTGGGTTATCGCTGGCTCTATAAACTCTGGAGTATGCGCACTGTTGTTTTATAGGACTTTGAAAATATATCAGGTAAGTTAAAGTGATAAATCCCCCTACACTATAAAAATATATAAACAACGGTTATATTTTATTGTAATATTAGTATTCAAAACATTCAAATTATATATAAAACAAATAGAATAATCAGATGTTCAAAATAAAATTTCAAAAAATTAAAAAATGTTTGGTAACGTAGGCATTTATTTAGTTTCATTAACGTTTTATTAGAAAATCCATCCATAGTAATTCTGCCCGAAGGCAGGTCCTTCACTGCAATCATAGCATTTTCATGCTATGCTTGCAGCTTTACTAGGGAATTGTGTAGGTGTGGTAGCTTTCCACACCGGTGAAGGATGATGGCCATATGATTTCGGGGACCGTTTGGGCCTTAAAGTTTTCCTGGCATTTGTCTTACAGGTGAGGAAAACCCCCAATAAAAACCTCACCCAGAAAAATTGCCCCACCGGGGATCGAACCCGGGCCCGCTGCGTGACAAGGCAGCACGCTACCTCGAGACCACAGCGGTGGACTATTAGAAAATAGTATGAGCTATATCAAACTTTCCATATAATCAATTGACTGATCGCTCAATCAATATAACATAATATTTGAGGTTATGTAAATTCTACGAATAAACTATGCAAACCTAAAACCTTCTATAATTGGAAGAATTGTCAAATATTACATACTTGAGATTGATTATTAATTTGACCTATTGGCATCTGTGAGTAATTTCCGATAGAAATGGATTAACGTTGTAATGATGTTGCCGGAAAAGATGAACTAATTGCACGCCGAGGTAATTCCCGTTTTCATGTCACTCATTTTCGGAAGGTCGCACAATAATCTATACAGCAAACAGCATTTCCACTCATCATTAGCACGCAGGTTAAATGAAATGTTGCGGATTGCGGTTCGCATGACTTACCGAGTACTGCTATCTGGCGTCCACTGAATCAACTACATGATTGTCATGGAATAAAACTGCTTCCCCAATATTTCAGTGGGTCAGTGTCAAAACCAGCTAAGCTCGTCAAAACTTTATAAAAGCAAATTCTGCGGTGATGCTACGTTTCGTCGCTCCGTATTAAATTTTGAATTGGTTGTAATATTTTTAATTAGAATTCCAGCCGCTATGGCTCACAGATACTTTAATACCAAATTTTCCCCTACTCAGCAACATTAAAATATATAGGGTGTTTCCGATTAATATTACAGTCACACTTCTAGCGATTTTCAGATGCAGCGAGCGTTTAGCCGTTATCTATTATATTCTAAAATCATTAGGTGTACAAGTTCACCTGAAACACAATTTAAAAATCGCTCTTGCGATCGCAATTTACGATGTTTCATAACAAAATTCGGGATACCATACCAAAATAAAGCGAGGTACGTATTGTCCAAAAATAAGCGAAATTCGACAATTAGAAGCGGGGTTTACCTGATATTTGAAATTAAAAACTTACTCTAGCAACCGCCATGTTAGGTTCGTCGCAGTTTATAGGCCTACTATAGAATTCATTAACATTCAATTTTTAATTTATTTTGGCGTATCAGCGCACGCCGGGTATTAGCTAATGCTTAATAGATCCTTAAGCACAATTAAGCAAACCGATTACTATAAAATTTAAACAAAATCGTAATGAAAAATAAAGAAAATAATAACACAATCAAGATTTATTGAAATTTAGAGAGTTAAGGCCATGAGCCTTCTCTTCCAGTCAATCAATAACGTGTATTATATAGAGAAAAATGCATGTTGCCAGAAAAAAATAATCATATTGACATAACGAGAACAAGGAAAAAATTAGTCAATTTTTTCATAAACGACCAGGAAAAATGTTACCCATTTATTATACAATTAATAGACTAATACACTGCCACTATCAGGCCCATAAGTTCATGACTCCTCGGACGTAAGTTCATGACTCCTCGGACATAAGTTCTCCATATATCCCTATTCTGAGATAATATTTCTATCATTCCCTGTATAATCTACATCCCTCATATTGTGGATAATGTTATTCTCCCACCACATTCTTAGCCACCTTCTTGGCGCTTTCCGTCTGATTTTCCTACAAAGTTTCCAAGCCTCTCTTTCATTCCCAATTCGTGCCACATGTCCTGTCGACCTCAGTCTACGCGATTTAACTGTTCTCATTATATTTGGTTTCCCATAAAGATCATGTACCTCACTGTTTAATAGTCTTCTCCATTCGCCTATCGGTTTCGTCTCTCTTCGATCCAAAAATTTTGCTAAGAACTTTATTCTCAAATACTCTTAATATTTTCTCCCCCCTTAAACTAAGAGTCCACGTTTCGCATAGAATATAACTGAGAGCATACCAGTTTCATATATTTTGAGTTTAACGTTTCTGAGAGAAGTTGGAAAGGCTATTAATACGTAGATTCTGAGAAAAATAATTTTCTAAAACTTATTTTAAAATTATCAATATAAAACATTTTGCATCACCTTCATAATAATAATAATAATAATAATAATAATAATAATAATAATAATAATAATAATAATAATAATAATAATAATAATGTTTTATTTATCCTGGCAGAGTTAAGGTCATACGGCCTTCTCTTCCACTCAACCAACACAAATTTCATGTACATATTTGACAACATATATTATATATGCACTATACTAATTATGAAGAATTAATAATATATTAAATACTGCAAAGGAAATTTCATGTAAAAACAACTTTTTATACGATGATAACAATAATAATACTTATGATGATGATAATAATAATAATAATACTATGATAATGATAATTATAATATAAATATGATACATTATACGAGAAACATCAATTAATATACCTTACTCTACGTAATGATGAAGTCGAGGTTAGAGCTAATACAAATTTTGATTTCATTTAAACGATGGCAATGTCCTGCAGTCCATTACTTCTTGTGATAGGGAATTGCAGTTGCGAGAAGTGATGATAGTATATGACAGAGTGATGTGATGTCCTATGTTGCGGTATGTTGTGTTTAAGTTATGGTTGGAGGATAGATACTGAAAACGAGAGGATTAATAATTGGGAGTCGAGGTATGTAGGATCTTAAATAAGAGAACTAGGCAGTGTAATTTTCTTCTCTCTTTTATATGTAGCCATGACAATTCGTGGATAGATGGAAAAATGTGATCGTATTTTCGGACATTAAATGTGACTCCGATACACATATTATGGACACGCTGCTTAAGAGCACCCGGTACTAATTTCAGTTTATTCTTAAGTTATGTGCATGGAAATTATGCCACTAATTAAACAATTCCTGGACATAATGGCACTCTGGTTAACTTTTAGAGATATTTAGTCATGAGTAATGTAAAATACAAAAATAATAAAAATCCAACTTCTTAAAAGTATTGTCTTGGTACAATTTTCTCAAAAACTACTTATCCAATTTATTCACGTAGACTTTCACGGCCGGAGTTGCTATGATGATCTTGCTGAAGATTTTCGGGCTGTAGGCCGTGGTCGTGAGGCTTGTAGTTCTCCGACGTTTCGCCAAAGACTGTAAGGGACCGGATTGAAAACTTACTAAGGAAAGAAGACATAAATACAGTATACAGGCCTACCAAGAAAATCAAGAACCTTCTCAGACCTATAAAGGATCAACTCCATCCTCATCAGACAGCAGGCATATACAGGATACCATGCAGTTGTGGAAAAGTGTATATAGGCACCACTAAACGCAGCATCGCAACCAGACTTAAGGCGCATGAAAGATACAGTCGTCTTAAACAAATGGATAAGTCGGCAGTAGCAGAACACTCTTTACTTGATGGCCACAGAGTTCAATACCAGAATACAGACATATTATCTAACTGCACACACTATTTTCCCGTCTACAATGAGAAGCCATCGAAATATTCAAACATAGAAACAGTTTCAATAGAAAAGAAGAATCATTAAAGGTCAACAAAGTATGGATACCCGTTCTAAAGAACGCAAAATGTAAACCTCTACAAGTACAGTCGACTAGACTATCAAACAGCAATCTCTTTGGAACAATGTGTGTCCATACCGCTGACCAATCAGAAGGCAGATATAACGTAGAGTCGACTAGACCACCAAACAGCAATCTCATTTGAGCAATGGAAATCCCTAACGCTGGCCAATCAGAAGGCAGATATAACTATAAGCCTCACGACCACGGCCTACAGCCCGAAAATCTTCAGCAAGACTTATCCAATTGTTTCCTAAATTTAGTATGTTATTGTCCATAGTGCATATGACAGTAATAAGGTTTGTGTGTGTTCAGATATGGATTGTGATTTATTTTTTTAAAACATTAAAGACGAAAATTGTTTTTTTGTTAAAATTTTAGTTTTTTTTTAACTTCAAACACTATCAATAGCACAAAGATAAATTTACCTTACTATTATAGAGCTCTTCAACCCTTTGCACAGCTCAATGGTTTCTACTAGTTAGCTGTGGAGAGACATATTCATTTTGGGGTATTTAAATTTTAAATGTCTTCTCGATTATTTTAATTGAAGAATGGCACATGTGGAATGTGTGGTATGGCTACTTCTTTGAAAGTAATGTGAAACAAATTACATCAGAATCTGGTTGTTTTGTAATTACGAATTTCTTCATGAAATAATTAAGCAAATATGTAAAGATACAATATATGTTATATAAATCTAATCTTAATACAACATCTTATGGAGATGGTATTGTTTTTCAATATCCATAACATATATTTCTAAAATCAATATATTAAGAAACCGTATTAATTAGGCGATCTTTAATTTTAAATTCCAGTTGAAAGTATTATGCCAATGTTTAAAAAATAATATATATTCAATAAATGAAACAATGGACACACAGATAAAGTAGTATTATTGATTACATATAGCAATTCCAGTGTTCGAATACGGATAGAGTATATCTGTTGAAATTTATTAAATTTACTTCCTACTTTATTTACTAAAGTATTTTCTTATTACTCTTTCTCTCTATTTTATATCTGAAGAAAAAATTCCCCCATATGCCGTAATAATTTTAATATAATATACCGACAAAAAATGAGTTTTATACTTTTAAAAATAATGTATTATAATTTTGGTCTCCCATTAAATTTTTCGCAGTAATCACCGAATTTGAATATTTTTTTAAACTCACTAATAACTAAATTATTGAATATTTAATTTAGTAAGAACTCACCATTTTCGTGTCTAGGTGCTGTTCTCAATTGCATAATATACAATATTCATTGCTTATATTCATATAGTCACACATATATCACTATAGGACCTACTTAAAGAATCACTGTACCTAAATTAATATTTAAACTCTTTGAACTAACACTAACTTATAATTTGCACTCCTCTCTCACTGTGATAGAAATTTATAAGATCTCTTGTAATCAGCCCTAACATATTTACTGTATGATGTTCAGTGTGTGGCGCACTTTCAATATTATTTCGTAATATTCTTCCCATAACATCACTCAAATGGAGATACTGCGATATTTTTTAATCGCTTAAGAGTCATTGCTTGTCTTACAATAGGACATACACAAATATCATCAAAAATAGTCTCTAATTTATTTACATTTACCATAACTCAAAATAGATATAAGATGGTATCCGTGAATATATTCAATAATCTTGAAGACGGTATAGAGTACCGTCTTGTTTCAAAATTTAAAAATAAATAAATCAGTATTGACTTTGAAACCTCTTTATACTGTCCATGAATGTATTAGCATTAGCTGGTTGAAAACACCACATTAATTATGTATTAATTGACGTCATACTTTGTACTATGTTTCTGACAATAAAAATGTCTATCAGAAAAATTAAAATTCCAACTTAAGCTTTAATTTCATTTGGATATGTTTCCACCCATTTTAGTTTTATTTATTTGTTTTCTTTCAATTTTCGCGGCATATTATTTTCTTCTGAGAACAGGACATAGAAATTACTATCTATAGGCCTGAATAGTGGGGGAAAAAATCTTTCGTTTGTTCCAGCCTCCAAACTATGTACAACATAAGTAAACGATAAATAAGTGTTTTTTTTCTGAGGACCAATTTTATTAAAATTAGTAGTAGTATTCTTTCCTTTGCTATCTCTAGTCTGGGCAGTTGACGCTTCGAAATCTTGCTCACAGTCACACGCTTGTTCTATATAACGGTCTTGCGCTAAGCTACCCCTCTACTTAGCTTTCCAACCATCACTTTAATAATCAATTTCTTCATCAATCACGGCCACAATGTCTTCACTGCACAGTGGATTGAAACTATAAATAGTTTTCCTAAGACCTGAATTTTTGCTTTCGTTAACAATGATTACAGATGAACCGACAGAGGTTTTCAAAAAAGGATTAGGTATACAAAGGAAATACCGTTAAGAAATTTACGAAAATGTACAAAGCAAACCTTGTTGCCACTTTTAATGCATTCCTCAGATACCAAAGTATGACAAAAATAATAAAATCTTCCAAGAAAATAAATACAAGTAGAAATAGAGCCCTAATATAGTCTACTACGCTTTGGTACGTTATGCGGGGCAGCGACAAAGCATATTCAGTACGTTCTACTACGCTATACGGGGCAAAGGGTTCGCATTTCCAATCCAAAAATTATTCTTCTTTCTTTCGTAGTTTCAGAGAAAAGTGTTCCAAAATATATAAAATTACAATTTATGGGAAAGTATAAAAAAACAAAAAATGTGGACATTAGCAGAACACAGAGACGCCTTTTTTTAAAATATTTTTTTATGGATTTAAATTATAAAATCGACAAAATAATATTATATATCGATAAAATAGACCTGCCTGTATTTTTAAGCAAAAAAAAATATTTTTTTAAACCCAAATGAGTACTGGCTGCCCTTAAAGAGATAAGAAATGATAAAAAGATAGCATCAGCATCATTCCAAGTATGAAAAATCTTTGAATATAGTTTAAATGCCCCGGCAATTATAGTATGGCTCGCCATTCAGCGGAATTAAATGGCCCTTCACTTTGATAGAGTCACGCGCGAATTACTAACATTGTAGTATATACCTAATTGTTATATTACCAGGCAAGCATACATAGCTGTCACTTGCGTTGCCTTACTCACCCGTCAAGCGGAATGCTACCATAATGATGAAATTAGTGAAATGTCAGATTTATTTCCAGAATATCCTGTCATGTCATTCAACTTACAACTTGCGCTTATTTCCTGCCAATAATAATTCAAAATATCACATTCTCATCACCGTAATTGGACTGTAAAAAGCCTCTATCGAAAGCAGAATCTATATCATTATATTAATGTCAATACATCTCTCTCATGCACATGTATGAATTTATAACAGAGACAGACGTATACAGGGAGGCTTGTGGAATAATTTACTGTGCTACAATTATTGTAATATGCGATCAAACCCTCTCATTTACAGATAAAATTGCAGTATCATATCATTGTTGAGAACAATACAGGGTGGACCGCTCGAATGGACCTAATTTCAATTGCTTGTTACTGGCAAACGGTTGAAGATAGAAACTTAAAACAACGTTCATAGTACAGAAAAACTCACCAAGTTTCGAATCCTGTCGGTAGATGGCACAAAGATACGTTTCTCGTTCTTAGATTTAATTGTTTGTGAAAATGGCGACTCCGCAGATGAAAGCGCAAGCTGTTTTGTGGTATGCGGAGTTTAAATCAATCATTAGAGTTCAAAGGGAGTTCCGGCGTGTGTTTAACCGTGATGCTCCAACTGCTAGAAGCATAAAGAAGTGGCGTGATACATTATTAGCTACAGGATCTGTGTTGAAGAAGCATGGTGGTGGTCGCAGAGCATCCGATGAAATGGTAGCAAATGTTCAAGCCGCATTTGAGCGAAGCCCCCGGAAGTCATTAAGAAGAGCTTCGCGGGAACTTCAAATACCAAAATCGACATTACAACGGATTGTCCACAAACGCCTCAAACTGCACGCATATAAAGTGCAGTTAGTGCAACGTCTGGAGCCGAATGACATGCCGAAACGAGTGGAATTCGCCAATACGATGCTGGACCGTCTCGGCGCTGATCCTGACTTCATGACCAAGATTTTCTTCTCGGACGAAGCCACTTTCCATTTGTCAGGCAAGGTAAACCGGCATAATGTGCGGATCTGGGGATCGGAGAATCCTCACGCTATTCAAGAGCATGTTCGTGATAGTCCGAAGATGAATGTTTGGTGCAGTTTGTCACATAATAAGGTCATTGGACCGTTTTTCTTCGCCGAGAAAAACTGTTCGTGGTACCACATATCTTGACATGCTGGAGCAGTTCTTCTTTCCACAAATTGAACAACTGCAGCCTAACATCGTTTTCCAGCAAGATGGTGCTCCTCCCCACTGGTCCAATGAAGTTCGTACGACTTTGGACAACATTTTCCCTGGCCGTTGGATTGGTAGGGGAGGACCAATCGCGTGGCCCCCGAGATCTCCCGATTTAACACCACTGGATTTCTTTCTCTGGGGCTATGTCAAAGATAAAGTTTACACCACCCCAGTCAAAGACCTTCGTGATCTTCGTGAGCGCATCATAGAGGCTATTGAGAACATTCCAGAAGACATACTCCAACGTACTTGGCAAGAAATTGTTCATCGCTTTGATATCGTCACAGTGACTGCTGGGGCTCATATAGAGATGTGGTGATCTGGATATCAAAACTTGGTGAGTTTTTCTGTAATATGAACGTTGTTTTAAGTTTCTATCTTCAACCGTTTGCCAGTAACAAGCAATTGAAATTAGGTCCATTCGAGCGGTCCACCCTGTATTAGACCTGCAGCACGCCCTCCCAACAATAATTTTGCTGGTTGTATGGAGAAATGTTCACCCTGCTTACAAAGATATCCAAATAGTTTCGAGGAAAAAAAATATTTATTTTTATTTTAACGTTCTTTTTTAAAGGAGTTGGGGCGTCAAGAGTCCCTGTAATGCATAATATATCCATCAATAGTAATTCTGCCCGAAGGCAGGTCCTTCACTGCAATCATAGCATTTTCATGCTATGCTTGCAGCTTTACTAGGGAATTGTAGGTGTGGTAGCTTCCCGTTGCTTTCCACACCGGTGAAGGATGATGGCCATATAATTTCGGGGACCGTTTGGGCCTTAAAATTTTCCTGACATTTGTCTTACAGGTGAGGAAAAACCCCGATAAAAACCTCACCCAGAAAACTGCCCCGACCGGGGATCGAACCCGGGCCCGCTGCGTGACAAGATAGCACGCTACCTCGAGACCACAGCGGTGGACGCATAATATATATATACACACACACATTTGGGACGTGCAGACTCCCTGTAATGCATAATAGCACACACACACACACACACATTGAAAGGATTATATATATATATATATATATATATATATGTGTGTGTGTGTGTGTGTGTGTGTGTGTGTGTGTGTGTGTGTGTGCTATTGTGCATTACAGGGACTCTTGACGTCCCAACTTCTTTAAAAAAACGTTAAACTGAAAATATATAAAACTATTATTCTACCAGTTATATTATATGGGTGCGAAACATGGACTCTAACTTTAAGGGGGGAGAGGAGATTACGAGTATTTGAGAATAAAGTTCTTAGGAACATTTTTTGGACCAAAGAGAGATGAACAGAAAAGTGAATGGAGAAGACTACATAACAATGAAATACATGGTCTTTGTAGAAAGCCAGATATAATAAGAACAGTTAAGTCTCGTAGACTTTGATGAGCAAGACATGTGGCACGGTTGGAATTAAAGACGTGCATGGAAGGTTCTTGTAGGAGAACCAGAGGGAAAACGCCCAGTTGGTAAACCAAGAATGAGGTGGGAGAATAACGATAACAATGATTTGAAGGAAGTAGATTATAAGGGAATGATTGGAAAGCATTAGCTCAGGATAGAGATATATAGAGAGCTTATGTCCGAGTGGCCATGGACCTATGGGTTCGATAGTCCAGTGAGTGAGTTAGTTATACTAGCGTACCCGGCAGACGTTGTCCTGCCCAAACTTTCAATTCTCTTGTCATGGCTGGACGATAAAAGTATGTTAATTTTGTCCATAAAACTCACTAATTAAGACGTAATTAGATATTTTTAAATTAGACCACTAGAAAACTCCTCACATGTTGTGGCTCAAGGAGCGTGAATGATGACGTCAAAACATGTCGATAATGCAGATGATTACACACCTGACATTAAAAAATGCCTATACCCCGATCGCAGTGCCACCTACAGAGTTCAATTGTGAATCTAATTCATCCAGGGACCCACTCAAATAGCTACACAGAAAACATTTAATCAAAATCGGTCCAGTCGTTTAGGCATTTTTTAATTTCGGATTTCAAGTAAACCTCTACTTCCAATTGTCGGATTTCGCTCATTTTTGGATAATATCTACCTCGATTTATTTTAATAGGATATACTGAGTTTCGTTGTGAAACATAGAAAAAGCCTAGATCGACTTTTAAATTTGTACTTCAGTTGAACTCTTACACCTAATGATTTTAGAGGGTCCAATTGTGAATATTAACCATCGAGATACCCAACCAGACACACAAAAAGAATCATCGACATCGGTACAGTCGTTTAGGAGGAGTAGATTGACAAACACACGTACAGAAGAATCATATCTTAATATACAAAAATTTCGTGTCACGTTGTTTGTCCGCGACGGAATCCTAAACTACTGAACCGATTTTAATAAAATTTTGCACACTGTGTGCAGTTTGATCCAACTTGAGACTTGGGGTAGTTTATAACTAAATTTATAGTTACATTATTTTTGCATTTTTATTGCAAATTGTTTATCATTTGACAAAGAGTTATAATTATCTGTGAGTTCCATACGATTCTAACATATGGCGGTGTAAGGTAATTTGATAATGTAATTGGTTTATTATTTAACAAAGAGGGATTCAGATGGCTGTGCTTTTTGTTGCAACCGCGAATTTCAATTGAATTACAAATATTGATTACTTCATAATTTAAGTGTGTTCAGTGTTTATTTTATTTTCAATGTTATTAATTCCGTGTGTAAGTATTAGTTTTAAGTATTCTGGCTGAAAGACAGCAACTTAATTTAAATGTTTAACGTATACCTTAGCCACAGCAACGCGTGGCCGGGACTTCTAGTAGTATATAAGATATACACGCTTTGATTATGTTGAACGCCTTGGCCTATGGCAGAAACTATGGCAATTAGATACGTAGGAAACTATCATGGCGCGTCACAATAACGTCAACATTTAGGGGGCGAAGGCGACGCCTTCGTAGAAATAGATTTTCGAGTCGAAAGATCCCCGCAGATCATCAAAATGCCAAGGCTGTCATTCCAGTGATCTCTATGAGTCTTTACGTCACCTTTCGAGAAGGATCGATGACATAAATTTCCAAACTGGAGGATTTTGTATCAAAAGCCTTGAAAGTTCCTCCCGACCTATACAATCTGTGGCGAAAACGCAAGCGAGTCAGTTGTGTTTTTGACAGCGATAAGTGAGCAGACAAAGAAATAAATGATAGGGAGTTGGCTTATCAGATAACGTAAAATAATTGTGTGTCAGGTAAACAATTAATTAGTGCAAATTGTGAGCAAACTGTTACTGATAGATTTTAAAATTAAAAAACGTGATTGCGAATCAAGAGCGATAGTCTCTGTTATTTGGTATCAATTATAGAGAAAGGTGGAACATCAAATAAATAAATAGCTAAAAGGATCAGTAATGGAAGAAAAACCATAGGAATGTTGAACTCTATATTATGGAGTAAAAAATCATTAATAGGACAAAACTAATTTATGAGTCCATGCTAGAAAGTGTATTGTTATATGGATTGGAAGTTTGGACAATGACACACAACAACATATCAACAGAACAACTGCAGTTAAAGTGGATTTTTGGAGAAGAGCTGCCAGAATATCTCGATTGGAAAGAATTAGAAATATAGAAATTAGAGAATGGAATAAATGCAGAAAGAAGTATAATGGATGAGAAAGAACAACGAAGGCTAATATGGAATGGACACGTAAGACGAATGCAGGATGGAAGACTCAAATTTAAAGAAGGAGCTGAAAAGGAAGACCAAGAATAACCTTAAAGAATAACATTCAGAATTCAATGAAGAAATTTGGTGTAACGGATGAAGACACAGAGAACAGGGAACGAAGGTGAAATTTAATTAAGGGAAATTTGTGAAAGGGTATTACAAACTGATAGTCTATAATTCCGTAGTCATTTATATATATTTTTAAAACTCATGATAATTATTAAGAAACCCCTCAATCATGAAAAAAATTCTCAAAATGAATTAATGATTGTGAGTATTACACGATAATCTCTGTGTGAATGTTTACGTCAAAAAGACTTGAAGTCAAAGCTATACGGCCAACTAATGACAAAGTGGTTAAGGCACTATTGAGTATTTACCAAAAAAATGGAATTCTGTGTTAAATATGGAAGAGATCAAGTTTCAGAAAATATAAAGGCAGTAAAACAGGGATGTGTTTTCCACCATTGTTGTTTAACTTATTTATTGACGATATAGCTTTGATTTTGAGGATAGGGGAGATCGATGCTCCAAAATGGATGAACGAAGTATCCCTGTTCTAATGTACACGAACGACTTATGCCTCTATTCAATGAAAGTGGATGGAATGCAAAAGAGTTTAGATGTACTATCGAGCATTCTGTACGACCTGGGAAATTGCTGTTAACGTTAACAAAACTAAAACCATGTAATTTAAAAATGGGTCGGTCTACAGCAGGAGGGAGAAATGGACACACTGTAGTAAGAGTTTAAAAAATGTGAAAAGCTTTGTCTACTTGAGGATAACTCTGACAAGTAAAGGAAATTAACGAGTTATATCGAAAAAGTAATAAAGAGGGATAGGAGTCGGACAAGCGAAATGCTTACTAATATGGCAAAATTACGAAACATACCAGTACGTACGTTACAACAGGTTTATTCTTCAACTGTGTGAGCGATTACGACTCGCAATTATGGGGTTCAGAACGAACGGGACTCTAGATAAAATTCAAGTTAAGCGTCATAAGATAGCAATGAAGTTAGTAATAGGGTCTTCAAAATGTGGTATTCTCAAAAAATTAGCTACAATTTCGGACACGACAAGGAGCAAGATTATGGCTATAAATTATTGGCTGGAGAAAATAAACGGAAACCAGGACACGCTCAGAGCCGAGTGTCACAAGGAATAGAAATGATTGGGAGATTGGTTAATCGGTGTAGAAAAGGGATTGAAAGGAATAGGGATCAGTTGGTTATGGGGAAGGAACACGAGAAATAATAATGATGTTTGCAAGAAAGTTAGAAACAGATTCATTGACACAGACATGCAAAATATAGAAGCCTAGTGCAGCCACTAAATATAGCTCAACCCGTAGTAAAAATATTAAGTTGTCTTGGGGTAGATATATGTATATTGACACTGTTAATGGGGATGATAGAAGTGCTATTGTATGGTTCCACTTCGGGGGGTGGATGGCTCATAATTTTAACAAGTGAATAAAGTATTAATCTATGACTTATGTATACTGAGTGGGGAGATTTGGAACATATCATACGTGGGCTGTAACAAAAATAGTGGCAACACTGTTCTAGAAGCCAAATCCGACGTAGTAATTGTTGTAATTTCTGTCACATGTCTGTATATGTCTGACCTATCTTAGAATAAATGGACTCGTCCGTATGTCTCAAAGTGTATGACCTTTGGAGAGAAAAAGCTTATCTCCTCTGAATTGCCGCTCTCAGCTGTTGTGTTTCACTATGTTTACTAAGCAGGAACAGCGATCTTGGTTGAAAATGTAATATGCCCAGCATTGCGAATGAAGCGCCCAAATTTATGTAGAACCCTCCAAAGACTTTTGCAGGATAATTCTCGGGCGCACACAGCACACCCTGTAGCTGATCTTTAACATCGCTGGAGGATCGGAAGTTCTTTTGCACACACCGAATTCACCGGACGTAAGCCTCTGTGATTATGATTTGGTCCCCAAGATGAAGGAACCACTTTGTGGCATTCGATTCCTGACTGTTTCCGAGTTTCTGCTGGCATTAAGCCGGTCCGTCAACAGAACAGAAGCAGCTACAGGGTAGTGCGACTTCGACATCGCTGGCAACTAGCAATGAGTTGTGTACTATATTGAAGGCTGTAGAATTTTCACAGGCCTGTTAGTTGTATACTAGTAATACATAAATAAATAGTTGCCACTATTAAAGTTACAACCTAAGTAGTATTGTATAGAGAGATAGAGCAACTTAGATTACAGTTGCTGCCGGAGAGAATTTTCAGGTCGGATCATGGGAGAGTGACTTGTAGGGACCTCTTAGCAGAGGTCGACGGCGAAGTTAAAACGTGCAATTTTTTGGCACAGTAAGGAAATTGTGGGATGGCAAAATTGGGGATCAATGAAGAAATATGTATTATTTAAAATCTGAACATCAATATGGGTTTTTTTGTTTTTGAATTATATTACATTTTAATTTGTTATAATTGAAAAACCTTATAGTGTATTCGATGTAGAAGGGAGGAAGTTGGTATGAGTGCGTGTGTGTGTGTAGGGGTTTTTTTTGAAGTCTGATTTTGTAGCTAGATTTATGTATTAATATACAAAGTGATTTTTTAATTAATATGTATACACATGGTACTTTTATGTATGAGAGTAGTTGTGTATCATTGTGTACGGACTCTACACTGATATATATGTATATACTATTCTATGTTTTATACCCTTTTTTTTATGTGTGAGTGTAGGTATGTAAAAACTCTGTGTGTTTATGTAATCGTCTTTACATATATTCATTTCCTTTCTTTATTCGTGGAACAGGAATATACACGTGCGACCAAACAGACTAACTTCCTGGCACTATCGAACCGCGCGGACATCAGCTCTCCATATATCCCTACCCTGAGTCAATGTTTATCAATCTTCCCCTGTATAATATACTTCCCTCAAATCATAGTTAATGTTATTCTCCCACCTCATTCTTGGTCTACCAACTGGACGTTTTCCCTCTGGATTTCCTACAAGATGCTTCCATGTACGTCTACCATTCCCCATTCGTGCCACATGTCCTGCCCATCGCAGTCTACAAGACATAACTCTTATTATATCTGGCTTCCTATAAAGACTATATAATTCACTTGCAGTCTTCTCCATTCACCTGTCTGTTCATCTCTCTTTGGTCCAAAAAATGTAAAATACTCGTAATCTCCTTTTCTCCCTTAAAGTAAGACTCGTGCACAATATATATCCATCCATCCATAGTAATTCTGTCCTAGGGAAGGTCTTTCACTGCAATCATAGCATTTCCATGCTATGCTTTGCAGCTTTACTAGGGAATTATAGGTATGGTAGCTTCCCGTTGCTTTCCACACAGGTGAAGGATGATGATGGCCGGATGGTATTCGGGGACAGTTGGGCCCTAAGCATCCCGACATTTGTCTTACAGGTGAGGAAAAAACCCGAAAAAAACCATATCCAGGAGCCTGTTCCGACCGGGAATCGAACCCGGGCCCGTTGCGTGACAAGGCAGCACGCTACCTCGAGACCATAGCGGTGAACATATATATATATATATATATAGCCTAGGCACGCTTGGTTCAGTTAACTTTCGGGGCATGGAAATGTTTCAAAATTACCGATGATTAGGAGATGCGAGGATGTCCAATGTGCTAGAACTCTGAAGGATCAATACGTATCTAGGAAATAGTAACTATGTGTATCATTGGAGGCACCAGTTGTTGCCGGAAATGTTTCTAAATTCAAATCGTGATAGATTGGCGTGCTACCAATTAGAGGAAAGCCCAAAAAATTGGTTTAACCACATATTGTCTAGAAATATGCCCAGGTTAAAACCACTATTTTTCTTCGTTTCTGAAAGTAAGTTCTACAGAAATTAATTATTTTACAGATCTCATAATATTTGATTTGGAGCTACATTGTAATTATAGTTTAGTTTTCTACGTTTTATATAATTTAGTTTTTCATTCTGACTGGGCGGGCAGATTGCCCTGAGTACATCTCCTGAAACCTAGTGCTCTATCCTAGAATATTATAGATGAATGGAATGTAGTCTACTCTACGGTCTTGTGTCTTTCGGGACCAGCACACCTAGTTTTTGTCTCATAACCTATACCTCAATTTTGCGGTTCGGTTGGTTCCGTGGCGCGAGGACACATTTGGACCATTCTGCCCTTTTTATAGAATAGATAGGATAGTTTCTTTTTTTAGTCTGGTCGATTTAAGGACATTTGGTCTTCCCTTCACCAGGACAAACATATGTTACATTTAAATACAAAAAATTATAATAATAGTACATACTAAACAATTAATTAACTGTCAAACTGAACAATAAAGAAAATTAAGTCTAAAAATGAAATGCAACTGAAATGAAATGCAACTGAAATGAAATGCAACTGAAATGAAATGCAACTGAAATGAAATGCAACTGAAATGAAATGCAACTGAAATGAAATGCAACTGAAATGAAATGCAACTGAAATGAAATGCAACTGAAATGAAATGCAACTGAAATGAAATGCAACTGAAATGAAATGCAACTGAAATGAAATGCAACTGAAATGAAATGCAACTGAAATGAAATGCAACTGAAATGAAATGCAACTGAAATGAAATGCAACTGAAATGAAATGCAACTGAAATGAAATGCAACTGAAATGAAATGCAACTGAAATGAAATGCAACTGAAATGAAATGCAACTGAAATGAAATGCAACTGAAATGAAATGCAACTGAAATGAAATGCAACTGAAATGAAATGCAACTGAAATGAAATGCAACTGAAATGAAATGCAACTGAAATGAAATGCAACTGAAATGAAATGCAACTGAAATGAAATGCAACTGAAATGAAACGCAACTGAAATGAAACGCAACTGAAATGAAACGCAACTGAAATGAAACGCAACTGAAATGAAACGCAACTGAAATGAAACGCAACTGAATGAAACGCAACTGAAATGAAACGCAACTGAAATGAAACGCAACTGAAATGAAACGCAACTGAAATGAAACGCAACTGAAATGAAACGCAACTGAAATGAAACGCAACTGAAATGAAACGCAACTGAAATGAAACGCAACTGAAATGAAACGCAACTGAAATGAAACGCAACTGAAATGAAACGCAACTGAAATGAAATGCAACTGAAATGAAATGCAACTGAAATGAAATGCAACTGAAATGAAATGCAACTGAAATGAAATGCAACTGAAATGAAATGCAACTGAAATGAAATGCAACTGAAATGAAATGCAACTGAAATGAAATGCAACTGAAATGAAATGCAACTGAAATGAAATGCAACTGAAATGAAATGCAACTGAAATGAAATGCAACTGAAATGAAATGCAACTGAAATGAAATGCAACTGAAATGAAATGCAACTGAAATGAAATGCAACTGAAATGAAATGCAACTGAAATGAAATGCAACTGAAATGAAATGCAACTGAAATGAAATGCAACTGAAATGAAATGCAACTGAAATGAAATGCAACTGAAATGAAATGCAACTGAAATGAAATGCAACTGAAATGAAATGCAACTGAAATGAAATGCAACTGAAATGAAATGCAACTGAAATGAAATGCAACTGAAATGAAATGCAACTGAAATGAAATGCAACTGAAATGAAATGCAACTGAAATGAAATGCAACTGAAATGAAATGCAACTGAAATGAAATGCAACTGAAATGAAATGCAACTGAAATGAAATGCAACTGAAATGAAATGCAACTGAAATGAAATGCAACTGAAATGAAATGCAACTGAAATGAAATGCAACTGAAACGAAATGCAACTGAAACGAAATGCAACTGAAACGAAATGCAACTGAAACGAAATGCAACTGAAACGAAATGCAACTGAAACGAAATGCAACTGAAACGAAATGCAACTGAAACGAAATGCAACTGAAACGAAATGCAACTGAAACGAAATGCAATGAAACGAAATGCAACTGAAACGAAATGCAACTGAAACGAAATGCAACTGAAACGAAATGCAACTGAAACGAAATGCAACTGAAACGAAATGCAACTGAAACGAAACGCAACTGAAACGAAACGCAACTGAAACGAAACGCAACTGAAACGAAACGCAACTGAAACGAAACGCAACTGAAACGAAACGCAACTGAAACGAAACGCAACTGAAACGAAACGCAACTGAAACGAAACGCAACTGAAACGAAACGCAACTGAAACGAAACGCAACTGAAACGAAACGCAACTGAAACGAAACGCAACTGAAACGAAACGCAACTGAAACGAAACGCAACTGAAACGAAACGCAACTGAAACGAAACGCAACTGAAACGAAACGCAACTGAAACGAAACGCAACTGAAACGAAACGCAACTGAAACGAAACGCAACTGAAACGAAACGCAACTGAAACGAAACGCAACTGAAACGAAACGCAACTGAAACGAAACGCACTGAAACGAAACGCAACTGAAACGAAACGCAACTGAAACGAAACGCAACTGAAACGAAACGCAACTGAAACGAAACGCAACTGAAACGAAACGCAACTGAAACGAAACGCAACTGAAACGAAACGCAACTGAAACGAAACGCAACTGAAACGAAACGCAACTGAAACGAAACGCAACTGAAACGAAACGCAACTGAAACGAAACGCAACTGAAACGAAACGCAACTGAAACGAAACGCAACTGAAACGAAACGCAACTGAAACGAAACGCAACTGAAACGAAACGCAACTGAAACGAAACGCAACTGAAACGAAACGCAACTGAAACGAAATGCAACTGAAACGAAACGCAACTGAAACGAAATGCAACTGAAACGAAATGCAACTGAAACGAAATGCAACTGAAACGAAATGCAACTGAAACGAAATGCAATTTAAACGAAATGCAATTTAAACGAAATGCAATTTAAACGAAATGCAATTTAAACGAAATGCAATTTAAACGAAATGCAATTTAAACGAAATGCAATTTAAACGAAATGCAATTTAAACGAAATGCAATTTAAACGAAATGCAATTTAAACGAAATGCAATTTAAACGAAATGCAATTTAAACGAAATGCAATTTAAACGAAATGCAATTTAAACGAAATGCAATTTAAACGAAATGCAATTTAAACGAAATGCAATTTAAACGAAATGCAATTGAAACGAAATGCAATTGAAACGAAATGCAATTGAAACGAAATGCAATTGAAACGAAATGCAATTGAAACGAAATGCAATTGAAACGAAATGCAATTGAAACGAAATGCAATTGAAACGAAATGCAATTAAAACGAAATGCAATTAAAACGAAATGCAATTAAAACGAAATGCAATTAAAACGAAATGCAATTAAAACGAAATGCAATTAAAACGAAATGCAATTAAAACGAAATGCAATTAAAACGAAATGCAATTAAAACGAAATGCAATTAAAATGAAATGCAATTAAAATGAAATGCAATTAAAATGAAATGCAATTAAAATGAAATGCAATTAAAATGAAATGCAATTAAAATGAAATGCAATTAAAATGACATGCAATTAAAATGAAATGCAATTAAAATGACATGCAGTAAATAGGAATGCAATTAAAATGAAATAAAATTAAACTACTGAAAGAATGTATACACAATGGAATAACAGCTCGAATGAACTATACATAAAAAGAAATGAAAAATATATAAAGAAAGTAATAAACTATAATAAATCGCTCAAGCTCGAGATCATGAGCAAGAGCACCCTGATGGGTCGCACTATATCCTCTCAATTACATTTTTCAACAACTGTAAACGCCAAACAACTTTAGATGAACGCTGATATGAAATGAATGCATGAGAAATGAAATGACATGAAGAGAAGGGAGAATGGTAACTGTTGATGGGATAAAATTCGAGAAACGGGAGAACTCTAAAAAAAAAATCCCAGTATGATCCACCACCATTACCTCTTTTGAACCACCAGACTTCGAACCTGGGATCCCAGTCCGGCAATCACGCGTATACCGAGATGGCTACCTACATAGTAATGTTTCCAATGTCAAGTTACTTTCAAAGTCGATGCACGTGAAGTTTAAACAAGCTAGAAACGGAAATGGCACCCAAATAATTTGTCCCTCTTGCGTTATATTAAAATTAAGTGCTGTCCTCGAATGTAGGTAGTGGTGAGGTGACCTGAATATTAACTACCTGAACAGAATGGACGTTAGCTGTGATTGCAGAGCTGGAATGCTCTTCTTAGGGACAGAATCTGCTAAGATTCAGTCGCTTGGAAAATCTCCAGCGAGCAACAGTGCCTGCAGGAGGCAGGTCGTGAGCGAATAATAATAATATTATTAAGTTTCCGTCTTCTTTCATGCAACAGTAGAATATGTAATCACTAAAGTGCTTCCTCTCTTCGCCGAATTAAATTTTAAACCTTCAATATACATACATAACCCATAAATTTCGAAGCAGGAAATAAAAAAATAATGTGGGAACTCTTATAATAAATTAAATATTGTTTGCTTTTTTTTTTCGTAAAGCGAACATGGGGAGTCTACAAATATTTACCGCCAGGCTATGTGATGTTACCTTGCTCTGCTCTGGAGTCGAGGTTCGCGGGTTCAAAACCGATATCGATGCATTTATATTTCAATATGTAAAAATCCTATGCATAGATTTCTTCAGAAAATAAATGAAATTATATGTTTCGGATCGTAGAAAGTAAAAAAGTTCAAGTCTGAAATAAGAGACCTCTGAAAAGGAAATTATTGACTCTATCATGTACATTTTTTAATTACGACGTTAATTATCTCTGAAGCTAAAGAGCGTCGTTAAATAAAATACTAGTACCACAACAATAAATAATAATAACAATAATAACACCAGCAACAACAACAACAATAATAATAATAATAATAATAATAATAATAATAATAATAATAATAATAATAGACGACTAAGTACATTTTTATTATTACGCGAAGTTGTGTGTTTATTGCACCTTCACTGAATATCCATTCCATGCTAATTCTGCCTGAATGCAGATCTTTCATTGCAATCATTGAATTTTCATGCTATGCTTTGCAGCTTTACTTGGGAATTATAGGTGTGGTAGCTTCCCGTTGCTTTCCACACCGGTGAAGGATGATGATGATAATGATAAGGATGATAATGGCCGGATGATTTTCAGGGACCGTTAGGTCCTAAGCTTCCTGACATCTGTCTTACAGGTGAGGAAAAAACCCGAAAAAGCTTCATCCAGGAACCTGTTCCGACAGGGAATCGAACCCGAGCCCGCTGCGTGACAAGGAAGCACTGTACCTCGAGACCACAGCGATGGACATAAGTACATTATTATTATTATTATTATTATTATTATTATTATTATTACTATTATTATTATTATTACTATTATTATTATTACTATTATTATTATTATTACTATTATTATTATTATTACTATTATTATTATTATTATTATTATTACTATTATTATTATTATTACTACGCGTAGTCGTGTGTCTATTGCACCTTCACTGAATATAACATTTTTTCTTAAATTGAGGTAACGACAAGATTCGGGAGGACTTGAGTTTCAAATACCTATAATTCTCGGCACGAACGAAGGTGGGTCCGGCGTATCATGGAAATACAAATTCCGCCTTATTTAACGTACAATAGTTGCAAGTGATTGTCTCTCTGAAAGCATTATGACGTAGATGCGCAGAACACATAAACACGCATAGACGTTCGTGCATTTTACAACAGTCGACTAAGCAAGATGAAGATTTTTTTTTGCAATTTTCCTCAATTTTCAGGTTGGATGTTGTAAGGAAATTTCACGCTATATTTATCAGTTTTTAACCGTTTAATAATTTATTTTAATTAATATAACTTATACAACATTCATGAATACGGATAAAAACATCCTTCTGGTATATACAGTATTCTATATACGATACATCTGTGATCTAAACATAGTCCAGTCAATGTAAGTGGAGTAGGTTTAAAATAATCTCTCATTCTCTATTTGTTGCCTATAAACTGATGAATGAGAAAAAAATATATAATTGTCTCCTATTCATTTATGTGGAATGACTATTGTAGTGCAACTGCGTTCATATGTAATGGACCACAAATTACAAACTATTTTGTGAATACTCGATTATCTTACATTTCATTTCCGATTATACCTCACGCTGTCATTTTTCTATTGCGTCATTTGATATACAATAGTTCGATACTGTGCCTGTAAAGTTAGGTTCTATTGCGGCGTCCACTGATATCGTTCGGTATTACATCCTACATCGTTCGGTCATAAGATTATTGAAACACTTTTTAGTATTTAACAAGCTACAGTTGGGTTACATTACGAGAGTTGCCTTAAGTTATATTGTTAGATTAGCTTCCGTTAGATTATCAAAATTATCTTAAATTTCGGTAGGTTCAGGACACGAAAATCCTTCACCCCCCTTGAATTAGAGACAACAGTGACGGCAACCCATCCAACACAACAGGTGGATGTTAACGAACATTCCTGTTCTAACCATAAATAATAGTTTTAAAAAACTAAAGCAACACGTTTTATTAGAAAATCGAACTAAAAAAATGAAAAACAATTTTAATTTCCAACACGCTTGGGATAAAATTAAAGTGGTCAACAAAAAAATCATCTCCAACACATATAGAATAAAACTAGAGTTATCAACAAAAATAAAATAATTTTACCATCAAAAGCGTGGGGTGCTCTATATCAATTAATATATTTGATAATAAACAGATATTGGTAAAAGTAAAGTCTCTAAGAAGAAAATGTAAAAATCATAAAAAGCACCCCACGCTTTTGATGGTAAAATTATTTTCTTCTTGTTGATAACTCTAGTTTTATTCTATATGTGTTGGAGATGATTTTTTTGTTGACCACTTTAATTTTATCCCAAGCGTGTTGGAAATTAAAATTATTTTTTATTTTTTTAGTTCGGTTTTCTAATAAAGCGTGTTGTTTTAGTTTTTTAAAACTATTATTTATTTTTTAGTTTTAATATTTTACAGAATAAGATAAAAATGTAAATATCTTTAAATTCGATACTATTGTAGTATGAGCTAAAAGTAATACTCTTCTAAAAAAATCCTCCCAGCCGGATTTGAACCAGCGACCTATGGATTACTGAAATTATATACCACTAGAGTTCACCGCTCTACCAACTGAGCTCTTACAACGATTGACTAAAAAGTCGACAAGTCCGCAACCTATTATACCAGTTTTCATTTTTTTGATTTTCTGATGATTCTGGCCAGGATTTTAGAAACAAAATATGAAATTATTGTATTATCACGGGTCCTTTACAAGTATACAAAGTTTCAAGTCGATCCAATGTTTCTAAGTGGGTGAAAATCGTGTTCAAAGATTCCGTTACGTAGATACAAAGACACTTTTTTTATTTTCTGACGATTCTGGCCAGGATTTTAGAAATACATATGAAAATATTGTATTGTCAGGGGTCCTTTACAAGTATACAATGTTTCAAGTGGATCCAATGTTTCTAAGTTGGTGAAAATCGTGTTTAAAGATTCCGTTACATTGATACAAAGACACTTTTTTGATTTTCTGATGATTCTGGCCAGAATTTTAGAAAAGAAATGTGAAATTATTATATTGCCACAGGTCCTTTACAAGTATACAACATTTCAAGTCGATCCAATGATTTTAAGTGGGTGAAAATCGCGTTGAAAGATTCCGTTACGTAGATAGATAGATAGATAGATAGATACAGATCAAGCTTATATAAAGCGTGTAATAATTCAAAGCTATGTTAGCGCGATCTGTAAAAAAAAAAGTTAAAATAATACATGTACCTGTGATCTCAGTCGTTTTCAACTAACAAAAAACTGTCAACCATTGCATGCCGAAACCTACCTTGAAATTTCTTTCAGAGAAGCGTTGTGATGTACAACGGCCGTGTCCAAAAATATGTGCCGTTTTTAACTGCAAGAAACTAACATCCATGGCCAAATCTCTCAGTTAAACTACAGGAAGTATTACAACTTCTAATTTCGTGAAATTGATAACACTGACAACCTGAACGCAGGCCGTGTCCCGCCACATACCAACCCTAACAACCTGCCGCACGCTCTGCCAGTATACACACCGCTTTACTCACGCAGGTAGTCCATCTGCTTCGCACAGTGGGTTGTAATTGATGTATTCTGCCTAATAGTTAAAAACAGAAGATACTTTCTTGGACACAGCCTTCGTATATGACAACGCTTCTCTGGAAGAAATGTAAAGATAAGTTTCCGCATGCAATAGTTGACAGTGTCTAAGTAAGTAATAAATCTGTTAAAATACATCTCAGGTTTTTCGAAGCATTTTCCATCAGCAACTGATGAAAAGTAAGATATCTTTTACTGAAGATGGAACATGTTAAAACAAAAAATAAAATATAATATAAAACAAGATGGTTTAACAGAATTCTTACTTAGTTGAAGACGACTGATATCTGACGTAAATATATTATTTTATTTTGTTTTATACAGTTAAGTCCCGTAGACTGCGATGGGCAGGACACGTTGCGCGTATGGGGAATGAAAAACGTGCATGGAAGCTTCTTGTAGGAAAGCCAGAGGGAAAACGCCCAGTTGGTAGACCAAGAATGAGGTGGGAGAACAACATTAACTATTAAAATATATATACAGTCAATATGCCCATTTCACCAATAAATGTTTAAAATGGTCAACAAGTTTCTACAGCCAAGCTGTCATTCTCAAGACCAGATATTGACAGTCAATATCTGGTCTTGAGAATGACAGCTTGGCTGTAGAAACTTGTTGACCATTTTAAACATTTATTGGTGAAATGGGCATATTGACTGTATATATATTTTAATATTGTATCACCAAGAAGATCAATTGTGTATTAAAAACATTAACTATGATTTGAGGGAAGTAGATTATACAGGGAATGATTGGAAAGCATTAGCTCTGGATAGGGATGTATGGAGAGCTTATGTCCGCGCGGCCATGAACCTACGGGTTCGATAGTGCCAGTGAGTAAGTAAGTAAGTAGTAACATCACCGGTGGTTGTAATGGCTTTTAAAAGTATTGAATATCTATAATGTTTATATCACTATTTTAGATTATATCAATCTCAATTTCTCATTACTTTTGCGCTTTTGTTTCCTCACTTTATGCTGACCAAAACTGCATATTTATATCCTCACGACGCTTATAAAATCCTACAACAAAAATGCATCCGTCTTCTACAGTTTAATTATTGTAAGTATGTACGTATCAATCTACGCTAAAATCTACTGTCGATGTACAAACGTTAACTGAATATAAAATATATTTTTCAGTTTAACTTGTGTAACTAACTCACTGCCACTATCGAACCCAGAGGCCGCGCTGAAGTAAGCTCATCCCTCTAATCTAAAGCTTTCCAGTCATTCTATATATATATATATATATAGCCGAGCGGTTAAGGTAGGAAGCCTTGGCGCAGAGCTAGGGGACTTGCGCTGGTTCGAGTCTCCATGGGGGAAGATTTTTTCTCATGGTATTTCGGCCAGTATGGGACCGGTGCCCACCCAGCATCGTGAGGAAATTGGGTAGCTACAATAAGTAGCGGCTCCAGGTTGAGGAACCAGCTATAACGGCTGGAGTAATCGACATGCTAACCACATGTCACCCCTACACTGGCTGTTGATCATCTACCTCTGTGATTGACACATGTGGATGTGAAGGGCCAGCAGCCGGCTGGTAAAAGGGTAACCGCTGAAAAGTGGAAAGACCCTCAATCAATCGGTTTCCTCACTTTATGCTGACCAAAACTGCATATTTATATCCTCACGACGCTTATAAAATTCTACAACAAAAATGCATCCGTCTTCTACAGTTTAATTATTGTAAGTATGTACGTATCAATCTACGCTAAAATCTACTGTCGATGTACCAACGTTAACTGAATATAAAATATATTTTTCAGTTTAACTTGTGTAACTAATTCACTGGCACTATCGAACCCAGAGGCCGCGCTGAAGTAAGCTCATCCCTCTAATCTAAAGCTTTCCAGTCATTCTATATATAATTCACCTTCTTTAAGTCGTGGTGAATGTTATTTTCTCACATCATTCTCGGCCTCCCTATTGGGCTCCTCCCTCTGGTTTTCATATAAGAAATTTCTATGTTCCTCTTTTATGCTATATGCTCTGCCCATTGCAGTCGACGGAACAAACTGCTCGTATTGTTTGGTTTCCCAAACAGTTTGAGTAGCTCACTATTAGGTTTTTTTTTTTCATTTTTCTGTTTGTCCGTCTCTCTTCTGTCCAAAATTTCTCATAAGCTCTTTATTCTCAAATACTAGTACCGGTGACATTTTTTCTTCTCTTAAAACAAAAGACAATGATTCGTACCATGTAAGAGGAAGAATCATCTTTTTTTTATTTTAACAATTTTTTGAGGGAAGTTGATGCGACAAAATAAGTTGTCTATACTGACCAACTAATTAACTCACTGGCACTATCGAACCCGTAGGTTCATGGCCGCGTGGACACAAGCTCTCCACACAACCCTATCCTGAGCTAATGTTTTCCAATCCACTGTATAATATATTTCTCTCATAGCATGGTTAATACAATTCTCCCACCTCATTCCTGATCTACCAATTGGGAGTTTTCATCTGGTTTTCCTAAAAGAAGCTTCCATGCACGTCTTTCATACCTCATTCGTGTCACATGTCCTGACCATTGCTGTATACTAGACTTAACTGTTCTTATTTTAGTCCTATCTGGTTTCCTATAAATATAATGTACCTCAGTTGTATGTGGGAATATTTATTTTTAATATCTCCGTCCTTATTTATAAGGTTTAAAATTATAAAATATAAAGAACTGATGTAAAAATAGCTCGAATGAGTGCAAGATTTCGATATTATAGCGAAAGTATACTTTACGCCAGGAATATAGTATACGATACTCTGGTCGGCATCAGTTGTGCTGCAGTAAATCTGCGGTAATCGTCCATTGCACGTGACGGTTTTCAAGAAATCTGTAGTCTACGCGTTTTATCTCATTCTCACAATATCCGCTGGTAAGAAATATTACTTCAGCCAATATCAATTTCCTTCAATTGCTTGCATTTCGCAAAACATATTTATCAAAACCTAAAATGCACTTTAAACGAAATCATATTTTTTACTTACACAGGGCGAAGAAATAGTACATTACAATGCGAGGTTGGGAAGTGGTTTTTACAAAAGCGAGTAAATTAATAATTTTCTCGCTTCTGTAAAACACTCCACAATCGTGAGTTGTATATTCTTTTTTGCACGATGATGTTTTCAAAATTATAAATAATAGTAAAATAATAAACGTCTGTTGAAAATATTTACGTTCATTATAAAAAACTGACGTACGCAGTCTGGCTAATTTATATAGGCTACGCTAAATGCCGAAAATTTAGTTGAGACTACTACAGGCCGTGACACCAAACAGACATAAATTGGTGGCAAGTAGTTATGTATTGTTTTATATTGTTTTAAATAAAGTTCAGTTCATTCAAAATGCTGTGATTTGTTTCGTATAATGTATATTAACACTATCTTTAGGATATATTTTTGTATATACATTGTATGTAGTATACATAAAGGACAGTGGTTTTACTTCCCGCCCCAGGTACGAAATGTGTAATATTACAGTATAGTTACTTAGTTATTTATAGGTTGGCAAACCCGAAATTTAGGTAATTGAACTTTCAATCATGGTCGCCATTCCTGTAAGTACGAGAGAACGCACACTCTTGCAAAAAATATGTTTTATGTATTTTATTCTACTTAAATTTAACTTCTCTCAAATGTACTACTTGGTGCATTAATTTGTTTAATGGGTTTATTGAATGTGTTAGGAAGTCGATTGTTAAGCCAGCGATTTTCATATCCCACCTGCATTAGAGGTACAATGTACCATATTATTCTTGTTTGCAGCAATTAAATTCCAGCAAACAAACACAGTTTTATTTGTTCTTTTCTATTTGTTTTAGTTTTCTAAACGTGATCTACAGTACTTTTAACCGCGGTAGAACAGGCGGAAAATAACTCAAGCGCTATCACTTGTATTTCTCTGAAATGAATGTATCATTACTTCAAATGAAGAAGCCATTCCTGCAGTTTAAACTACAAATTTCATTACACCTGCATGCACAGGTATTTGGAATAAATCAATTCATAACATGAAAGAACAAAATTAAAATAAACTTTTAAAATAAATTAACTATTATCCTACACGTTACAAACAACTACAGTACAATATTTATCTATTTACCCTTAAATACAAAAATAATTATATTTAATATAATAATTGATTAAAATGGTCATAAAATTAATTGTAATTTATTAAATAAAGTTATATTCAATCGATCGGCAGCGGTAGACTAGTGGTTATTCTCCTTGCCTCTGATCCCGAGAGTCGCGGGTTCAAACCCAGCCGGGGTCGATAGATTTTTGTAGGATGGAAAAATCCAAGGAGTAAGTCCTCCGGGAGGGACTTTAAGCCGTGGGTCCCGAGACTGAAGATTTTCAGGCTCGTAAAAGATCCTTAAGCCTGAATGAAAAGGCCTCTAAGCAAAATTTACCGAATTTTCCCGTCCTAGTACTACTTTGGTTTCCTAGATGTCAGTATGAGGCGGAACGCTGACCACGAACCACTCAAATGACATCTATACGAAAATAAGTGTAACTAAATTAGTATTTATTATTGATTTCGTACATCTCAATGATGGATAAATCATATTTGAAGAGAAAAATTATACGCTCAGACCGGGACTCGAACCCGGGACCCTTGGTTCTCTAGACCAAGTGCTCTACCAACTGAGCTACCTGAGCAAGTACCGATCTAAACGCAAATCTTTCTCTATATACATTGTAATTCCCATCCACCAAATGCTGTGAAGCCATGCTTCTATCTTGCAAATGGCGGCTCCTTTATTAAGAAGACATATTTGGGAATTATACATTACAGCCAGTACGGCTTTTTACAAGTTTTTATTATTGATTTCGTACATCTCAATGATGGATAAATCATATTTGAAGAGAAAAATTATACGCTCAGACCGGGACTCGAACCCGGGACCCTTGGTTCTCTAGACCAAGTGCTCTACCAACTGAGCTACCTGAGCAAGTACCGATCTAAACGCAAATCTTTCTCTATATACATTGTAATTCCCATCCACCAAATGCTGTGAAGCCATGCTTCTATCTTGCAAATGGCGGCTCCTTTATTAAGAAGACATATTTGGGAATTATACATTACAGCCAGTACGGCTTTTTACAAGTTTTTATTATTGATTTCGTACATTTCAACAATGATGGATAAATCATATTTGAAGAGAAAAATTATACGCTCAGACCGGGACTCGAACCCGGGACCCTTGGTTCTCTAGACCAAGTGCTCTACCAACTGAGCTACCTGAGCAAGTACCGATCTAAACGCAAATCTTTCTCTATATACATTGTAATTCCCATCCACCAAATGCTGTGAAGCCATGCTTCTATCTTGCAAATGGCGGCTCCTTTATTAAGAAGACATATTTGGGAATTATACATTACAGCCAGTACGGCTTTTTACAAGTTTTTATTATTGATTTCGTACATCTCAATGATGGATAAATCATATTTGAAGAGAAAAATTATACGCTCAGACCGGGACTCGAATCCGGGACCCTTGGTTCTCTAGACCAAGTGCTCTACCAACTGAGCTACCTGAGCAAGTACCGATCTAAACGCAAATCTTTCTCTATATACATTGTAATTCCCATCCACCAAATGCTGTGAAGCCATGCTTCTATCTTGCAAATGGCGGCTCCTTTATTAAGAAGACATATTTGGGAATTATACATTACAGCCAGTACGGCTTTTTACAAGTTTTTATTATTGATTTCGTACATCTCAATGATGGATAAATCATATTTGAAGAGAAAAATTATACGCTTAGACCGGGACTCGAACCCGGGACCCTTGGTTCTCTAGACCAAGTGCTCTACCAACTGAGCTACCTGAGCAAGTACCGATCTAAACGCAAATCTTTCTCTATATACATTGTAATTCCCATCCACCAAATGCTGTGAAGCCATGCTTCTATCTTGCAAATGGCGGCTCCTTTATTAAGAAGACATATTTGGGAATTATACATATACATACAGCCAGTACGGCTTTTTACAAGTTTTTATTATTGATTTCGTACATCTCAATGATGGATAAATCATATTTGAAGAGAAAAATTATACGCTCAGACCGGGACTCGAACCCGGGACCCTTGGTTCTCTAGACCAAGTGCTCTACCAACTGAGCTACCTGAGCAAGTACCGATCTAAACGCAAATCTTTCTCTATATACATTGTAATTCCCATCCACCAAATGCTGTGAAGCCATGCTTCTATCTTGCAAATGGCGGCTCCTTTATTAAGAAGATTAAATTAGTATGATTCAAATTCTTCCCTGTAGAGGGAGAGCGCCTAAATCTCTGTTAAGGGAAATATGGGCTTACAAGATTACAAGAAGATATATCCAATCGCACACTGTGATTAAAGAGTTCAGTCAATGACTCCTACGCAACGGGCCCAAGTTCAATCACTGATTGTGACTAGTTCTCTAAGGGTGGGTTTCACCAAGAGAGGTAACCGTATTGCGCCAGTTTAAGCTATGCACTATACAAGGGGAAAACTGGCGTAATATATTTACCTCGGTTGGTGAAATTGACCCTAAGTGAAGATTTTTTTCGGGAGTTTTTCCTCACCTATAAGACAAATGTCGAGAAATCATTAAGGCCCAAATGGTCATCTGAACATCATATCGCCATAATAATCATGAATACCATATTCACATTGTTTATTATGAATGAATGAGCGAATGCATTGTCTTGCCTTAAATTAGGTCTTGGAGGTGGCTCTTAGTATATCCTCGCAGTCGTCTTATATTATCATCGGCATATATCAAGACCTTATTAATATCATTGAGTTGTGTGTCTTCTTCATCCTCAAAAGATTTGATGGCACGTTCTAGTATAAAACTTTATAGTAAATGAGTTAGTACATCTTGCTTTTACCCATTTTAAATCTGAAAACTATCTGAAAATATTTGCATAACCGCACTCTGCTCTTTCTACCATCTAGACACATTATAATAAGTCTAACGTTTAGGAATTCCGAAGTCCAGCAGAGTACTGTACAACTTCTCCCTCTTAATTGAATCGCATGCATTTTTACACGCTTTATATTAGCTTGACCTGTATCTGTCTATCTATGTAACGGAATCTTTCAACACGATTTTCACCCACTTAAAAACACTGAATCGACTTGAAACTTTGTATACTTGTAAAGGGCCAATGAAAATACAATAATGTCATAATTTGTTTTAGGATACTGGCCAGGATCATCAGGACATAAAAAAATAAAGACCAGTATAATAGGTGGCGGACGTATCGACTTTTTATTCCACCGTTGTAAATTAATATTATATCCACAGGTAGCTCAGTTGGCAGAGCGGTGGACTGTAGTGGTAAATAATTTCAGTAATCCATAGGTCGCTAGTTCAAATCCGGCACGGAGGATTTTTTAGAAGAATATTACTTTTTTCATACTACAATAGTATCGAATTTAAATATATTTACATTTTTATCTTATTCTGTAAAATATTAATGACAATTTTGTAAACTTACCACATTGTAATTTATCCAAAAAATACGAGAAGGATACGATTAACTGTAACTATTTATCTATATTAAAATATTCAAAAATATTATAATAATGTTAGATAATACTAGTTTTTAAAAATATATAATTATATTCGTGCGTGAACACTAAAAAATATCTTAAGCAATTACATTTTCATGGGATTCCGGTTTATGACAATCAATTAAACGAAAAAATAAATAATAGTTTAAAGAAATAAAACAACACGCTTTATTAGAAAACCGAATTAAAAAATGAAAAATAATTTTAATTTCCAACACGCTTGGGATAAAATTAAAGTGGTCAACAAAAAAATCATCTCCAACACATCTAGAATAAAACTAGAGTTATCTACAAAAAAAATAATTTTACCTTCAAAAGCGTGGGGTGCTCTATATTAATTAATATATTTGATAATAAACATATATTGGTAAAAATAAAGTCTCTAAGAGGAAAACGTAAAAACCATAAAAAGCATCCTACGCTTCTGATGATAAAATTCTCTTTTTTGTAGATAACTCTAGTTTTATTTTAGATGTGTTGGAGATATATATATTTTTGACGACTATAAATTTATCTCAAGCGTGTTGGAAATTTAAAATTATTTTTTTCATTTTTTAGTTTTTGTAAATATTATTTATTCAAGTCTACGTATAATTGATATATAATGACATAATATCCCATTTTTTTATATCAAATCTAAATCTAAAAATCATATCTATTCGTCATCATCTTACGCACTACAACTTCAAAATTGAATGTTTTGGCCTTCTCAATAACTTTCCACCAGACTCTTGTATTTTCGGTTTGTCACCCTCATCTTCTTCAAATCCTCCCAAACATCATCCTGCCATCTCATCTTAGGTCTGCCAACAGCTCTAGTTCTTGTAGGCCTCCATTTATATAGTTTTTTAACTTATCTCTGTTGAGCCATTTTTATCAGATAACCAAATCATCCAATCCTAAGTGATCTAATGTAATTTATTATATTTTGATTTTTAATTATAAATCAGATCTATTGCAGACTTATTTCCTCTAAATCCACATTGGCGATCACCTATTACTTCCTCAATACATTCGTATGCTGTAAGGAAGTATACTCTTGTGAGTGGAAGAGTAGACCACATGGCCTTAACTCCACCATGCTAAATTAATAAATAATAAATAAATAATATATTCGTTAGAATTTTTACGAAGTTGAAATCAATGAGATGCCCCTTTAGTTGTAATCAGTTTTATCTCCTTTCTTATAGATTGATACGATAATCAATTCTTTCTAAATTATTCTCCCCCTAATTTTATCAGTTCTGCTGGGATTCCATCTGAGTCCGATGCTTTAAATAATTTAATTTTTCCATCGTCTCTAATGTACTTGATCCTGAGACTAATATTTCTGTTGCCTCTAAATAATAACCTCAACTCGGGTCCAACTCAGGGTTGGGTCGAGGGATGAGATGAGATGAATCCCCGTCATGTTTTATAGATGTCTGTGAACGACAAGGCTGTCGGACGACCACGCCTACCGCACCGTCACAGAGACGGATGAACGAAATACATGAGATGAGTATAGGCCTAGAGAAATGGTGGATACAATTTGTGAAATTTATGGCAGAGAAACTGGAAAAACCTCTATACCTAAATCATCATCTTCAATGTACCATTTTGCATGTGCATTTAATAACTCATTAAAATATTTTTCACTTATATTGCAGACTCCTTGAAACTGCAATAATATCCCAAGTTTCATTTCTAATTATATCTGTTCTAGCCTAACACCCTTTCCTTTCTGTATTAATTCTCTTAAATAATTATCTAATGTTCATTATAAAAAATAATTTCGAGGTCATTAAAATTCTCTCTCAAATATTCCTTAATTTACTCTTTAAAAATCGAATTGTTTCCCTCTGATAGTACACAAAATTATTGTAAATTTACTTCCTTTAGCTCGTGTAACCAATTTATTTTTGCTAGCTTTCTTTTTGTAATGTCGATAAATCCCTCATCAAAAGTATTTTTTTATGTTTCCTCTTTTTTAAATGACCTATCCTTTCTAATGCTGACAGTATAATAGTATCTTATGATCTCCCATTCTTTACTTATATCAGTTTATTCTTTCGTTTGCTCATTTTCAACAGAATATTCCAAAAAAAATATTTGCAATATTGATCTGGTATTTTTCCTGCAGTTCATAATTTCTCAATTTTCTTGACTACAAATTTTCAGAGTCATCTTTATCACTTGTACTTTCCATAAGCGATAACTGTTCTCTATTTTAACCCAAATCAGATATGATCCATATTCCAGTCTTATGAAGGAATGATGATTTATATAAATTAAACTATTGAAACTCGATTCCGTGTACGAACTTTTAATTTATAATTAACATTTAATTTAACTTCAGAGCAGTTAATTATGGGAGTGGAATAAAACTTTAATTACAATACGCAAACGCTTTCCAAGTCCGAACATTAAATTACAATTTGCGTTTTTATAGTATTCGTGTCCGGAAACAGCGCAGTAACAACGGTGCATGCAGCAATTGCACCATTACTGCATTTGCAATTGCACACTGAAAATAACACGCGAACTTGGTGTAACCTGGTACAATCGCAAACAAAATTTACGTCACAAGAGCAAAGGCGAAATAGTATTAAACACATTCGTGCAATTGTACCAACTATACAAGTTCCAACTCTTCATACCACCACATTTTGTGCAAGACTGGCATTTCTCTCACAGGGATTTAGTAAAGCTTCATAGGCCAAAATTTTAAGATATATATATTTTGCAAATGCCCCAAGTTGTCTTTCGACATTCCTGGTGTTCTCTCCTGGCATAGAAGGCGAGTTACGTTGCCCCGATGATATGATGGTGATGATGATGATAGTGGTGCGCCGGGGAGTCCCTAATCCTAAATTTAATCTAAGATGAATATGAATGATGATGATTGCGATGGCCATATGATTTCGGGGACCGTTTCGGCCTTAAAGTTTTCTTGACATTTCTCTTACAGGCGAGGAAAAACCCCGATAAAATCCCTACCCAGAAAAACTGTCCCGACCGGGGACCGAACCCGGGACGCTGCGTGACAAGGCAGCACGTTACCTCGAGACCACAGCGGTGGACTATGAGAGATATATTAAAAGAAGACATCAGTTACATAAAGACCTAATATCTTTGAGTCTTTACAGTTGTGAATAAACTCTCATAAATTATTGAGGCTGCTGCATACGTAATTCAGGAGAACTATCCATTCATTCATTTTGAGAATTTTTCTCATCATTGAGGGTTTCTCCAAACAATCTTAGTAATTAAAATGAGTTTTTTAAAAATACATAAATGACTACGGACTTATAGACTATCAGTTTGTAACAAATATTCACAAATTCCTCTTAATTAAAGTTTCCATCGTTCTCCGTCTTCTGTGTCTGCATCTGTTACACCAAATTTCTTAATTAAATTCTGAAATATTCTTAAAGGTTGTTCTTGGTCTTCCTTTTTTGCTCCTTCTTATAATTTTCCACGCAGAGAGACTTGGTAGTCTTCAACCTGCATTCTTCTTATGTGTCCAATGTGTTCAATCTCATCCATTTTACTTCTTTTTGCATTCATCCATCTTATAATTTCTGTATTTTTAATTCTTTCCGGTCTAGATTGTCTGGTAGCTCTTCTCCAAAAATCGATTTCAACTGTATTTATTCTGTTGGTATGTCGCTGTGTCATACAAACTTCGGACCCATGTAACATACTCATGCCAGCCAATTATATACTGTATTGTTCGTTAACTTTTGCAATTTAAATTATTAAAATGTTATAAGATGCTTAAACAAGTGTAAAAACTTTTAATCCCCTTAATAATATCTCAAAGAAAACGTTTAAATATGCCTACTAGATATTTCAGAGAACAATTTATTTATGAGTATAGACATGAGCTATACACGGAGTTCTTCTCAGCCTGTGAGGTGGACCTCCTCTGAGGAAGGTGCATCGAGGTTAGTGGAGACAGAGTATAAACATGTTTTAAATGTTTAAAAAATATTTAGAAGTTTGTTCTATACACTTATTATTCCTATAGAACTATCATTGAGGTTGTTTTGTAAGAAGTTAAATTTTCTGTTGAAAGTGTCAAATTTAAATATTATTAATAATAATAAAAAATAATAATTTTTATTTCGGAAATTTCCATAATACAATGATTTTGTATCACCTTGAATACATTAAATTCGCCTTCTCCAGTTGAAGCTGTCCTGTACATCCTCATCATAAGTCCCAGTTCACTAATACTTCTTCTCACACCGCCCATTCAATCTTCTTTCGGTCTACCATTCCTTCTTCCCTCATTTATTTTCCATTCCAAGATCTCCCTATAGATTCTATCAGATGTCGCCTTCTTTATGTAATAATATTATTATTATTATTATTATCCTTAATTCGTGTCTAACTCAGAGTCGCTTCGAGGGATGAGATGAACATATGTAGGCCTGTGAAGGACAATGGTGCCTGCCGACCATGCATGACGAACCATGACAGGGATAGATGAACGAAACGAAATAAAGTGGATGAGGTAAGTATGGAGAAATGGTGAAATTAAATTGAGGCAGGGGAAAACGGGAGAAAACTCCGAGAAATACCTGCCCAAGCACCGTTTCGTCCATCACGAAACCCTCAATGAGTGACCGAGACTCGATCTCGGGACCTCAGCGGTGAGAGGCGAGCGTCTAACCTATTGCATCACGGACCCGCCAATAATAATAATAATAATAATAATAATAATAATAATAATAATAATAATAATAATAATAATAATAATAATAATAATAATAATAATAAAAATAATAATAATAATAAAACAAAAAAATAATAATAAAAATAATAAAACAATAATAAGAATTTCAAGAAGAGAAAAAATTAGGAACTAAGTTATAAGGGAGAAAATTAATATTGAAGGCACTATTTTAGATTATATTAAAACCCTGCCATTAAGATGGTACGGACATGTCCAGCGAATGGAAGAGGATCGACTACCAAAATATGTTTTGGAACGGAAACCTGAGGGAAGACGAGGCAGAAGAAGACCTAAAACCTCGTGGAGTCAGGGAATATACGAGTATCTATACATGAAGGAGAAACATCTACAACCAGGAGATTGGATGGACCGACAAAATTGGCTATTAGGAATCGGACGATGTCAAATACATTAATCAACCGATGATCTATCTATCTATAATAATAATAATAATAATAATAATAATAATTTAGTACACAATTGATCTTCTTGGTGATACAATATTAAAATATATATACAGTCAATATGCCCATTTCACCAATAAATGTTTAAAATGGTCAACTAGTTTCTACAGCCAAGCTGTCATTCTCAAGACCAGATATTGACTGTCAATATCTGGTCTTGAGAATGACAGCTTGGCTGTAGAAACTAGTTGACCATTTTAAACATTTATTGGTGAAATGGGCATATTGACTGTATATATATTTTAATAATAATAATAATAATAATAATAATAATAATAATAATAATAATAATAATAATAGCAGCAGCAGCTGCCCCACGTCGAAGCCGAGTCCCCATTGGGAAACATTTTGTCATGGAATTTCGGCCAGTATGGGACCGTTACCCTTCCAGTACGATGAAGACTTTGCATAGGTTGAGAAAGTCAGCTATAATAGCTGGGGGACTTGACATGATGATCACATGTAAGATTTTTTCTTCTAGTTCACTAGCATTAAATTATACAGATATTAAGATTTCCAAATTATCTATAGGTAAATCAGTAGTAATTAATGTGCCAACACAACACAGCTGATAAGGAAAGTATAAAATTATAACATACAAAAGATAAAGTTCGGACAAAGGTAATGTTAGAAAATAAACCATTAGAAGAAGTGACAAATTATACATTTCTACGTTGTGAAATATCATACACAAGGGAAACAAATAACTAACTCACTGGCACTATCGAACCCGTGGGTTCATGGCCGCGCGGACATAAGCTCTCCATACATCCCTATCCTGAGCCACGTTTTTCCAATCAATCCCTGTATAATCTACTTCACTCAAATCATAGTTAATATTATTCTCCCACCTCATTCTTATTCTACGAACTGGGCGTTTTCTCTCTGGTTTTCCTACAAGAAGCTTCCATGAAGTCTTTCATTCCCCATTCGTGCCACATGTCCTGCCCATCGCAGTCTACGAGACTTCACTGTTCTCATTATATTTAATTTCCTATAAAGACCATGTAGTTCACTGTTAAGTAGTCTTCTCCATTCACCTGCTTGTTCATCTCTCTTTGGTCCAAAAAAAATCCTAAGAAGTTTATTCTCAAATACTCGTAATCTCCTTTCCTCCTTTAAACTAAGAGATGATTCGCATCCATATAATATAACTTTTAGAATAATAGTTTTATATATTTTTGTTTAACATTTTTTTGAAAGTAGTGGGAAGTCAAAAGTCTCTGCAATGCATAATAGCACGCATTTACAGAATTGAGCCTATGTTTAATTTATTTGTGCATCTCATTCCTATCTGTGATTATTTTTTCCTAGGTATTTGAATTCAGCCACTTCCTCAAAATTTCCCTCATTTGTCATTAGGTTCCATTTCCATTATATAATGTATTTAAATGGGTGACTATATATTTAGTTTTATTGATATTTACTTCCAGTCCCAATTTCTTAGTGTTACTCAGTAGTGTGTGCGTGTTGGCCTTTAGTATCTATTCGCAACGGAAACATATATAAATAACAAATTAAATAAGTTTAATTATATAACTGGAAGTCTAAAAAGAACTTTGAAAAATACAGCCAGAAAAGTTTATAATGAAATTATACAAGACGATGGCAGATCCTATTATTAGTTACGGATCCGAAAAATGGACAGTGACAACACAACAATCTGCCAAAATCGAAGCTACCGAAATAAAATTCCTCAGACCAATAGCAGGATATCGAAGAACAGACAACGCAACACAGAAATAAAGCAGCAACTAAAAGTAGAGGAATTAAACACAACAATAAATACAGAACAAACTGGAAAGAACAGTTAGCAAGGATGACTGAGAACAGAATACCTAAAACAGCATACAACTATTCACCAAGAGGAAGAAGAAATTTGGGAAGACCAAAGAATAGATGGAAAGAGCAGCAAAAAGCCTAAACCGTGACGAAGAAGAAAAAGAAAAAGAAGGATGAAGAAGAATGAAGTTGGTCTTATATATAATGATATGTTAAATTTTAAATTGTGCCGCTATGTTGATGTGGATTAGCACAAAATCACAGTTTATGGCAAGCTCTCTTTCAATAAAATGAAATACATAATATTGTACTCATAAAGAAGAAATGCCAGAGCGTACACAAAATTTTTTAACATCCTACCGCCTAATAGAAATTTATGTTGCTATACAATTTGCGTTTCATTCCAAGTTGGCGCCTTTACTGGTTACAAAAGCAAACTAGAATAAAATGAACATTATATTCAGAAAAGAGCTCGTTAGAAACACACAACAGAATTGCTGAATCAATATTACATTCCAGTAATTATTTTCATAGGGTACTTTACTTCATTCTCCCTCGGGGCAAAGTCCTGTGAATCCACAATTCTGTAACTGAAGTGAAAGTTGTCTCGTTCTGCCGGAGTTGGGAATGTATTTCTATTAACAGAAGAGAAAAGTCCAGTTTAACTTCGTAAAAAATACGAGTTCGATTTTTATATCCGAACATAGAAGTAGTTACGTGAGATACGGGGACATGAAATTCTAGAGACGTGAGCATTTCCAACACGCAATAAATAACGTCACATACGGTGCGTCCAAAACCACCTCAGTTTAACGTAATACCAAAAATATTAGTGTGCAATGCATGATCTTAATTAGGGATTACTTGAAAAACGAATTTAAAGATTGTTTTCCTTTTTTATTTCTTTGCCTTAGTTCAACATTAACTTTGTATGTATTTTTACAGCCCCTACAATACCAGAGCCGTACAGGGACACGAACTACCTGGACAAGATTTTTATCCAACTTTTCATCATACATATATACAAGAATAATGGAGGACTTCCCTGGATGAGTGACTAGTACAATGTCAGGGCCAACTCCAAGACAACAGGAACATATACAATAACAATATTAATAATATTTTAACAATAATAACAATAACAATATTAATAATAACAATATTAATAATATTGACCACCGCTGTGGTCTCGAGGTAGCGTGCTGCCTTGTCACGCAGTGGGCCCGGGTTCGATCCCCGGTCGGGGCAGTTTTTCTGGGTGAGGTTTTTATCGGGGTTTTTCCTCACCTGTAAGACAAATGTTAGGAAAACTTTAAGACCCAACGGTCCCATCATCCTTATCATTATCATCATCATCATCAATCTTCACCGGTGTGGAAAGCAACGGGAAGCTACCACACCTACAATTCCCTAGTAAAGCTGCAAGCATAGCATGAAAATCCTATGATTTCAGTGAAGGACCTGCACTCGGGCAGAATTAATATGGATGGGTGGATTAACAATATTAATAATATTAAGAAGAATACTATTAACCATAATAATAATAATAATAATAACAATAATAATATTGACAATAATAATACTGTTAACAATAATAATAATTATTATTATTATATTGACAATAATAATGCTATTAACAACAACAATAATACTATTAACAACAACAATAATAATAATAATAACAGAAAATATTAACAATAACCACAATAACAATAATAATAATAGCAGCAGCTTCATTTTACCTGGCAGATAACGTGGATGATTGTGACAGGCAGATTGTGTTCCGGGCAAATTTATTTAAGATTCATTTTTTACATATGCAACTAGTGATTTTCAAAATATTAGTAATCCTTAGCTATAAATTCACTTTAAGTCGCTTCAAATATTTTGTCATATCGCTCCTAGAATCTTCGAGTAGTCTATAAATTCCTATTATTGGCTATTTATTTATTTATTTATTTAACTCACTGAGTTTAATTTTGATAGATCGGTTGATTAATTCCTTTGACATCGTCCGATTCCCAATAGTCAATTTTGTTGGTCCATCCAATCTCCTGGTTGTAGATGTTTCTCCTTCATGTATAAAATATATCCCCTGACTCCATGAGGTTTTAGGTCTTCCTCTGCCTCGGAATCCCTCAGGTTTCCATTCCAAAACATATTTTGATAGCTGACCCTCTTCCATTCGCTGGACATGTCCATGCCATCTTAATTGCTGAGTTTTAATATAATCTAAAATAGTGTCTTCAATTTTGATTTTCTCCCTTATAACAGAGTGCCTAATTTTTTCTCTTCTTGAAATTCTTGCGGCCCTTCGTATAAAATCCATTTGCGTTGCCAAAAGATACTTACTTGTTTTCGATGTTAATGACCAAATTTCTGCTCCATAAGTAATGATGCTGAGTTTAATTTATTATATTAAAAAATAAGTAGTTGTGATATTGAACGTAACAAATAAATTCGAATCCAGCATTAGCGACTGAAAATGGGAAGTTAGGGTAAGAACATGGGCAAGTTATTTATAGTATTGTCAAGTTAGGATGAGAAAATAGGCGAATTAGTACACGAAATTAGTTTAGTGTTAATTTGTTTGTTAGCGGATTTTTGTGATAAGTTGGCTACACTGTCTGAGCAATGACTAATACACATTTTACATTTCAAATATGCTGATTTTAGGTTACTTTGAGCTCAACTTCTCACTTTATTTGAAGGGATTTTTCACATTAAAAAAACATTTGTCTCAAGTAATTTGTCACATAACGCAACAATAAATTGTGTGCTTTCAGTTTTTTTTTTTTAAATTTATGTTGGTGGCGTATATTCCCCTCTAGTTCTTCAACAGTATTCGCTGCTTCCTTTTTCCCTACGGCTCTAAAGCGGCCCCTACACGATCAATATTCACGTCAATATATTGCACAATAATTGGCATTGTACAATACTATTGAGCGTGTGTAGATCACATTGAAAGATTGCGCAATATATTGAGTCAATCAAAAAGTTAGATTTTTATTGTAAGTAAAGTAAAGTAAAGTGATCCCACAACAGACCCGGAGGCCCTTGGGGTAGTAGGAGGTTAAGGCTCCCACTTTTTCTAGACAATCGGCACTTTATGTCAGCCGGGTTGTCAGCCCTGCGTGACGGCCGCCTTTACCCCACAACAAGCGTCTGGTACTCATTTCCGTTAGAGGCTGAGTCGACCCCAGGGCCATAGTGCCGCCAGAGGGTTTGGGTCAGTTTAAAAATCCTGACCCCAACGGGACTTGAACCCTCGACCCTCCGGCTTGTAGCTCAGTGCCTTAACCACTACGCTACGGCGTGCCCCCCAGATTTTTATTGTGCAATCTAATAAATATTGCGTCGTCTGTTGGCAATATTGCGCAATACTAGTTCAGTTCTGTGTTCTGTCTTCTTATTAATCCACATGTCGACAGCCCAAGTATCACTCACGAACTAATTTATTGAGCAATTATTTTCCACCGTGTGGGTTGGTCAAGTAATACTATTGTATAAAATATTGTGCAATATATTGACGTAAATATTGATCGTGTAGGGGCCGCTTAAGACTTGTTCCTGCAGCAAAAGAATGTACTTCAGGGCTTCGACTCTCCAACAAATTTTTAATCTGTCGCTATTTGTTTTCTTGCCAGCATCATTGAACAGTTTTCTCAGACGTCCTATTTTCTGCTCAAGTTCAATTTCCTTCAATTGAAGGTTGTGAAATTAAATAATAAATTTCGATTTTTAAGTTAAATTTATCTTCAAGCCACAGAATATTTTCATATACGTACAACATTTCATCAGCGGGCTTTACTTCTAGATGAGAGCACTCTTTTAAAAGTTTGTAATTTAAATTCAATTACAGTTTTAAATTAAAATTGAATTTTGTAACGTAAATTTACATCATTACACTAATTTACAATAAAAATTTAAAATATCGTTATTTCGCATTTTAGCACTGCCTTTCAACACGTCATAAATTATTACCAAGCAATTGTACACCATGCAATTGAAAATAATACATATCGATCAGGTTCGTACGTGTTTATACGATTTTTTCAAGACACTACTCTATAAGTTGCTATAAGAATTTTTGTGAAACAAGTGCATACTTTAAGGGCACCCAGTACTTATTTGGACTTAAAAATTTGATTTTTTCTCTTTGCTTCAAAATTCCAGGAAGATCTATTTTATCTATATATAATATTATTTTGTCAATTTTGGACATTTAAACCAAAAAACAAAAATATTTTTAAAATGTCTCTTTGTTCTGCTAATGTGCACATTTTTTTGTGTTTTGCATTTTTCCGTAACTTGTATTATTTTATATTTGGTCCACTTTTCTCTGAAACTATGAAAGATAGGAAAATATTTTTTGGCATGGATATGCAGTTTAAAGAGCTCTATCAACGTAAGGTAAATTCATTTCTGTGCTATCGATAATGCTTGAAATTAAAAAAAAGTATCAAAACATTTTAGGAAAAACAATTTTTGGTATTTGAATTTTTTTAAATAGGCTAAATCACAATACATATCTGAACACAAGGAAACCTTATTACTGTCACATGAACTGTGGATAATAACATACTATATTTTGGAAACAATTGGATAAGTAGTTTTTGATAAAACTGTTAAGAAGTTGGATTTTTTATTCTCATTTTTTTCTGTTTTAAATTACTCATGCAGAAATATGTCTAAAAAGTTAACCAGAGTGCCATTATGTCCAGGAAGACTTGTTTAATTAGGAAGATAGGTTTCATGCTCATAACTTAAGAACAAGCTGAAAAAAATAATTTTGTATGTCTTTAAGACAAAGTTATTTAAATTAGAACGTTTTTAAAATAAATGTCAACAGCCCATACCATATGTATTTGTCAAAATCGAATTATTATACTAAATATCTTACCGTGTGCTATTGGTTCCGTAATGCTGAAGACGATACTCCTACACACAACACTTCAAAGAAACGCTTACACTGCATTATTGCTTGATAACAGATACTTTCTTCGCAAGAGCTGAACGCAAACTGACTCGCTATGAAAATGACAAACATTTCATAAAACTTAACTCTTGTTATACAAAAGACATTCTGTACAGTATGTAACAAAAGTTTCACACTGGTTGTGTTTATTTCACAAAATGCCAAAACCTATTTTTGTCCACATTGATCCAGCTGTACAAAATCATCCAATCACTATTAATAAATCAAATGATAAATTAAAAATAAATTCTATATCTGAACAAGAATAGATTAAATATTGTAATTAATTATAGTTTGATAATTGTATTTTAGCAATTGATAATGATATAGATGATATCATAACTACTTTTGATGATACAAATGAAAATATTATAATGGAAGAATTAGATGCAGTTTACAAAATTCCAAAAGCATAAAATATCCAGGTCTCGATAATGATAATAATAATAATAATAATAATAATAATAATAATAAAATCTCTCCTGGCACATCATTACCATCATCATCAACTCTCATATTGGGGCAGCGAATCCCCGCCTTCCAGGTGCCCCAACCTCAGAAGTGGGTTACAAGTATGCAAACCCAGAAGAGAACACGAGAAATGTCTAAATGACAGCCTGGAGTATTTGAAAAATAAATAAATAATAATAATTTATAAATAACAGCACCGAATTTTAATTACTCAAAGTTATCCTAATTCCTTTTATTTTATTATATTTCATAATCCAATATTTTACTTGCAAATGTAGCCTCAGCAACGGTTATATTCTGTTTTTGTATTTATTTTCTTAGCCCATACTTCTGTACTATTACTTAATAACAAATAAGCTTATACACCTCACTAATAGTATTCTTTTAACATTAAATTATTCATGAAAATAATATTAAGATTAACAAATTTGTTTAAATAATGTATAATTTTAAAATTAGTTTTCTATGTCTCATTATTTTTCTTTGTTTTTTTATATATACATTAGACAGGGACAGTCAACCAACGATTTAATTTATCTTGCTTGAATACATTTTATTATTAGTTTTAGTCTTAATCTTAACTATCATTAGCATGGGTGTATTATAGATCTTAATATATTGGATATTATCTTATTGGTCAAATCTTCATTTAGTATTTAATATTAGACTTATTATGATTCTTATATTTTGATGTAATATATGTTTGTCCTGATGAGTGAAACAGAAATCCACATGACCACCAGGCTAAATAAATAAATGAACAAATGTACAATAGAAGGTACTTGTATAGGTTATATCGTAAACGAAAATGTATGATTGTTTCAAGTATTAATCACGAAATAAACTAATTCATTGGCAGTACCTAATCCAAAAGTCCATAGCCGCGTAGATATAAGCTCTCTATACAACTTTGTTGGCTAATATTTTAAAATCATTAATATATGATTCTTCTCCCTAAAATAAATTCTAACATACTCCCATCTCACTCTTGGCCTATTAATTGGACGTTTTTCTTCTAGTATTTCATGGTGCTATTCCCTGTTCGTGCTACATGTCATGTCCCTTCCAGTCTACGACATTTATCTGTTTTTATTATATCTGGTTTCCCATAAAACAGTGAATCTCTTATCTAATTCCCTATAATCGCCTTTCTGTCCACCCCTCTTTTGTTACCAAATAGCCCTAATAACTTTATTGTAAATTATTCGTGATATTTTCTCCTGTTTTAAAATGAAAGGAACATGTTTCGCATCCACATACGAATGATAATATATGCAGTACATATTGTCATGCAATTCCAGAGTTAATGCTTATAAAATTGGGATATGGACGTCAAGAGCCGAAAATGTTTAAATATAATTCCTGACGTACGTCTGATATAAAGTTAAATACAGTACAGTTCCTTATTCGCGGGGAATAAGTTCCGCGAATACAGAAACCGCGAATATGGAATGGTAATTTGGATGGGTATATAGGTGATACGTTCTAAGGTTCCAAAATAAAATAAAAATTATCAAAATAAAAGCAATGAATGAGAGATTTTTAACAATTTCTATTAATTATTATTGTCAGGTTTAGGCAAGGGCTTAAAGAACTTAGTATTTTTCCCCCTGTTTTGTCTCTTTTAAATATATTTCAATTAAGGCTGATAATCTGCGATAAAATTCCTTATTTTGTCTTAGGATTTCTTGATTCATTAACACTGAAACAGCGTGATATAGACGCAAGCGACTCGCCAACGCGTAAACGGTCAAGAATTTATATTTTTACTTTAAGCAGCAACGCTACTTATTTCCACTTCGAAACTAATTTTCTTTCCTTTTACTCGACATTATAAATTGGCTTCAAAGCAGAAGAGGCACGTATTATTCAATTATCATCAACAACAAGGATTAAGCCCAATGACCTTTTGCCGATCTCATAGGTCGAATTGGTCCTTCCATCTCTTCAATGGTCTTGCCAACATTCTTCTCCCTTTCACGTGTTATTCAATAAAAATTATTGCAACGAATGACAAGTTGAAACAATATAACACCGATCGTAGAGAGGGCGGCAATTATCAAAGGACATAGCGGCACGTGAAATACTGCGGCGGTGGCTTTTAACAACGAACTTTAGGCTTAGTGACAATAAAGTTTATTTTACTTTTATATTAATTTGTCCGTTTGGTTTGAATCACTATTTGCAAAAGCTACCTTGACACGTGCCCGCAGTAAAAAAGCTGCTGATGATTTAATAAAGGATATGTACTAATCCTTCTAATATACAGACTGGATCCGTGAATAAAGAAATTTTTAACCGCGAATACAGGAACTGTGTCTCAATTTTTTAACCCGCGAATAATGAAAACGCGAATAAGGAGATTTTACTGTACCTAAAATAATATAAATTAACATCCTCTTGAGACTCTATTTCCATTCAAATAGACATTGAATAATTATTTTCTACTACTTATAGATAACTATATTAAGCTATTATGTTCATAACTTAAGCAAAACGCTCGTTCATTGATGTTTACTCATTAAAGACGAAAAATCCAACGCAGTATAAATTCTGGATATAAGTTTTATGGCAGAATGTATCCTAGATATTGAACTCAGGTGTACTTGTACAATGTTTGGTAACTTTATCCTAGTTTTTAAATCTCATCAATACATTGTAGTTGCTCTTTCTCTTCCTCGCCATTCCCCTCTCTCTGCCTTATTTTAACCACTTCCTTTGTAGGTACTTTTTATATGTCCCACGCTACCCTCCCCTTTCAGCTGTAAGGCCTGTTGGATTCATGTTTTATTTGGTTGATAGCTAAAGTACAAGGTAAGCCTTCTCATGTTAGCGATAAGCTCAATGCCGTGTCACCTCCGGGACAACAAAAACATTCAAGACTTAAAAAAAGGTGAAAATGAAATGTGGGATCATAATAGCCAGCTGGTGTTAAGGGACTGTTTTTGTGTTAAATTTTCCAGTAATATGATTTTAAATGCGAGAAAGCTTGTGAAATTTCATCCAGGAACGTGTTCCAATCTGAGATCAAATTCTGGTCCGCTCACACTGGAAGACAGAAGTGAACGTTCCCAAGATACTATTAATAGTCAACACTTTGAAGATTCATATTAAAGCACCATTGAGGTTATGTAATATGATATTAAATATACAATTGGGACCTGGTAAGTCAGTCGACCTCAACTAAATTATTAAACTTCATGAAGTAGTTCCAATATGGAGGCCTTTCAAAAACAATGTTTCATCTTCTGCATTTTAACTGCTACTGATGTTGTATAATTTGTACAACGGGTTTAGGTCTGCGGGTGTGTTCTCAGTGAGTAGGTCCGTATTCTTTGCTTCTTTTTGGAATTTCTATATCTTAAAGGATGCTAACCTTGTAGTTGTTATATTGAAGATATAGAAATTCTAAAAAAAGCAAAGAATATAGACTTACTCAATGAGAACACAACCGCAGACCTAAACCCGTTGTACAACTGATACTACAACATCGGTACCAGTTAAAATGCAGAAGATGAAACATTGTTTTTTAAAGGTCTCCATATTGGAACAACGTGATGAAATTTAATAATTTAGTTGAGGACGACTGACTTACCAGGTACCAATTTTATATTTAATATCTTACTATTAACAGTAAAAGAAACAATTAATATAAAACCTTACACGTAATGAGAAAGCAGTCTTAAATATACAGAATCATATTAATATATTGCACTATTTTTTATTTAAATTTTATTTAATACTATATAAAACAATATCATCAGTCACCTAACAATAAGAATCATTAAAAAAAATATTAACCGAAACAATCATGGATCTCATGATGATATTTTCATTGGATTTAAAGCACATTGTAATAAACAGAATCAATTAAAGTTTGTATTTGTCAGAACTCGTAAAAATAATTAGATTTCTCCCTAAGCTCCTTGACAACGTTTTCTTTGTGATTTTCTTTCATTCTTTGCTAAGAAAAGTCTGTGTGATTACTACTGCGACTTTGAAAACCCCGAGCAAATCATGAAGCACGGACATGAATACTGAATTCGTCTTGTATTGTGTAATGAAGTCAGTCAGAGTGTATTCTTACTTCATGAAGAAGTCTCAAAGCAAACAGAAGTCAGGAAACAAACCTCCCTTTAATAATTCCATTCTATAGCTAACATACGTTTATACGCGGCACAGTACATTAACTTAGTAAAAAAAGGATGACAAGCACGCTTTATAAGATATGTCTAAACTCTAATGTCTAGATATTGTATGCAAGAATTTCTTCATCGTCTTCTTCCAGTTCGGGTGTGAGGAAGTCAGCCTGTTCCGGCCTCAAATATACTATACTTCGACTATTTAACTCATGCCACAAATGCTAGTCAATGACCAATCACGTTTCAATGAATGTTGTTTTACAACCAATGACAGTCGTGTTTCACCTCGCTCTTTATCGATTTATCTTTATCAGCTCCTGCTTTTGTGATAAAGAAAGCTCCTCCTTTTTAATGTTCTGAACAGGTCAAAGCATTATTTTTCTCCAACGAATACATTGAATATAGCAAATAATGAAACGATTCCTGGATTTTACTGAGTTATTTACTAAAAAAATAAATGAATAACCTGTAATGTTGATTATGATATATTGCTTGATGTGTTTCATTATTTCTCTACTTGGGTGCACTCTTACAATATTGTGATCTTATTTGGCAATAAATAATATGATCAAGCAGCAAGTGAATAAACATAACCTCACATTTCTGATTTGTTTTCAAACATCTCCGTTTACATTAAATACTTAAATATTTTAAAATAACTATAGTTATACAATGATTTGTGAGTAAACAGCTTAATTTTATTCGTTAAATAGTCCTAACAAATTCCACTCTTGATTTCCAAATTCTCTAGATAAATTGGAAATCACTCGTGGCATTACTTATGACTATTAACTCATGCCCCAAATGGGAGTCAATGACCAATCACGTTTAAATGATTTCTGTTTTACAACCAATCAGAGTCGTGTTTCACGAAATATTTATCAGTGTTATAATTACCATATTAAAAAGAAGGCTCCTCCGTTTTAATATTCTGAACAGGTCTGACATTATTTTGCAGTGACTGAGCCCGCAAGGAATACGTCTACCAGATTGTATATATAGTGCATGAATGTCAACACATGCCGCATGCGGGAGTTAATATAAAAAACATATGTAGCAATTGATTATACCACCAAAAAAAGAAACCACTGTTTGCACTTTCTTAAATGTATTTTTTCCCAGTAAACAACCCAGAAAAATATAATTGTCATATTTACATCATACGACATCAGAAATGAATTAATATACAGTTTGACGTGTTTCATTTTTTCTCCACTAGAGAGCATTCTTACAATATTGCGTTCCTTTGGCAATAAATAGTGTGATCTGGTTGTAGTGATAAACAAAAGAAGCACATGAAGCGTACCTATCGTTTCTCATTTGTTTTCAAACATCGCCGTTTACATTAAATATATAAATATTTTAAATTAACTATAGTTAAATAATGATTTGTGAGTAAACAGCTTAATTTTATTCGTTAAATAGTCCTAACAAATGCCACTCTTGATTTCCAAATTCTCTAGATAAATTCACTCCTCACTTCGTGAGTCGTGAATTTATCGATAATTTGGAAATCACTCGTGGCATTACTTATGATAAATCCATCTTGTGAACGATCATTTTAACTGCCACGTCTTTTGGCTTCGTCATAATAATGTATCTTTTCCTAGTTATCTCTAGGTTGCCGGTTTGAGTCGTCTGTCCATTTGTTCTACATTATATTTTTATTTCTCAATGAAATCAATTATATTTAATTCTTTCCATACTTCACTTTTCTTCTTACATGCTTTATATTAGCTTGACATGTATCTGTCTATCTATGTAACGGTATCTTACAACACGAGTTTCACCCACTTAAAAACATTGGATCGACTTCAAACTTTGTATACTTGTAAACGACCAACGACAATACAATAATGTCATAATTTCTTTTCTAAGATCCTAGCCAGGATCATCAGGACATAAAAAAAATAAAGACCGATATAATAGGTTGCGAACGTATCGACTTTTTAGTCCATTGTTGTAAGAAATTAATATTATATCCTCTGGTAGCTCAGTTGATAGAGCGGTGGACTGTAGTGGTATATAATATCAGTAATCCATAGGTCTCTGGTTCAAATTCAGCCCGGAGGATTTTTTAAGAAGAGTATTACTTTTAGCTCATACTACAATAGTAGAATTTAAAGACATTTACATTTTTAGAGAACCAAACTAAAAAAATAAGAAATAAATAATAGTTTAAAAAACTAAAACAACACGCTTTATTAGAAAACCGAACTAAAAAAATGAAAAATAATTTTAATTTCCAAAACTCTTGGGACAAAATTAAACTGCTCAACAAAAAAATCATCTCCAACACATCTAGAATAAAACTAGAGTTATCTACAGAAAAAATAATTTTACTATCAAAAGCGTGGGTGCTCTATATCAATCAATATATTAGATAATAACAGATATTGGTAAAAGTTAAGTCTCTAAGAAGAAAACGTAAAAACCATAAAAACCCTTTTGATGGTAAAATTATTTTTTTAGCTAACTCTAGTTTTATTCTAGATGTGTTGGATATTTTTTTTTTCGTCGACCACTTTAATTTTATCCCAAGTGCGTTGGAAATTAAAATTATTTTTCATTTTTTAGTTCGGTTTTCTAATAAAGCGTGTTGTTTTAGTTTTTTAAACTATTATTTATTATGTATTAATTTATAACCTACCACAGGCCTCAGAAATTTCATTTCCGCATCTTGAATTCGTTGGCGGTTTTTTCAGTTATTGTCCAAGTTTCACTTTGCAAACACGTCTATTACTTTTTTAATTTTTAGCAGAGTGCCTCGGGGAGTCTTAACTTTTAAAGTTCTTAAAATTGTATTACTCACGCTCAATGTATTTTTTTCTGACTCAAAGTTAAAATTATAGCTTATTTAATAGGTCTATTGTAACTAAATACATGAAATGTTATAATGGTATATATTACTGTGGACAATTTTGCCTCTTACTGGACATTTCCTACAGAAAGTTAACAACTTAGATTTATTATTTGAAATTTCTAACTTGCTGCGTATAGGACTTTATTATATTATGTAAAATATAAAATGCTTTAGTAAAATACTCTCTCATCTAGATATTATGACGTGAGTATACAAAAGAGTGATACTATTAAATCTTGGTTTTAATTGTACTTTACTAACCCGTTTCAATGCTCTAATTTTATCATCCATGTACATATTAGAATGTTCTGAAAATGCCGAAAATATTGATATAAAACTTGAATTGTTATATAATTTTACTTACTTATGATTTAATTTATACATTTGTTTGATAACTTACATTAGTTACAAAAGAATTACTTTTCTATTACAAATTTCCAAAATATTTATCTAATAACTTTGATAAAGGCATAGTCAATAAACTGAAAATACGTTTGTCTATTAAATTCTCCTATGTTTATAATATTTTCAATAATGTGAATATAATTATTTCTAACATTATATCTTAAATCCAGCTTATTATGGATAAACTTTGATTAGAAACATTTGTCCGGACGTTCTATTTATTTCCCAATTAACTAGCTGAATGGCTTATGGAAGAAACAAATTCACTGACGCATTCCCTAAGAATCACCGCTGGTCCCAATCATTACCCAACTGAATTCGTTTCATATTTCCAATATCCAGTTTCCTAACATATAACCGAATATTACCCTCCCTTCTATGTCTTTGTCTTCCGAATATTATTTTCTCCAAATGTTTCCCAATAAAATATAAAAGTGTTTCTACTACACACTAATTCAACCCAGGAAGTTACTACAGACATTATGGGTTACGCTAGTATCCCCCTTCATACAGAGGGTAGATGTAGTCAAACTCATAATAACGGTATTTGTTTGTTTAGGGAGGGGCGGAGGGGCAAGGTTAGCAGTACTTTTTCCAAATCTATGTACTATACATTTATAAAACATACATTATTTTACGGCATGTAAACTAGTTTTATAGTAAATATGAGAGTCGACACTTTCACACAGGATAGTACAGGTCCGCAAGAGCTCAGTGACAAGTGGTAACTGACTTTTTCTTTAAGAGGGGGTGGCTTGGACTGCTACAACTTATAACTCTGTATGTTCTGTGTTGCATACTTCAGTTTTATATAAGGATTTCTCTCGAGAAAATACTGTTCAAATGGCAACTCACTTTCCTATTCCAAACACACATTAACTTCCTGGGTTGAATCTGACTGTATCATACATTCGAGCTACATGACCTGCCCAACTCAAAGTCCTCAACAAAAAATTCGAAAACGTTTCTATTATCATATATTCGGTCTACAAGACCTGCTCATCTTAATCGTATAAATATAATTATCGTTACAATATTAGGACTAACTAACTAACTAACTAACTGGTACTATGAAATCCGTAAGTCCATGGCCGCGCGGACATAAAAAATTCACACATCACTATAGTGTGCTAATTGTTTCCAATTATCATCGTAATCATCATCATCATCGCCATTCCAAGGATTAGGCATTGTCCGTTCCTACTTCATAATGTATCTGCCCAACTCGTCTGGGTCTTCCGGCATCACTTCTTCCCTCTTGTTAGCAGTGGATATGTCTCCTTACTCATTCCATTCATGAGATCAATCCACTTTTCCAATCATTCCGTTGTATAATCTACTTCCCTCAAATCATTAGTTAATGTTATTCTCCTACTTCATGCTTGGCCTCCCTTCTGGACGTTTTCCTCTCATTGGTACTGAGCTTCCAACCTCTCTTTCCATTCCCCATAGTGCAGTCTACGTGCCTCAACTATTCTTATTACCTATATCTGATTCCAATAAATACCATGTAGCTTACTGTTATTTAGTTTTCTCCATTCGCTGTCTGTTCAAGTCTCCTTGATCCAAAAGTTTGCCTGACAACTTTATTCTCAATTACTCGTCATATTTTCTCCTCCTTTAAAGTAAAAAAACATGTTTCGCATCCATATAACTGGGAGAATAACAGTTTTATACATTTCCAGTTTAATGTTTTTTCAAGAGAATTTGGAACGACAAGAGTCTTTGTAATGTACATATAATAGCACGCATTTCCAGAACTGAGCCTATGTTTAATTTCTTTCTGAACCTCATTCTTGTTTGTAATGTTATTGTTCCAGATATTTTAATTCAGTCACTTCTTCAAAGTTTCCCTCATTTGTCATTAACTGTCAATTTCCATTACAATATATAATGTATTTCTATGTGTGACCATATATTTAGTTTTATTGATGTTTACTTCGATATGAAATTGCTTAATGTTACTTAGCAGAGTGTTGTGCGTATTTGCCCTTAGTCTCTCCTCACTATCGCCTAATAATACTACGTCATCAGCAAGAACTAACAGATTATTATTATCATGAAAATACGATATAAATTATCGAGTCTCTCGTTGTGAATTTTCCTCCTTTCTCAAACCTTATGGGCTATTTTCTTCCCTTAAAGTAAGTGAAATATGGTTTCAGTACAACAGACAAGATTAGTATAGTTTTATAAATTATTTGTATTACTCCTAGTAGTAGTAGGACTTTATTAGACAAAAAGTAAGATATTTACAATATTATTTACAAATGTGGGTCGCACGGGCAGTAAGCCGTACGTGCTGTTGACAGTCCGTTGCAATAAAGTAATAATTGGTACTAGTGTAAAGAAAAATAAACAACAAAAAAAGCAATAGCATTACAATTACATAAAGAAAACACAATAATATTACAATTAAATAATAACACAATAGCTTTATACACTAAAAAAACATTGATAAACGCCGATAATACAGGATATCTTGAACAGTACAGTAACATGAATTTCATATTATTTAAGTATTTTTAATTTCTTCGTGTGAACGATATTTTTTTTCCTACTAACGAGAAAATTTACAACAACACTATTTTGATATTAAAACATGTAGTAATAAAATTTAAACATATTAGAAAATATAGAAGGAAAACATTTGAAATGGTATGGACACCTCATAAGAATGGAAGAAAAGAGAATACCAAAGAAGATCCTTAATTGGAAATCTAATGGAAGAAGTAGACGAGGCACACCTAAAGAACGTTGGATAGATGGAGTGAGGAGAAGTATGGAAGCTAGAGATTTGAGGGACGAATATGCTCTAGGCAGGAACCTCTGGCAACAAATCACTTTGGATTGAAAGAGAAACACTGTATTGTGGAATATTCTTTAAAAAATAAAACTCGTCTTATTTAGTTTTGTGCCGTGGAAGGGAAAACAGTTTAGCTTTGGTAAATAATAATTGGTACTGTAAATTCTGTAAGTAAAGTAAAGTATTCCCACTACAGGCCCCAGGAGGCTCTTGGGGTAGTAGGAGGTTAAGGCTCCCACTTTTTCCAGACAATCAGCACTTGATGTCAGCCGGGTTGTCAGCCCTGCGTGACGGCCGCCTTTACCCCCAGAACAAGCGTCTGGTACTCATTTCCGTTAGAGGCTGAGTCGACCCCAGGGCCATAGTGCCGCCAGAAGGTTTGGGTCAGTTTAGAAATCCTGACCCCACCGGGACTTGAACCCTCGACCTTTCGGCTTGTAGCGCAGTGCCTTAACCACTACGCTACGGCGTGCCTGTAAATTCTGCAAATAAATCAATCCAAACAAAATTTCATCCCATTCCATTAACTCAATTTAACTTCTCATATTATGGGTACTTTCACGTGCCACATGTCACCCAGCCTTACAGTGACATGAACTATCGGGAAATAGATTTTAACTATGGATCACATACATGCGTTTTGACTAACATGGAGGGCCTCTCTGAATGAGTGATCAGCTCATTGTCAGGGCCTCCTCCGAGACAACGCAACATTAAGACCATTCACACACACACATGTATATTTGACATGGCGAATACGATCATGGTAGGGGTTTATGATTTAATAGTAGGTCTATTTAATACATTTCAGAATTATCTACGATTTCTTTTTAAAACTGTTCCCTTGGATTTTGTTTCATTTGATTATTTTGGCCATATGATATTCGGGGAACGTTTGAGCCTTAAAGTTCCCTGATATTTGTCTTACAAGTAGGGAAACACCGAAAAAACCATCAACCAGGAAACTTCTTCCGACCGTGGATCGAACCTAGGTCCACTGCGTACGAGGTAGCGACGCTACCTCGAAACCACACCGGTGGACCAATCCAAACAAACAATATAAACAAGAATAATAAAAAAAATGCTTGAGAGCTGCATCGAATATGAGATATTGTTGTTCCCTACCACAAACACCCTGGGTAGAAGCGATGTTACTGAACAGGATTAACTCATATAATGAATTCGGATGTTGATTTACAATATAAGATTACCCAAAACGATCAACACCTACAAACCGCATGGAAAAAGATATTTGGGACGGTCAAGGAAGCGATGGACTTGAGACCGGAACAAGTCACATTGAACTAATCCTGGAAAGGAAGTAGAAGAAGAAGATGTTGATTCAGTATAAATTAATTAGACTCATTCTGAATTTGTTTTGAAAAAATATTCTTGTTATCGGCCTGTTCTACAAACGAAAATATGGTATGTTACGGTAGTTATTTTATTTTTTACATGTTAACCATTTTCTTTACTTAATTTATTTTTAATCATCATATGATGATTAGAGATGAAGGAATTCGTTCTTTGACATCACGGCGGACAGGAGATATCTCAGATATCGTGATATCGGTCTACTTGAAAATAGTTTTTCAGGTTACGAGGCAGATGATTGGTGTCATGTCCCACTGTGCAGAAATGACCTCACAATGTTATAGTTATGAAGCGCTATTATAAATGGTGCTTGCGTTGATAGTCATCTTTCAAATGACTGTTACTAATATAATACGTAATTGGCCTATATAGAATCAGATATTCTGCGGTTGATTTTTTATCAAGACTGATTAAATAAACAGCCCCGGGTGTTTGTATTATGTAACAATAGAAAACACTAAATATTTCGATAAGTTATTCTTCATGTTATCGACCGCGGTGATATAGTGGGTATGTTCTTTGCTTCTGATCCCGAGTGTCGCGGGTTTAAACCCGGCCGTGGTGGGTGGATATATTAAGGAGGAAAAATCTAAGGGACAAGTCCTCCGGGAGGGATTTGATAATTTTAATTATTTTATTTATTTTGTAGATTACAGTGGTATGGCCATGTCAAAAGAATGCCAGAGCAAAGATTGCCTAAAATTGTTGTGGAAGACCGAAGGAAACTTGGATAAAAGGGGTACAAGCGCCTACGAATATCAGAGTATTGGAGTAACAGATGGACAGAGAGGAATGGCGTTTGATTTCCGGAAGACGGCGGCAGCTGCCGTGATATCGGATGATGATGATTTTATTTATTTTACCTGATGGAGTTAATACCGAGGGTCTTCTCTTCCACTTCACCAGTGTTAAATTATACATGTAATAAAAATTATGAATTATCTACACGATTAATGATACATATAGGCTACACAATATAAAGTTGACAATGGAAAATAAAATTTGTAATTATAATAATAACAGTAACAATAATAATAATAATAATAACCTATAATTTGATTACGTAATTGGCTTGGTAAAGGACGTTTAAAACCTGAGTAATGACCAAAAAATTACAAAGTAGAATACAAAGCGTAGAAATGAACTTCCTTAGAAGAACAAAAGGCTACACAAGAACGGATCGGATAAAGAATGAAGATATAAGAAGAAAGTTAAATATATATCCATTGAATGATAACATCAAAGAATATAGAGAAATATGGTTTAGGCATGTACAAAGAATGAATGTAACAAGATTACCAAAAGCAGCATTTAACTACAAGTCAAGAGGTTCAAGGAATGTAGGAAGGCCAGTGGAAAGATGGACAGAACAACTGTGAGGCGGAACAGGCAATTTGTCTAGCCCATGAAGTGAAGAAAAAGAAGAAGAAGGAAGTAAGTTTAAAATATAAAGAAACAATAAAATTATACATGGAACACGGTTATATATTATATAGGAAATACCTAGTGAGTTTTTTCTTGAACTGTTTAAGCCATGGATCCCGAGTCCGAAGATTTAAGGCTCTAAAAGAACCATAAGACTGAATAAAAAGGTACATATGTAAAATTAACCAGACGTTGCCATCCTAGTAATACCAAGGTTTCTTAGATGTCATTATGAGACGGAGCGCTGGCCCCGGACCACTTCTATTTTTTTTTCGTTTATAATGTTTTTCCTTTTTGTTTTACCTGTTTTCTTAACTTTCTTTTATCCTCACATCTAGGCCCAGCCGTCCACCCCTTGGGATACCTCGGTCGTCATGACCATACTCCCAAGTCCTAGTTCTAGTCCTCCCTATCCTATGTTCACGTCCACGTTCAAGTTCACGGTCCTTAAACCAACACCCCAGGGAGAGAGTGTTGGAGTTTGCAGTTCTGGGAATTGCTGAGCTACATAGTACATCAGGTCGCTCAATCCTGACGACCCCACAGTTGGTCCACGGGCTCCATGAGCCTAGCCGGGAGGACTGCTGTCGCAGATCCACCGACCATTCCCCTGTTCTGCCTCCAGGGACGTGTCCTGCAGCCGTTGTGAGACCGGCTAGGGCTACAAGCCCAACAGTGTGAGACTTTTAGTACATCCAGGTGCTCATCTCCTGGCGACCCCACAGTTTGTCGACGGGCCCATAGGCCGAGCCAGGAACCAGTACAGTAGCTCCCTCTGGACTGGTCCGAGCCGAGCCCTGGTGTGCCCCGAGGGACGCCTTCTGCAGCTGTTGTGGGCCAGCACGGAGCTCGCAAGCTCCAACAGATGAGCAAATAGTTCGACAAGGCGCTCAACTCTTGCCTACCCCACTAATGGTTCACGAGTTCCTTGGACTTGACCGGGAGGACTCTCTACAGATCCACCGACCTTTCCCCCAGTGCACCAGCTGGGGACGTGTTTGGTTGCTGAAGTGGGTCCAGCCTGAGCTCTAGTACGTCAGGTCGCTCAACTCCTGACGACCTCACAGATTGTCCTCGGGTCACTCAGTTCCAGAGTCGGCGCTAAATCCCACCAACAAAGACCGCGCTTCCTCCTTTCCCGAGCTTATTGACCTGGTGGTAATTCCCAGCATTACGCCCGGTATTGTCCCAACCAGCCCGTTCGCAAGACTAAGCCTAGTCGTGCCGCTGCTGTGAGTCAGCCCACTGAGCAATGTAGGCATCCAGGGAGCTCATCGCCCATGGTGCCCCCACAAAGGTCCTCGGGATTAACCAAGAGAAGGGAGCTTCTGATCTCCACATCTCCCACCGCCTCGCCACGACGGCCGCTGCTCCCGCTGTGGGCCGGGACATTTGAGCTTTAGTACAACAGGGCGCTCGTCTCCTGTTGACCCCACTTATGGTCCGCGAGTCCATCGGACTTGGAAGGGAGGACTGACTAGCAGATCCACCGACCTCTTCCCCACTACGCCACCGAGGGGACGCGATTTGCTGCTGAAGTGGGCGCAGCACGAGCTATGTAGTACATCAGGTCGCTCGAGTCCTGACGACCTCACAAATGGCCCGCGGGTCCGGTCTGGACCTAGCCGGGAGGAGTGCAAGCAAACCACCGACCGTTCCCCTATCCGCCACCCGGGGACGCGCCCTGTTGCTGTTGTGAGCACAGCTGGGGCCCGATAAACACATTGACACACGGACAGAACACACATACACCCAGACCCAGGATGGAGATTTAAAATCCCCAACCCCGCAAGGAATCGAACCCGGGTCGCCGGAGTGGAAGGTAGGGATTCTACCGACTACGCCACGGCGACGTACCACTTAATAACATCTATACGAAAACAAGTGTAACAATATTAGTATGGTTGAATGTTTCCCCTGTAAGGGAAGAATGCCTAAGTATGCGCAGGCACAAGGGCATACTACTAATAATACTAATCTCTGTGTTCCTACGTATAATATTTCGTCATTACATGAAATTAGTGTTCTTTTCAGTATTATCCACGAGCAATTTTCAGAACAAAAACTTACATTCACTTCTATTGTGAATTCTATTAAGAAAATTAATACATCTTTCTGCTTTAATTTGGTAAGAAAGTGCATCATCTACTTCAATGTAGCAATTTTGTAAAAGCTCTATTCAACAGACTAAAATGGTTATTTAGAGGTAAAAGCAAGGCATCATTTTGTGCTTGGCGGTGTTACGCTTTGTTCCGTTGCTGTCGGAAGAGGGAAGTAATTCAGAGCAACGAGAAACAACAGCGCAATTTATTAGTTTCCTCCAAGTAGCACTAAGACGGTCTCTCCAGATTCACCGGCGTCGGTAATACCACGCCATCAATAATATAGAAAACTATATCATATAGGCTTTCCAAAAGTCTACTATTGCTCGGTCATAAAGAACTTAGCTTTCGTTCTATAAACCACTCTATAGATTTCAATCACTACCTTGCATTTTCCTCATATAGCACACCTCTTTTCTTCCATATATAAAACACATAGCAACTTGGAAGTATCTTTAGAGATCTGAATTAAAGCAGATGTTCTTGAATTTTTGGAAAGTTGATCCATCATTTATTGCATAATATCATTTGAATCAAAGTAGTTCAATAATCAACTTCAAATATTCTGTTCTATTTTAGATGTGAGTTAGCTTATTTAAAATAATAAACATCATCTCAGAAAAATCTATATATTCATACTAGATGGCCCGGCGAACTTCGTATCGCCTTTAACTATTTTTACGTTAATTTTTCCGTATGGTTTTGTTGATTGAGATGAATTTATGTTGTCTGCATTCTCAGCATCATCCATAAGTGTATCATAAGGATTATATACATTTATTCATGGAATATTTTGAGGAGGCTTGCTGATTTCATTTTACTTTCGTTTTTTTCTACGAACTTGTTGGCAGCTTGGACTCTCATCATCATCAAGAAGTCTCTGTATAGTAATATCATCTTGTGATATATTATAGTCATCTTGTTTTTCATTTAATTGAGGCATGGAGATTGTTTCTGTAATATTAGGCGTATTATTATAACTAACACACTTACTTACAGTTCTGTTATTCCGTTCCTTAGGACTTTCATATGTTTTTAAATTGACATTCTTCTTAAATATAAGATTTATGTCACACAGGCCTATACCAATTTGTGGAAATTCACTTGATATCTTATCATTCATGGTCTCTAGAACTGATTTGCCATATTGATCAATGTCACTTCTCGGTCCAGTTAAATTTAAATTAAGTTGCTGTCTTTCGGCCAGATTACTTAAAACTAATTCTTACACACGAAATTAATATTGTTATCAATATATTGAAAATAAAATAAACACTGAACACACTTAAATTATGAAATAATCAATATTTGTAATTCAATTGAAACTCGCGGTTGCAACAAAAAGCCACCTGGTTAAATAATAAACCAATGACCTTACACCGTTATCTGTTAGAATCGTATGGAACTCACAGATAATTATAACTCTTTGTTAAATAATAAACAAATAATTTGCAATAAAAAATAATGCGACTATAAATTTAGTTATAAACAACCGTTGGTCTCAAGTTGGATCAAACAGCACACAGTGTGCAAAATTTTATTAAAATCGGTACAGTAGTTTAGGATTCCATCGCGGACAAACAACGTGACACGTAATTTTTATATATTAAGATATAACCCGACTTCTCATCAGAACCATACATTACAAACAAATATGTCATTCAAAATGTTAGAATAACCGAGTGGAAGATAAGGCATTAGTCTTCAACTCTGATAGAAATAATATTATTATTAATATTACTCTTATCATTATTATAGTTATTATTATTATTATTATTATTATTATTATTATTATTATTACTGTTATTACTGGATGAGGCTATATGTATGACTTTTCTTCCCTCTAAAACAAATTTCGATTATAATTATAATAATAATAATAATTATTATTATTATTATTATTATTATTATTATTATTATTATTATTATTATTATTATTATTATTATTATATTCTATCGGTGTGAGATAGGTAATATATACTGTGTAACTTACAATTAACTTACCAATATACATGAAACGATTATACCCACAATAACAGAAGCTATTCAAATGTCTCATGATAAAGTTAACAAAAAATCAAATTTTAATACGATATATCGCGCACTTGTTGCAACAACGTCATAACTCGAAAATCACGATATTTCAGGAAAAGCATTTGAAGTTTTAAATACTGTCATTCCAAATCTCCCTGTGATTTTAACTAAAATATCGTGATTTTTTAGTTATGGCGTTGTTGCAGCAAATGAGTGATATGTCACATTAGTGAAATAAAATATGTTATGCAAAATATACGTATTTTTTAAGTAAAGAACTTAATTTTAATACATATTTTTATTACATGACATAAAATTATTCCACACACCTACGACTTATTTGGAAACATAGGTCTACATGAATTACAACGCAATAAATATAGGGATTATAGATTTTTTTTGGAAAGTGTAAGCCAGTTATAAGTATATATATATATATATATATATATATATATATATATAGTTATCTGAGGAATATATACGTATATGTGTGTGTGAGTGTGTGTGTTTAGTCTGTAGATTTTTTTAAAATAAATGTCATAACAACCTAATAATTGAAGGAGAAATTACCGTTAAATTAACCGAAAACATACTATATTATCGTTGCAACATGTCAATTTCCATTGCTAAAACCGAATAACCAACTTATGAGAAATTAACTAATAAAGAGAAAGATCGTGGAGTACCTACCTAGCCTAATATGCAGGAATCTATCAAATCCAATGCATTCTACTAAATACAATCTAACAGCTAACCTAAACTAATATACATAATTTAGCCTAACAAAACTGAACGTATTGTCAATTGACTAAAGCGGAAAAAGAATAAGAATTTTGGCAACCGTACAGAAAGGACAAATATTATTCAATATTATATCGATAGCTATCGACATAGTTAGTAACTAGAGGTCTGTTTCAAGATACAGACATGGCATGGAACATCAACTTTTTAGACAAGGAATTTAATATGGGGAATATGTGGTATATCGGTTTAAATTTCAGAGATATGATATGAAGTACATGATGAACCAGTCCACCATTCCAAATTACATATTACAATAAATGAAGCATCTGAGTAAGTATCTCAGGTCAGAGGGTAAAGTACTCGCCACCAGAATGTGAGAATCATTGTACTATTAAGTTTAAGTCATTTCCATTATTTAAAATAGTGCGTAATTTTTATTTCTGCTATCTGTTTTTTTAATTTAAATAATTATCTTGCAATTTTTTTAACATCTTGCTGCTCTCCTTATGAAATCCATGTCCATCGAGATAAGTTTTTTGATGTTCAAAATTAGAAGAAAAATCATTGGAATAGTGTCCACCTGGAAGAAGAAGGAAAGGAAGACCTCTTAACTCGTGGATGCAAGAAATAAGAACTGGAATGAGAACAAGAGGACTGGAGGGCATGGAGTGGATGGATAGAGACGAGTGGAGAAAGAAAAGAAAACTTTAGGCACAGAAAGATGTGTAAACATTAAAAAAATGTATATACTCGTAAATAAGAATCATACAATTACGCCCGAGTGACATGTAAAAATCACCTGTAAGGCAAGAGTGTAAAGTGAGTTAATGGAATTGAATGGAAATATCATAAAATTAAGTTTTAAATGTAAAAACATCAAAATAATTAATATTGACGGAATGCTTTAATATTTAAATACTGTACTGTATAATATTGAGCCACTAAGAATAAAAATTCAATTAGAGAATATAATAATAGAACAAGTCAGCAATTTTAATTACCTGGGATACAATGTATCATATAGAAAAAGTGAAGATATTGAAAACAAAATAAATGTAATTATATGTGTGGCACCATAAAACGAAGTCTCAAAGGAACTAGAAAGGAGACACTTTTAAAATTTTATAAAACAGTGGCGGTTCCAACTCTACTATATGGATCGGAACAATGGATCTTAACCAAAAACCAGGAAAGAAGAATAGAAACGTCAGAAATGAGTTTTCTGAGTGTGGCTGGCTATACAATAATGGATCAAAGGCGAAGTGAGTATATACGAAGAGAACTGAATATATTCAAACTATTAGATAGAATTACACAATACAGAGATGAACGGATGGATCACGTCAATAGAATGGATAACAATAGAATTCCGAAACAGATTTTTCATTACAAACCACTAGGACGAAGAAATGTTGGAAGACCCAGTAAAAGATGGATAGACCAATTCTAACATGAGATCGGAACAGACCAGCAGGTCTAATCCTTGATGTTGATGATGATGACTGTATAATATTATACGTTATGTGATGCACTGAGAAATGAAATTAACTTAAATTAACACATTAGCTTGTTTTAAGCCATTTTTCGAAAAATTCGTGCATTTTTTCGGATTTTCGAGTGCACCAAAATATCCTTCATACCAGACTTAAAATAATCTATTTTATTATATAAGTTCCGTAGCTTAACGATTTCACCTAAAATAATTATAACTTTCGTAAAAATAGACCTTTTATAATCTTCAATTTTTTAGGATATTGTAGGCACTATGTTATCATAGTGCTAAAATAAATAAAACGAAATTAATAATCAAATAAAAACAGCAAATCCCACATTTTCAACAGTTCTTAGAAGAATTATTCAAAGTCGCGTCCTCCATAATCACAGCAGAGTTGGCGTGGGAGAGAAAAGATCTAATAATAATGGTGCTACGAATAATATCACTGGCTTATACGAGCAATTAACTTATATCTATGACAAAAACTGTTTTATAGACTTAATCTATCCCCAGAAAAATAAATAAATCAAATTGGGGTCCGGTGAACGTGCTGGCCTAGGAATTGTAAGGCTAACCATCCCGATTCAAAGGGTATAAATAAATTTGGTCCAAATGTTCTTTTATGTTGAGGCTGAAATGTGGTTTTAGATAGTGAAAATTAAAATATACTTTTATAAAATGTACGGATGATAATGCACTCATCTTACTTATAGAAGGTAATTATAGCAACTTAGTGTTTGGGGATAAGATGTATTACGTGCACAATTGCTTTTATTCAACGTTCGAAACTTACGGGGGAACACCATCACCAATGCGCAGAACCCATAAACTACATGTTTGGAATATAAATGACCTTCAAACAATTATCCTCTCTGTATGACCTAGTTTGTAAGTTTATATTGATAATGTTAAATTAAACCTTAAATTAATAAAATAGACAAGACAAGGCGTTGGAAGAGCAGAGCCACGCATTATGTACCCCGGCCCGCCGAGCGAACACTCAGTTTGACCTGGGTGCACACTCGGCAGCCAGGAGGAATCAACGAGCACGGCCCGTGAGCTGAATCTTCCGGCTGCTTTAGAGACTTAAACGTCCTCTTCAGGCCATGTATATTGTTTTGTAGTTGATGGTAGAGCGATGATCCAGCCGCCAGCCATACCCAACCGTAGATCAGGAAACAAAGATCAACTCATTTAGTATTAAGAAGCCTGTTTTCAGTTTTTCGTCCGTTGTTATCATCCTAGGACGCCAAGAGGAAGACCGCGACCACCACGGGCGCCGCCAACGCCCCTAGGAGACAAGGCCCGACATCGCAAACCCTACCAGAAACGACCCGTTCTCAGGTTAAGCCGATCGTTTGAGAAATTTTGAATTTTGAAAATAAAATTTGCGAATTTATAATTTACTGGCGGAAATTAGGGAACCACTCAGACATTTTGTCTTAGCGCTTAGGAAAACCATCAAATACCTTAGCAGAATTATTTTAATTTAATAAAATTAATTAAAAATAAAATTGATAATAAAGATAAAATAAATGCTTTATTATTCGCTGACGATGTTGTACTTTTAGCAGAATCTGAAAATGAGCTCCAAATGTTAGCATATAAATTTAAATTAATAGCCAATAGATATAATTGTAAAATATCAATTAATAAGTCAAAAGTAATGGCATTTATTGGTAAATATGGAATTAGATAAAAACTTGTACTGGATAACAAAATAATAGAACAAATATCACATTCCCAATATTTAGGATGTGATATAACTTATAGATAAAATAAAGATATAGAAAATAAAGTAAATAAATTTCAGGCTATTTGTGGAACCATAAAAAAAACCTCAGGTCGGAAAACGAGGAAAGATACGAAACTTAAATTATATAAAACAATGGCTGTCCCTTTGTTGTTGTGTGGAAATGAAAATTAGATAATGAAATCAAGTGATAAAAGCAGGATACAGACTGCGGAAATGCTATTTTTACGTAATGTGAAAGGATGCACAAGAGCGGATAGAATAAGGAATGAAACTATACGAGAAGAATTAAATATATATAAAATTGAAGATAAAATCAGCGAAAATAATAGCAAATGGACAGAACACTTAATGAGAATGAACAACGAAAGAATATCAAAAAGAACCTTCCTATATAATCCCAGAGGAACATGAGATGTAGGCCGACCACGTAGAAAATAGACTCCACTTTTAACTTCGCTGGAACAGGCTGCATAGCCTAAACCTTGTAGAAGAAGAAAAATAAAATCTATAAAATATGTTCTCGTGTAAGTTACTTAATTGAGGCGGACCGCAGTGAAAACGAAATCTTGTATAAGTGCTATTATTAGTCGTATTGCCTAATTAGACACACATTTAAATGATTACTTCTCGTTCATTTTCTTCTGTTCTATTAAAAATATTAAATAAATTAAACCAAATAATATATCCTATAGGACAAATTACTAATTTAAGGTTAAAAAATGCTCCTACGATTTATAACTTAATTTTTGTAACCAAACAATTTTCCATATAACACTGGAATTTCATACATCTGGCGAATATGTATTTAAAATCGATTTATTTCACGATAGACTTCATCAGGGGGTAAAATATATGAATTCCTTCAATTTTGGTTAAGCCTATGTTCTAAGGACGTGACCCACAATGAGGAAGTGCACAGTTTCTTCTGGTGACGTGAACGGAGAGAGTTTATTCGTTCGTTACATTGAATTATTTGCAGACACGTTATGAATCATCGATCCATTACAAAAGTGTGACACTGCTTTTGCGAACTCCTCGGTGACAAGCAATATGAAAGGAAAGGTTAGAAAGAGATGGAAAAATCGCCGGGGGCAAAATTAAGGTTATGTCACCATACAATCAAAGTTTGCCTTCTTCACAACGACATTTCAAAAGTTTTTTCTTTTTTTTTTTTTACTTATATATACATCTTACGAGAACCCATCCATCAACTCCAACAGAACTTATTGCATGGAGTACGAATAAAATTGGATTTTTGTGGGTTTTCCATACCCAACCCTTTTTCAGTTTTTCCTTTACGTATATGCAAATTCTGTCGGTTGCGTCTTGAAATTGATTCTACAGTCATTACAGAAGTTATTGAGAACACAATGCAATTCCTTTCGTATTTTCAAGTTTCAAAGAGTTCGCTAGAACGAGAATAGTTTTCTTGTGCTATATCAGAAATACAAATTGCTTATACTGTAAATCCAAGTTATCACTTACTAGCGTGCTCGTTTTCAATTTGACACAATTATCATCATCATCATCATCCGGTATCATGGCAGCTGCCGCCGTCTTACGGAAACCAAACGCCATTCCTCTCTGTCCATCCATTGACCTTCCTCCATTCCTCTGATATTCACAGCTGCTTGTACCCCTTCTATCCAAGTTTTCTTCGGTCTTCCTCTCTTCCTCCTTTCCATTGGGATCCATTCCATAACAATTTTTGGCAATCTTTGCTCTGGCATTCGTTTGACATGACCATACCACTGCAATCTTTTCTTTTCTATGATGTCTATGATGTCCGGCTCCTGTTGTACACCCATAATTTCCCTTATTTCTTTATTTCGTATTCTATCCATTCTAGATTTTCCAGCTGATCTTCTTAAACATCCTTTTCTGTACTTAAAATTCTTTTCAATTTCCCTGGTAGGAATTTGCCAGACTTCAGCACCATATGTTAAAATGCTCTGAATTATGGTTTGATATATTTGTAATTTTCTATTTTTTGTAATATTTTTGCTCCACCAAACAGAGTTTAAAGCATTTATTGCTTGTTTTGTTTGTGCGATTCTATTTTTAATTTCCACTGTGTTATCGCCTGAATGGTCTAATTTTGTTCCTAAATAAGTGCATTCAATACTAGGTTTTAGTTCTTCTCCATTGTTGAAATTTATATTTTCCATTTCTTCTCCCATACACAGATATTTAGTTTTCTCAATGTTTATATAAAGTCCCCATTTTTCATATTTTTCTTTTAGTTTTTTAGCCATATATTTTATGTCATCGTGGTCCTGTGCTATTAATACCTGGTCATCTGCAAAATTTAATGAATATACATGTGTATTTTGGATAGGTATGCCCATTTTTTGACATTTTTTCCTCCAGTCTCTTGTACTCTTTCGATATAAATTTTAAATAGAGTTGGCACAATTATACGAAAATATAAAAAATATATATAGACAATTTATGTTTTAGGGTATCCAGACTAAAATTAACAAGTTTTGAAAATTATATTTGTTATTAGACTGATTATTTTGGTGTAAACTTTTCTGATGGCTATTTAACTCATGCCCCGAACGGGAGTCAATAACGAATCACATTTCAGTTATTTTTTATTTACAACCAATCACAGTCATTTATTACCTCGAATTTCTTCTTCTTCTTCACTTCACGGGCTAGACAAATTGCCTATTCCGCCTCACAGTTGTTCTGTCCATCTTTTCACTGGCCTTCCTACATCCCTTGAACATCTTCGCTTGTAGTTTAATGCTGCTCTTGGTAATCTTGATACATTTATTCTTTCCACGTGTGTAAACCATTTCTTTCTATATTCACTGATTTTCTCATCCAATGGATATATATTTAACCATCTCGAATTTTATCAGTTTAATTTAATCACTTTAAAACTAAGCTCCTTTTAACATTTTGAATAGGTCATAGCATTATTTTGCAGTGACCACATCTGGCTACCAGATTGTATATATATATTGCACGAATGTCAGCAGTTAGCCCTTGCGGGACATAATTTAAAAACATTTGTAGCAATTGATTATACCGTCAAAAAAAAAAAAAAAAGGGAAACGTCTGTTTGCACTTTCTTAAACGAATTATGTTCAAGGAAACAACGTTGCAGAAAAATATAATTGACTTATTTACATCATAGGATATCAGAAATTAGTTAATACCTATAATGTTGGTTATAAATGTCTCCACTAGGAGAATATTGCAATCCTATGGCAACAAATAATATGATCTGATTGCAGTGATGAACAAGTGAAGCGTACCAATCGTTTCTTATTTGTTTCCAAACATTGCCCTTTACATTAAATATATACACATTTTAAAACAATTCTAGTTAAATAATTATTTGTGAGTAAACAGCTTAATTTTATTCGTTAAATAGTCCTTACAAATGCCACTCTTGATTTCCAAATTCTCGATAATTTAGAAATCACTCGTGGCATTACTTATGATAATTTTGCTATAAAATTTTCGCCTGACTAATTTAACTCATGCCCTAAATGGGAGTCAATGACCAATCACATTTCAATGAATTTTGATTTACAACCAATCACAGTCTTTTTCACCTCATTTTATCAATTTAATTTTATCACTTTAAAATTAAGCTCCTCCTTTTTAACATTCTGAATAGGTCATAGCATTATTTTGCAGTGACTGATTCTCTAAGGAATTACGTTGAATATAACTATTTATACATTGAGATGTAAGAATTCTAGAATGCATGTGGCTACCAGATTGTATATATAGCGCACGAATGTAACCAGATAGTGTTTGCGGGATATAATATAAAAACAACTAGCAATTGATTATAACAAAAAACCACTGTTTGCCCTTCCTTAAACGTATTATTTCTCAGGAATTTACGTTCTAGAAAAATATAATTGAAATATTTACATTATAGGACATCAGAAATTAGGTAATATGTTAGTTATAAACAGTTTGAAGTGTTTAATGTTTTTTTACTAGGGTGCACGCTTACAATATTGCAATCCTTTGGCAATAAATAATATGATATCGTTTCAGTGATGATCAAATGAAACATAAACGTTTCTCATTTGTTTTCAAACATCGCCGTTTACAATAAATATACACATATTTTAAAATAACTATATTTAAATAATTATTTGTGAATAAACAGCTTAATTTTATTCGTTTAATAGTTCTAACAAATTACATTCTTGATTTCCAAATTCTCTAGGTAAATTGGGTATCACTCGTGGCATTACTTATGATAAAACTAAATGTATGCCTTAGTTGATTTTGTTTAGCTATATCATAATTATTAGGCGATAGCGAGGAAATACTAAGGGCCAGCCCGCACAATCTATTGGGTAACACTAAGCAATTGTGACTGGAAGTCAACATAAATAAAACTAAGTATATGTTCACACATAAAAATATATCATATAATGGAAATGGACAGCTAATGACAAATGAGGGAAATTTTGTAGAAGTGGCTGAACTCAAATACCTAGGAATAATAATCACAAATAGGAATGAGATACTTACTTACTCACGGGCACTATCAAACCCTTATGTTCATGGCCGCGCGGACATAAGCCCTCCATACATCACTATCTTAAGCTAATGCTTTCCAATCATTCCCTGTATAATCTACATCCCTCAAGTCATAGTTAATGTTATTCTCCCATCTCATTCTTGGTCTATCAACTGGGCATTTTCTCTCTGGCGTTCCTTAACTCTTGTTATATCTGGCTTCCTGTAAAGACCATATAGTTCCTTGTTATGTCTTTATGTCTTTTCCATCCACCTGTCTGTTCATCTCTCTTTGGTCCAAACATGTTCATATTATTCTCAAATACTCATAATCTCCTTTCCTCCCTTAAAGAAAGAGTACATGTTTCGCACCCATATAATATAACTGGTAGAATAATAGTTTTGTATATTTTCATTTTAACGTTTTTTGAAAGGAGTTGGGACATCAAAAGTCTCTGCAATGCATAATAGCATACATTTCCAAAATTGAGCCACTGTTTAATTTATTTGTGCATCTCATACCTATTTGTGATTATTGTTCCTAGGTATTTCAACTCAGCCAAATACTCAAAAGGAATGAGATGCGCAAAGAAATTAATCATAGGCTCAATTCTGGAAATGCGTGTTGTTATGCATTACAGAGACTCTTTGATGTCCCAACTCCTTTAAAAAGACGTTACACTGAAAATATATAACTGTTATTCACCCAGTTACGTTATATGGATGTCAGACATGGACTCTTACTTTAAGTCGATACTAGTAAAATTCGTGGTAAGATCCGTTGAGGTATTAAGTCACAATAATAAAATATACGAATAAAAACTATAAAATAGTGACCGTATAGGTCCGTTTCCTCAACTTGAGAAGTTTTAACACTCTGTAGGCTTTTCGGGACTAGTCCCATCACCAGCAGAAGGAAATAGGTCTGTATTTGTTGACCCTCGTTGAAGCACTGACTTAATTGTGATAATTTTGTATAGAGGATTTGTGAGCTGGGTATGTTCTCATTCAAAATTAGGTTAATATCGATTTGTCTTAGGATTGCAATTTCCTCCAGTATATTTATCGTCGTGGGTATGTTTTCGTCCCGCGCCGTAGCCGAGCGGTTAAGGTAGGAAGCCTTGGCGCAGAGCTACGGGACTTGTGCTGGTTCGAGTCTCCATGGGGGAAGAAATTTTCTCATGGTATTTCGGCCAGTATGGGACCGGTGCCCACCCAGCATCGTGAGGCAATTGGGTAGCTACAATAAGTAGCGGCTCCAGATTGAGGAACCAGCTATAACGGCTGGGGGACTCGAAATGCTAACCACATGTCACCCCTACACTGGCTGTTGATCATCTACCTCTGTGATTGACACATGTGGATGTGAAGGGCCAGCAGCAGGCTGGTAAAAGGGCAACCGCTGAAAAGTGGAAAGACCCTCAATCGGAGGCATGTTTTCTCTACGTAAAATTGTGAGGGTGTTATCTATGTTATGCATATGGTGTCCTGTTGAATTATATGTTTTGCGTAACTTGACTTTCCTCCATGACAAACAAAATCTCTAAAATGTTCTTTAAATCTAACGTTAAAGCTTCTGCTAGTTTTTCTAATGTAGAATTTATTACAGTCCGCGCAAGTTAATTTGTATACACCTTTATTGTTTAAATCATTTTTTCTTCTTTATTATTATTTAGTCCACCGCTGTGGTCTCGAGGTAGCGTGCTGCCTTGTTACAGAGCGGGCCCGGGTTCGATCCCCCCGGCCGGGGCAGTTTTTCTGGATGAGGTTTTTATCGGGGTTTTTCCTCACTTGTAAGACGAATGTCAGGAAAACTTTAAGGCCCAAACGGTCCCCGAAATCATTTGGCCATCATCACCCTTATCATTATCATCTTCATCGTCATCCTTCACCGGTGTGGAAAGCAACGGGAAGCTACCACACCTAAAATTCCCTAGTAAAGCTGCAAGCATAGCATGAAAATGCTATGATTGCAGTGAAGGACCTGCCCTCGGGCAGAATTACTATGGATGGATTATTTATTAAATTGTGTAATTTATTACCTGTTCTGTAGGCTATATTTATATTTTTGTCATTTTTTTAGTGTTTTGGCTAATTTTAATGTCTTTTTAACTCTATATGTGAGAGTTATCCAATTCTCGTTATTTTCGTTGGATTCATTCTCAACTTTGGTTACATTGGAAATGATATTTTTTTCTCTTTTATTTATTTAGGATTTTATTTATTATTTATTGTAGCCGTTAACTTTTGTCATGTGTTTAATATAATTTAATGCTTTATTATAATTAACTTTATTTAAAAGGAGTTTTAACATCCTGTTTATTAAACTCTTGAATGCACTTATTTTATGTTGGAAAGGATGTCTGGATTTATTGTTTATAGCCTGTGTGTTGCTTGTCGGTTTTCGATAAATACCAATTCATATTTTGTTGTTAGTGAAGTTTTTTTTGTTAATGTTAAGTCTAAATAGTTTATTCTATTGTTGGCTTGTTTGTCGGTAAACACGATTTTGTTATAGCATAATATTATTTAACTCCTGTGACATTTCTTTTCTTTTGTATTGTCATTGTCATAAATAACTAAGACTCGTCTACATATCTTGTAGTTAATTTTCTGTTAAATTTTTAATTAATTGTTTAAGGTGTCTATTTTACAACTCCTGCAAGAAGATTTCTGCTAGGATCCCAGAAGTGGGGCTTACCATAGGGATTCCGTCTTCCTGGATGAAGAGTTCGTTGTTGAATTGGGAATAATTGTTGTGTTATTATTTTTATGATATTGACGTGGTGGGGGGGGGCTTAGTACCCGATGAACCAGACGACTCTACTGGGGAAGATTGACTTAGGTTAATGTTGCTGGTGGGTAAGAGGCGAGGGGAACTAAGTATAGCTCACAACGAAGGAATGAAGTCTGTATTCATATTGGGCGGCCACATCTTCGTCAAGTCTTCAACGGTCAACAGGGCGACAAGGATTAGCACAGCTAAACTTGTAGGGCTTGAAGAGCGGAAGAAGCAGCCCTCTCTTGGGGGGTGGATACCCAGAGGAGCATGTTTGGAGGTTCAGAGGAAGCAGCCCTTCCACCATCCTTGTCCTGCGAAGCGCTCGTAACGCTTCCAGGAGACATTTATTTTACTGAGAAGCTTCATGGAAATCAGCCGGATTGTCATAAAAGGAATACAGACGGCAGAGGTGCGGTTCCTAAGACAAGTAAAAGGATGTACAAGACTTGATAGAATAAGAAATGAGGATATAAGAGAAAAATTGAAAGTACAGCCTTTATTGGATAAAGTCACGAATTACAGACAGAAATGGATTGATCACATGGATGGAATGAGTAAGGAGAGATATCCATTGTTAGCAAGAAATTATCAAGCAAGAGGAAGGCGTGATGTTGGAAGACCTAGAAGACGTTGGGCTGATGCATTATGAAGTCGGAACGGGCAATTGCCTAATCCCTGGAGTGATGATGATGATGATGGTTTACGTAATTATTATAAAGTTTTTGTCCATTAATTTTTGTTTTATTATATATATATAGTTTGATTTATCGGGATGTTTTTGTACAAGTTTTTTATATCAAATATACACTCCAGTTTGCAGATGACCAATTGATATTGGCTCAAGAATTTGAAGATATAGAATACCTCACTAGAAAATTAATACAAGAATATAGTTTATGGGGTTTAAAGATCAATATGGATAAATCTAGATATATGACAATAGGGGATCTTCCTCAAGATTTAATACTAGAAGAAATTTAGGGACACGTATTTGGGAATTAAAATTACTAAAGATGGAAAACAAGAAACAGAGATAAGAAACAGGATCAATATAGGAAAGTATGCTATATCTGCCCTAAATGGAATAGTATGGGACAAACATATCTTCAAAGAAAACAAAAAAAAACTATTTTTAATGCAATAATCAGAAGCATTATTACCTATGGAGCTGATGTGTGGGCTTTAAAATGCACAAATGAAAAAAAATTACTCGCCACTGAAATGGACTACTGGAGACGTGCTTCAAGAATATCCAGGAAGGATAAAATCCGAAATTCATATATAAAAGAAAAAATGCAGGTATAATATTCAATATTAGATTTTATAAAGAAGAAACAATTAAATTGGTACGGACACATTAGAAGGATGGAAGAAGGAAGACTACCTAAGATAATCATGGATTGGGAACCACAGGGAAGAAAAAAGAAGGGTTGACCAAATATTACGTGGTTCAGGGAATCAATGAAACTAAGAGGGAATGGGAAATAGAAGAAGATATATGGATGAACAGACAAGAATGGAAAAATGTGTTGAATCAAATGTGTAGTTAACTGTGAACATGGGTACCGGAAAAATGTATATTCATTGTAAAAGCCGGAATAATAAAATAAAAAATGAGGTCTTTTTGTGTTTTTGTTTATTTCTTGGTTATGCATTTTTTCTGCTAAATCATATGAATTTCTAATTGTGAATTGATTATCTAATTCAATGTTTTTCTTTTATTTTTGGGCAATGAATTTAGAAATTTTGTAGTTTGGTGCATTTATGCAATTAACAATGGGTCGCATTGGAATATTATTTTTGGGTATTTTTCGGAGAGCCTTCATTGTAGGTGGTGATGGATTATTGTTTATCCACTTCTTGTATTTGCATTTGTTTTGATTATTGTTATTTGTGTTGATAACTGAAGTTCTTGATTTTATTTATTCTTTTATTGATCTGTTATATTTTCTAGTTGGGTCCTTTTCAATTCTTTTCAGGTTATTTTCTTGTATGAATAGTTTGGTTTTGTTTATATATTCTTTTTCCATGAGAACAATTGTATTGCCTTGGTCTCCTTTCGTGTGTATTACATTGTTATTTTAAAGTTTATACTTTATGTTTGATATGTTTTTTGAGTTTTGGTGAAATGTTTTAAAATTATTTTAGCTGATTCGTTTCAAGCATAGTCCGTATTATCTGTGGGTACTTTGTTTATTGTAATCTCATTTTCAAATATTAAACTTTGTTTGATTCTGTTCACAGTGCTTATGGGAAAATTTAATTTATATACAAAATTATGTACAACGCACGTTTGTAAAGTGTTTAACAGAATCTCGGGAATTAAAAACCTCGCTATCGCTCGGTTTTTAAACATTTTCCTCGGTTCTGTAAAAACTACTTGCCAACGTCGCGTCGCATCGTAATATACTATTTCCTTCTACTTATTCATCTAAACATAAATATACATTAATTATCATTTATTTTGATGTATCAGCGACTCCGGGTACTAACTAGTGAAAATAAAAAAAAAAAGAATGTTGTGCACAGTATGATTGGCGTTATACTATTTTTCATTACTCTATAAATGTTTTACATTTGGGCATTGGTTTGTCGTTCCTGATAATCTGAATAACGAATTTAATTATGTTTTATCCTGTAAGTACTGATATATATTTAAGTATATTCTTTCTGATAAATATATGGATTATGCGGAAGTTAACTAGACACACCCGTTTTGACGACGACATTAAGGACTTCATGCAGTAAGAAAAATCAATTATCGTACCAATTTATAAGAAAGGAGATAAAACTGATTGCAACAACTATAGGGGCATCTCATTACTTTCAACTTCGTACAAAATTCTAACAAATATACTAGTAAGCAGACTTGCTCCCTATATTGATGACATTCTAGGAGATCATCAATGTGCATTTAGAAGAAACAGGTCTACAACAGATCAGATTTTTAGTATAAGACAGATTTTAGAAAAGAAATGGGAATATAATGGTACCGTACATCAACTATATGTAGACTTCAAAAAAGCATATGATTCAATTAAGAGGGAGAAGTTATATAGTATCCTGCTGGAGTTCGGAATTCCCAAAAAGTTAGTTAGACTTATACGAATGTGTCTAAATGGCTCAACGAGTAGGGTGCGTGTAGGCAAACAGTTTTCAGACACTTTTGAAATCCAGAATGGGTTGAAACAAGGAGATGCACTATCTCCTCTACTATTTAATTTTGTACTAGAGCATGCCATTAAATCTTTAGAGAATGAGGAAGGCTTACAACTGAATGGTATTAATAAGCTGTTAGTTTATGCTGATGATGTAGTACTATTGGCCGATAGCGAGGAGGTACTAAAGGCCAACACGCACACACTATTGAGTAACACTAAGGAATTAGGACTGGAAGTAAATATCAGTAAAACTAAATATATGGTCACACGTAGAAATACATTATATAATGGAAATGGACAGCTAATGACAAATGAGGGAAATTTTGAGGAATTGGCTGAATTCAAATACCTAGGAACAATAATCACAAATAGGAATGAGATGCACAAAGAAATTAAACATAGGCTCAATTCTGGAAATGCATGCTATTACGCATTGCAGAGACTTTTGATGTCCCAACTCCTTTCAAAAAACGTTAAACTGAAAATATATAAAACTATTATTCTACCAGTTATATTATATGGATGCGAAACATGGACTCTTACTTTAAGGGAGGAAAGGAGATTACGAGTATTTGAGAATAAAGTTCTTAGGAAAATTTTTGGACCAAAGAGAGATGAACAGACAGGTGAATGGAGAAGACTACATAACAATGAACTACATGGTCTTTATAGGAAGCCAGATATAATAAGAACAGTTAAGTCCCGTAGACTGCGATGGGCAGGACATGTTGCGCGTATGGGGAATGAAAGACGTGCATGGAAACTTCTTGTAGGAAAGCCAGAAGGAAAACGCCCAGTTGGTAGGCCAAGAATGAGGTGGGAGAACAACATTAACTATGATTTGAGGGAAGTAGATTATACAGGGAATGATTTGAAAGCATTAGCTCAGGATAGGGATGTATGGAGAGCTTATGTCCGCGCGGCCATGAACCTACGGGTTCGATAGTGCCAGTGAGTAAGTAAGTAAGTAAGTAAGTATGCAGTAAGAAAAATCTTTTCAAATTTCGGTTCCGAAAACCAAAGAAAAATCACATTTATTTATTTATTTCCTTTAGAATCCCAGAGGGCAACTTGCTTGCCTCTGGTCGTCGGTTACAAACCGGCCAGGATCAATACAATTCAGGATTTTAAGGCAAGAACCTAGAATCCTTTCCAAAAATTGTCATCAAATCAGAATTCTGGTGTTTTGCTGATTGTTACAAAATATTTATACATGGTGCTTAACTGGCGAACAGAACCCAGTAGTTGGTATATTCAGTGAATCTCTCCTAGTATAAATGCTGTAACATCATGTCCAAGGGTTTCTGTCACTCTATTAATACAATGTATTTAAACATGGTAAGTAAGCATATAATTAACAATTATCTACGTATCGTTTTTTTCATAAATTATGAATAACTAATTTAGTGATAATAAGTAATCGCACTGCCATCTACTCGTGTGTTCGAGAACGACTTTAAACGGTTTTCGAAACAGAGTTTTTTATTTTTATAAAAATGCAGAGTTCCTTGAGAAGGGAAATAAAATGCTTTAGATTTACGCTACGTAAAATAACTTCAAGGTTGCAAAAGACACCTATGTCTAAATTTTTCGGGTCTTTTAACGCCCAGGCTTGAATTGCCAAACTTATGAGTTTAGCTGTTTAAGAACGCAGTTAAATAATTGCAAATATGAAAATTCGTAGTATATCCATTGTTTTCACTAACATTTTTTTAATCACAGCCAACTGCATGTAGTATTATTTTGTATAAATAACCATGGTCGAAAATTTGCTTTGATTCTTCATAATGTGTTAGCAAGATGCAGTTCCCCGTGCTGTCTTAGTATGCTTGAATAACATACCGTGTTCGATACCCTGCGGAGTTCAAATTTTAATTGTAACATTAATGTGATTTAATTGGACGGCGTTATGCAACAACCAGCTAAACGACATTTTTACAAAATAGACAATTTGATTATGTTGCACTGCTCATGAAATAAGTGTACGCACACTTTTAGCGCCAATTTTTTAAATACAGCCTTATTATTAAATATCCATGTACATGCTATCAGATATTCTGTGTTATGCAACAAACGGCTATGAAACTAGATCTTCATAAATACTAATCTGAATTTTGCATCGTATAGCTTAATACCAAATGTTCCCGTTCTTATATTGTTGATGCATAACTCAGATTTGTTGGTTTGGCACTACAATAAATAGTGAATATTGTCAAGGCAGTGTGATTTTTAATGTTATAATGACATCCAGAACTCAGAAAATGTTTAGATATGGTTTATAAGAAATGCCCTGAAAATGGAAAGGAACTTCTGTCTCACTGCATGTATGTAATAGTTTTATTTATTATATTAATCAGAGGATTATATTTTTTATACATGAAGTCCATATACTCCTATTTTATGAACATAAAGTAAAAATCAGGAGCTTATCAAATTCAGAGTTAATTGTAATAGGCGACGGAGTTAGGAGATACACCGTTCATTAGTTAGTAAAATTCGTTTTTCTATTTTTTGTGAAATGGAAAGTGTACATTTTTTTCTAAATTTCTTCTGTGATAATTTTAATATACATACATTGCCAAAGTGAATAATTCATATTAAAAATATAATAATTATTTGCCTTTCAAAAATGTGTTATACTTGAAAATAAAAATGTAATGTGCAAGTTGATGGACGTCTATTGGTATTTTTTATTCTAAGGAATAAAATAATTTATTTCGCAACATTTTTATAGCATGCATGTTTTTTTTTTTCCATTTGTATGTGCTTTTTCCGTATGTACTGTAATTTTATGAATAAATTGGATTTATTTAGAAAGTATTATTCATTTAAAACGCCAATTTCATAATGTTATATATATATGAAGTATTACGAAACAATACAATATATAAACACATATCAATAATAAATGTATTGTGCATACAAACACTACTAATGTTACGATAAAATATTTTACATCAACAGTGTGTACGCAACCTGGGGCATTGAACAAGAAAATAGTATAATCTCCATCTTCAAATGCTGATTTTCCAATTTTGTATTCCATAGTCATTATAAAAACTTTTTCTGAAATTCTAGGTGATAATTTGAAACAGAAATCTTTTTTCTTTTTTAAATCCACAAATATATTTTTAAGTGTGTCTAAATGGCACAAAGAGTAGGGTGCGTGTAGGCAAACAGTTTTCGGACACTTTTGAAATCCAGAATGGATTGAAGAAAGGAGATGCACTATCTCCTCTACTATTTAATTTTGTACTAGATCATGCCATTAAATCTTTAGAGAATGAGAAAAGCTTACAACTCAATGGTATTAATAAGCTATTATTTTATGCTGATGATGTAGTACTATTGGCCGATAGCGAGGAGATACTAAAGGATAACACGCACACAATATTGACTAACATTAGGAAATTAGGGCTGGAAGTAAATATCAATAAAACTAAATATATGGTCACACGTAGAAATACATTATATAATGGAAATTGACAGCTAATGACAAATGAGGAAAATTTTGAGGAAGTGGCTGAATTCAAATACCTAGGAACAATAATCACAAATAGGAATGAGATGCACAAAGAAATTAAAGATAGGTTCAATTCTGGAAATGCGTGCCATTATGCATTGCAGAGACTCTTGATGTCCCAACTCCTTTCAAAAAAACGTTAAATTGAAAATATATAAAACAATTATTCTACCAGTTATATTATATGGGTGCGAAACTCTTGATGTCCAAACTTCTTTCAAAAAAAGGTTAAACTGAAAATATATAAAACTATTATTCTACCAGTTATATTATATGGGTACGAAACATGGACTCTTACTTTAAGGGAGGAAAGGATATTACAAGTATTCGAGAATAAAGTACTTAGGAAAATTCTTGGTCCAAAGAGAGATGAACAAACAGGTGAATGAAGAAGACTACATAACAATGAACTACATGGTCTTTATAGGAAGCGAGATATAATAAGAACAGTTAAGTCTCGTAGACTGCGATGGGCAGGACATGTGGCACATATGGAGAATGAAAGATTTGCATGGAAGCTTCTTGTAGGAAAGCCAGAGGGAAAGCGCCCAGTTGGTAGACCAAGAATGAGGTGTGAGAATACCATCAACTATGATTTGAGGGAGGTAGATTATACAGGGAATGATTGGAAAGCATTGGCTCAGGATAGGGATGTATGGAGAGCTTATGTCCACGCGGCCATGAACCTATGGGTTCGATAATGCCAGTGAGTAAATAACTAATTTTAAACGTAATATTACGATACGATTTTTACTAATATATTATAATTTTAAAACAATAATGGGTACGGATTACATTAACATTAAATATTTCTATACGGATACTTCGAAAATTTAACCAGTAAATACCAATCACCATCATCATCAAAATATCTGAGAACCTGAGCCTCGTTTACTACTTGTTCCGTCATTCAAACCTCGATGCTACCAACCTCCTCCAATTCTGAATCCCTAGGCTTGTTCACCTAGACGGATATACACTGCTCAGAAATGACAGAATAGATAAAAGAGGTGGAGGAGTTTGTGCCTTTATATCAAATGAGGTTAATCCAAGAATTGTCCACAAGTCCCCTTCTGTATATTCCGCTCGCCCCGAGTTCTTATTCGTAGAAATTCAAGCCAGTCTAAAAAAATGTCTCTTATGCATTGTATACAAACCTCCAAAAATTGGGCACCTTTCGGATCTAGAAAACGCTCTGAACGATTCATTGCCTCATTATGAACACGTTATTGTCGCAGGTGATTTTAATACAAATCTTCTTCAGACTGACTCACCAGCCATACAACTTAAAAATATGTTCCAAAGCTTTAATATGACCATTGTTCCTCTCTCTGCCACACACCACACTGCTACTTCCGACACTCTACTGGACTTAATTGTGACTACACATCCACAGAAAGTACTGTCATATGGACAAATTCCTGCTCCTGGCATATCTGCTCATGACATTGTATTCGTAGAATACTCACTCCAATGTCCTAAAAGACGCTCTAAATTAATTACGTACAGAAATTTACAAAACATAGACGATACTAAACTAAAATCAGACGCTTTAGAACTACCTTGGTATTCAATATGGAATCTTAGATCAGTTGATGAAAAAGTAGACACATTTAATACACTGATACTACAACTATACGACAGACATGCACCAGTAAAAACCCGACGATTTTCCCGCTCCCCTGCTCCCTGGATGAATGATTCAATACGTGAACTTATGTCAAAACGAGACAAAGCATACCGAACATACAGACGACATAAAAATGACGAGAACTGGCAACTGTACAAAGAACTTAGAAACACAACTACACAAACTATACGTAATGCCAAACTACGACACGCCCACAGTATAATCGGACCTGAAATAAGTGCACGGGACACTTGGCGAAAGCTCCGTGCAATGGGACTTAGACAGTTGAATCCCTCAACTGACTCTATAGACATTTCTGTAGATGACTTAAATGAACATTTTACCTCAATACCCAAGACACCTCCAGACAACAAGACTAAAATAGACATTCTTAAAGACTTATCCCCATCCCCACATATAGGAAGAGATAAATTTTACTTTTACGACATTTCGCCTATAGACGTTAAAAAAGCACTCAAGCGGATTAAATCCAATGCGCAAGGAACAGATAACATCAGCATTTTAATGCTAAATAAAATCATTGACATTATTCCACCCACAGTGACTCATATTTTTAATGCTTCCCTTATAACTTCTATCTTCCCTATTGTATGGAAACAGTCTAGAGTTCGGCCTATACCAAAAATAAGTACACCTACTAACTGTAATGACTTCCGACCGATTAGCATCCTTCCGACATTATCTAAAGCCCTGGAATATATTGTACATAAGCAAATGACTGATTATCTCCAAGAAAAATCACCTCCTTGATCCTTATCAATCCGGCTTTAGATCTGGTCATAGCACAACTACAGCTTTGCTAAAAATTACCGAAGATATTCGTGAAGCCGTGGACAGACGTCAATTGACTCCTTTAACCTTACTTGACTTCAGCAAAGCTTTTGACACAGTAGACCACGACTTACTTATGATAAAGCTCAAGCACCTACATTTGTCTGACAGCGCTGTATCCTGGTTCGACTCATACCTGCACGGTCGTCAACAATACGTTTCATTAAACTCTAGATCTTCGACTTGGCGTAACGTGCCGGCTGGAGTCCCCCAGGGCAGTGTTCTCGGACCTCTTCTTTTCTCAATCTACATAAATGATTTTGCCAACTGTACTAAAGCACTGCCGTTATCACCTCTATGCTGATGATCTCCAAATTTACCTACATTCACCTCCTCATTCTCTCTATAACAGCTTGATGAAAATGAATGACGATCTCATATCCATCTTTAACTGGTCTTCAAGTATCGGTCTAAATCTAAATCCTAACAAGTCACAAGTAATTCTAATGGGACAACAAAGACTGCTTACAACCTTTGACATATCTACACTTCCAAACATTACTATAAATAATATAATTATCCCTTATTCTTCTTCAGTAATAGATCTTGGACTACATCTAGACGCAAATTTAACCTGGCAAACACAAGTGAAACACATATGTAAAAAGACTTTCTCCATCTTACATTATCTTAGACGTTTAAAGAATTTTCTCCCAGTTTCGTTAAAACAAATCCTAGTGCAGAATCTTGTGTTACCACACTTCGATTATTGTGACATTATATATAATGATCTAAACTATGCCTTGTCGCAGAGACTGCAGCGTGTTCATAATGCTTGCATTCGATTCATTTTCAATATCCGCCGTTATGACCATATTTCCGAACACTTTAATAACCTCTCTTGGCTCCGTCTTACTGACAGACGTAAATTGCACTCTCTTTCGCTACTTTTCAAGCTTCTGAATTCCTACATTCCTACTTACCTGGCGTCCAGATTTGAGAAGTTATCCTCCTACCACAATATTGACACTAGGTCACAAGATAGCAGTCTGCTAACAATTCCTCTTCATAGCACTTCCTCCTATTCTACTTCCTTCACAGTAGCCTCCGCCCGCTCCTGGAATCTCCTTCCTCAAGATATCAGGGGTTGCCGCACACTTGGCACCTTTAAGTCACGCTTATACAGTTACCTGTTGTCTAATAATTAATTTTTCTCTATTTATTTAATTTTATACTATGTCATTAATCTTTTCCTCGTTTTTTATATATTTTGTACATAACTTGTAATCGTTTATATATACATATTGTAATTTAGATTTAAGACTTTTCTTTTGTATTTTTTTTAAACCTGGTTGAGTGGTAGACAAGGCCTTAAGGCCTTAACTCTGCCAGGTAAAATAAAGCTATTATTATTATTATTATTATTATTATTATTAGACTACGCAGATCCCGCTATACGTTGTCCATTCAACTGTGTCTCGGGCTTCCGACCGATCGCCTTCCTTCTGGTTGGTATTTAATATTTTCTTCTGGACTCATTTCCTCATGCCCCAACCATCTTAAGCGGCCCCTACACGATCAATATTTACGTCAATATATTCCACAATATTTTGTACAATAATATTACTTGACCAACCCACACGGTGCAATATTTTTGCTCAATAAATTAGTTCGCCGGTGATACTTGTGCAGTATATATGTTTGTTCCAACACTGTTGACACAGAACTGAACTAGTATTGCGCAATATTCCCAACAGACGACGCAATATTTACTAGAGTGTACAATAAAAATCAAACTGTTTCTGATTGACTTGATATATTGTGCAATCTTTCAATGTGATCTACATACGCTCAATATTATTGTACAATGTCAATTAGTCCACCGCAGTGGTCTCGAGGTAGCGTGCTGCCCTGTCACGCAGCGGGCCCGGGTTCGATCCCCGGTCGGGGCAGTTTTTCTGGGTGAGGTTTTTATCGGGGTTTTTCCTCACCTGTAAGACAGATGTCAGGAAAACTTTAAGGCCCAAACGGTCCCCGAAACCATATGGCCATCATCCTTATCATTATCATCCTTACCATTATCATTACCATTTCCTTACCGTCACCTTCACCGGTGTGGAAAGCAACGGGAAGCTACCACAACGTGAAGCTGCAAGCATAGCATGAAAATGCTATGATTGCAGTGAAGGACCTGCCTTCGGGCAGAATTACTATGGATGGATGGTATGTCAATTATTGTGCAATATATTGAAGTAGATATATTGATCGTGTAGGGTCCGCTTTACTATTACTTTCAATTCACTATTTGTTTTTATTCTCCATTCACCTTGTATACGTACTGCACCAAATATTCTCCTGAGGACTTTTCTTTCGCATGTTTTTTTTTAATGACAGGTTTCTGAGCCGTACTTTGTATATGCTTGAAACTTAAACTTAATTTACACTAATGGAGATCTTAAAAATGTTTGGGAACAATAATAACATTTTAATACCAATATCCATCATACACTATATTTTATATGTACCGTATGTAAGATTTTTTTTTCTAATGCCACCAGGTTGTCTTTTATTACATTTCTGGCTTTCTCCCCTAGAATTGGCATAATTGTAATCCACTTCATAGGTTGGGGCACCTGGAAGGCGGAGTTACGTTACACCGATGATATGATGGGTGATAAATTATAATGAAGCGCCTGGAGAGTTCTTAACCTAAACTTAACCTAAATCCCAGACCATGGGTAACCACAGGAATAATTCCCTTTAAGGAAAATTTCCTCTGATTTGACCGGGAATCGAACCCGGGACCTCATGAACAGTACTCAGGAACGCTGACCTCTAGCCCATGAGGCTGGTTTTTCTAAATATGATTAACTTATAATTTCATTTTATTTTCTGTTATTACTGAAATATCATTCCTAGTTTACGTTTAATTTGGATTGCAGATTTCAACCTTACTGCTCATAGTTAGTATTGTTTTGGATCGTATTGAATATTTTGTAGCATATATATATATATATATATATATATATATATATATATATATCCGATAATTTGTCTTCAATTTAGCATTATAATTTTCCTCCATTCGTCTCTATTATAACACATTTCTTCCTCTATATCCCTGTCCTTCAAAGTTTCTCTAATCCGTTGGATCCACTTGAGATTTGGTCGTCCTTTCCTCCTCGTTACTGATGATGTCCATTCCATTATTTGTTTTGGTAATCTTTCATCCTCCATTTGCCTAATATGCCCGTACCATTTTAGTTGCTATTCTTGGATAAATTCTAAAATTGAGTTTTGCACATTTATGTATTGACGTATTGTTGTTATGCATTCTAATTGATATAGTTTAGCATATTTTAACTGCATTAAAAACTTTTCATTTAAATAATTTGGATATTTTCACTTTTCATCTCCAAATTATATTATCATTTATTATCTAGCAATTCACGAAAATCTCTTTAACCACACTGAGAGACGGATAATTTGTAATTCTTAAAATAAAATATGATTTAATGAATTTTGTCCTTAATGCATCAATTTCAGCCGAAGGTAGCAGGATGTGAAACTTGAAATAAAAATATGAAGAGCTTAAAATGGAAGATGTTGCTCTTATTGACAGAGTGATTTTTATTTCACTTAGTATTAATATTCCTGACTACATAACCTTGTTATGACGTTAAAGACACGAATAAAAAACTTTCTTCTCCTTTTGCTTTTGTTCATTGTGACAACAAAATATCTCCCTTCCCAACATCACTTTGTGTTTGATCATTCTGCCTCTTCAGTTTACAGATAGATAGAAAGAAAGGATGAAACTTCCATCACCACACTTTATTACAAACATTCAGTACTCTACAAGCCGATGGGCTGCCAGTTCTCAATATTACTCAAGGGGTGACCAAAAACATTTACATATTAAATGTTAAACCCTTTAAACACTGGGTTATTTTTACTTTCTATTACTATCTGAATAATAATCATCATCAACAACAAGGATTAAGCCCAATGGCCTGTTCCGATCTCATTATAGGTCTAATTGGTCCTTCCATCTCGTCAATGATATTCCCAACAATCTTCTCCCTTTTGGTTTATAATTATACATTCTTCTTGCTATGCACTGTTCATCCATTCGCAATACGTGCTGAAGGCAAGAATTTTGATAGTATTTTATTTTTTCACAGAGATTAAATATGTTAAGTTCTGTTCTTATATCTTCGTTTTTCTTCTCATCGGTCCTTTGGTATCCTTCTATTGCTCTCAACATCTTCATTTCTGCAGCCTCTATTTGTTTACTATCTTCTTTTGTTAATGTCCAGGTTTCACATCCATAAATAAGAGACGGAACTGCCAATACTTTGTAAAATTTTAAAATAGTTTGTTTTCTAGTTTTATCCAATAAAGTACGTTTAATTGTGCCACACAGATAATTGAATCGTTGTATTTTAGTGTGTCTGAATAGTATTTTATAGAAGAGGAATCGAATCAGAAAAAAAATATATATATACATACAATAACACTGAGCAACAAAAAAACAAACTTTTTTTTTGTCTCAAAGAAAAAATATGTGATTCTGATAGTAGTTGTTTTCCTGAATTCAAATATGATATAGGTTTTTCTCCATCACGTAAGTTTTCCGAAAGATTCCATCCTTTTATCCGGGAATTAAGCATTTCAGATGGTTTTTGGATAACTTTAAATCTCGTATGAGATTGTTAAGATCTTCTTGAGTCAATAAATGAGGCTCAGATTAACAGCTTTGTTCAAAGGTTGTATCACCAAAATCTGTTTCTTCTTCTTCCTTACTTCCATCAGAATCTGAGCTCTCTTCATCTAATGTTACATGTTCTGGAGGCTTTGGTATGGGCAATTCTTCGCAATGTGGAACTGGTCTCATTGCGGATTGCAATTTGATTTGTTTTATTTAAAAGATAATTATTTAAATGCATTAATTAAAACCGAAATAAAAAAACCATGGACGATGGAGGAACTCCGGATACATATTTGAAAACACGATAAAAAACTGCATTAAGTACAACTATTGGTACTCATGAGACAAAAATCATGTTTACCAGTGTAATAGAATGTATACTTTACATATGGGTCAGAAAGCTGGACAATAAATGAAAGGATGCAGAAAGGAGTCTTGGCGGCGGAAATGAATGGATAACGAAGAAGTATAAGAATATCCAGGCTGCAACATATTAGATATACATATATTAGACGAGAAATGGAGGCGCAACAGACTGTTATCGATAAAAGAGAGCTTTGCAGTGGTATGGGCAAGTACAACGGGTATCGGAAGAACAGTGGCCTAAACGGGTGTTAGAAGGAAGAAGGGGAGAAGCAGAAGAACATGGTATGAGAGAATATAAGACATCATGATGAAGAGGGGTATGGAAGAAGGACAATGGGAAGATATAAATCTCTGGAAAGCAGGAATTATACCCGAGCCGCCATATCTCCGGCTCTAAAGTTTAGGTTATACGAGGGGTAAAGGGAGAATTCGCCCACTACTGCCAATAAGGATATGGTTGTAGTGAGAGTATATGTCTGCCACAACCAATCACTGCTCTTGACGCAGCTATAGCGCGCTAGTAAGGTTTGAAATTGCCGAGATGTTGTCAGCTGTAAGTCTGATAACCGCATACATAAAGCGGTCACTCCCACTGAATATCCATATCGTCAACATTGTCGTGAAAACGTCAAGGCCGGAGAATCAGTGGCTGCAGTATAAGGTCGAACTGCTGTAAAGTGGAAAGCCTGTATTAAGTATTAAGTTTTATTACTAGGGTAAGTGAATTTCTACCCCTATATTATTTTTTTGTCCGCCGCTGTGGTCATAGGATAACATTGTTACCTCAAGTACAGTGGACCTGGGTTCGATCCCCGGTCAGGACACGTTTCCCGGCTGACGATTTTATCATTTTTCCTCCCTTACTTTAAATTCAAATTTCGGTGACCTTTAAGGGTTAAATCGTTTCGAAAAATCGTTTGGCTACGACAATAATCCATATAACATTCTCTGTGTTTAATACGAATATATGAATGAATGATATAGGCACTTGGCTAGCATTGAACTGATCCCTCATCCGTTGAGTCCTGCCAGGGCATTATACGTTCAAAAAAAAAGTATGCATGTGATCCAGAATTCCAAAATCCATTCCTTGTAGTTACGTCCCTGTAAGGCCCCGGATGACGTGTGGTGCATAGGCCTAAATGTACCTATAAAGAGTGAGGCTAAACTAGGGAAACATTAGTTTTTCATTATATTTTAAACTTCACTATCCAAAAAACGATAATATTCCCAGTAATGTAATGAAACAGTTTTATATCAAATACGGTACCAAATTTTCAAATGAATCTGTGGGCTCTTTCTTTAAGGAAGGAAAGGAGATTACGAGTATTTAAGAATAAAGTTCTTAGGAAAATGTTTGGACCAAGGAGAGATATCAGACAGGTGAATAGAGAAGACTGCATAACAGTGAACTACGTGGTCTTTATACGAAGCCAGATATAATAAAAACAGTTAAGTCTCGTAGACTGCGATGGGCAGGACATATGGCACGAATGGGGAATGGGAAACGTGCATGGAAGCTTGTTGTAGGAAAACCAGAGTGATAACGCCCAGTTGGTAGACATAGAATGAGGTGGGGGAATAATATTAACTATGATTTGAGGGAAGTAGATTATACAGGGAATGATTGGAAAACATTAGCTCATGATAGGGAAGTATGGAGAGCTTATGTCTGCGGGGCCATGAACCTACGGGTTCGAAAGTGCCAGTGAATTAGTTAGAATCAAAATTAATCTGGTGAATCAGTTATAAAATTTCGTTGGGTGATATTTCACCCATTGTAGTGTTTAAGGGTTCTACTAGAGCTCGCTTTAGGGTACCAAACCCCATGAAGTTAAGAAAGCATGGGCAATTCCATTGTATAGGCTGAGGCTAATGGGATATGAGTGTAGCATACTCGTTGCTCTCGGGCAAAAAAACAAACGTTCACACTTGTAGATATAAACATATTAACTGGTTATACACTAAAAAAATAAATTGCTTGCAGAACAGCCTATAGATATCCCGCCAATATAAAAATAGAATCCTATCTTACAGGGTCTGATGTAGTGAAGGCTGGCGCGTTCGGCCTGTCCCATTATGATTTATGCTTGTGGTGTGCCTTCCCAGATAAGTGATCGGCGATGAGCCGATATCATAAGCAGGGAAAGTACCTTGGTTGGCATTGTAGTGCTCTATAGTAAGCGCAAGTTAACTGAAACCGGAGTATGTATGCGATGTGACGGCGCAAGACAGCAATGCAGCCTAGTGCGCAGATGCGGTGCATACGAGAGTGAACAGAATACAGACACAATGGTTCTGGGTGTAGTATACCTCATTTCCCAACCTACTAAGGTACTTTAAGTATCTACTGATTCTGATAACGCAAGCTACGAATGAGTTCAGTACGTTGAAGCTCAAAATTATCAATTTGATATTAATATAAAATCATTTAGTATAATTGCCTCCTGCATTGCTAAAAATTATTTTGTTGTATTAGGAAGCAGTCTTCAAATTATATGGAGAGAAGAAGAAATGAAGAAATGATCATACCTTGATAATGGCTTGTGGGATCATGCCGAAACGTCGGAATCAGTGAATCCATGACGCGGAAAACCCAAGAAAACTTTCTTAATCATACATATATCCGCGAAAATCTACAACGTGTATATAGATATATATATATATATATCTGTGTGTGTGTGTGTGTGTGTGTGTGTGTGCGCGCGCGCATGTGAGTGTGTGTGTACAGACCTGATTATACTAAATGTAAGCTACACATTTTTAATTACGCATAGTGCCATGTCTTCTGTAGCATTGAATGATATGACCACAGTGATGGTATTTTGCATTTAGTTGTAATTACTGAACTAAAAGCTAGAACAATATATGCATATGGAAACGTAGGCTAATGCATATCAAACAAACTACAGATAAAAGATCCTAGACGCTACACTCGTATGAACTAGATTTAAAATATCTATAAATAAGAATTAAGTAAAGAAAATCTTCTCTAGCGCCCTTCTCGTTTTTCTCAATTTAGAAAATGTCTTGTACTATTCCCGATATAAGCAAGCAGACTTTTTATAAAATCTCACAGCAGTATGAGCATTTATTAGAAAATATCCAGGAATAAATATATATTCCTGTCCCGTATATATATCGATTTAAACTTATATTATCTGCGATCAGTTTAAATTTCTTTATATGCTTTATCTTCCAGAAAACCATCGTTATTTCTATTGCTCCTCTTTTTCAACAACAACAAATAAACAGATTTAATTATAATTAAATTACTCTAATTAATCTTAGTTAATAATAAGATTATCTATGGTAAATTGGTAATATATCTTATAAGATACGTTGGTTTAATTTAGTTAATAGTTCTAATAAAACAACAGAAAAATATACTAGTAGAAATTATTTAAATTACTGTCAATAATAACCTAAGTTTACATGATTTTGTTTTCATTGTTGTTCGACACACAACTGCTACGATAAATAAGAGTTTAGTCAATCTAAGGGTTACAATGTATTGAAACCTCGTGAAAATGACTATTATTCGCTTCAATAATTAATTTTTTCACTTTGACATTAATATATTGCATATCTTAATTTATTTTAACAATAACTCACTATTGTTGTACATGCGAATTTATTTATTTACTTTATATTGTGATGTTAATAAACTGAGTAATTACTTCACGTTTCCAGTAATAAAAAGATAATTATATATGATATTAATAATCTACATTGGGGTGAGACGGAATGAAGAATAACATGTCAAAATTCATCGAGGAACTCTGGAGTCTATAGTTTTGGTATAACCAGTACAACCCTTAAATTGGCAAAGCTAGACTAGACAAGACTATGTAATGGAAGTGGATCACTTTTCCGAAACGTATCCCTCCCCCGAGCCTACCAACGATGGATCTATTTTCCTGGATGCACCCTCGGCGACCGATACTTCCGGCTACTTTAGGGATTTTGATGTATCGTCAGTGTAGATAGCGAGCGTACATCCTAGTGCCGACCATAACCAGCTGCAGATCAGGAGACAAAGATCCAGTGGTCGGACATTAAGAAGCCTTGGTGACGCTGGTCGAAGCTGATCTAGTTGTTACGCCGATACTCCAAGCCGCCAACAGGAAGACCGCCACCGCCGCAGAAGCCGCCAACCCCTAAAGGGGCAAGAGCGGGAGGACAAGTCGTCATTCGAAACAGAAACGGCTCTTTTCGGATTTAGCTGATCTGTTGAATATTTTAGAATTTTGAAAATTGTTGGACATTTATATTTTACTAATGGACTCTAGGGGACCACTCCGACATTTGTCTTAGCACCAAGAGAAACCACCTAAAACCTTGGTAGAGTGGCTTGAATTTAATATTTTTCGTGTTAGTTATTTAAACGTGACGCACCGCAGGGAAAACAAGTGTTAGGCATTGCTCTGTATTGTGTAACACAATTAAAAATTTAAGTAATTTTTACTCCGTTGGTTTTCTATTGTTTTATTAAAATATTACAAAAATTAAACCTTGTATCTTGTAGGATACATCGCCAAATTAAGAGATAAGTTGATTGGTGCCAAGAAGATTGGAATTAATAAATAAATACAAGAGCAACGCCAGGCAATCAACTAGTATTAAATATATTATTGGATATAATGATATTTTATGGACTAATAATTACAAGTTTCATTTTAATTATGGTTTTACTTTGTATTGACAAAATAAGTTTTTTTTAAATATATTTCGATTTGATATTTCCACTCTTTATTTTGGTATTTGTATTTGCATATAAGCTTTGAATAGCTGTTATAATCTGTTTTGGAAAGTTTCTTTGGGTTATTATGTTCCACAGGGTAGAAAGAGAAACTCTGGGGAACACATTAACCTAAACATATTATAAGAGCTATTCACAGCTTGTATGCAAATACAAATATCAAAATAAAGAGTGGAAATATAAAATCGAAATATGAAATCGTAATAAATCAAGGATTACGTCAAGGGTGTCCTCTTTCACCCACTCTCTTCAATTTATATGTTGATGATGTTGTCAGAAGATGGCAAGCAACTTTACATTCTAATAATAAAATCCATGTTGACACACTTATTTTTGCTGGTGATCAGGCTATAATGGCTTCTTTAGAGAATGACTTACAAAGAACAATTTCTAAATTAAATAATATTGAACAAGATTACAACCTAGAAATTTCTTCAAAAAACTAAAGTAATGGCCCTGTGTGGCAAAGTAATGGAAATAACGAAAATAGTACTAGAACAAGTAAAAGGTTTCAATTATTTAGGCGTATCTTTAGGTTGCAATAGAGGAAAATGCATAAATAATAAATTACAAATATTTCAATATTTATGTGGCTCCCTTAAAAAAACACTGGGAAAGAAATTAAGAAGAGAAACACATAAAATTGTATGAAGTATAGGCTGCACCTCTAATATTGTATGGCTCACAAATATGGACTCTGAATAAACAGTCAATTAATAGAGTAGAAACAGCAGAAATGAAATATTTACGATTTGTGGCAGCATAAACTTAATGGATAAAAAACGAAGTGAAGAAATCCGTAAAGAACTACAAATATTCAGTTTGACAAATAAAATAGAAGAACATGGGAGAAAATGGTATGAACATGTCTGCAGGATGGATACCAAGAGATTTCCTAGGGAATCCTAAACCATCAACCCAGAAGAGATAAAAGAGATTGCGGACGCCCACAAAAGTGATGGACACAGCAGCTATAATACTTGGAGCCGGAACGAACCAAAAAGGTTTAATTAGTGCAAGAAGAAGAATAAGACATGTCGGTAATTTTGGACATTTTGATTTTAAACACTTTCTCACCCAATGGGAGAGCTTAAATGGCATCGGGAGTGTCTCCAATTAGTTTATGACTCCGGAATCTATGTATTACACACTAATTTCAGCTATTTCTGACACTTTTTTTACTCATTCTCACGTCCTACTCACTTAGAAATGCTAAGATCATACTTTGGGCTTAAATGACGTCTGAATAGTCACCAATCAACAAACCAGAAAATTAACGATTCAACAAAAACGTCGGTTCATTTTGTCATTTTATTTTATCTCCTTTTCTCCTTTTAGGGTAACTGCCACCAATGAGCTTAGATATCCCGGAAACTTTGAATTCAACAATAATATCGGCATTTTACATTATTTTTAGATGTTATGTCCTCTCACCCTCCTCATAGGGTTCAATGTGCCTTTACGCTCCCCCTAATGGAAACTTTGCCGGATTGTAGGTTATAAGTCCACTGAGTTTAAAATTATTCCAATAATAACAGGCCATATAATAAAAATAATAATAATAATAATAACAATAATAACAATAACAACAACAATAATAATAATAATAATAATAATAATAATAATAATTATTATTATTATTATTATTATTATTATTATTATTATTATTATTATTATTATTATTATTATTAAATTCATCCAGGGATTAAGCCTGTTGGTTCGTTCCGGTTCCATGGAAGGTAGAGTTGTTAAAATTGTTCTGATCGTCTTCTGTGTGGGCGTCTAAAATTTCTCCTTCCGTGTGGTTTATAATTTAGCAATAATTTTGAAAATCTTTCTTCTCGCACTCTATCAACACGTTCTTTCCAGGCATTCCTATATTCAATTATTCGATCTGTAAGTCTGAAAATATTTAGTTCTTTTCTTGTATCTTCATTTATTTTCTTATCCGGCAGAGTATATCTTGCTATATTTCTTAAAAATCTCATCCCAACTGCTTCCAATATTTGTTCTTGTCTTTTAGTGATCGTCCATCATTCTGATCTCTACAAAAAGGCAATTTTATTTAAAATAATACTTATTTTTAAAAAGACTTTTCAAAATTAATAAAAACTAGTTATATTGAATTGCACAATAAAAATTTCAATATAAATGAAACCATACATCTATACTTTATAAAATTTAATTTTTGTGTCATTATTATTATTATTAATATTATTATTATTATTATTATTATTATTATTATTATTATTATTACTATTACTATTATTATACTTGTTTATTACATAAAATTGAAGATACTGAGCTAATTATTTTGGTTACCCCTGACACTTGACATAAGACATTCCTTTAAATCGCATTCGGAATTTCTACTCAAAATAAGGTGCGAGAAGATAGTCGAGTTTGATGTACTGTGCCTTTTATATTCCCGTGCAGTTGTCATAGAAGCAATCATTTCCCCCTTGCTTTCGCCCGTAACAAAGCAAGACACCTCGAATAACTTGTATCCCAGTGACAAAACACAAACAAGGGAAAGACTAAAATCCGTTGTGAGAGCACGTACCGTTAGAAAATGAAGAGAGTCAAATTAAACAAGGACTTGGCATGAATCTGAAATCGTTTATTTAAGATTGACGAATCATTTAGTTATGCTACTGTATATTTAACGTATTCTTTTGTTATTCTTTAAAGTAGAAAAAATAATATTTACTTACATTACTGGAATATTAATAGGATGTAGCTGCTTGTACAGCCTGGCAGCAAAGTAATATTTCCACGAGTTTTTTCATTCTTGCCTTAAACAAACACATGATTATCAAAATATTAATCTAATATGTATCTATATATAAATGAATGTTTTTGTTTGTTTGTTTGTTTGTTTGTTTGTTTGTACTTTATGCGCGGCCATACCGTTGATCTGATTGTGATGGAGCTTTTTGTAAAATGTTCTGGACATTCCCGGCATGAACATAGGCTATAAGAGAGTTGTGATACTCAACTCCTGCACCCTTAAAAATCGCCCTTCGTAGTGGAAAACGTGAACAAAGTGGCTCTTTAGACGCTTAAATGGCTTACGCTGCCTAAACCATAACAAATACACAAAATTAATGTACACAGAATTAAATATCTCAAAAAGCTCTAAAAAAAAGTCGGCGACAGCATATGTTTATCTCTTACGGATAACTCACAATAACTAATTTTATCTTTCATTGATGCCAAGATCTAGACAAGTAAGAAAATTCCTGTGCAAGTATAGCGGCACATGGCGGGTATTCTTTTACGGATAACTCACAATAACGAATTTTTCTTTTAGCTCATTTATGCCAAGAAGATCGAGATAAGTAGATTCCCGGGCAACACCGGGTAATCAGCACGGAGAATCTTAAAATAATTACGATATACATTTAAAATAATTTTTAATTTTACTTATACAACTAATTATAACAAGTACATTAATTTTTGTCTTTCAGCTGACTTATGTCAAGAAGATCGGAATAAGTAGATTCCCGGGTAACGCCAGGTAATCAGCACGGGGTACCTAAAAATATACATTTTAATTAATTTTATCTTTACTTGTTCAACTAAACATAAATGCACAATAATTTTCATTTATTTAGGCGTAGCAGCGCATGTTAGTCATGAATATTTAATGCTTCATAAATTAATAGGTTATCATAGTTGAAAACATACCATTTAATTTTAATGTTTTAATGTTTCTTTGTGATTTGTAAAACATACCGTATATAACTTACATAAATTACTGTACATATTATGATTTTAAACTTATTAGTTCGAAATAAATATATATATATATATCCCCTCCATGGTATCTTTACCTTGTCGTGGTGGAGAGGCTTGCGTGCTTAAATGATCCTGAGAGCTATGCCGGCGGCAGCATTGCTGCCGATAGGGTTACCCATGCCGGACTGGTCGAAGGTGATATGCCAGACGAAATAAGTACCTTGGTCGAAAGAGTGACGATCTTAAATTGTAAAAGTACAACCGTCAAGAAATGCGGACATGGGTTCAACTGGGGTAAAATTTTCCGGAGGTCAAATAGTCCCCCATTCGGTTCTCCGGGCGGGGACTACTTCAGGGAACACATGCCAAAGGCTGAAACATAGGGACATGTTCCTAGGAACATAGAATGTTAGAACATTATACAATAGCGGGGCACTACAGATATTAATGCGGGAATTAGATATATCGCCCTTGGATATAGTCGCTTTACAGGACGTTAGGTGGCCAGGAGAAGGTAGTCAGGAATCAGGAAGCTTTGCATTATATTACGGGTGTGCAGAAAGATCTGCATTTCGAACGGGTTTTTTAATCAGAAGGATGATCATATCCGCTATCCGAGATATTAAGTTTATCAGTGATAGTAATATCATACATAATTCTAAAGGGCACACGACATGATTTTATAATTGTAAATGTACATGCCCCCACAGAAGATAAAGATGACAAGATCAAGGATGAGTTCTATGAAGAATTAGAATGCTTATTTGATAGCCTTTCACGATATCATATAAAAATTATCTTAGGAGATTTTAATGCAAAAGTGGGGTAGGAAGATACATTCAAACCAACAATAGGCAAATTCAGTCTTCAAGAAGATAGTAACGACAACGGGGTTAGATTAGTAACATTTGCCACATCGAAGAATCTCATTGTTAAGAGCACAACATTTCAGCATAAGGATATTTATAAATACACCTGGACGTACCCAGATGGAGAAACTCGGAACCAGATAGATCAGGTATTAGTGGATAAACGCTGGCACAGTAGCATCATCTATGTTAAATCAGTTAGAGGGACAGACTGCAATTCGGATCATCATCTGGTCAGAGTGAAAATCAGACTACGGCTATCGCTTAAGAGAGGAACAAACGCTAAAGATTATTCTGTAAAATTTGAATTAAAAATCTTGAAAAATGATGAAATGCGGCAAGAATACCAAATCAAAATTGCTAATAGATTTGTAGTACTGGAATCTTCACATGACAATGTGGCAAATGAAGAAGAAACTGATATAAATAAAGAATGGGAGGCTATAAGAGATACTATTAAATTGTCAGCATCAGAAAGCATTGGTTGTTTAAAAAAGAGGCAAAACAAGAAATGGTTTGATGAGGAATGTGCCGACATTGTAAACAAAAGAATGCTAGCAAAAATGAAATTGTTGCACGAGCCAAATGAGGTAAATTTAGAGCTATTGGGTAGTATTAGACGGAAAACAACCAAGGTACTAAAGAGTAAAAATAGGGATATACGAATGATCTTGAACTGAACGCAAAAAATAGGAACATTAGTGAATTATATCAGGGAATTAGTATAGAGAAGAAAGGGTTTCAGGCTAGAACAAACATAATTCGGAATGAAAATGGGGATATGATTGCAGATTCCAGGAGTATATTAAATAGATGGAAAAGTTACTTTAATTAGCTATTAAATGTACATATAGAACAGGACATTGAGGAAGATAATTTACAGCCAGCAGAAATGCTAATCGCAGAACCAAATACATTAGAGGTTGACATGGCAATTGGAAAATTGAAAATGTATAAAGCGTCAGGTTCAGATGAGATCCCAGCAGAACTGATAAAATCAGGGGGAGAAAAATTGATGGACAAGATACGCTGGTAGCTTAGTATGATTTGGGAAAAAGAAGCTCTTCCAGATGAATGGAAGGAATCAATTATCGTACCAATCTATAAGAAAGGAGAAAACTGATTGCAACAACTACAGGGGCATCTCATTACTTTCAACTTCGTACAAAATTCTTACTAATATATTAGTAAGCAGACTTACACCCTATATTGGTGACAATCTAGGAGATCACCAATGTGCGTTTAGAAGAACCAGGACTACAACAGATCAGATTTTTAGTATAAGACAGATTTTAGAAAAGAAATGGGAATATAATGGTACCGTACACCAACTATATGTAGACTTCAAAAAAGCATATGATTCAATTAAGAGGGAGAAGTTATATAGTATCCTGCTGGAGTTCGGAATTCCTAAAAAGTTAGTTAGACTTATACGAATGTGTCTAAATGGCACAAAGAGTAGGGTGCGTGTAGGCAAACAGTTTTCGGACACTTTTGAAATCCCGAATGGGTTGAAGCAAGGAGATGCACCATCTCCTCTACTATTTAATTTTGTACTAGAGCATGCCATTAAATCTTTAGAGAATGAGGAAGGCTTACAACTGAATGGTATTAATAAGCTGTTAGTTTATGCTGATGATGTAATATTGTTGGCCGATAGCGAGGAGATACTAAAGGACAACACGCACACAATATTGAGTAACACTAAGAAATTAGGACTGGAAGTAAATATCAATAAAACTAAATATATGGTCGCACGTAGAAATACATTGAAAATGGATAGCTAATGACAAATGAGGGAAATTTTGAGGAAGTGGCTGAATTCAAATACCTAGGAACAATTATCACAAATAGGAATGAGATACACAAGAAATTAAACATAGGCTCAATTCTGGAAATGCGTGCTATTATGCATTGCAGAGACTCTTGATGTCCCAACTCCTTTCAAAATCGTTAAACTGAAAATATATAAAACTATTATTCTACAAGTTATATTATATGGGTGCGATACATGGACTCTTACTTTAAGGGAGGAAAGGAGATTACAAGTATTTGAGAATAAAGTACTTAGGAAAATGTTGGGACCAAAGAGAGATGAACAGACAGGTGAATGGAGAAGACTACATAACAATGAACTACATGGTCTTTATAGGAAGCCAGATATAATAAGAACAGTTAAGTCTCGTAGACTGCGATGGGCAGGACATGTTGCACGTATGGGGAATGAAAGACTTGCATGGAAGCTTCTTGTAGGAAAGCCAGAGGGAAAACGCCCAGTTGGTAGACCAAGAATGAGGTGGGAGAATAACATTAACTATGATTTGAGGGAAGTAGATTATACAGGGAATGATTTGAAAGCATTAGCTCAGGATAGGGATGAATGGAGAGCTTATATCCGCGCGTCTTGAACCTACGGGTTCGATAGTGCCAGTGAGTAAGTGAGTAAGTAAGTAAGTATATATATATGCACATATTCCATTACCGCAGTTTAAAATCTCACCTTATAGGTATTTTACGCCACCCAGGCAATCGAGTGGCACGACCTATGTATAGATTACACACATACTTTTTTGACCGCACAAGGACTGGAGGGCCTCCCAAAACGAGTGATCAGCTCAATGTCAGAGCCTCCTCCGAGACAACACAATATTAAAAAAAAACACACACGATTGAGACGTACATTTATATACTAAATAAGACCCGTTGTCAAATAATTAATGTTTCTCTATTTATTTAAATTTATACTATGTCATTAATATTTTTTCTCGTTTTTATATATCTTGTACGTATTATATTTAATTCGTTATATCTAGAGTCAATCAAAATACAATTTAAATAATAATTGTATTTATAACATGTAATCATTTATGTTTAATGTAATTTAGATGTAAGAATATATATATTTTTTTTGTATTTTTTGATACCTGGTTAAGTGGCAGACAAGGCCTTATGGCCTTAACTCTGCCAGGTAAAATAAAGCTATTATTATAATATCATTATTATGATGAGTATGACAGCCAGATTATGTTCCGGCACCGTTTGGATATTAACGTTTCCTGACTATTGCCTTATAGATGAGGAAAAATCCCGAATAAACCACCATCCACGAAAGGTGGCCCGATCGGGGATCCAACCCTGGCCCGCTTTGTACGACGTAACGAAGCTATCCGCAGACCACAGCGGTGGTCATTATATATGTATACAATTAAGGTAAATTGTAGCTTCGAGTTCTATATATATCACGATTCACGTGTTAATTTTTCTTTTCTTCTATTATTATCATCATTTTATTATTATTATTATTATTATTATTATTATTATTATTATTATTATTTTTATCATCATCATCATCGTAAGTATTATTATTATTGAGCGATTCCATGAAAATGTCATACCGAGGTGAAAATTTTGAAATTGACGCAGGAATAATTTTCATGACGTAATATATTTCTTTAAAGATCATATTTTCTGATTCTATAAGATAATGTTTAAAATATGTATTATTTTAATCTAATATTAGTGCAAAAATTTATAATATTCTAAACCTATAAAAACAGGCAGAATTTTACAATTTTTTTCTTTAATGATTAGGGTCGTATTAATTAGTTTTATTTCACAAACTCTTTTGTTAAATCATACTTTGGCCCTCCTTAGTCGTAAATGTAATACTATTAATTGCATTCTAATGTTCTAGATACCTTAAATATGTCCCATAATTGTTAACTGTAAACTATGGTTTGTCAGTCATGGAAAACGTATAAAATTACTGTACGCAACATAATAATTGATGTATTAAAATTTCCTTTTGAATTCTACGTTATCGGTACACAACAAACAAAAAGTATTGATGACATATTCTTGTAAAGTAATTATTTTTTTCCCGCTAGAGTCTCGTGACTGACTGACTTTTCGTCCTCTCATTTATATTGCTAATACGCATGGCACAGTAAGTTGCTTGCTGCACTCCGCTGAGGATTAACATAAACATTGTTTAGAAAATCTGGTAGACTGTTAGGTTCAGCTGTTCCATAAAATAATTACAGCCCCTACATCTGTGTCAATTTGATATGATTAGCGAATATATGTGGACTCAAACCATCTAGTAGCTGGTTCCCTCCGAAGATTTCCTCAGGATAGCTGGCATATGTTTCGACAGGGAGGAATCTCATTCGGTAAAGCGAATGATTAGAGGTCTTGGAGCCGAAACGACCTCAACCTATTCTCAAATTTTAAATGCGTGAGATCACCGGCTTACTTGACCGAAGCCGCGAGTGCAAAGGATCAGGGTGTCCCAAGCGGGACATTTTTGGTAAGCAGTACTGGCGCTGTGGGATGAACCAAACGCCTAAACCGGAACTCATGGATTACCATGAAAGGCGTTGGTTACTAAAGATACGTAGCAGGACGGCCATGGAAGTCGGAATCCGCTAAGGAGGGTGTAATAAAGTTTCATCCTAAATGGGCCACAATGTTGTCGGATAGCAATTATGCAACTGAATAGAGATGTTTTCTACCTGTAATTTGATGACAGAGTTATGTCTTCTTTAATAAATACGCTTTCAATATTAATTACACTACCCAACAAAACAAAATCATATCTCCACCGTAAAAGGATGTTATTCTTAAAGAAAAAAGATGCTCTTATTTTGAAAATCACCAAAGAAATCTGCTACACGCCAGGTTAAAAATAAATAAACACACAAAATGCCACACATGTATAGTCACAAGGGCTACTGTCTGGTTAATTGGTGGATGTTTGAGTATTTCCCAATTCCACATTCTAAACAAATTTTACTGAACACCTTTTTTAGGGTGATATTACTTACAGTGAATGTATTCACAAAATGTTGATTTTTCGAGACTTTCAATATTACAGATTTATACAACAAAGACTGCTCAACAACATACCACAAGATTAGAATGGTCACAACTAGGATCACTGATTTACAACAGTGTTGTCATTACTTATCGAATATCCTGGTATTTAGGATGTCTGACATATCTTAGCAAATTCGATTACATTTCAAGAAGGGTGGATGGATGTTGAAATATGATAGTCCGAAGTGAAGGGTTGATATGTAGAAATGAAGAGCAGCAAATCATTATGATCACCATCATTAGCACAGCAACCCTGGGTGGGTCAAGGCTTCCTTTAGAATTTTTCTCTCCAGGCTTCTCTATCGCTGGTGACTGTTCCAGTATTGGAAAATGTTAAATAACATCGTTTACTGCTTATGAAAGTGGAATTCTCAAATATAGATACTTCTAAACGAAGCCGGCCGTTGGCGATGGCAGTGACACCTACCTGACAGCGGACAAAACGAGAATTATAGATTTGTATATGTGGAAATAATTGTTAATGTTTGTGCCAGGTCTAGAATGGTGTAGTAGGCTGCAAACTATTCTGGAGAACTAGAGATCCACGGTTCGATTCCTGGTTCATACATTAATTCTTCTTTTCATAGTATCATTATAATATTATAACTGTTCATCAATTCTTGAGTTTTAAAGATTTGACATCCTGTAGTACTCCATCCATCTCAAATTCGGTCTTCCATTTCTCCGTCTTCCTTCTGGCTTACCATATATTATTCTTCTAATTATATATTTTGTGATCATCCTCTGCATATGCCCTGGTCTTTTTATTCTGTTTGCTTTAATATATGTAATGATATATGATGATTTATACAACTCACATAATTCCCTGTTATACCTCATTTGCCACTCTCCATATATCCACCTGAGTATCTTTCTTTTTTTTCTTTTTTTTAAAGCAGCCCGAAATTTGTCATGTTCAGTCAGAAGCAAGGTTTCATTCCTGATTGAATTAGTTCATGGCTGAATTAGTGTTTCACACAATCTGGTTTTTGTTTCACGGGTCGGATATGTTTAATTTAAATAATTTATTTATTGAAATATAACATTTCTCAGCATTTTGTATTCTTTCATTCATTTCTTCCTGGATATTAATATGTTCATTTTGTCCCATTAAACATGTGTTCATAAATTGATCAGTTATGAAGAAAAGCCAATTTTACCGTTTGGGACTCGCTGATAGAAAGTGCCAATTCTAACAAAACCATCACAATCATATTGAATTCAGATTTCAGAAAACAAAAAAATGACCCTAACCATAAATTAGCAAATCATCATCATCACTATGAATTGGAAATTGTGTCATTTCTCGAACTTCCCCTTTATATTTGTCAAGGAAAACATCCATTTTTTTATGGAAGCGTCCTTGACCCATGGGATTGTTCAATTGTGAACAGCAATTTCCGGCTATTATTAGGGACTTCCAACCCTCTTTAGCCCTTTTGATTTAAGTATTTCGTCGTTGATGTTTAGTATGTCTTGTTCGAACTTTGATAGTTCATCTTGATTGTAGTAATATATATCCCCTGCTAACGACAACTATCCGTAGTCCGGTATCCAAGGTCCAGCGGTTGGGCACATCAATCCTGCAATCAGTTTCTAGGTGAATTTCATTGATGTTCTAGTTGATTCACTGAGCTGCCAACAGGAAGACTGCCACCACCACAGAAGCCGCCGCCCTAAAAAGGGCAAGAGCGGGAAGTCAAGTCGGTATTCCACTCAGAAACGGCTCTTTTCGGATTTAGCTGTTCTGCTTTAATAATTTTGAATTTAGAATATTATTGGACTTTGATGACTTTATTAGTGGATGCTAGGGGACCACTCCGGCATTTGCCTTAACATCAAGAGAAACCACTAAAAACCTTAATAGAATGGCTTGAATTTAATAAAATTAGATCCAAATTGAACAGCTTTTTGCTCCAATTGGAGACAATTTAAGATGTAACAGGGCACTTCCCATTTTCATCATAAGTACACATACACTCTACTAGAAAAGTGTGTGATTTATGATCCAATTCGATAGATAATATTATCGAATCTGGATCACTGACTAGTTCCTTAACTAGTTTGTCTAATACTTCATTAGAGATTAGACTATCTCTTTTTGTGAGGCTAGTTTGAACCGGCCTACTTTTTGTTAAAGGAACCATGGCAGTTTGAGTGCCTATGGTCACTTTTTTGGGTTCAGGTGGGAGTTTTGGCCCACCTAAGACCTTGAGTGGCAAGGCCTTTTGTTCCCGAGCCTTGTTGGTCCCGGTACGTTTTCTTCTTTTAGACTTAGCGTTAGTGACAACGCTAAGGTTGGAATTCTTGGAGGTCTCAGGCCGAAGAACAGCTAGCTCTAACCGGTCTGAGAGTTTGGGTAAGACAGCTGAAGCAAGCTCCACCATTACTGTCTTCTTAGGGGTAGCCGGGATGACCTGTGCTACCGTCTTCTTCATACGCCGAAAGGGCTCGATCTTCACCTTGAAGTGAATGAGTCTGCGTAGTTTGAATAGATCCTCCACCTCAGGGCCATCTCTCAGCAGGGCCATCTCTCAGAGTGAACACAAACATGGGCAATGGGTTCCTGGTCTTTCCGGATGTCATATTGACAACCTTTAAGGCCCGGAATCCATTGGCCTTCAAGTCACTCTGAATGTAAGATGGCTCAATGATGTGGTCTATTCCTTTAACAACCACTCTTCTTGTAGCTGTCGTTTGTTGCCTCTTTTCTTCCTTGTAGGGGATCTTGTTCTTCTTAAGCAGTTGCTGGTACTTTTTGTAGGCTAAAACTGAATTTAGCCTGACCCTTGTACCGAGCCTGGTGTTCTCGCAAATGAATGCGTCAGGCTCGGATTTGAAGAATTCCTCGTTCACTGCTGCCAGTAAATAGGTATAAACCCGAAGTACCAGCAGGGAAGAGGTCCATATCTTCTTTGGGAGCGAGTCCGTCGACTTCGAGCCTCCACAGTCCCCTCCATTATCACATGATGAGGTCTCTGCAGGCTGGGAGACGACCAGATGGGACTCGATTTTATCAGTAGCCGAGGTTGCTGACTTTTCTGGCAGAGCAGTTTCTTCCCTTTGCTTTCGGTGGTATCTAAACTTGGTTCTTGCTGGAATGTTGTTCTTCGGTCGCTCCGTCTTGTCTACAGTAGAATCTGTAGGTGTTGTTGGCAGTAGAGCTTCTCTTAAAGTAGCAAATGCTTCCTTTACTAAGTCGTTGAACCATGAACTGGTCTGTGGTGTAGTGTCTTCTAGTTGGATTTCAGACGATCTTCTTTTATATGTGCCGTATTTGGGCATCTTGATGTCTTGATTAGTGCTGTCCAATCCGGTGTTGTTGATTTATTAGCTTATAACAAATCAATAATTTCTTCTGCCAGTTATTTAAATATTCCGGGCCTCAAAGAAAACACGATCCTGTGAAACTATTAATTTATTACTGCACATTATTATGTAATTTGATATAAATGTAAATAATTTCTACTCGTTTGTTTTTCTATTGTTTTATAATAATATTTATATACGCAACTAGGAAAGTAATTACTACATTACTAGCCGAAGACGTTTTGTGTTTGAGCTAGAGCTCAAAGGGATGTATGGGGAGCTTATGTCCGCGCGGCCATGAACCTACGGGTTCGATAGTACCAGTGAGTGAGTAAGTAAGTAATATACTGCAAACGTGTAAGATCATCCGTGGTGAAAATTGTTAGCCACTCGACATCCACCTCTGGGACCCGAATTTGCGCATTGGTAGCTCCATGTGGGGTTCGTGGTGGATGAATAGGAGTCATGACAGCTTTGTCTCGGGGTGCATCTCATATTTTCGCGCCAAAAATTAATTCCACCACTTCTCCTAACTCATGAATTTAATTTTATTTAATTTCTTCCTGTTTTGATGCTACAGGTCTGGTCAGCTGGCATCCTCATATATCGAAGACTTTTAATAATAGGGACTTCATTTCATTTCATCCCTCGATCAGATATTACGCTAGACACAAACATGGGGTTTTACATTTATTCTAACTTGTAAAAAAGGTTTTCTCTCCCAATACATGTTTACTTCGTTTAATTTTAGCTTTCATTTAGCATATTTAAGAGACAATTCATTCAAATACAATTTGAATATTTATTCTATTTTAGAATAGATATTTTATATTTCATTTAATTTTAATCTGGACTTATTAGGATAGCAGAAATCAAAACGTATATCCTTCTCTGTTGAATCCACAGCTAACTGAAAATAGATTAACCAACTCACTAGTATTATCGAACCAGTAGGTTCATGGCCGCTCTCCATACATCCCTACCCTGAGCTAATTTTTCCAATCATCCCCTGCATACACTACTTCTCTCAAATCATGGTTAATGTTATTCTACTATCTCATTATTGGTCTACCTACTGGTCGTTTTCTTTTTTGGTTTTCCTCAAGAAGCTTGTTAATGAACCGCAAGCCTGAATAAAAAGGTTTGTGTGCAAAATTTAACCGGTCTTCACCCATCCAAGTAATACCTTAGTTGCCTATTAGATGAATCGCTGAGCCGATGTGGTAACCACATGTCACTCGTTGACATCAATAGACAAATAAGTTTAACTAATTTAAGTTTGGTTAACACATTCCCACTGGAGAGCACCCATGCTTCTATGAGAAACGAATGGGCCAAAGTTAGTTAGTCAGTCAGTCATGGAAATTGAAGTAAATATTTTTTTTATTTTCCTAACGTATACAAAGTATATAACATTAATAATAATAATAATAGTAATAATAATAATAATCCATCTATCCATAGTCATTCTGCCAGAGGGCAGGTCTTTCACTGCAATCATAGCATTTCCATGCTATGTTTTGCAGCTTTACTAGGGAATTATAGGTGTGATAGCTTTCCACGCCGGTGAAAGATGGTGATAATAATGATAATCCATCCATAGTAATTCTGCCCGAAGGCAGGTCCTTCACTACAATCATAGCATTGGGCCTTAAAGTTTTCCTGACATTTGTCTTACAGGTGAGGGAAAAACCCGATAAAAACCTCACCCAGAAAAACTGCCCCGACCGGGGATCGAACCCGGGCCCGCTGCGTGATAAAGGATGACGATAATGGCCGGATGATTTTCGGGAACCGTTGGGCCCTAATCTTCGTGGCATTTGTCTTACAGGTGAGGAAAAACCCCGAAAAAACCTCACCCAGGAGTCTGTCCCGACCGGAATCGAACCCGGGCCCGCTGCGTGGCATGCTAGCATGCTGCCTCGAGACCACAGCTGTGGACTGTAATGATAATAATATTAATAATAATGCTATTAATAATATTGTTATTGATAATGTATTATATTTTACTTAATTCTTCTAGGTAAGCACAAGTGTGATCTGTCTTTATTAGCCCATATACCGAACAGTTAAAAGTAAATTAACATAACATTTAAAGATTGTAAAACTATTATATTTCCTGCTATGTCACACTTCAGTACTTGAATATTTTACCAATTTCTCTAAAATTAAAAAAAAACGGATTCCACTGTCACCAATATATGAACAAATCATGGAGAACTTAATTAATTTCACAAGTAAACAATAGATGAATTACAAATATATAATATAAACGACAGAATACATAGAAATAAACGTAATTGGTTTGAACATACACAAAGAATGCCAAATAATCGTTTATCAAAACAGCTGCTTCATTATAGGCCTCTAGGCCGAAGAAATCTAGGAAGACCAAAACGTCGTTGGATAGACGACCTGCACCTACAGCATATAGTGCACCGGGGAGCGGAACGGGCCAACAAGCCCATACCTAGAAGATGATGATCATGATGACAAGTAAACAATCGTAACTGGTTAATATTTAGTAAAAAAAATACACTACCCAACAAAAAAGAATCATACCTCCACGGAAAATGTATGTTCTTCTTAACAAAGGTATTACTCTGATTTTGAAAATCTCCATAGAAATATCCTATCACGCCTAGTTAAAAATGTATATAAACACACTAAAATGTCACGTACACGATGTCTGATAAAATTTACGATACATAAATTATTACGATATAACGATTAGTGACATAAGTATGTGTTCATACTTGGTTAAGAATAATTCACAAATGTGGTTTTATATGCATGTAATAATATGTGGACCATATTTTAAGGGACGTACCTGCAATTTTATTTTAAAGTATGTGGTATGTTATTTTCTCTTGTACTCCTGCCTGTTCTCCCTCACAAGAAACCAACAGTAATCCCCCATTATTACTGGATCGTTACAGTCTTAGTATCTCTTCTCCATAATTTAAATGTCTTGATGAAACATTTTACCTTGTTCATCACTAACATCAACCAGATTATCCGGAAAAAAAAGTTTAGATGTGCATGAAGAAAATGGATTTTCAAAGACATTGTACAACCCATGTTTCTGTATTTTGATACGAAAGTTTTATAGTTTATTTCTTTTGTATTTCCGAGAACACAATGCACAACCCTTTTTAATGATTGCCAGCTGCTAATTGAACCGCTTGAAATTTTTTCTCAAGCATTTCGTCCTCCATGAGTTTTTGATTTGATGACCGATAAAATTACTTTTTTTCTTGCATATGTTAACTGTGAAAACTTACCTTGTACATATGCAAATCCACATACGTCCTCGTTTTAAGTGCCTTAACAAAATATTCATCAGCCCACGTTTTATGTGTAAGGGAGGAAGAAGAACTTACCAGACTGAACCAATGGAGTTTGTTTTATGTTATTTCCCCCTTCTTTTAATGAGCCTAGTTAATCTGCAGGTCTTGTCTGAAATATATTATTTTCTTTCAGATGTGTATTCTGAATCCAGTACTATACTTAACTGCACAAGCATTTCTTCTACTAATTGCAGCTGTGGACAGGGTTATGGTGTCTGACATGAGTCACTTTTAAAAAGGAAAAGTTCTTGGTGCCCAGTTGGCTGAAGCTACAGGGCCTGAAACTGCGTATTATTAGGGTTTTCAAGGAACACTGTTTCTAAGTTTTTTTTTTTATTATACACTTTCCATGTTAGAGGATTGCCTCAAGGACAAAGTGATACAGACAATTAATTTAGGAAATTGGTGAAATACATTTTGTGAATACATTAAAAAATTTCAAATTCAAGTATACATACTATAAAATAGAAATTTTGTAAAGATGGTTTCATAAAATTGAAATTGATCCTCTAATGGCAGTGATGGCAATTTTAGAATGATGCCCTCTGTCCAAATCTAAGAAATACCAATTTTTTTCTAAGAATCCTGGTATAGTACCTCTTGCCACAATCATCAATCCTGCGACAGTTATATATCCAATTTATATTTATCATAAGTAATGCCACCAGTGATTTACAAATTATCGATAAATTCACGACTCACGAAGTGAGGAGTTAATTTAACTAGAGAATTTGGAAATCAAGAGTGGCATTTGTTAGGACTATTTAACGAATAAAATTAAGCTGTTTACTCACAAATCATTGTTTAACTATAGTTATTTTAAAATATTTATATCCATCCATCCATCCATAGTAATTCTGCCCGAAGGCAGGTCCTTCACTGCAATCATAGCATTTTCATGCTATTCTTGCAGCTTTACTAGGGAATTGTGTAGGTGTGGTAGCTTCCCGTTGCTTTCCACACCGGTGAAGGATGATGATGATAATGACAACGATAAGGATGATAATGACGATGATGGCCATATGATTTCGGGGACCGTTTGGGCCTTAAAGTTTTCCTGACATTTGTCTCACAGGTGAGGAAAAACCCCGATAAAAACCTCACGCAGAAAAACTGCCCCAACCGGGGATCGAACCCGGGCCCGCTGCGTGACAAGACAGCACGCTACCTCGAGACCACAGCGGTGGACTAATATTTATATATTTAATGTAAATGACGACGTTTGAAAACAAATCAGAAATGTGAGGTTATGTTCATTCACTGCTGCTTGATCATATTATTTATTGCCAAATAAGATCGGAATATTGTAAGAGTGCACCCAAGTTGAGAAATAATGAAACACATCAAACTATATATCATAATCAACATTACGGATTATTCATTTATTTTTTTAGTAAACAACTCAGTAAAATGAAGAAATCTTTTCATTATTTGCTATATTTAATGTATTTGTTGGAGAAAAATAATGCTTTGACCTGTTCAGAACATTAAAAAGGAGGGGCTTTCTTTATCACAAAAGCAGGAGCTGATAAAGAGAAATCGATAAAGTGCGAAGTGAAACACGACTGTCATTGGTTGTAAAACAACACTAATTAAAACGTGATTGGTCATTGACTAGCATTTGTGGCATGAGTTAAATAGTCTTTGTAATAGTCATTAATATCTTCAGTTTTAACATATGATAAATTGAAGCCTAGATATTTAAAACTGTTCACTTGCTCTAAAATTGTATTATCAATTACTACGTATTTTTGCTCTTAAGGTATCATGTTCTTTAAATGATAAAATGTTAGTTTTATTCTTTGAAATTTTTAAATTGTAGTTGGCACTTACTTTTTCCAAATTACAAATACCTCTTTGTAGAACATCTTCTTAACTTGAAATCACTACTTGATCATCGGCAAATAATATTGTATCCAACAGTTTATTATTTATTTAAAAATGTTTATTTAATTTAATATGCCACTTTAACATAACCTCGTCTATTTATAAATGAAAAAGAGAATGTGATAAAGGACACCCTTGTCTGATACTACGATTTATTATTATCATTTTTTGTTGTTTAGGTTTAAAACTCATATCTATTACAATATTATTATTTTCATATAAACTTTGCATAGCCATAATCAAATGTTGTAGAATACCTTTATTTGTCATTATATCCCATAATTTACTCTGTGTAAATTATAGAGCGAATTGGTGTGAATTGAAAACTAGAATAAGGAAAAGTTTTCCATCTCCATCCTGTCCTATAGAAACGTAAGGATTTCTCCATGGATAATGGTAAGACGCTCATAACATATATTCTTAAGGCATATGAATCAATTCCAAGAATAATTGCAGTGGTTTTAAAGACTACTGGTCGTCATACGCCATGATATTGAAGATTTGGAAGAAGATCAATCATATTGTGTACTCCTGAATCCAGAATCATTGTATCATTATTGTTGTTACCCTATAAAATGTTGTTTGTACATGAAATGTACATTGCTACATTTATTGTATCTTTAACTGTTTATAATTAGTATTGTGTATATCTATATTTGTCAAATATTTATTTGTATTTGTGATGGTTGAGTGGAAGAGAGGGCCTTATGGCCTTAACTCTGCCAGAATAAATAAAGATTATTATTATTATTATTATTATTATTATTATTATTATTATTATCCATCCGCGCAGCTACTCATCTAGCCACACGTAGATTTCAATCACCTCTGATCATCAATAGCCAATTGAAGAGGTGCATTCCAAAGCCAACTAGGTCAAAAAACTACAATTTTCAGGAGAGCAATAAAACTGAAATAATTATATTGAAGATGAATGTCTGAGTAAATTTTATTTTACCATATCTGTCATAACATAGATATGATATTACCAAATGTTTGTGCTGTTTACGTTTATATCTTAAAAGTTATAGGCGCGTGTTTTTTTTTCAAAATTACCCTAAGTCATGACTTGGATTTGGAAAAAATTCAGAATATTTCCCTATATTGGTTCATTCAAGTATGCTGTATGAACTCATGAAAATATTGCAGTATTCTATCGATAGCCAGAGCGCATGCGCACCTACTTAGTTTGATTTGGAATAAAACAACAGATGACTTAGTTTAACTTGGAAAACACCGTCAATTTTAACATTTAAAATTGAGATTATTTAGTTGGATTTGACTTACATTCTGTTATTAGACTTGTGTATAATGTGTAGGAGAATACACTAAGCAGCATAACTAAAAATCACAAAAAAAATGATTTAGTTGGTTTTGGAATCCACCTCTTGAATTACTGCTCTCATTGCAAGTTTCTTATTTTTAAAGCTTTCATTCGTCGTAATATTTATTAATTTTATTAAATTTGTGCTATGTACTGTTGGCAGCCATTTTAGCACCCATTTAAATACTTAATTTTGTTCCAATCAACATACTCTTGGACAGTTATGTTTTTATATAATATTGAACTGAATTTTTATGCTATTATTTTTATAACAGTATTGCATTTTTAATTATATATCATCTTAAAATTATATGTTGGGATTCAACACTTTAACTTACCTGATATATTTTATATTTTCAAAGTCATATAGAACAAGAGTGCGCATGCGCCAGAGTTTATAGAGCCAGCGACAACCCACCATCGAAACATATAACGATTATCATCCTTGCCACATATCGATTATTATCGATATCGTATTAACGTTTATACAGCTTACGCTAGATAGCAGCACGTAGCTATGAAATTTAAATGTCCAGTCTTTGTAATAAATCACCAAATCTATTTTAAAAAGTAGATTAATAATATTAAAATTACCAAACTTCATTAAAAATGTGTGTACACTTACTTATCACTCCCTAACGCCGTTCCAAACCAGCGATCGAAAAATCATAGACTAGGTAATACATTATGTGAAGAAAATAGCAGTCAGCATCACAATATTGTCTAACAGTGCCATAATATTGTGATTTGCGTATTGAAATAAATTCTTAACAATTATCAAATAATGTTATAAAAATTGTTTGAAAAAGTTTAAAATATTGAAAAATATTAGTAAATATAGAAGAACAGCTATAATTCACGACAATAAACTGAAAAATCAAGGGTAAGTCATTCTGTTGAATAGCTTTTATTATCACAAAATATGTCAACGCACTAATGTTTCGAGTTCAATTTTCTAAGAGTTTTAGGCAATTATTGCAAATAATACGAATTATAAAATTCAGCTTTAATGGCCTTTGAACTAACATTGAAATCACAAATAATAACAGTTGTCATCTTCAATACATCCATTCTTTTGGTAAAAGAAGAAATCCATTTCGTCACAAATTATTTTCCTTCTACATTAATGCTTCTTGAGTGAAACTTTCCAATTGCTTCCTAAGAAACGGAATCCAAGAAACGCCCTCTATTGTCACATCTAGCTCCTAACTTGTGATTTTTGTGAATAACGCTCCAGAAAGCAATTTATTTCCCCCACTCCTTTTCCTTTTACAACGACATTGTTTCAAGTCTTAAGACACGACACCATTAGTCTTCCACTAACCCTTTGTTCGGAACGAGAATTGTAGACAGACTTGCTGACAGTAGCAATTAAGTTCAAAATGTCACCTACCAGTTACAAACAAATCGGTTATATAAATTGCTACTTTATCGACACCATCATCAGGCAATCGTTCAGCTTGACAGTATTTTTACATTGGTAATGGATCCGCTCTATTCCAAGTCCCAGGATTGATGTGTCTTTCTGATTGTTAAGTTGAAATTCACTTGTATCGAGAGAGAAAAAAAAATCCATGTGTTGAAACAAATACGTTTTCTTCTGTTTTATCTCAGAAAATTGTTTCATATGAAATGGTTTTCCAAATATATATAAATGTCATATTTATGTGGCAAAAAATCTGATATTTTAACCCGAATTATCAAGCTAAATAGAAAATTAGATATCTGGTGGAAATATTAATAGGACTACTTAACTCGTGCCCCAGATGGCAGACAATGACCAATCAAATTTCAATGAATTTTGATCTACAATCAATCGCAGTCGTATTTACCTCGATTTTATCACGTTTATTTTATCGCTTTCGTTGTATCAAGTGGCTCCCAGATTGTATATATAGTGCACAAATGTAACCAGATTCTGCTTGCGAGATATAATAGAAAAACATTCGTACCAATAGATTATTCCATAAAAAAGAAACCACTGTCTGCACTTTCTTAAACGTATTATTTCCCAGGACTTTACGTTGCAGAAAAATATAATTGACATATTTACATCATAGGACATCAGAAATTAATTAATAACATGTGATGATGTTTAATTTTTTTCTCCACTAGGGTGCATTCTTACAATATTGCGATTATATTTGGCAATAAATATGATCTGGTTGCAGTGATGAACCAATGAAACATAACGTTTCTCATTTGTTTTCAAACATCGCCGTTTACATTAAATATATAAATAATTATTTTAAAATAACTAGTATATTTAAATAATGGTTTGTGAGTAAACAGCTTAATTGTATTCCCAACAAATGCCACTCTTGATTTCCAAATTCTCTAGATAAATTCACTCTTCACTTCGTGAGTCGTGAATATATCGATAATTTGGAAATCACTCGTAGCATTACTAATGATAACAAAAAATAGCTTTAACTAAAAAATTACATGCTCAGAAGAAGAATTGGAATATCATTCATGTAGTAAAATAGAACAATATATCATAGGGTTGCGTAATTGAATTTACTTAATCTTCAAATGTAATATTATAATTACTAATTATATTAATATAATCGATTTCTGCCTGTGTTTATTCGTAGCATTTTACATACAATGGGATATTGATATAGTATATTGAGATACGAGTGTGGTAAACACTTGATACAGACTGAGGAAAAGTTAAAAAAATTAGGCGCTTGCGCCGAGTAATTTTAAATTTCCGAGATTCCGTTATGTGTTTACCACATGAGTATTGCAGACTATTTTTGCACTATGTATATTTATTGTATATGGTAATCGGAGGAAATTCAGAAGACCTACAAATAAATAATATGATAATTAAACGTGTTGAAGAATTTAAATACCTTGTATCTATAACAGATAAATCTGGTACTTGTGAAAAATATATTATTAACAGAGTAAATTGTGCAAGGAAGGCGATTAGATCCCTGAATGGTCTTTTATGGAATAGAAATTTGACCAGAAAAACAAAAAAAAAGAGATTATACAGACAATAATAGAAAGTATACTTGCATATGGATCAGAAAGCTGGACAATAAATGAAAGGATGCAGAAAAGAATCTTGGCGACAGAAATGGATGGATTACGGAGAAGTATGAGAATATTCAGGCTACAACATATTCGAAATACATATATCAGACAATAAATGGATGCACAAGAAACTGTTATCGATAGGATAACAAAGAGAGCTCTACAATGGTATGGACATGTACAACGGATGCCGGAAGACCAGTGGCCTAAACAGGTGTTGGATTGGATGGTACCAGGCAGAAGGAGGAGGGGGAGAAATAGAAGAGCATGGTATGAGGGAATATATGATGCCATGATGAAGAGGGGTATGGAAGATGGACAATGGGAAGATAGGAATCTCTGGAAAGCAGGAATCAAAGGCAAACTGCTGTAAAGTGGAAAGCCTGTATTAAGTATTAAGTAAGTATATTTATTCTAGTAATTAAGATATTAGCTAAAATATTAATGAATATAATTGGAAATAAATGCTAGATTTCAGAAGGTGAACCCGCTGTATGTGTTGCTATGGAGAAGTAATAAGTATTCTTGGCATTTCGCCATCTTATATTTGTTAAAACTGTAAAACCAATATGATTTGATGATGTGTGCAGAAATGATGAAATAGAAGAAGCGTGTGATGTGATGAATTAATACCAAAATTAACACAAATTGCTGTATCACTATCAATAGTTTAAAATAAATGTTTTTACTTGCCGCACTAGTGCTTTTGGTCATTTTTAAATTATTGAGATTTGTTTTGTTTTCATAGTAAGCAAGATGGTATGCGGGAATGTCAAATTACGATGCATATGAACTGTAACAATAAGTATACAGTATTAGTTACGTAGTGCAAACAAAGTTATAATTTATATCAGGGTAATATTTATACAAAAATAATAATACAAGTAAAATATTAATTATTTTTAAAGTTATTAATACAATTTTTCGGTTAATGATCAAATTGTTGGTTACAGAAGGGCAGATAGTTTATATAGGCCTATGGATTGGATAATAGTCATTCTTTTAAAATAGTAAAATGAAGTTCATTGCTTATTCAATGTATATTGTTACAACTCCCTTTTCTCATTTTCATTTCATTGCAATTACTAATGTACTGTTTGCATTATAATTAATCAATCATAAGGAGAATCTATAAATCAGATAATGTAAGCATGAAAATTCTATAATTGTTTTATTCATGAAACGCTGATAAAGTAATAATTGGGTTACAAAACCATTTACTGTATATTCTGTAGGACTTAATTGAATCATGATTACTATATGAAACTGCGTAAGTGCCGTGTGGATTATATTTCTTGAAGATGCACAACAACAATCTCGCAAGGACCTTGGCATACCATAGCAATAGCAACATTCCTGCTAGATACTATCGACTAGATCATGTTACAAGATCTCCACAGTATTATCTGTTTATACATTCAAGCAGATATGCCCATCGTCATATTTTAGAGGGGTGTACAGTGTTTTGTGCACGTTCATCATCATCATAGAGCATATTTAGACCATTGCTGACCTATTTCGATCAAGAATTAAATCCGTTAGCCTCTCCATTGGCCTGCCTCATTCTATTCTGCTGTTATTAATTTTGGAAATTAAAATAATCTGAATACCTAGTTAAACCCATTTTTCCCCCAAAAATAACTCGTGTAACATTTCATTCATTATTTTTAAATCTGGACATATATTCGGCATATCTTGTGGCCCCCCCTCATAGTTTGCGTTACAATTTTAAAAGTTGAATTGAAAAATAACAATGTTACATTAAAGAAACGAGGAAATTAGACTTTTTACTCAAAATAAAATTAATTTAACATTTTTTAACTGTTCCTATTTAAACATAATAAGTAAGTCAAATATAATAAAAAGAGTTAAGTCTCGTATATTACGATGGGCTGGGCATGTGGCACGAATGGGGAATGAAAGACGTGCATGGAAGCTTCTTGTAGGAAAACCAGAGGGAAAACGCCCAGTTGGTAAACAAAGAATAAGGTAAGCGAATAACATTAACTATGATTTGAAGAAAGTAGATTATACAGGGAATGAGTGGAAAGCATTAGTTGAGAATAGGAATGTATGGAGAGCTTATGTTCGCGCTGCCATGAACCTACGGTTTCGATAATGCCAGTGAGTTAGTTATTTGATGTAAGCCGAGAGAAAATAAAACAAATAGTCACTGGGAGGTGAAGCTTCTCGTTACTCGTGAAATAAGTAATATATCGCTGACTACAGCATTATTTAAAAAAATATTTAGCGATTGTGTATACAAATAATTACGAAATATATTGGGTACATAAAGTTATTTCTATTTAAAAAGTACATAATATAATGCAATAGTTTACTCTGTAAAATGTATTTGAATGACAAGGTGAAAAACCCATCCATCCATAGTATTTCTGCCCGAAGGCAGGTCTTTCACTGCAGTCATAGCATTTTTATGCTATGCTTGCACCTTTACTAGGGAATTGTAGGTGTGGTAACTTCCCGTTGCTTTCCACACCGGTGAAGGATGATGATGATAATAACGATAAGGATGATGATGGCCATATGATTTCGGGGACCGTTTGGGCCTTAAAGTTTTCCTGACATTTGTCCTACAGGTGAGGAAAAACCCCGATAAAAAACTCACCGAGAAAAACTGCCCCGACCGGGGATCCAACTCGGGCCCGCTGCGTGACAAGGCAGCACACTACCTCGAGACCACAGCGGTGGACTAAGGTGTAAATATGTTACAGAATTTTTTAATAACCGTGAAATGTTACAATCATGTATTAACTAATTACAGTACATATTAATAATTTAAACCACTTGTGTATTCCGTTAAAAATTCCTGTATTATATATATTTGTTATATAACTGTGAAGCATTATTGACCCGTTGCTCAAATGACCGTCTTAGAATTTCGCGGGCTGCGTAAATATTTAAATCATGTCTTATTTGTAGTAAGGGATTCCGATCATGAGTCACGTGTACAAATCGCAAGCGACCTATTTACATGTGTTTTCTGGAAGAGTCGCTTTCGGGACTGTTCTAGTGGCGCTAATTGTAAGGTGATCGGCCGCCTCTAGAATTTTACACATATTCTCACGGGTTATATCTTATAAGATCGGACGGAAACTGCAGTGGCCAGTAATATTTCGAAAGCTAATAAGTGCGTTGTAATATCCAGTGAAGAATATTTCGGAAGTTAGAATTATTACGAGTATGAAGAAATGACTAAGACAAACTTTGTTTTGAATATACTCATGTAGCAGAAAAATGTGTACCTTAAGAGCGACATTTGTAAAAGAAATAAAGAAGATTTGGATTTTTTGTGAAAACTAATGTTAGTTATATTAAATAAATTTGACCTGTTTCCAACGACACCGCCACCCGTCTCAATATATTAATCTCTGTGAGATATCAAATCTATGATTCCATCTTTACAAATCCAATGTTTCATTCCCTACGAGTAATTATTACTTTATAATGTGTTCATTATTTTTAAAACAATGTTTTCCATTTATAGATTAATTTGTAAAGAGCAAACAAAAGTGGGATTTTCACATATGCCAACATAATTCTACACCATTCACAATGATGCAAAAATGATTAATGAATTAAGGGAGTTCGCTGTTCACAAATTAATTCATAATTTGAAACATAAGTTTTTTTTATAATGGAAATAAATTTAAAATCCTTGGAGAGGATATGTCCACGTAGCCATGAACTCCGAGTTCAAAGTCCCATTGAGTTAGTATGATAATAAATCAAACAACGTACTTGAAATGTTATCATAAATGCATGTCTCCTAGTCTGAACTGCCTACAAAACATCATCATCATCATCACTCCAGGGATTAGGCAATTGCCCGTTCCGACTTCATAATGCATCAGCCCAACGTCTTCTAGGTCTTCCAACATCACGTCTTCCTCTTGCTTGATAATTTCTTGCTAACAATGGATATCTCTCCTTACTCATTCCATCCATGTGATCAATTCATTTCTGTCTGTAATTCGTGACTTTATCCAATAATGGCTGTACTTTCAATTCTTCCCTTATATCCTCAATTTCTTATTCTATCAAGTTTTGTAAATCCTTTTACTTGTCTTAGGAACCTCATCTCCGCCGTCTGTATTCTATCCTTCTGTTTTTTCACTGGAGCCCAAGTTTCACATCCATACAAAATATTGTGGGAACCGCCATAACATTATACATTTTTATCTTGGTTTCTTTTCTAATTTTATTTTTGAATGTTCTCTGTATTGTTCCACACACCGTCTGAAATTTATTTATTTTGGAGTCAATATCCCTTTCCACATTGTAGCCAACATCGCAGCCTACAAAATATTCATAATTATTTAACTCATGCCTCAAATGGTAGTCAGTGACCAATCACATTGCAATGAATTTTGTTTTACAACCAGTGACAGTAGTGTTTCACATCGCTCTTTATCGATTTATCTTTATCAGCTCCTGCTTCTGAGATAAAAGAAAGCTCCTCCTTTTTAATATTCTGAACATGTCAGAGCATTATTTTGCAGGACTGACTCTCTAACAAATACATTGAATATAGCAAATAATGAACAGATTCCTTGATTTTACTGAGTTGTTTAATAAAAAAATGAATTAATAACCTATAATGTTGGTTATAATATACAGTTTGATGTGTTTCATTATTTCTGCACTAGAGTGCATTCTTACAATATTGCGATCCTATTTGATAATAAATAATATGATCACGTTGTAGTGAATTACATAACCTCACATTTGTGATTTATTTTCAAACATCGTCGCATACATTAAATATATAAATATTTTAAAATACCGGTAATTATATTTAGATAATGACTTTTGAGTAAATAGCTTAATTTTATTCGTTAAATAATCCTAACAAATGCCACTCTTGATTTCCAAATCCTCTATATAAATTGGAAATCACTCGTGGAATTACTGATGATAAATTGCATGACAAAAATATAAACCAATAGCTTATTTAATGAAATATGATGATGGTCTTAAATTATTGTTAATTATCATACCCAGAGATTCATAAGACGACATAAGCTATTCATATATCCGTATCCTCAGCTAATATAGTGCTCATTCAAAATTTTTATTTAATTTGTCTATGTGTGAGTTTATGTATTTTTCATGAACATACACAGAAAATATACCACCTACGTGGTGCAGAGGAAAGAAGGGATTTTAGACGATTTTCGAAAAGCAACACATAGCAATGAATGGCAACAAAATTTCAGAGCTTTAAGCCCCAAAGTCATATCGTTCAGTAAACGAGCACAAAAGACTGAAAGGTTTCCCTATACGAGTCTGGACTTAGGGTGTATTGAAGGTTTTCATGCTTTCCTTCTCTTCCATTAATCCATGGCATTCACGTTCGTTACCACCATTTCTTCCGAAAATCCACCTATCCCTCATGTGTTTTGTTGATAGACACAACCACCAAGCTAAATACCTTTTATGAGAGACTGACTTAGTTTCCAAGGGGCTGTGTCTAACCTCTTCAATGATGAAAGGAGTCTAGAAGCTGTTCCTTCCCTTCCCTATACGTTATCATCCAACCGTGGATGTGTATAGAAATGCTTCGAACAAGAGTTCCGGATTCGAGTAATGGAGTCATTACTCCTCCTTGTTAGATGTGTAGCTATAGCGAAATAAATTAAATCTCTCACAGGGAGTTTATTGATTTAGACGTTGAAACTTATTACATAATAATTGAATGCATACAGTTTGAGACAATCTTTCCAGATTTTAATAGTAACTATATATCATTTTACTTCCATTATTGTCATAAGTAATGCCACGAGTGATTTTCAAATTCTCGATAAATTCACGACTCACGAAGTAAGGAGTGAATTTATCTACAAAATTTGGAAATCAAGAGTAGCATATGTTAGGACTACTTAACGAATAAAATTAAGCTGTTTACTAACAAATCATTACTTAAATATAGTTATTTTAAAATATTTATATATTTAAATAAACGGCGATGTTTGAAAACAAATGAGAAACGTTTATAATGTTTCACTTGTTCATCACTGCAACCAGATCATATTTTACTTATTGCCAAAGGACCGCAATATTGTAACAATCCACCCTAGTGGAGAAAAAATTAAATACTTCAAACTGTTTATAACCAACATCATAGGTTATTAATTACTTTCTGATATCCTATGATGTAAATATGTCAATTATATTTTTTCTGCAACGTAAAAACCTGGGAAATAATACATTTAAGAAAGTGCAAACAGTTGTTTCTTTTTATGCGGCATAATCAATTGCTACAAATGGTTTTCTATTATATCTCACAAGCATTATCTGGTTAAAATTCGTGCACTAGGGGCCTATAATACAATCTGGGAGCAGCTTGCATTATAGGAATATTACATCTTAATATATAAATTGTTATATTCAACGTATTTATTAGAGAGTCAGTCACTGCATACTAATGCTCTGACCTATTCAGAATGTTAAAAATGAGGAGCTTGATTTTAAAGTGACAAAATTAAATTGATAAAATCGAGGTGAAAAACGACTGTGATTGGTTGTAAATCAAAATTCATTAAAATGTGATTGGTCATTGACTCCCATTTGGGGCATGAGTTAAATAGTCCTTTTAAAATTACTGACCTGATAAACGCTCAAAATCCGGACTAACTGATTAACATTATAATATATTAAAGAGAAACAAAATTGAATTTTGTAACTTTACAAAGGAAGTTTGAAGCACTGCATGCCGAAATCGACCTTGAAATTTCTCCCAGAGATGCGTTGTGATGTATCAAGGCGGTGACCAGAAACTTATCAGCCACTTTTATCTGTAAGGCACACAAATCGAAGCCAGAATTCAGCGTTAAGTCAATGCGTTGTACAGATAAGATGAACTCCCTGCTTGAGTAAGAGCGGAATTGAATGAGACGGAACGCGGCGCGGACGGCAGGTAATAAGGGTTATCCAATCTACCAATCCAGGAGTTGTATTATTTCCCTATAGTTTGAATTTTAATGCCTTGCAGTTAAAAGCAGCAGATGTTTTTTGGACATCGCCTTGGATCATCACATCGTTGCTCTGGAAGAAATTTAAAGGTAGGTTTCGGAATGCAATTGTTGACAATTCTTTTGTTAGTAGAGTGCCGCATAGGAATAAATTATTTAAGGAAATCTTCCCAGACAATAATTATATATTTACATTTATTGTCCACCGATGAGTAAGGAGAGATATCCATTGCTAACAAGAAAGTATCAAGAAAGAAGACGTGATGTTGGAAGACCTAGAAAACGTTGGGCTGCATTATGAAGTCGGAACCGTCAACTGCCAAATCCTTGGAGTGATGATGATGATGATGATGATGATTGTCCACCGCGCTAATTCAAGTAGTAGCATGCCTACGAGTATTTGAGAATAAAGTTCTTAGGAAAATTTTTGGACCAAAGAGAGATGAACGGACAGGTGAATGGTGAAGATTACATAACAGTGAACTACATGGTCTTTATAGGAAGCCAGATATAATAAGAACAGTTAAGTCTCGTAGACTGCAATGGGCAGGACATGTGGCACGAATGGGGAATGAAAAACATGCATGGAAGCTTCTTGTATGAAAACCAGAGGGAAAACGCACGGTTAGTAGACCAAGAATGAGGTGGGAGAATACCATCAACCATGATTTGAGGGAAGTAGATTATACAGGGATTGATTGGAAAGCATTAGCTCAGGATAGGGATATACGGAGAGCTTATATCCGCGCGGCCATGAACCTACGGTTTCGATAGTGCCAGTGAGTTAGTTAGTTAGTTAATTAGCATGTCAACTTCCTGACTAGCCGGTCTGGGTTAAATACCCAGCGAGGTTGGACACTTTAATTGTAAATGTTTTTCCATTTCGGGACCTGGAGTGGTGGTCAACAATTTTTAAACACTAGATTGCACACAAACGCGTGGTTTAAATTCCAAATCTCACTGCAATACATAATGAGAAGGTATGTTATACTGTTTATAGCAATTCGTCCATTGGTTAGGGGCGTTAAGTCTGGTGGTCCCCTTGGTGCTTTTCGACAGGAATTTGTCACTTTTCGCCACGGGTTTTACATTCTCTCTTCTCATCATATCCCATCAGTGAACGCACTTACATTACACAGAAATATATAAACATGTACTCATCCTTCACTCCTCTCTATACACAATACATGTAATATATTCTACAGCTAGGAGCTAACTGTAGTAGCGAAAATTTTTGGACCAAAGAGAGATGAACAGTCAGGCAATTGGGTAAGACTACTTAACAGCGAGCTACATAATCTTTATAGAAAACCAGATATAACGGGAAGCGTTAAGTCTCATAGATTGTGTTGGACAGCACATGTGGCAAGAATGGGGAATGAAAAAGGGGCATGGGAATTCCAAGTAAGAAAACCAGAGGGAAAGCGCTGCGTAAGAGGCCAAGAATGAGGTGAAAGAATAATATTAGCCATGATTTGAGTGAAGTCGTTTATACGGGGGACGATTGGAAAACATTACTTCAAGAAGGGTTGTATGGAGAGCTCATGTCCGCGCGACCATGAACCTATGGGTTCGACAGTGTCAGTGAGTTAGAATTAGTGAGTTACAGGAATAGATAAAAATGGACAAAAATTAATTGCAACGAAATTCAACAAATAAGATTCTAAGCCTTCTGATCTAGATTCGGCCATGGAAAATTCCTTGATTAAAATTGACAACAGGTGTACAGGAAACTGTTCTAAAACGATGTGTTGCACAGATATTACTGTTTTTAGACTCTTTATATTAGCTTGAACTGTATATGTCTATCTATGTAATGGACCTGTATCTATATAATGGAATATTTGAATACGATTTTCACCCACTTAAAAACATTGGATCGACCTGAAACTTTGTATATTTGTAAAGCACCCATGATAATACAATAATTGCATAATTTGTTTCTAAAATCCTAGCCAGAATCATCAGAAAATCAAATAAATAAAAAAATATATAAACCGGTATGATAGGTTGCGGACTTATCGACTTTTTAGTCAATCACTGTAAGAGCTCAGTTGGTAGAGCGGTGGAATGTAGTGGTATATCATTTCAGTAATCCATAGGTCGCTGGTTCAAATCCGGCCCGGAGGATTTTTTAGAAGAGTATTAAGCAATTAAATTTTCATGTGATTCCGGTTTATGACAAACAAATAAACTAATTTTTTTTAAAAAATAAAAAAAAATTAAACAACACGCTTTATTAGAAAACCAAACTAAAAAATAAAAAACAAATAATAGTTTAAAAAACTAAAACAACATGCTTTATTAGAACACCGAACTAAAAAATGAAATATAATTTTAATTTGCAACACGCTAGGGATAAAATTAAAGTGGTCAACAAAAAATCATCTCCAACACATCTAGAATAAAACTAGAGTTATCTACAAAAAAAATAATTTTACCATCAAAAGCTTGGGGTACTTTTTATGGTTTTTACATTTTCTTCTTAACTTTACTTTTACCAATATCTGTTTATTATCAAATATATTAATTGATATAGAGCACCACGCGCTTTTGATGATACAATTATTTTTTTAGATAACTCTAGTTTTATTCTAGATGTGTTGGAAATGATTTTTTTGTTGACCACTTTAATTTTATCCCAAACATGTTGGAAATTAAAATTAATTTTCATTTTTTAGTTCGGTTTTTGTAATAAAGCGTGTTGTTTTATATTTTAACTAAAATTTATTAACCTCTTGATCGTTAGTTAGGCGTGGATAAGGTATTCATAATTTTCAGTTCGCTATTATGTTAATTAGGCTAAGGTCTTTAGTCAAACCCGTCAGACACCTTCACAGCGAAGAACAATGAGATAGGTACTTGACTGAGTGAGCCTTTGTTCGATGGAAACAAATTAGTAAAAATCTCATAAGAATTGAGGTTGGGGTACTTCATAGAATTAAAATTTATTTGGGATCACACAATAAGCTGTTGTCATACAGTGGTTAACGGTAATTCAAGGGTTGACAGGTACATGTATCTAGTGAAGCGTAACTAATGTTTATTATAAAAGTGTAAAGTTGATTGGCGTGAGTCTTTGTTCCACGGAAACAAATTAGTAAAAATATCATAAGAATTGAGACTGGGGTACTTTTAGAATTAAAATTTATTTAGGATCACACAATATAAGCTGTTGTTATAAGTGGTTGGCGGTAATTGAAGGGTTGGCAGGTACATGTGCCTAGTGAAGCGAAACTAATGTTTATTATAATAGTGTAAATTTGATTGGCGTGACGAATATGGTCAGATTTGTAAAACAATAAATTTTGTTAAAAGGAATACTTGAGCCAATTTTAAAACTTCCTTGGGAAATGAATATAAAATGCCAAGAAATATTATTGTTAACACAGTGTGGCTAGTAGCTCATACACCGAGTGTGGTCAGTTGCTCCCTTACGAAAACAGAGTGGGCTAGTTTATCATATTACGAGTATTCAGAGGAGCCTGTTGCTCCCATATTATTACCTAAAAGTGTGAATCAATCTATCGTACGTAACTATACTAGGGAAGTCTAGATTTGCTAACGTAGTCTACAAGCTATTTCTAATTTGTTGTGAATATTGTGTTGTTCACAAGAGGTTGACAAAATAAACCATTATTTATTAATTACACAGCTCATTGTTACTGGCCATCGAATTCCTTATCCTTCACACCGGTAGAACCCAGAAATAAGCTTAATCTAAAACACGCCCTGTAGAGACCCTCGTGCCTACACTAAAGCTTGAGGTTAACATAAGCAACACTCTTTCAAATTACACTACCTCATCAATTTTACTAAGTCTGCTGCAGAATAGATTATACTTATAATTACTAAAATTGTGACTTGTGACAGTTTTGCTTTAGAGACATTGACTTTTTTAGTACTATAAACGTATTACACAAGTATTTTACAGCTCCCGGATCTGCAATCGAGTTTCATTCTTCTGGAAGAGAAGTACAAACTACATTATAGACCTCCGTGGGGTCATTTTCAAACTCCCGTTTCAATATCCAAGCTTTGAATATCGTATTGATTTTGTTGGAATTCAATTCAGGTGAAAATGTTATTAGTTTTAACAACTTGTTAGGGAATTCCAATCTAACTTGTCAGCCATAACGTTTCTATGAAGAAATTTAAGTTTCAGACGAAACTTCTATCTACATTTAAATTTAATTCTCTACAAACATTTTAAAACTGTGTGATCAAAAACATATATCCGGTGTGATATAGGTGAAATGTTGATAAAATAAAAATATTCACTCGCCGATTTTGCAAATCGCCTAATGGAGATCCTCTCATTGGCAAATGTTTCGGAGAAATCAAGTGTCTCAAGTAGATTCCAACTGACACACAAGTGAGAATGGTAGTGAAGATTCCTGAAACATATTCATTAGCGAGAAACTTACTTCAAGAGGTAAGGTGTGAAATGTGTTATAAACATTTTTAATTCTATTCACGTTAACCTCATAGTGTCACTTGCCACTCATATTTCAAATAGGATTGAATGCCCGATTAAATAACACTGAGCAACAAAAAAGAAACTTTTTTTTTGTCTCAGAAAGAAAAACATATGATGCTGATAGTATGTTTTCTCCTGAATTCAAATATGATATCGGTTTTTCTCCATCGCGCAAGGTTTCCGAGAGATAGACATTTATAATTTCAAACACTTTAATATTTTCTACATTCGTAACTACACAATATTCAAACATTCGGACTCGCCTAGAAAGTAAGAAATGACTATTTTCTGCTATATTTCGCCTGTGGAGCATTCCTCTTGATGGTCCAACAATAATCGGCCAGCATATTAGGATTCCATTTGCCTTTATATCTCTTTTCCATAGCTGAAATCTCCTGATGAAATTGTTCCCCGTGCTCATCGCTCACGGCGCAGCGCCAAGATTTCCGGGAAGGAATCTAGGTTTATTAAAACAATAATTATTTAAATCCATTAATTGCAATTAAAATAAAAAAAACTGTGGGTGATGGAGATATTTCGAATACATATTTGAAAACACGATAAAAAACTGCATTAACTATTGGTTCTCATGAGACAAAAATCATGTTGACCAGGGTAATTTAAAAAACTGACATAGACATTTATAATTTCAAACACTTTAATATTTTCTACATTCGTAACTACACAATATTCGAACATTCGGACTCGCCTAGAAAGTAAGAAATGACTATTTTCTGCTATATTTTGCCTGTGGAGCATTCCTCTTGATGGTCCAATAATAATCGGCCAGCATATTAGGATTCCATTTGCCTTTATATCTCTTTTCCATAGCTGAAATCTCCTGATGAAATTGTTCCCCGTGCTCATCGCTCACGGCGCAGCGCCAAGATTTCCGGGAAGGAATCTAGGTTTATTAAAAAAATAATTATTTAAATCCATTAATTGCAATTAAAATAAAAAAACTGTGGGTGATGGAGAAATTTCGAATACATATTTGAAAACACGATAAAAAACTGCATTAAGTACAACTATTGGTTCTCATGAGACAAAAATCATGTTGACCAGGGTAATTTAAAAAACTGTTAAGATAAACGAGCATGGAAGCTTCTTATACGAAAATCAAAGGAAAAACGCCCGTATATAGACCAAGAATGAATTGCGAGAATAGCATTAACCATGATTTGCGGGAAATAGATTATGCAGGGAATAATTGGAAAGCATTAGCTCAGGATAGTGATGTACGGAGCACTTAGGTCCACGCGGTCATGAAACTACGGGTTCGATAGTGCCAGTAAGTAAGTTACTTATTTGGTTAAGATAAAATTTGCATATATATATATATATATATATATATATATATATATACAACATTAAAAGGAAAATAAATCCCTGAACCGAGATTTGAACCCGAGACCTACCTTTATACGTTAGTAAGCTAACCATTACACCACTCAAGTTCCTAGTGTAAATATTCATTTGTTTTATTTCCTTATATGCAATTCTCATTCAAAAGTGGCAGCTGGACAATATTCAATTCCATCTTTATATATATATGTGTGTGTGTGTGTGTGTGTGTGTGTGTGTGTGTGTGTGTGTGTGTGTGTGTGTGTGTGTCATACGCGGTTAGGCTAGTAGTTATGGTTACGTTCCTTGCCTCTAGGCCCGAAGGTCGCGGATTCAAACCCGACCGGATTCGAACAAATATTGAGATGAAAAAATGGAAGATATATGTCCTCCGGGAGGGACTTCAAGCCATGGGTCCTGAATTTGAAGATTTTTTGTCTCCTAAAAGAATCTCAAGTTTGAACAAACAGGCCTCTGAGCAAAATTTAACCTACATTTATCTGTTCAAGTAATACCTTAGTTTCCTCGTGGCGATGTGCTAACCACATGTCACTTCTATAGAAATAAGCGTAACTAAATTAGTCAGGTTAAGAAACTTCCCAATAGGAGAGAATCCATGTCCGAGCGGGACAAACGGGGATCACATTCTTAATAAAACTAAATGGCTTATTCCAATGCATTAAAACAAACATTAACAACCGCTTTCGTTTGAGGATAACATCCTTTCATCTCACAAAACCGGCCCTGGGTAGGATTTCTGGACGATCATCTACAGATTTTTCTTATATTTTAAGGCAAACGGAAAGAAATTTAGGATACAAATTCTCCGAAAAATCTGCGATCTCGTTATCATAAGTAATACCACGAGTGTTTTCAAATTTATCTAGAGGATTTAGAAATCAAGAGTGGCATTTTTAGCACTATGTATCGAATAAAATTAAGCTGTTCTCTCACATATTATCATTTAAATATAGTTAATTTAAAATATTTATATAGTTAATGTAAACGGTGAAGTTTGAAAACAATGAGACATATTTGGCTATGCTTCTTTTGTTCACCCACTGCAACTAGAACATATTATTTATTGCCAAATAGGATCGCAATATTGTAAGAATCCACCCTAGTGGAAAAACAAATTAATCAAACTGTGTATTATAACGAACAGTATAGGTTATTAATTAGCATACAATGAGCAACAAAAAAAACCTTTATTTTGTCTCAGAAAGGAAAATATGTGATTCTGATAGTTTTTTTTCCTGAATTCAACTATGATATAGGGTTTTCTCCATCACTCAAGGTTTCCGAGAGACAGGCATTTATAATATCAAACACTAATATTTTCAACATTCGTAACTACACAATATTCGAAAATTCGGACTCACCTAAACAGTAAGGAATGACGATTTTCTGCTATATTTCGCCTGTGGAGCATCCCTCTTGATGGTCCAACAATAATCGGCTAGCAAATCAGGATTCCATTTGCCTTGATATGTCTTTTCCATAGCTGAAATCTCGTGATGAAAATGTACCACGTTTTATTTTACAATTGACAAATGGACGAAAAAACGTTTATTAAAAAATAATTAATTAAATCCATTAATTGAAACTGAAATAAAAAAACTGTGGGTGATGGAGAAATTCCGAATACATATTTGAAAACACGATAAAAAACTGCATTAAGTACAACTGTTGGTACTCATGAGACAAAAATCATGTTGACCAGTGTTATATTTTTAGGAAATAACTCCGTAAAATCATTATATAAAAACATAATTATTTAACACATAATTATGAAATGTGTAATTCGAAGTTATCTGTTCATCATTTGCTACAATCAACGTATTTGTTCGAGGGTCTGTCACTGCAAAGTAATGCTCTGACGTGTTCAGAATATTAAAAAAAGAGGAGTCTATCTTTAAAATGATAAACAGAAGTAGATAAATATCGAGGTGAAACACGACAGTGATTGGTTGTAAAAGAAAATGTATTGAAACGTGATTGGTCATTGACTTCCATTTGGGGGATGAGTTAAAGTCATCAATAATATTCGTAACAAATTAAAGCCTAAAGCGGTAAGTCATATAGTTTATAATAATAAACCAGGACGAGTTCCAATAACTGTCAATATCTGTTAAAAGTGACAGTTTAAATCCCAACTCAGACATTCAACATGTCTCTAGTGTTTGAGAGAACTCTGGACTTAACAGATCAGAGGTATCATCTCATAATAAATAATAGTCCGAACAGGCAACTCTTGCCTAAACCAGGAAGTGAAGAAGAATAAATAATAGTTTAAAAAACTAAAACAACACGCTTTATTAGAAAACCGAACTAAAAAATGAAAACTAATTTTAATTTCCAACACGCTTGGCATAAAATTAAAGTGGTAAACAAAAAAAATCGTCTCCAACAAATCAAAAGCGTGGGGTGCTCTATATCAATTAATATATTTGATAATAAACAGATATTGGTAAAAGTAAAGTCTCTAAGAAGAAAACATAAAAACCATAAAAAGCACCCCACGCTTTTGATGGTAAAATTATTTTTTTTGTAGATAACTCTAGTATTATTCCAGATGTGTTGGAGATGATTTTTTTGTTGGCCACTTTAATTTTATCCCACGCGTTTTGGACATTAAAATTATTTTTCATTTTTTAGTTCGATTTTCTAATAAAGCATGTTGTTTCGGTTCTTTTAAACTATTATTTATTTTTTAGTATGGTTTTCTAATAAAGTGTGTTGTTTTAGTTTTTTTAAACTATTATTTATTTTTTTAATTTTCAGTTTAATTGATTGTCATAAACCAGAATCCCATGAAAATGTAATTGCTTAATACTCTTCTAAAAAAATCATCCGGGCCGGATTTGAACCAGCGACCTATGGATTACTGAAATTGTATACCACTACAGTCTACCCCTCTACCAACTGAGCTCCTACAACGATTGACTAAAAAGTCGATACGTCCGTAACCTATTTTACTGGTTTTTATTTTATTTTATTTTTAATTTCTGATGATTCTGGCCAGGATTTTAGAAAAAAATTAAGAAATTATTGTATTGCCATGGGTCCTTTACAAGTATTCAAAGATTCACGTCGATCCAATGTTTTTAAGTGGGTGAAAATCGTGTTCAAAGATTCAGTTACATAGACAGATACATGTCAAGCTAATATAAAACGTGTATAAAGGAGGAGCTTTCTTTAAAATGATAAATAGAAATAGATAAATATCGAGATGAAACACGACAGTGATTGGTTGTAAAACAAAATGTATTGAAACGTGATTGGTCATTGACTTCCATTTGGAGCATGAGTTAAAGTCATCAATAATATTCATAACAAATTAAAGCCTAAAGCGATAAGTGGTGTAGTTTATAATAATCAACCAAGACGAGTTCCAATAACTGTCAGTATCTGTTAAGTGACAGTTTAAATTCCAACTCAGATATTCAACATGTCTCTAGTGTTTGAGAGAACTCTGGACATAACAGATCAGAGGTATCATCTCATAAAATGACCTGCTATGGTCATTGTAGATAAAACGTCCATTCATTCTCAGTGAAAAAGTATAAATAATACATGTAATGTATTAATATATGTTTTCTGAAGTAGAATTATAATTAATAAGACTTTACTTTTGTGTTTAATAATTTTTTATGTTCTAATTTTTTTAGATGCCAAAACTGACACAGAATAAAAATTGTCTTCTTGATACACGAATTATCAAGCAGCAAAATTATTTACATTTTTGCCAAAAAGAGAGGTAAATTTGATGGGAGTTTCACAACGTATGGGTGGACTGGATGATTAAAAGTGAGAACAAATTGTGGTTGTTTCTGGAGGTGTGTCAAAGTTGCTTAATGGTAGAGTATCAACACGTAAAGTTGGAGACGAAGGGTACAAATCCCGGCTAAGTTACACATTTTTCTCTGTAGTTTTGTTAATCTTACGTACATACACACACACACACACACACACACACACACACATACACACATATCTAATATATAAAAATTAATGTTGTTTGTTTGTTCGTATTTTATGCGCTGCCATACCGTTCATCCAATTGTGATGGGGTTTTTTTGCAAAATTCTCAGGAGATTTCGGATTGAACATAGGCTATAAGAGAGTTGTGATATTCAGTTCCTACACCCTTAAAAATTACCATTTGTGGTGAAACACGTGAAAAAATATTTTTTTACGCTTAAATGGCTTACGCTGCCTAAACCATAATAAATACACAAAATTAATTTACCCAGAATTGAATATCTTAAAAAACTCTCAAAAACGTCCGCGACAGCATATGATTATCTTCTACGGATAATTCTCATTAGCCACTTTTGTCTTTCATTGATGCCAAGAAGATCGGGATAAGTAGATTCCCGAACAAGCGTGCACTGCCGATTGTGATGGGGCTTTTTGCAAAATGTTCAGGATTTTCCCGGGATGGTTATAGGCTATAAGAGTTTTAATGCTCAAACATTTCACCCTTAAAATCACCCTTTGTAGTGAAAAAGTGACATAAAAGTGGCTTTTTTTGTACGCTTAAATGACTTACGCTGCTTAAACCATAACAAATACACCAAATTAATGTACACGGAATTGAATATCACATAAAACTCTACAAAAAAGCCCACGACAGCATATATTTATCTTTCATGGATAACTCACAATAACCATTTTTGTCTTTCATTGATGCCAAGAAGATCGGGATAGGTCGATTCTCGGGCAACTCGAAATAACGAATTTTGACTTTTAGCTCATTTATGCCAAATACATCGGGATACGTAGATTCCCGGGTAATGCCGGTTATTCAGCACACTGTATCTAAAAATAATAACGATATAAATTTATAATTATGTTTCCTTCTACTTATTCAACTAAACGTAAAAACACATTATACTTTATTTTGGCGTAGCAGCACACGCTGGGTATTAGCTAATATATATATACATATATATATATATATATATATATATATATATATATATATATATTGTTGGGAAAAATACAACATCCTCAAGGACAAGTTCATTTTATTGAATGTGATATGACAGCTAGTTTAATAAATTCAGATCAAATAAAATAACACACGACACAGTGAGAGATGTCCCAACTGTCACATCAATACTAATGTATAACCCTAGCAATGATTCCTGACGAATGAAATTTGTAATGAGAGCTTAGATGCGAGTCCTGTACTAACCAGATGTAGGTCTCAGCCAATAGGAAGTATGGCCACACGTCATTGCTAGCTCCCTCGCTAGCGAATATCAAATACAGTCACTGCTAAATATTTTTAAAATCTCACTACAAACATTAAATAATATAGATAAACTTTATCGTAGACTGCGATGGGCAGGACATGTGGCAAGAATGGGAATGAAAGACGTGCATGGAGGCTTCTTGTAGGAAAACCAGATGGAAAACGCTCTGTTGGTAGACCAAGAATGAGGTGGGAGAATAATATTAACTATGATTTGAGGGTTTGAGGGATATATTTTATACGGGGAATGATTGGAAAACATTAGCTCAGGATAGGGATGTATGGAGAGCTTATGTCCGCGCGGCCATGAACCTACTGGTTCGATAGTGCCAGTGAGTTAGGACATCTTTATCTGTGGAGGAATTCTATACACACACACACACACACACACACACACACACACACACTGTATTTGATTTATATCACACTCTTAATGTTTTAAATAATCAGTAAATGTCACTTTAATTTAAACAATGTATAGTCTTCCCCGCGCCGTAGCCATGTGATTAAGGCAAGATGTCTTGGCGCAGAGCTACAGGACTTGCGCTGGCTCGAGTATCCACGGGGGAAGAAATGTTCTCAAGGAATTTCTGCCAGTATGGGACCGATGCCCACCCAGCATCGTGAGGCATTTGGGTAGCTACAATAAGTAGCGGCTCCAGGTTGATAAGACCAGCTGTAATGGCTGGGGGACCCGATATTCACATTGCACTATAATTTTAAGACTTCAGGCAGCAAGTGTTCAAAATATTATAATTAAAGTCTACGGTTTAAAATCTAAAATCATCACATCCGCGTCTCACTATTATTCTCTATGGACTGTACATGTTTTTGTAGAGCAACTGTTTTGTTTGTACACGTGGCAGACAGGGAATTCACAGGTCAGCAGTCTTGATAGGCTCTCCCATTGGATTTACGGCCAAGGACATTCTTCAAAATCCCTTGCGCGACCTATACCCACCCGTGTGGAATGTATCCTCGTATGAAAACGGTCATAGAGGTGCCAAATGGCATATTTCAATAGATTGTCCCAAGCATCTTGCATCCGTTGTCGCAATTCGGTAATATTTGTTCATGCCCTAGAGAAAGAGTTAGTTCCCCGCTTCATCATCCCTCATATGTGTTCAATTGGCGAGAGATGTGGGGATCTTGCTGGCCAGGAAACTTGTTGTACACCACGAAGAGCACGTTGTATCGCAGCAACCGTATGTGGACGTGCGTTGTTCAGCTGAAAAGCATATCATCTTCCTGTCGAAGAAATGGGAGTAGCACAGGTTAACCATCTATGAAATGTAGCGGGCACTGCTTACTTTACCATGCAGAAACACAGAATGTGACCGCAAGTTGTAACTGAAGCCCCTCCACATCATGAACCCTTTGTGTCATGGACGAATGCACTTCGGAAGATGACGCTCACTAGGTCTACGCCGTACATGTGCATATCCATCACTCGCATACAGACAGAACCTACTCCCATGGACTGAAGACAACAGAGCACCATTCTACTCTCCAATCAACTCTTTCACTAAACCAGGTCAGCCTTGCGTAACAGTATAATGGTGTAAGTGACAGCCTGGTCAGAGGCACACGTGATCTTAGTCCTGCTGCAAGCAGTCAGTTCCTAAAGTTTCTTGGTGATATAACAGGTGCAACATGTGCTCGGATATCTACGGGTTCGAACGGCCACCGCTGCTCGCACAATGCGTCAATCTTGATGTGCGTCTGTGGTCTACGGAAGTGGGAATGTTTCATAGACCACTGGAGAAAGCAGCGACACACCACCAATACATTGTACCCAACGTGTGCAGCAATCCGTCGATATTTCCATCCACCTTCCCGCAGGCCTGCAATGTAACCCCCGTTCAAATGGCTCGAGTTGTTCAATGGTAATACGTACTTCGTCAGCGCGGCATGGTTGTACCCTTGAGTGAATGTTGCAAACACTCTTCACCACAAGCACTACAGTTACTGCCTGCAGAGCAAAAAAACAGAGGCCACTAAGACAGGCTACCTGAGCGCCACCTGATGGCCGTGACAAATGAATCACTTACAGTATGACCCCTTAATATCCACATATTAAATCGTGGTTCCAACAAAACACAGCCCTGGAGGATCTTTTTTTCAGGCTCTATATTTTTTATATATTTTGGCTTTTTAGCATTAATTTTTTTACAATGTATGAGGAACTGCCCATAGTACCAACCCCAACCTGGAGGACCAGAGACTTTTTTTGGAGACTACCATAGATCAGTTGCTTTCACTGCAACTAACAGTCTGATCTACCCTTTATTGCCTCATCCGCCATCTGCACCATACCATAGGTCTCCTATTCTGCTGCATCCACCGTTGGGGTCTTCACCGTAACCCTGGGTAGGGACCCTTACAAGGTACTATCAGCCGGGCGAGCTGAACCAAGGTTTTTTTATCGAGGTGTTACTCCTCCTCTCGTCCTTTCTCATCCATAAAAATAAAGGACATAGAAACAAACAAAGAACTGTTGAAATGGAGACCTCCTGGAAAAGGGAAACGTGGTAGATCAAAGCCAACGTGGATACAGGCAATCCAAGGCAGCATGAAGAAGAGAAATATGACAAAAGCAGACACGCAAGACCGGGAAGTGTGGAAGGAAAAAAATTGAATATTTTGGTTGAGGATACCTGTGTAAATAATAGAAAAAATCCTGGAATAAAATTTTATATATATAATAAGTCCATCGCTGTGGTCTCGAAGTAGCGTGCTGCCTTGTCACGCAGCGGGCCTGGTTTCGATCCCCGGTCGGGACAGTTTTTCTGGGTGAGGTTTTTATCGGGGTTTTTCCACACTGTAAGACAAATGTCAGGAAAACTTTAAGGCTCAAACGGTCTCCGGAATGATATGGCCATCATCATAGTATAGAACCCTGTGTTTCTAACCCCTCGAATTATCGATTAGCTTGTGTTCAAATCTGAATAACTGATTTATACCAGAAATAAGCTGTAATTGTTACATTTATTTCTTCATAATCAGATAAAAATAACTATTATTATTTTATTGCTGATTGTCTCATGTTTCAATTAATATTTTAATATTAGAATTTTACAAAAAGAAATAATTTTTATTAAAAATTGTAATTTGTGATCCAAAATGTAAATATATTTTATTATGTACATCCTACAGAATACGTACATAAAATTTGAACACTTATTTTATTTTCACCCTGTATCATTCCCTGTTTATTTTATTTGGATGAACTCTGTTTCTCTCGCTATCTTTGTTTTCCCCCTGGATTTCTGGGGTGTAAAGCAGACAGGTAAAAATATGTTGAAGACATGTAATATTGGAGGAAATGCAGCGAAACAAGGGGAAAAGCTCACCACATATAAAATTGTATTATCGAGTCCGGCTGGTCATATATCTCCGGTGGAGGGCCAGGTTTCTCACTTGATTTCCCTCAACAGTACTTTGGATGTAGCTCGTCGTGACAATACTTGGCACGCAGGGTAGAGCCTTACGAAGCCTCAAGTCTTACATTGACAGTTACTGTTCCTATAGAACAAGTAAATGGATCCACAGCTTCCTGAGACAGCCAAGTCTTGTATCGATACTTTATTTATGACGCAGATTTTCTACAAAGTCGGGTGTAAATAATGAAATCAGACAGAGAGAGTGAACTTCCTTTACATAATTTAACATACTTCAAGCTTAAAGGTAGATCGGTCTACTAAAAATTGTGTTCAGTTTATATCATATCTGAACTGAAATAATAGCAAAATAATTGAAAACTTATCGGATTTATAAGTAATGCCACGAGTGATTTCCAAATTATCGATAAATTCACGACCCACGAAGTGAGTCGTGAATTTATCTAGAGAATTTGGAAATCAAGAGTGGAATTTGTTAGGACTATTTAACGAATAAAATTAAGCTGTTTACTCACAAATCATTGTTTAACTACAGTTATTTTAAAATATTTATGTATTTAATGTAAACGGCGATGTTTGAAAACAAATGAGAAACGATTGGTACGCTTCATTTGCTTCTTTTGTTCATTACTGCAACCAGATCATATTATGTATTGCCAAAAGGAACGCAATATTGTAAGAATGCACTATTGTGGAGAAAAAATGAAACACATCAAATAGTATATTAATTAATTTCTGATGTCCTATGATGTAAATATGACAATTATATTTTTCTGGGTAAAAAATACATTTAAGAAAGTGCGAACAGTGGTTTATTTTTTTGGTGGTATAATCAATTGCTACAAATGTTTTTATATTAACTCCCGCATGCGGTATGTGTTGACATTCATGCAGTATATATACAATCTGGTAGCCGTATTTCTTATTGAGTCAGTCACTGCAAAATAATGCTATGACCTATTCAGGATGTTTAAAAGGAGGTGTTTTCTTTATTATGATAAATTGTAGTTGGTAAATTATAGGCGAAACACGACTGTGATTGGTTGTAAATAAAAAATCATTGTAACGTGATTGGTCATTGACTTCCATTTTGGGACATGAGTTAAATAGTCAAGGACAATACCTTAGTATTTTCATCTTGTCCATAAATCATGCACCATAGTGTAGCGAAGGGAATGAATAATTAATTGTCCGAAAAGTTGAGAAAATCGTGTCATTTCAAAGAGTATGTATTGAATAAAAACACTTACTAGCGAATGAAATTTTTAATAAAAATATTAATAATATAGAAATAATTTACGTATTTTATATAACATTATTTAACTGAAATTCTTCTTCTTCTTCGACTTTCCCCCATTTATAGGTTTGTCGTCTTCAGTTTCCATTATTTCTATCATTCCAATCTCCTTCTTCCAAATTCATATTGTCCATTATAGTTCTGAAATACGTTTTCCATTTCCATCTTGTTCTACCACGTTTATTTCTTCCGTGGGGTGACCTTTGGTATATAGTCCTATATTTTTGGCCATCTTTCATCTTCCATTCTCTGTACATGGCCATAATATTTAGAGTTTGATTTTCAATCTTCTTAAACAGCAGATGTGGTGACATTCATTTCTCTCCAAAGGAATTAATTTCTTATTTTATCCTGTCTTGTGTTTTGAAAGCTTCTTCTAAGATAATTAAATTCAACTGTTAATTTTATTCTTTTGTAATTCCGTCAAAGACCAAGTTTCACTTCCAGATGACAAAATATTCTGTATTATGCTCTTATACATTTTCATTTTAGTTTCCTTTGCAATATGTTTGTCCCAATTTATTCCATGTAATGTCTTAGTTGCATTCTTTGCCATTGCAATTTTGGTTTGTACATATATTTCACATGTACCTAAACATGACATTATTGACCCAAGATATTTAAACATTTCACATTTCTTTATTTTCCCAGTTTCGAGTATGAGGTCATCCACATCCTTTCCACAGAAATTACTGTGTGATAATATTTAGGTAACTTAAGATTTGTGAGTCAGGTTCAAAATTACTGAGCAATTCCGCATCAAGTCTGAAAATTTAATTTTTACATCATGATAGTCGACCGTAATTTGTTTAAACTAATACCGATTTTAAATATTACTTACTTACTTACTCACTGGTACTATGGAACCCGTAGGTTCATGGCCGCGCGGACATAAGCTCTCCATACATCCCTATCTTGAGCTAATGCTTTCCAATCATTCGCTGTATAATCAACTTCCCTCAAATCATAGTTAATGTTGTTCTCCCACCTCATTCTTGGTCTACCAACTGGGCGTTTTCCATCTGGCTTTCCTACAAGAAGCTTCCATGCACGTCTTTCATTCCCCATACGCGCAACATGTCCTGCCCATCGCAGTCTACGAGACTTAACTGTTCTTATTATATCTGGCTTCCTATAAAGACCATGTAGTTCATTGTTATGTAGTCTTCTCCATTCACCTGTCTCTTCATCTCTCTTTGGTCCAAAAATTTTCCTAAGAACTTTATTCTCAAATATTCGTAATCTCATTTCCTCCTTTAAAGAAAGAGTCCATGTTTCGCACCCATATAATATAACTGGTAGAATAATAGTTTTATATATTTTCAGCTTAACGTTTTTTGAAATGAGTTGAGACATCAAAAGTCTCTGCAATGAATAATAGCATGCATTTCCAGAATTGAGCCTATGTTTAATTTCTTTGCGCATTTCATTCCTGTTTGTGATTATTGTTTCCAGGTATTTGAATTCAGCGACTTCCTCAAAATTTCCCTCATTTGTCATTAGCTGTCCATTTCCATTATATACTGATTTTCTACGTGTGACCATATATTTAGTTTTATTGATATTTACTTCCAGTCCTAATTTCTTAGTGTTACTCAATAGTGTGTGCGTGTTGGCCTTCAGTATCTCCTCGCTATCGGCCAATAGTACTACATCATCAGCATAAACTAACAGCTTATTAATACCATTCAGCTGTAAGCCTTCCTCATTCTCTAAAGATTTAATGGCATGCTCTAGTACAAAATTAAATAGTAGAGGAGATAGTGCATCTCCTTGCTTCAACCCATTCTGGATTTCAAAAGTGTCTGACACCTGTTTGCCTACACGCACCCTACTCTTTGAGCCATTTAGACACATTCGTATAAGTCTAACTAACTTTTTAGGAATTCCGAACTCCAGCAGGATACTATATAACTTCTCCCTCTTAATTGAATCATATGCTTTTTTGAAGTCTACATATAGTTGATGTACAGTACCATTATATTCCCATTTCTTTTCTAAAATCTGTCTTATACTAAAAATCTGATCTGTTGTAGACCTGTTTCTTCTAAATGCACATTGATGATCTCCTAGAATGTCATCAATATAGGGAGTAAGTCTGCTTACTAATATATTTGTTAGAATTTTGTACGAAGTTGAAAGTAATGAGATGCCCCTGTAGTTGTTGCAATCAGTTTTATCTCCTTTCTTATAAATTGGTACGATAATTGATTCCTTCCATTCATCTGGAAGAGCTTCTTTTTCCCAAAAAGCAACCAGCGTATCTTGTCCATCAATTTTTCTCCCCCTGATTTTATCAGTTCTACTGGGATCTCATCTGAACCTGATGCTTTACACATCTTCAATTTTTCAATTGCCATTTCAACCTCTAATGCACTTGGCTCTGTGACTAGCATTTCTGCTGTCTGTAACTTATCCTCCTCAATGTCCTGTTCTGTATGTACATTTAATAGCTGATTAAAGTAACTTTTCCATCTATTTAATATAATCCTAGAATCTGCAATCATATCCCCATTTTCATTCCGAATTATGTTTGTTCTAGCCTGAAACCCTTTCTTCTCTATACTAATTTCCTGATATGATTCTCTAATGTTCCTATGTTTTGCATTCATTTCAAGATCATTAATCTTCTCTCTCAAATATTCCCTCTTTTTACTCTTAAGTAACTTGGTGGTTTCCCGTCTAACACTACCCAATTGCTCTAAATTTACCTCATTTGGTTCGTGTAACCATTTCATTTTTGCTAGCTTTCTTTTCTTTACAATGTCGGCACATTCCTCGTCAAACCATTTCTTGTTTTGCCTCTTTTTTAAACAACCAATGCTTTCTGATGCTGACAATTTAATAGTATCTCTTATAGCCTCCCATTCTTTATTTATATCAGTTTCTTCTTCGTTTGCCACATTGTCATCTGAAGATTCCAGTACTTCAAATCTATTAGCAATTTTGATTTGGTATTCTTGCCGCATTTCATCATTTTTCAAGTTTTTAAATTCATATTTTACAGAATCATCTTTAGCGTTTGTTCCTCTCATAAGCGATATCCGTTGTCTGATTTTCACTCTGACCAGATGATGATCCGAATTGCAGTCTGTCCCTCTAACTGATCTAACATCAGTGATGCTACTGTGCCAGCGTTTATCTACTAATACATGATCTACCTGGTTCCGAGTTTCTCCATCTGGGGACGTCCAGGTGTATTTATGAATATCCTTATGCTGAAATGTTGTGCTCTTAACAATGAGATTTTTTGAAGTGGCAAATGTGAGTAATCTAACCCCGTTGTCGCTACTATCTTCATGAAGACTGAATTTGCCTATTGTTGGTTTGAATATATCTTCCCGCCCCACTTTTGCATTAAAATCTCCTAAGACAATTTTTATATGATATCGTGAAAGGCTATCAAATAAGCATTCTAATTCTTCATAGAACTCATCCTTGATCTTGTCATCTTTATCTTCTGTGGGGGCATGTACATTTACAATTACAAAATAATGTCGTTTGCCCTTTAGAATTATGTATGATATCCTATCACTGATAAACTTAATATCTCGGATAGCGGATATGATCCTCCCTCTGATTAAAAAACCCGTTCGAAATGCAGATCTTTCTGCACACCCGTAATATAATGCAAAGCTTCCTGATTCCTGACTACCTTCTCCTGGCCACCTAACGTCCTGTAAAGCGACTATATCCAAGGGCGATATATCTAATTCCCGCATTAATATCTGTAGTGCCCCGCTATTGTATAATGTTCTAACATTCCATGTTCCTAGGAACATGTCCCTGTGTTAGAGCCTTTGGCATGGGTTCTCTGAAGTAGTCCCCGCCCGGAGAACCGAATGGGGGACTATTTGACCTCCGGAAAATTTTACCCCAGATGAACCCATGTCCGCATTTCTTGACGGTTGTATTTTTACGGTGAAAGATCGTCACTCTTTCGCCCATGGTACTTTTTTCGTCTGGCTTATCACCTTCGACCAGTCCGGCATGGGTAACCATATCGGCAGCAATGCTACCACCGGCATAGCTCTCAGGATCATTTAAGCACGCAAGCCACTCCACCACGACAAGGTAAAGATACTACATTGGTCAATATTCAATGCTAAGTTTATGAATAAATTAGCGATTTTAATTATCGCAATAAAATATTAGGATATAAATTGATAACGATAATCTCCTAAATAATAATTTAAATATTCCGGATATTATTTAAATAAATATTATTTATTTAAAAATGCAATTCAGGAAGGTCTTATGGACTCATAAAAGCGCATTCTCTCGATATCTGAGATTTTCGAGTGAAGTATTTCCTTACTTCGGAGGGGAAGATAAACATAATCGTTGCATCGTTATAGAAACGTGTGACACATTATAACAAGATAGGATATAAGAAGCAATATACTTTAAAATGTTTCAGGTGTAGGAGTCAAATTTTAAGATGCTAATTGCTTCGTTTGCTGACTACACGTAGTCCTATGAAATATATTTTCAAATGCATATTAACTGTCCATATAAGTTTGAATTGAAAAAAAAAACTTTCAGTTAACACATCAGCCACAGCCTATATGGTTTTGTAAATTTTGTAATACAGTATATAAAAATAGTATATTACGATGCGAGGTTGGGAAGTGGGTTTTACAGAAGCGAGGAAAATGTTTAAAAACCGAGCGATAGCAAGGTTTTTAATTTCCGAGATTCTGTAAAACATTTCACAAACGTGAAACCATATTTCTACGCTATGGTGTTTTCAAAATAATAAATAATAGCAAAATAATAACATCTTTGTTGAAAATATTTGCGTTCATTACAAACAACTGACTAACGATAACAGTGTGGGCAATGTTTATTAGTTGAGACTGCAGAAGGCCGTGACATCAATGAGAGATAAAATAGCGGCAAGTGCGTATTTATTGTTTTATATTGTTTCAAATAAAGTTCAGTTCATTTAAAATGCAGTGATTTGTTTCGTATAATGTATATTATACACTACCTTTTGGATATATTTTTGTATAAACATTGCACATAGTATACGTAAAGGGCTATATTTCTCGCACGTGGCTACTAATATATAATATTGCAGTATAGTCATTTAGTTTGGCAACCCCGAAATGTAGGAAGTTGAAATGGTCACCATTGCTCAAAGTACGACTAAATGCACCATCGTGCAAAAAATATATTTATTCTCTTCAATAATGATCCGTAATGCAGGAATTGCGCGAACTAAACGAATCCTGGACAAGTTGAATTTATTGTCCGATTTAGGTAGTTTACGAAATATATATTTATTATTTTTTAATTCGAGAAAATAAATTTCTGATGCAAGCTTATTTAAAAGTGTCGGGCTGCATTTAAAACTGTAACTGCTTATTGTTGTATAGTCTGACACAAATTTAAATAACATATATTGACTATTTTTTCCATTACTTTATTAGAATATTAAATAAAGTGAATCAATTAATATTATAGGATACGTTGCCAATTTAAGAGTTAATTTAATTGTAGGCCTATGGTATACACTGCGATGAAGTAAACATTGCTAGAGCAAATTTCTTAATTTCGTATTTTAGGTAAAACCGCACTTCTCTTAGTAGGATTTCGCTGATTTCTATAGAAAACCTTCATTGCTTTTCAGCAAATGACCGGATTAACAGATATAAAGGAACAACAGGGCCAAATTTCACGACAAAAAAAATCATGACTGATTTGAAGAAACTATCCATTTTCACATATGTCTGTGACAATTAATACATCTCGTAAGTTTAATGTATGGGAAAATGTTCTTCCTCCTCTTCTTGTATCTTGTAAGCTCATGTTTCCCTTAACAGAGGTTTAGGCGCTCTCCCTCTACTGGGAAGAACTTGAACCATACTAATTTAGTTACACTAGTTTTCGTATAGATGCCATTTTGAGTGGTCCGTGGTGAGCGTTCCGCCTCATACTGACATCTAGGAAACCAAGATAGTACTAGGACGGGAAACATCGGTAAATTTTGCTTACAGGCGTTTTCATTAATTTAGGCTTAAGGATCTTTTACGAGCCTGAAAATCTTCAGACTCGGGACCCACGGCTTAAAGTCTCTCCCGGAGGACTTGCTCCTAGGATTTTTCCATCCTAAAAAATCCATCGAACCCGGCCGGGTTGAACCCGCGACCCTCGGGACCAGAGGCAAGGAGCATAACCACTAGTCCACCGCGGCCGATGAAAATGTTCTTACTGTCCCTTTGTTCAACAAAATCAATTATTTTCTTTAAGTTTTTCTTAGTCGCAATTAATTTAACAGAATTCTGGAGAGATAGACAAGTGATATCTCTCTTCTTGAAGAATTCAGTAGCAGATAAATGGAACAATGGAACAATGTTAGAGAATCTGAATATCCTGGTATTTCCAGTTGACTTTTATAAAAATACAGAATTGTTTTATGATCAATTTGTGAATAAAAAAAGTAACTAAACACAGTACACAATAACTTGTACCAGAATTTTCAGTCAAATAATTTTCTGAACGGAGGGTCGGATTAAGCAACTTCCTATGAATGATGTTTACCTACTTATATTTTTATTCTATGTAATATTCTCAACAATTACACAGAATTATAATCATAGTAAAAATATGTCAATGTATCCAACTTTCACTTTTTTTAAATGGTGTATTCACTTCAATGTTATAGGACTTATTCATTATATAGGACTTATTTACTTCGACGACATGATAAGATCATGGAAGCAAATGACGATAACTTAGGAAATATAATAATAAAACAGTAGCCTTTGCAGATGATCAGATTTTAATAGCAAAAACAGGGGACGAACTACAAATAATGCTATATAAACTAAATGAAACATCAAAAAAATACAACATGGAAATATCATCAGAAAAATAAGTAAACAATGGCCTTCAAGGGCGCTCATCCTGTTCGGACAAAGATAATATTAGAAAATAAACTAATAGAACAAGTGGTAAGATATAACTTCCCAGGTTGCAAAATATCATACACAGCGGAAACAGATATAAATAACAAACTGATAAGTTTAATTATATAACAGGAACACTAAAAAACTTTGAAAAATAAAACCAGGAAAGACTCTATAATAAAATTATACACGACAATGGCAGTGCCTATCATTATTACTTATGGATCCGAAACATGGACAGTGACAACACAACAATCTGCTAGAATACAAGCTGCTGAAATGAGATTTCTCAGACCAATAGCAGGATATCAAAGAACAGATAAAAAGAATAACATAAAAATAAGACAACAACTAAAAGTAGAGGAATTAAACACAACAATAGAGAAACACAGAACAAACTGGAAAGTACACTTGGCAAGGATAACTGAGAATAGAATACCAAAAGCAGCATACAGCTATTCACCACGAGGAACAAGAAGATTGGGAAGATCAAAGAAAAGATGGAAAGATCAGCAATTTGGAGCCAAACAGGCTAGTAAATAAGCCTAAACCGTTAAGAAGAAGAAGAAGAAAAATAACTTATTCCTCATGGGACAGATATCTCAATGTCCTGAGCCGGTCGCTTGCAGGCAGGGAACAGAAACACTAACCCTGTAGTAGGCACATGTACAATGGTGGGAATTCCTGGATTTGTGGTAGCAGTAACCAGGGACACAGCAAAGACAGTACAAAACAACATTAGACACGGTACATACACCGTGACACAAGGTGAAGATTTAAAATCGAGTACCCGGTCGGAAACCCAAGTTGAGCCTACGGACTTCAAGCTAAGGATTGTATCGAGGATGCCAATGCATACGTCAATAATTATTATGTAATTAAATTATGAAGAAAAAAGGATCATCATAGGCTAGTGGTCAGCGTTTTTACTGCAATTTATGAGGTCCCGGGTTCGGTTCCCGGACAGACTATAAGAACTTTTCCTTAAAGGGAATTATTCCTGTGATTGTACATGCTCTGGAATTTAGGTTACGTTTAGGTTAAGTACTCAACTGACGCTTCGTTATCATTTATCACACATCTTATCATCGGGGTAACGTAACTCCGCCTTCCAGATGCCCCAATCTAAGAAATGGATTTCATTTTCCACCAATGCCAGGGAAGAAAGCCAAACATGTCATAAAGGCAACCTGGTGGCATTGGACAAAATGAACAGACATATGAGGTTTCTAAAATCAGTGATATAAGTGTATACTTAATTTTTAAATATATGAGCATTTATTTAACAATAAAGAACAACTTGTTCTCCGATGTGGAACAGAATTCTAGAACGACAAATATTCACAGGTTGTTCAGGAATTTTGGCTGAGTGTTTAGCTTAAAAAAAACTTAATTTATGAGGATAGTGTGTTGTTGTATGTTATATATATATATAACATCATCTTCAGACTGTGATACAATTGGAAATTTTAGATTTTAAAGGGCAATTAAAAATTAATCTAAGGATGATTCAGAATAAGTATTAAAGACTTCTAGGGGTGGTAGAAGGGCCTTAGTGGATCAAGTTTAGATGAGGAACCCATGTTCGGAGATGTACCATTTTCTTGTAAAATAAGTTTGAAGATCGAAACACAATGGGCTGATTTGCTGTGAAATGTGTTTCAGAATAATTATTACAGACTTCCAGGGGTTATACTACACGTGTCGAGTCGGAGGAAGATCTTTTTTTCACGAATTCAGGCAGCAACAGAAATTATTGAGCACACATCAGGTCAGGTCTTGTGTGACGTGTGTATTTAAACATCCGTCGCAGTTACACTTTGTGCAACAAACAAGAGGGTCTCCACATGGAACCGCACTTGTCGTACAGCCCCTAGAAGTCTGTAATACTTATTCTAAAAACACAAGACACGCGATATCAGCCCATTTAGTTCCGATTTTAAAATCTATTTTACATCGTAATGGTACGTTTCCCGACATGGGTTCCTTATAAAAACTTTATCTACTACGCCCCCTCAACAACCCCTAGAAGTCTGTAATACCTACTGTGAATCACCCTGTATTAGTTAACGTCTGCTAAGGTGATTTCTGTAATCTATCAGAACTCATTTAACACATGCTACATATCTGACACATCAAAAGTACATTACTCTGTAAAAGATCATCAGAGACCTTAGTATCTATCCTTTTAAAGCCTATTGTCGTGACAGTTGTGACAATGAGAGGCAGGCTATTGTCACGTATATGGACATGAAATTAGGAAATTGTTTACAACTCCTTATAGCTTAGAATTTAAGTGTACACTTGTCGCCCTACCTCATGTCAAGTAAGTGTATATGGAGAGGTTTTTTCTAAAGTTTTTTTGTTTTTTCGTATCGAATTTAAATTTTTATAAATCTCTGAGCTTAATTCATCTCGTTTACAGTGGAGTCGTGGTGGCAGAAGATATTGTGTCTGTTTTTTAACAGGGAAATTGCTGAATGAACGCTATATATTTTTTTTTTACCAATGCCACCAGGTTACCATTTTGACGTATCTGGTATTCTCTCGTGGAATGGCGGAATTGAAACCCACTTCCTAAGTTGGGGAGCCCTGAAGATTAACACGATGATATGATAGGTGATGAAAGATAATAAAGCACCAGGAAAGTCGTTAAACCTAAACTTAACCTAAATCCAGACCATGGGCGAACATAAGAATTTATTCACTTTAAGAAAAAAACCTTATGGTCTGACCGGGAGTCGAACCCGGGACCCCATGAACTGTAGTCAAAAGCTTTCACCGCTAAGAGCATCAGGTTGGTCTGTAAAACAAAATTTCCAAGCGGTCACCCATCAAAATATTAACCACGCCCAATGTTGCTTCACTGAGGTCATCGGACGAGAACCGATAATTTCAACATAGTTTAGCAGTTGACAATGAACGCGCTATTGTAACAGCTACAAATGAGGAGTTTTATTATAATAGAGAATAGAATGACAGTGAAGTACAGTGGTCCTGATTATTAATACTGTTATTCAGATTCAAATAAAACTGTATAAAATGAGAATAACAATAGTTCTGACAGTGAAACGTCACTAGTGAAAGCCTGAACATATCTAGGAGTATATGTACATTTATCATAAGTAATGCCACGAGTGATTTCCAAATTATTGATAGACTCACGATGTCACGAAGCGAGGAGTGAATTTATCTAGACTATTTAACTCATGCCCCAAATGGGAGTCAATGACCAATCACGTTTCAATGATTTCTGTATTACAACCAATCAGAGACGTGTTTCACGAAATAATTATCAACGTTAGGATTATCATATATTAAGCAAAGCTCCTCCTTTTTAATATTCTGAACAGGTCTGACCGTTATTTTGCAGTGACTGAGCCTATAACAAATACGGCTACCAGATTGTATATAATAGTGCTTACATGTCAACATTTGTAGCAATTGATTATACCACCAAAAAAAGAAACCACTGTTTGCACTTTCTTAAATGTATACGACATCAAAAATGAATTAATATACAGATTGATGTGTTTCATTTTTTCTCCACTAGAGAGCATTCTTACAATATTGCGTTCCTTTGGCAATAAATAGTATGATCTGGTTGCAGTGATAAACAAAAGAAGCAGTAGAAGCGTAGGCTACCTATCGTTTCTCATTAGTTTTCAAACATCACCGTTTACTTTAAATATAAAAATATTTTTAAATAACTGTAGTTAAATAATGATTTGTGAGTAAACAGCTTTATTTTATTCGTTAAATAGTCCTAACAAATGCCACTCTTGATTTCCAAATTCTCTAGATAAATTCACTCCTCACTTCGTGAGTCGTGAATTTATCGATAATTTGGAAATCACTCGTGGCATTACTTATGAGAATTTAGAAATCAAGAGTGGCATTTGTTAGGATTATTTAACGAATCAAATTAATTTGTTTACTCACAAATCATTATTTAAATATAGTTATTTAAAAATATATATATTTAGTGTAAACGTCGATGTTTGAAAACAATTGAGAAACGTTTATTATGTTTAATTTGTTCGTCACTGCAACCAGAACATATTATTTATCGCCGCAGGATCGCAATATTGTAAGAATGCACCCTAGTGGAGAAAAATGAAACACACCAAACTGTTCATAACCAATATTATATGTTATTAATTAATTTCTGATATCCTATGATGTAAATATGTCAATTATATATCTCTGGAACGTAAATACCTGGTAAATAATACATTTAGGAAACTGCAAACATTGGTTTCTTTCTTTCTTTTTTTTTTGTATAATCAATTGTTAAAATGTTTTATATTATATCTCGTAAGCAGTATCTGGTTACATTCGTGCACTATATATACAATCTGGGAGCCACTTGCATTATAGAAATATTACATCTCAATATATAAATTGTTATATTCGACGTATTTCTTAGAGAGTCAGTCACTGCAAAATAATGTTCTGACCTATTCAGAATGTTAAAAGGAGTAGCTTGATTTTAATATGATAAAATTAGATTGATAAAACCGAGTTGAAAAATGGCTGTGATTGGTTGTAAATCAAAATTCATTGAAATGTGATTGATCATTGACTCCCATTTGGGACATGAGTTAAATAGTCCTGAAAATACATAGACCTTACTCTTCAATAATTCTGACAGCATGTTAAAGAAAATTAGTCATTCCAAAAAAATAATTAATTGTTTTCCTCTCAATTCTCACTCCAGACACAAACTCCTGTTTACTTACTTACTCACTGGCACTATCGAACCCGTAGGTTTATGGCCGCGCGGACATAAGCTCTCCATACATCCCTATCCTGAGCTAATGCTTTCCAATCATTCCCCGTATAATCTACTTCCCCAAATCATTGTTCATATTATTCTCCCACCTCATTCTTGGTCTACCAACTGGGCGTTTTTCCTCTGGTTTTCCAACAAGAAGCTTCCATGCACACGTTGTAGGCCTTCTTTATCCTCTAGAGATTTGATGGCATGCTCTAGTATATAATTAAATAGTATAGGAGATAGTGCATCTCCTTGCTTCAACACATTCTGGATTTGAAAAGTATCCGAAAACTGTTTGCCTACACACACCCTGCTCTTTGTGCCATTTAGACACATTCGTATAAGTCTAACTAACTTTTTAAGAATTCCGAACTCCAGCCGGATACTATATAACTTCTGCCTTTTAATTGAATCGTATGCTTTTTTTATGTCTACGTATAGTTGATGTACAGTACTATTTTATTCCCATTTATTTTCCACAATCTGTCAGAAACTCCTGTACAATCTATAAATAGTGTTGTCAATAGCTAATGTGCATAACAGTGGACATCATATCGTGAATACGTCATCTACAATTCATTCGGCGAGTAGCTTGATCTTTTAGACAATTCGAACTAGAATAAACTTACTTACTCACTGGCACTATCGAACCCGTAGGTTCATGGCCGCACGGACATAAGCTCTCCATACATCCCTATCCTGAGCTAATGCTTTCCAATCATTCCCTGTATAATCCATTTCCCTCAAATCATAGTTAATGTTATTTTCCCACCTCTTTCTTATTCTACCAGCTGGGCGTTTTCCCTCTGGCTTTCCTACAAGAAGCTTCCATGCAAGTCTATCATTCTCCATACGTGCAACATGTCCTGCCCATTGCAGTCTACGAGACTTAACTGTTCTTATTATATTTGGCTTCCTCTAAAGACCATGTAGTTCATTGTTATGTAGTCTTCTTCATTCACCGGTCTGTACAGCATGTGATAAATATTGATTCTAGTAGTCCAAATCTAATAAATATATCATTCTGAATACCACACTCAATTTTCTTCTCTTCCTGTCAACATAACTCTACAATAGCTACCACAAAGTTGGTAAGGTAACTGTGATAGAGGAGTAACAAAAAAAAGTATGTAGAAGTTCAAGTCCTATAGAAGTTCATGCAACTTAAAATTCTGTAAAATCGACGAAGAATGTTTTTTTTCTTTTTTTCAACTCAAAATAATAGAGCTACCTTCGCACACGCGCTTTATTCTTTACTTTAATATCGTTTACGGTATGCGAATATGACCAATGTGCGGGAGCTTTAAAGACGAGGTGTGTGTATATTAGGAAAATGTATTGATTTAGAATGTTGGAGGTGTCAGTTATTACCAGAAAGTTTTAAAAATTCAAATCATGAAAGATTGGCATGCTACGAGTTAATGGTAAATCCACAAAATTGGATAAACTCGGGTACATTTCTGGACAGAACGGTGAAAATAAAAACAACACACATTCGTGAATAAATAAATATGATAGCAAAATGTAATATCATTAATTCTTAATAATTCTACATAACCTAATCAATGTATAATGTTATTGTACTATTGTCTAATTGTAATATTATTGTGTTACTGCCCGTGCGACCCATATTATTAAATAACATTGTATGTATCTTATTTTAGTCTAATAAAGTCATACTACCACAACTTTAATATACTTTTTGTTTCGCATTTCCTAACCAAACATTGACGAACCAACAAGAATTTTCTGATAGGAGTGGATTTAACCTTTCGTCGGGCACAATATCCTGACCTTCGAGTTCGAGCGCAATGTGCCTGATCAGCACACGTTTAAAAAATATTTAACACAGTTTTTGCCAATCTAAACAACGGGAAGTTAAAGAAATGTTATTGTTAGAGATGCACAATGGATAAAATATTCAAAATTTGCTGCTAGAAAACTTTTTTTTGGACATAATACTGATTAAATAATTTTTTTTTAATTTGTGACAAGCCTTCAAACAACATAATACAAAAGTAAGAACAAGTTAGGTTAAGTTCAAATATACTTGTAAATAGTTTACATTATCAACATTTAGCCTATGTTTTTAGCAAAATTATTCAAGAATATAGCATTGTTTTGTCTAAATAAGTTAAATAAATAATCTTCTTTTTATAAATATTTTTAAAATACACATCTTCAATAGAGTAACGACTTTGGGCGCAATGAGCTTCTCTGAACAAAATATTTACAACCCGCCGTGGTAACGGTCGAGAGCAAACTGAGTGGGGTGGTTGTTTAGAGCAGGTAAAAAAGAAACAGCTACTCGGATGCCCAGTCGTCCACGCTGTCTGATGACAGTGGAATGGGACAAAATTGACAACCTGTACCTCTCAGATCAGATGCGTCCGTCGGAAAGTTAACTCTTTAAACACCTCTACATGCACGGGAGCAGGTCAATCTGAGGATTTAAATGGCAGGTGTTAAAAAATTATAAAAAAAACACCGCTAAACCCCTTGTTAAACTCAATGTGCAGTTGGTAGCATTGAACCACAGTCCTGCAAAATGTATTTTTTTAAATTATATTCCAGGCCACTAAAAATGGATTTTGCTTACACCACGGCTTTCATTCTTAAAAAACAATGTTACATGAAAGACAGTAAAAAGAATAAATGATTCTTGAAAATGCCTTTGTATACTGTAATTATCGACAGTAGTAGATCCTGAAAGAAAATCTAAGTGAAAATTTACGTCCTAGGAGGAATAGGATTCTTGAGTCTTGACAACTGAAACATATAAAAATCTGAAAACAGTTTCTTTCCTCTACACTGTAAGTCGGCCTAAGAATGATCCGTAGATGGGCTTAGAAATGTCACTAAATGTATATATACACACAAGAGGCGTTCAAGCAAATTTAAGAGGAAGCTCTTCTACCTTTATGGACTTGTGAACAAGTTGAATCATAGGATTTGTGTGAAGAAAATATTAAATGGCTTCTTTCTCGAAAATCTGGTTGAGTATCAAGATAGAGTGTCGTGAGTTCTTTGGCGAATGTGTTCTACAATAAGCCAAGCTTTGCTTTCTTAACAAAAATAACTTTCCTCTGATATTTCACCTTATTACAGTGAAAAGGAATATGTTTTTAAAATTATTTTCCTACAGTCACAGTCTCTTTTATATAGCATTTTGTTGCTTGATACAATTTAAATGCTGTCTTATCTCAGACATTTTCATTACTTTGCTTTCTTAACGAAAATAATTTTCCTCTAACATTCCACCTCACTTAGGGAATAAAAATGCTTAACATACTTTGTAGTACTATAAATAGAGGGCATCTGCTATTTAGCCTGATGTTTGCTTTAAGAAAGAGTACGCAATAGCAACTTCTCACAGCAGCATTGATTTAATATGAAAAATAGGAAGTCTAGTAATATAATTAAAATCAATGTTAAAAATAATAACTTTATTTTATCTGGTAAAGGCGTGTCTACCACTCAACCAGTTAGATAAAATTTACAGTAATTAGTATCATATTTAAATCACAATAAGCATAAATTTTACATACAAAGGGCGATTTCAAACGTTCTGCACACGGCGCATGCGCGCCCGTTACGTTGGCGTGTTTGAGATGAAATTTGCATCAGTTGTTAATCAGACTTTAGGCTTGACGGCTGTATATGGGTATCCTGGTTAGCTTGGGTGTGTCGTCAATAATTCAATTTTAAAATGGAAGAGGAAACCGAGTCAGGTCGGATTACACTTAGTGACTAGCGATCCTACATCAAAATTTAATTTTTACGTGGAACGAATCCAACTGAAATTCACAATGCTATGAGGGAGGTATGAAGAAACAGTGTAGTGGATCGTAGCACAGTATCACGATGAGCTGCTCGTTTCCGTGAAGGTCAGATGAGTACTGAGGACAACCCAAGAATTGGAAAGCCATCAAATGAAACAGACTACACTTCTAAAGTTATTGTGAATAACATTTTGAGAGAGGATCGACAAAATAACAAGTGAGGAAATTGCACATGAGGCCAGTCAGTGTACAGAATCATTACTGAAAACTTGCAGTTGAGAAAAGTTTCTAACAGATGATTTCCTAATCATCTGAGTGAAGAGCTGAAGGCAGATCGCAAACGAATCACAGAAAAATTACTTCAACGTTACCGGACAGAAGGAGAGCAGTTTCTGAAAAGGATTTTTGCACTAGATGAAACCTGTATACGAGATTTTGAGCCAGAACTGAAGTCTCAGTAATCTCAATGGAACTATTCAGAGTATCCGCGCCCGAAAAAATACCGCCACCAACAAACGAAGGTGAAACTCATGATGATCTGTGTTTATGACATTAATGGAGTCATTGCCACAGGGTGCCCCAGGATACGTCTGTATCAGGCGCGTACTACAAGCTGTTTCTGCAAAATGTTTTGCGCCCGAAAATTCGCCTGAGAAGGCCCGACATGCTTGCAGCTGGTATCCTCATTTTGCACAATAACGCAAGGCGGCATATTGCGGGAACAGTGAGAGAAACTATTGACAAATATGGATGGGAGGTACATCCCTACCCACCATATAGTACTGATTTGAGCCCACCAAGCTTTGATTTGTTTCCCAAATTGAAGAAACCACTCGTGGAAAACGTTTTGGAACAATTGACGAAGTTTCCAATGAGGTGACCCGCGTGATCAGACAGCTCCACAATGAAGGTTTCCTATCTGGAATACGGTATTCGCCAAAACGTTGGAGAGCTGTCATAAGAAGCAATGGGGATTATTTTGAGGGCCTGTAGAGGTATATTGTTAAATATTTTAATATTGTTCAATTTCATCTTCAGTGTGCAGAACTTTCTAAATTGCCCTCGTATTGTTTTTTAAATAGTTTATATGTTGATTTACTCCAGATTTAAATAAAAAATGTACAAGATACGAAAATGAAATTCAAAATTAATAACGACATAGAATCAATTTCACTTTGGATAAAAATTAATCGTTTAACTACAAGCCATTGTGCAAGCGTGACTTAAAAGTGTCAAGTGTGCAGCAATTCCTGATATCTCGAGGAAAGAAATTTTGAGAACGGGCAGAGAATATTAGTAAAGAAGTAGAATAAGAAGAGATGTTCTGAAGAACATCTACGTCTACAGCGTCTTAAATACAACAACTAATAGCGCATACTCATCTTGCTGGTGATGCAAGTTAACTTCCGAAAGGCCTCAAATTTAATAATACTTTACATACGTTATTTTAACAAAGTTAAGGATGACGGCACCTGCCAACAGGTACATTTTAATTTTTATCGTATGACTATTCACCTTAACGGAATTTGATATGAATTTTTATTAGTAATGATTAAGAATAAAGTCCGATTTTTGGCACTTTCTTCCATATGCTACAATATGGATGGAATCTGATCTATCTTTTCATTATATGGGAACAAACAAAAGAAACTGAAACTGAGCTAAATGCATCGCGCTGTAGAACTTGAGACTTGTATATGAAAGTCACGATTTAAATTCAAGTGCCTAACAACCCCGGTTGTATATTTTCCTGACATTACGAAGTCGTCAAGGCAAATTGTGAGTTGGAATTTCACCATTAACATTAATTTTAATGTGCACCGCTGTGGTCTCGAGGTAGCGTGCTGCCTTGTCACGCAGCGGACCCGGGTTCGATCCCCGGTCGGGACAGTTTTTCTGGCTAAGGTTTTTATCAGGGTTTTTCCTAGCCTCTAAGACAAATGTCAGGAAAACTTCAAGGCCCAAACGATCCCCAAAATCATATGGCCATCGCAATCATCATAATTCATATTCATCTTAGATTAAGCTTAGGATCAGACACTGTCCTGGTGCACCACTATCATCATCATCACCCATCATATCATCGGGGCAATGTAACCCCGCCTTCCAGGCGCCCCAACCCCAGAAAGTGGGTTACAAGTACGCAATGCCTGGAGAGAACACCAGGAATGTCGAAAGACAACCTGGGGCATTTACAAAAAAAATAATTTTAACTAAATAATAACCAGTTACGACTGTTTACCTGTAAAATTACTAATTTCCATGATTTGTTCATGTATTAGTGAGAGTGGAATCTGTTTTTCTGAATTTTTTGATGTACTGAAGTGAGACATAGCATGAAATAAAATTGTTTAACAATCTTTAAATGTTATGTTAACTTACTTTTAACTATTCAGTATATGGGCTAATAAAGGCAGATCACACTTGTACTTACCTAAAATAAATAAATTAAATACAATAAATTATTATTAATATCAACAACAATAATAATAACAATTATAATAATATTATTTTTTTATTGCGGATGAGCCCATGTAGGACTACGCAAAGTACGAGTACTTAGAGGCGTTTATTTTGAGCCCAAATTTCTTTCATTCTTTTGCTATGAGCTTGTTTTCTATCATCTGTCCAAGTTGTTCCAGTTTTTTCTTCGGTTTGTCCTCTTGGTCAACTTGCCACTTATTCACCTTAATTCTAAATATATCTCTGTTTGGGATATCTTCTTTAGCAATTCCTGCCAATTTTAAGTCCTTTTTGACTTCATCAATCCACTTCATAGTACCCACTGGAGCTTTACTTCTGTTTTCGTAAAATTCCACTATCTGTTTTGTAAGCCTATTTGAGTTCATTCGTTTAATATGGCCATAAAAGTTTAACCTTCGTTTTCTAATATCAATAAGAATGTCTGTATAGATTATTATTTCCTTTTTACTTCCGAGTCTAAATGCTTCACCTATGACTTTTGGACCTAAAACTTTTCTTATAATTTTCCATCCTTTTTTCACTATATTTTCGATATCTTTTTTTCTGTTCAAAATTAGTGTTTCTAGGCACTCTGGTTTAATTACAGTGTTATAGGGTCGTAATTTTGTATGTAAAGATATGCATTTTTTATTATAAGTGTTGTATCATCATCATCATCACCACCACCACAACCATCATCATCATCATCATCAGTATTATTATTAATTATTATTATTATTATTATTATTATTATTATTGTTGTTTTTACTGTATATGAATATATTTTGTATGCATTAGGAAAATAAACAGATCTTTATTTTAATTTCCATGACTGACTGACTGACTATGCCCCATTCTCGTAGGAACATGGGTGCTCCCAGTGGGAGTTTCTTATGCAAGATTAATTTAGTTACGCTTATTTGTGTATAGATACCAACGAGTGACATTTGGTTAGCACATCGCCTCAAAGAGACATCTAATAGGCAACTAAGATATTTCTTGGATGGGGTGTAGATCGGTTAAATTTTGCACAGAGACCTTTTTTATTTAGGCTTGCGGTTCTTTAACAAGCTTCTTGTAGGAAAACCAAAAGAAAAACGATCAGTTGGTAGACCACTAATGAGGTGGTAGAATAACATTAACCATGATTTGAGAGAAGTAGTGTATACAGGGGATGATTAGAAAACATTAGTTTAGAATAGGGATGAATGGATAGCGGCCAAGGACCTACTGGTTCAATAGTGCCAGTGAGATAGTTAATCTACTATTCAGTTAGCTGTGGATTCAACATAGAAGGACGAACATTTTGATTTCTGCTATCCTAATAATTCCAGAAAAAACGAAATGAAATACAAAACGTTTATTCTATCCATCCATCCATAGTAATTCTGCCAGAAGGCAGGTCTTTCACTGCAATCATAGCATTTTCATGCTATGCTTTGCAGCTTTACTAGGGAATTATAGGTGTGGTAGCTTCCCGTTGCTTTCCACACCGGTGAAGAATGGTGATGATGATGATGACGATGATGATAGCCGATGATTATCGGGGACCGTTGGACCCTAAGCTTCCTGACCTTTGTCTTACAGGTGAGGAAAAACCCAGAAAAAACCTCACCCAGGAGCCTGTCCCGATCGGGAATCGAACCCGGTCCCGCTGCGTGACAAGGCAGCACATTTATTCTAGAATACAATAAATATTGAAATTGCATTTGAATAAATGTTCTCTTAAATATCCTAATGAAAGCTGAAATTAAACGAAATAAATATGTATTGGGAGAGAAAACCTTATTGCAAGTTTAGAGTAAATATAAACCCCATATATGTATCTAGCGTAATGTCTGATCGAGGGACGAAATGAGATGAAGCCCCTATTATTAAAAATCTTTTGATATACTATGAGGATGTCAGCTGACAAGACTTGTAGTATCATCACATGAGCAAATGAAATAAAACTAAATTCATGAGTTTGGAGAAGTGGTGGAATAAATTTTTGACACGAAAATATGGGATGCACCTTGAGACAAAGCTGTCATGACTCCTATTCACCTACCACGAACCTCACATGGAGCTACCAAGGCGCAAATTCGGGTCCCAGAGGTGGATGTCGAGTGGCTAACAATTTTCACCATGGATGATGTTACACGTTTGCAGTAAATGAATTACTTACTTACTCACTGGTACTATCGAACCCGTAGGTTCATGGCCGCGCGGACATAAGCTCTCCATACATGCCTATCCTGAGCTAATGTTTTCCAATCATTCCCTATATAATCTACTTCCTCAAATTACAGTTAATGCTATTCTCCCACCTCATTCTTGGTCTACCAACTAGGCGTTTTCCCCCTGTTTTCCTACAAAAGTTTCAATGCAGGTCTTTGATTCCCCATATGTGCCACATGTCCTGTCCATCGCAGACTACGAGACTTAGCTGTTCTTATTATATCTGGCTTCCTATAAAAACGATGTAGTTCACTGTTATGTAGTCTTCTCCATTCACCTGTCTGTTGATCTCTCTTTTGTCCAAACATTTTCCTAAGTATTTTATTCTCAAATACTCGTAATCTCCTTTCCTCCTTTAAAGTAAGATTCCATGTTTAACATCCATACAATATAACTGGTAGAATAATAGTTTTATATATTTCAGTTTAACGTTTTTTGAAAGGAGTTGGGACATCGTCTCTGTAATGCATAATAGCAGGCATTTCCAGAATTGAGCCTATGTTTAATTTCCTTGTGCATTTAATTTCTGTTTGTGATTATTGTTCCTAAGTATTTGAATTCAGCAACTTCCTCAAACTTTCCCTCATTTGTCATTAGCTGTCCATTTCCATTATAGAATGTATTTCTACGTGTGACCATATATTTAGTTTTATTGATATTTACTTCCAGTCCTAATTTTTTTAGTGTTACTCAATAGTGTGTGCGTGTTGTCCTTTAGTATCTCTTCCCTATCGGCCAATGGCACTACATCATTAGCATAAACTAATAGCTTATTAATACCATTGAGTTTTAGGCCTTTTTCATCTTCTAGAGATTTGATGGCATGCTCTAGTACAGAATTAAGTAGTAGTGGACACAGTGCGTCTCCTTCTTTCAACCCATTATGGATTTCAAAAGTGTCTGAGAACTGTTTGCCTACACGCACTCTACTATTTGTGCAATTTGCAGTATATTAGCTCAATTAAATAATTTTTTAGCCAACCCTGTTATCATTTTGCACTGCGAAGGCATTTGGTCAGATGGAATTATTGAAGTATTTAATTATTTTTCTGTTTCCTTATTACAGCGCGAATGTAATTATTAAGCTCTTTAATATGTTTTTTTTTTATTTCTTTCTTTGTCGTTTTTTTTCGTTTCACTGTTTTACTTTCTGTTTAACTTTGTTAACCTTTGTATCTTATTCACACATACAAACACAAGACAGGACACACATCCAGACCCAAGTGGAGATTTAAAATCCCCTACCCCGCTGGGAATCGAACCTGGGTCGCCGGAAAGGAAGATAGGTACTCTACCGACTACGCCACGGCGACGGACATGAAAATAAGTTTTTTCCAACTAGATTTCATTTCTGGCCCACTGTGCACCAGGTTCCATACTGGCCGAAATTCCATGAGAAAAATGTCTTCCCCCATGGAGACTCGAACCAGGGTAAGCCCCGTAGTTTTGCGCCAAGACTTCCAGCCTTAATCACTCGGCTACGGCGCGGGACTTTTTAATACCAGAAAAAATAAAGATACTATGCCATTCGATAAGTAATGACAGCACTGCAATAACATCACAAAAAATTATGTAGGTTATTGTTATCATTACGAACTTCATTTATAGCCTCCTACCAAGTCAACTATACGTTTGCAAATCCTTGGAAGAGTCCTCTACATCACAATTAATCATATTTGTAATTAATATACAGTGTGAAACTGTTATTTAAAATGTCTGCCACTAATTCAGACAAGAATAAACGATTGCAGTTGTTTTATCATCATTCCCCTACTATCAAAAAATTGAACTCTTCAAACTAAGATATAAATTCACACGAATTATAAAAATCAAACATAATAATTAGTATAGAAGCGAACACAATTATGGCACGCAATTCGGGGAGTGAGTGCATTACTGTTCTCGGACTTATTTGCTAGCTCTCACTAAAGTTCGGGCTCAAACACAGAACGTCTTTGACTAGTTATGTATTAATTATTTTCCTAGTTGCGTACATAAATATTATTAGAAAACAATAGAGAAAGAGTAGAAATTATTTACATTTGCGTCAAATTACATAATAATGTACAATAATAACTTCATCATCATCATAGTACATTCACGAATTTAGGCCAATTGTTGATCTGTTTCGGCCTCAAGAGAAACACCATCCAAAAGTATTTTGAGTGGATGTCCTGGTCTTCTTCTTCTTCCTGCAAGTTCATATCTTAACATTTGTTTGGGTATCCTGTGATCTTCTATTCGATGAACATGTTGCATCCATCTTGACTTGTAATCAGATATTTTGTTTTCTAAAGGTTCCATGTGCAATTCTTCTAAGATGTCTTCATTTTTTGTGTCATCTAGTAGTGTGTATCCTGCAGTCCTCCGAAGGTATCTCATTTCAGCAGATCTAAGTCTCTGTATATCCTTCTGTTTCAACGTCCATACTTCGCTACCGTACAAAAGAGATGGAAGAGCCAGTGTTTTATACACTTTTAGTCTTGAATGTTTTTGCACTAACTGTGGCTTGAAGATGGAATTTATTAACCCTAAAATTCTTAAAAATTTAGATATTTTTGCATTTACATCATTTTCTTCTTCATATGAGATATTGCATCCTAGATATGTAAAATTATTCACCTGCTCCAAAATTTTAATGTCCAGTACAATTTTATTTCTGACAGGATCTACACCTTGAAATGCCATAATTTTTGTTTTCTCTGTAGATATCTTCAATCCATATTCTTCTGTAATTTTGTTAAGTTCATACAGACCTTTCTGTAGATTATCTTCTGAATTTGCTATTATTATTTGGTCATCTGCAAACAATAGGGTGATTAATTTTCTATTTTCTGATATTCTTATTCTAAATTTATATTTCTTGTTCCAGCAACATATTACTTCAACAATAATAAGTTAAAGGTTTTAATGATCATGCTTTTCTTTGGGGTCCGGAATATTTAAATAACTGGCAGAAGAAATTATTTATTTTTCTAATTTAAAGTTAGGGTAATTCATTATAGTTCTATGGGTATATAGGGGATACGTTCCAAGGTTATAAAATAAAATTAAAATTATCAAAATAAAAAGAAACAATGATACTTTTCGAACAATTTTCCTTTTACTCGACATTATAAATTGACAACAAAGCAGAAGAGACGCGTGTTATTCCATCAAATATTCCATCATTATTGCAACGAATGAGAAGTTGAAACAATAAAACATCGATCGTGTCGAGGGCGGCATTTATCAACGGACATAGCGGCACGTAAAATAATGCGGCGGTGGCTTTTAACAATGAACTTTAAACTTAGTGACAATAAGGTTTGTTTTACTTTGATAATAATTTGTCCTTTGTCCATTTGATTTTAATCACTGTTTGCAAAAGCTGCCTTGACACGTGGCTACAGTAAATAAAATTGACGATGTGTTAATAAAGAATACTAATCCTTCTAATATACCAACTGAATCCTCGAATAAAGAATATTTTAGCCGCGAATACAGGACGTTATTTAAAATGAAAACGCGAATAAGGGAACCGCGAATAAGGAGCTTTCGCTGTATTCAGTTTATAGAATATTTTGCGATTTAGCGCTATACCCGGGATAAGAATTACAATTTAATATTTTAGAGACTTTTCTTCTACCTAACCCACATCCGATTTGTCATAGTAGCTAAACCGGCGTGCGCTGCCATACCTAAATACATGAAAATGAATGTGCTTTCATGTTTAGTAGAATAAGTAAAAGGAAAAATAATTATATAATATATATATGAGGATATAAGAGAAGAATTGAAAGTACAGCCTTTATTGGATAAAGTCACGAATTACAGAGAGAAATGGATTGATCACATGGATGGAATGAGTAAGGAGAGATATCCATTGTTAGCCAGAAATTATCAAGCAAGAGGATGGCGTGATGTTGGAAGACCTAGAAGACGTTGGGCTGATACAATATGAAGTCGGAACGGGCAATTGCCTAATCCCTGGAGTGATGATGATGATGATGATATTTTTTTATTAGATACACCGTGCTGATTACCTGGCGTTGCCCGGGAATCTTCTTATCCCGATCTTCTTGACATAAAAAAGCTGAAATATGAAAATTAAAGTGTTTTATATTTAGTTAAATAAGTGAAAGGAAAAATGTATGTCGTAAATATTTTTAGATACCCAGTACTGTTTACCCGGCGTTGTCCGGGAATCTACTCATTCCGATCTTTTTGGCATAAATGAGCTGAACGACAAAAATTAATGTACTTCTTATGATTAGTTGAATAAGTAAAATGAAAAATAATTATAAATGTTTATCGTAATTATTTTAAGATTCCCGTGCTGATTGCCCGGTGTTGCTCGGGAATCTACGTATCTCGATCTTCTTGACATAAATGAGCTAAAAGACAAAATTCGTTATTGTGAGTTATCCGTAAAAAATACCCGCTACGTGCTGCTATGCTTGCACAGGAATCTATGTGCTTGTCTCGATCTTCTTGACATCAATGAAAGACAAAAATGGTTATTGTGAGTTATCCGTAAAAGTAAAACATATTCTGTCGCGGACGTTTTTGTAGAACGTGTTGAGATATTCAATTCTGTGTACATTAATTTTGTGTATTTGTTATGGTTTGGGCACAATAAGCCATTTAACATTCCAAAGAACTACTTTTTGCACGTTTTCCACTACAAATGACGATTTTTAAGGGTGTAGGAGTTGAGTAGCACATCTTTCTTATAGTAGCCTATGTTCATCCCGGGAATCCCCTGAACATTTTGCAGAAAGCCCTATCACAATCGGATAAACGGTATGGCCGCGCATAAAATACGAACGAACAAACAAACACAAACCAACAAACAAACATTAATTTTTATATAATAGATAAGAGCAGTGAAAATCACCTAAGTTGTTTTACAATGTGCTAAATTTATCAGTAAGTTAAGTTGCCTTTGTTAAAATGTATGACTAGACTTCTCTTTCCTGGAAATGGTTTCGATTATCAATCTGTCAATACGCCATTGTAGCGAATGATATTGCCATCGGGCATATGTATCGGATAACTGTCTCTGAATTCTAGCATGTCTGAAATTCTACAATTCTCTATAGATGGTTCTTCACAATGCAGCCTGAAATCATTACATTTTCCCCCAGTACATAAAATAACTGAAAACTGTTTCGAATATATTTATACAAAATTATATATTTTATAAGAACTATACGATTCTTTAATGCAATATAATTATAATCTGATTTTGTCCAGAAAAATTCGATGAAAATATAACTTTTAACATCAGAAGCAAATTTAAATAACAATTTATTTTTTTATCTTTTTGTTGTCATGTGTGTCTGTAGAAGATCGCTGACAAATTATAATAACATTATTAACCCTTAAATTGGCAAAACAGGACTGGACTGGATAAGGCGAAGTCTAGCTTCACCCAGTGTGCTGCGTATGTTAGAACCCACTAGGGCTCTTTGGCAGCTAAGTTAATAGTGGCTATCATTACGGGGTTATAGTTCACTTAACCCGAGCCTATTTGGCGGCGCTAGCGTTTGTGTGCAAATGGTGATGAAATTTGGACAGAGATAGGGATGTGATGACCTAAAGCAGGACATCAGAAACCACATTGCTTTCAAGCCGAGAGTCGGAAATCCAGCATTGTGGAATGAGCCACGCTACTCCAGGTGAGAGCACATCGCCAAATCTCTGGCTGGATTTAATGAGGAGTAAATCGGATGAATACGTTTCTATGTACAGCACGCCACTGGGGCAAGCGTCCAATACTGCGTACCATAAAATTTGTATGCAAAGATTTAAATTTGTGCATCTTGCTTACATTTTCAGACAAATTTCTTCTGTTAGTTATTTGAATGTGGCGGACCGCAGTGAAAACGGACTCTTGGTTAACTGTTATTATCATGTGTATTGTATATTTAGATACACATTTAAGTGGTTTCTTTTTGTCCGTTTTCTTCTGATTTATTAAAAATATTAAATTAATTAAACCAACTGATGTATCCAAATGGATACATTACGAATTTGAGGGTTAACTAATATTACTAATTATTCATAAGTAATGTCATGAGTGATTTGGAAATCAAGAGTGGCATTTGTTAGGATTATTTAACCACTCACCTCAGGTTTAAATGCTCAATGTAGTTCCCCAGACACCGGATTTAAGTTACGGTAAATTATAATCTGTACTTTCAGACATTCAAAACGAACAAAAGATAATGGTACTTGAGATCAAAAAACAAGTGAAAACCAAAACACATTCCTCTACTAATCATAAATGTTAACAAAAGATAACCAGCCAAGGGATGTACTAAATATTGCAAAATATATAACGACAGAGTTAAGCGAATGCACCTTGTCTTCTGAGGCAAATGGGTTAAGAAATAAAATTACCTGTTTCCTCAAAAATAATTATTTAAATGTCGTTACCTACATTTTTTAATATTTATATATTTAATGTAAACGGCGATATTTGAAAACAAATCAGAAATGTGACGTTATGTTTATTCACTGCAACTTGATCATATTATTTATTATCAAATAGGATCTCAATATTGTATGAATGCATCTCAGTGGAGAAATAACTAAATGCATCAAACCGTATATTATAATCAACATTATAGATTATTATATATTTTTTTAGTAAACAACTCAGTAAAATCAATGAATTTGTTCATTATTTGCTATATTCAATGTATTTGTTCGAGAGTTAATCACTGCAAAACAATGCTCTGGCCTATTCAGAATATTAAAGAGGAGGAGCTTTCTTTATCACAAAAGCTGGGGCTGATTAACAGAAATCGATAAAGAACAAGGTGAAACGGGACTGTCATTGGTTGTAAAACGAAATTCATTGAAACGTGATTGGTCATTGACTCGCATATGGAGCATGAGTTAAATAATCTTGGTAATAACATGTCAATTCAGCATTTATCGTGCCCACTCAGGAAAATCACGAATAAAATCTGATAGATAGGTCGGATTCGATATTTGAATCAGATATTTATTTAATACTAGACTCAAAGACTTCTGTCTGATAAAAATAGGTTGATAAGAAAAGTGTAACTTACGATTATTAAAGTTCGAACTCTCCTACTAACAATTTATACAATTTATAAATCGTGTAAAGTTTTGAACGATGTACCTTTGAATTCGGTATCTCTTACTATCTCGTGCGAGGTGATTCGGAAAGAAAGCTCCAGTATAGTTTTTCACAGTAACTAGTAGCGATAGTATCGCCATATTTGTTCAACCATATAACATGGTTCAACTCCTTTCAAAAAAAGTTACACTGAAAATATATAAAACTATTATTCTACCAGTTATATTATATGGACGCGAAACAGGACTCTTACTTTAAGGGAGGAAAGGAGGTTACGAATATTTGAAAATAAAGTTCTTATGATAATTTTTGGACCAAAGACAGATGAACAGACAGGTGAATTGAGAAGACTTCATAACAGTGAACTACATGGTCTTTATAAGAAGCCTGATATAATACGAACAGTTAAGTCTCGTAGATTGCGATGGACAGGACATGTGGCACGAATGGGAAATGAAAGACGTGCATGGAAGCTTCTTATAAGAAAACCAGAGGGAAAACGCCCAGATGGTAGACCAAGAATGAGATGGGAAAATAACATTAACTATGATTTGAAGGAAGTAGATTATACACGGAATGATTGGAAAACATTAACTCAGGATAGGGGTGTATGGAGAGCTTATATCCGCGCGGCCATGAAACCTACGAATTCGATAGTGCCAGTGGGGTAGTTAGTTTATATAACATGGTTCAGTACGCTCCCGGCAGTATAGTATAGCCGGACCAACGGATCTGTGCTCCTTAAGTGCTGCAGTCGTTCTTGGAAAAAGTTAACGCATATACCCACACCAATACAAGCACTTCCCTCTCACCAAGTTCAAACAGCAGCCACGATAATTTTCTGAGTAGGGATGTTGCCAAACTTTCCCCAAACATTGTAATGGATCTTGAATATTAAATCATGTAAGGTTAATCATACATCTTGATATTTAAGTAGGTCTAATGACGCTTATTTATTTTTATTATGTGCTTAATAATATTTCTTTCATCATTCCGTGCTACAGTGTTCATGTTAAATTGACAACAATGGACAGCAAGTGTCCCCCTGGAAGGCTCAAAATTGTGAATAGTGGGAGGGGCGAAAGAAAAGAGAGAGAAAGATAGGAACGCAAGGAAGGAAATGGATTATCGAGGCAGAAAAGGAATTAGTATTAAGTTCGCATATTTTACTGGGGTATAGATCCGTTGGTCAGACAGTATGTGGTTTTATTCGGCTTTTTACCTCATTGAGACTCTGGCTCGTCCAATTCTTTTGTGCGGTGGTGAAGTATGGACGATGAAACAGAAGGATGTACAGAGACTTAGATCTGCTGAAATGAGTTAGAAGAATTACACATGGAACCTTTAGAAAACAAAATTTCTGATTATAAGTCAAGATGGATGCAACATGTTTATCGAATGGAAGATTACAGGATACCCAAACAAATGTTAAGATATAAACCTGCAGGAAGAAGAAGACCAGGACGTCCACTCAAACGACTTTTGGATGGTGTTTCTCTTGAGGCCGAAACAGGTCAACAAATGGCCTAAATTCGTGAATGTAATTTGATGGTAATGATGAGGATAGGTGTTTAAAAGTATTCAACATTGAAACTCCCACCAAGTGTGAGGTACGTGAAGTAATATGGTTTCTATGGGGAAAAATTACAGCAGCAATTCATAGTCAGATTACTTCAATGTAAGGGGGTATTATGAGTTATTTGACGATGGTTCGTGAATTTCGAGACGGACACACTACCGTCCATGATGAAGAAGGAACTGGCCGACAGTCTGTCGTGAATGATGAACTTGTAATAGTGGATGAAGTGGCCAGACAGAATCGCCGTTTCGCATATTCTTAAATGCTTCGTGAACAAAAGAAACCTAAAAGATATTAAAAGGAACAAGGCAACCTTTTAAAAAAAATTTGATGAATCACAAAATATTCACCCTCACGACTTGCATTATGAACTCACCAGGGAAACTTTCTTCTTAGAAGCCTTACATCAGGATTAATGCTGCCATCTACACCTGCATACCAAAATGTGATCCAGGAACTCAAAGATAAGAAGAAGCAAATATGGAGCGAGTTTTACGCCACCAACGCCATGACAACAAACGAATGAATTCCGGCATACAGTGACCCGCTTTGTTATCCATGGATTTATCACAATATCTGCAAAACAAAGAAAGTCCACCAACTTGACGAAAACTGTGTGTGTGAACTATGTGAAATGGTGTGCGACAGATACTACGCATATTGGTACCCCCAGAGAACGATCTTACTAACACAGTTCTGCAGCGAGTGAACTAGTGGTAATCCACTAAAAGGTGTGAACTCACTTATACTTTGCACATTGTGCGCAAATTATATTTTCATACGGATGAGTAGTTCAAAGAAAGAGTCAATGAATTGTTGCAGCCAAGGCGGCAGAACTTTAAGCAGAATGAATTTCGAAGATTCTGAAACGTAATGACAAATGTTAGAATGTAAACAGAAATTATGTTGACCATTTAACTCATGTCCCAAATGCGAGTCAATGACCAGTCACATTTCAATGAATTTTGCTTTACAACCAATCACAGTCGTGTTTCACCTGCAATTTATCAAATAAGTTTATCATATTAAAGAAAGCTCCTCCTTTTTAACATTCTGAATAGGCCAGAACATTATTTTGCAATGACTAACTCTCCAAGAAATACGGCTATCAGATTGTATATATAGTGCAAGAATGTAACAGATAATGCTTGCGGGATATAATATAAAAACATTTGTAGCAATTGATTATACCATAAAAAAGAAAACATTGTTTATACTTTCTTAAACATATTATTCCCCTTGTAATAACGTTACAAAAATATATAATTGACATATTTACATCATAGGACATCAGAAGTTAATAAATATATATACAGTTTGGTGTGTTTCACTTTTTCTCCACTAGGGTTCAATTCTTACAATATTGCGATCCTTTGTCAATAAATAATATGATCTGGTTGAAGTGATGAACAAGTGAAACATAACAAACGTATCTCATTTGGTTTCGAACACCGCCGTTTACATTAAATGTATAAATATTTTAAAATAACTGTATTTAAATAATGATTTGTGAGTAAGCAGTAATTTTATTCGTTAAATAGTCTTAATGAATGCTACTCTTGATTTCCAAATTCTATACATAAATTCACTCTTCACTTCGTTAGTCGTGAATTTATCGATAATTTGGAAATCACTCGTGCCATTACTTATGAAAAATAATTTAAATGTGTAATTTTTATTGGTATGAAAGAAACGTTCCCATAATAGAGTATTTTTGAAAAAAAAAAGATACTTTCCGAATCACTCTAGTTTTAACAGAACACCATAGAAGTTTAAAAAAGTGTCCCGATATGTGAACAACTAAAATTTTGGTTACGATAAGTTAGTAAAGATGAAATGTTATATTGACGAAAAAATTCAAGGTAATGGTACCCTTGGCTTTCACTTCCCCCCCCCCTCCTCTCTCTCTCTCTCTCACTCTCTCTCTCTCTCTCTCTCTCCTCTCTCCCTCTCTCTTTAACACACATATACTGTTGATTTGGATCACAATTAGAACCAGTCGAAAAACTGTGCAAGACCTACTTTATAAAAAACTAATTTTGAAATAATTATAACTATGGTAACAAAGATCATAATTTAAGATTAAAAGTAAAATGTAATAAATTACAGAGTTTTGAAATGCTCCCTCGAATAATTAATGATTAACTTTTTTTTTTTTCGATGACATACGGGAACCTGATCTATTTGCGCTCTGAATCAACCACCTACTCCCCCCCCCCCCCATCCCCCCCCCCGCCGCACACACATATATATAGGAGGTTTCACGTCCATCTTTCCTTCCTGCGTTCAACTAATCTCCTGTCATTCTACCCTTCTGCCTGTTACTCTCCTACTACTACTTCACTTTCAATTGCCCAATCCTCTTTCCCTCACGCGCTGCTCAAAACACCATCAGTCTGTTATTTTTGGTCGGTCCCCTTCTTCTTCTCTTCTGATATCAATATATATATATAGATATATAGTTATATATCTATATATATATATTCACACAATTTGCTTAAACTGTTATGTTGGCCACTAGATGTCCAGTTCGGAAAGACTTTTCGCTAGCCTCTTATGTGAATTGAGATATACTACATATCTACGAACAATGTAAGTTTGAATTGGTATACTCGGGTAGCTCAGGTCGTTAGAGCGTTAAATGTACAGAGTTTAGAGACTCGGGTTCAAATCCCGAATCAAGCATTAATTTTTATTTTCATATCATATTTACTTCATTGGAAAATGCCAAAAATATAGTTATAACATTTAAATATACAAGCGTTACTGCTATAAAAATATATTATCTTTGTTTAACTGTTATGTTAGCCACTAGATGTCAGTCGGAACGAATTTCCGCTACCTCTTGTGTGAATTGAGAATACTACGTATATAAGAAAAATGTATGTTTGAATTGGAGTACTTAGGTGGCTCAGGTCGTTAGAGCTCTAAACGTACAGAGTTTAGAGATTCGGGTTCAAATCCCGACTCAAGCATTCTTTTTTCTTTTCATATCATATATATATATATATATATATATATGTGTGTGTGTGTGTGTACTCGCTTCGGTGGTACACGTGCCATATATATATATATATATATATATATATGCAGCCAGTTCATGAGAAAATTTCTTCCCCCATGGGGACGGGAAACACCACGTAGGCCTACTGCATATCTCTGCTCCAAGGTATGATAGTTTAGGGTCAAAACAGTATATTCGACAAGAAATAATTTAAGAAGTAAGAAGAAAAAATATTATATTCTTAATAAGTATGAAAAGAAAATCGTTTATCTGGCCTAATATTTCTGTCCATATAGAGATCCATACAAAATCCCTTTAGGGCCTTAAAGTTTCTTGACATTTGTCTTACAGGTGAAAAAAAGTAATAAAAATGAAATAAATATTACCCAACAAACTTTTCCAGACTGGGGATCGAATCCAGGATCGCTTTTACAAAGCAGCGACTCTGCTACAAGGCAGTGACGCTGCCACGAGACCATAGCGGTTACTTCATGGCCTAAATTAAAAAAAATAATTGTCATGTTTTTACATTGTTTCGATGTTCTAGTAAAATTTCAAAGAGCTGTGGAAGCTTGGTAACGTTGAACTGGGAGGAATTATACATCGTAAATGTAATTGTATGAAAAAAATTACGCAAAACGCAAATGGGTAGCAATCTATAAAAATACGTTAAACTTTGCGGAAAGGAGTTTTATGCTCAAAGAAACAAAAAAAACTAGTGGGTAAAATAGGCATTTCAGGCACAATTAAATTCTTCCACGTGGTACGTTTAATGAAAATTATATCTTTACTAGCTAATACCCAGCGTGTGCTGCTACGCCTAAATAAATCATAATGTGTTTTTGTGTTTAGTTGAATACGTAAAAGGAAAAATACTCGTAATTATAAATTCATATCGTTATAATTTTTAGATACCCCGCACTGATTACTGGCGTTTCCCAAGAATCTACTTATTCCGATCTTATTGGCATAAATTAGCTTAAAGACGAAAATTGTATTTTTATGTTTAGTTGAATAAGTAAAAGGAAAGATAATTACAAATTTTCTCTCTTCGTTATTGTAACTGAAACTATCAATAAACTAATTAATTATATTTCCGAGCTATATTTCATAGTATCCAAATCCATCCATCCATCATAGTAATTCTGACCGAGGACAAGTCTTTCGCTGCAACCATAGCATTTTCATGCTATGCTTTGCACCTTTTCTAGGGAATTATAGGTGTGGTAGGTTCCCGTTGCTTTTCACACCGGTGAAGGATGATGATGATAATGATGAGGATGATGATTGGCCGGATGATTTTTGGTGACCTTTGGGTCCTACGCTTCCTGACATTTGTCTTACAGGTGAGGAGAAACCCCGAAAAAACCTCGCCCAGGAGCCTCTCCCTACCGGGAATCGAACCCGGGCCTGCTGCGTGACAATGTAGCTCGCTACCTCGAGACCACAGCGGTGGACACAATCCAAATAGTAAATAAAATTTCATCTTTCAAAATGTAATATTCAAGCAATCAGTATAAGTAAATTCATATCGTAATAATTTTAGATACCTAGTGTTGTTTACCCGGCGTTGCCCGGGAATGTACGGTTCGCGATGTACTTGGCATAAATGATCTGAAAGACAAAATCCGTTATTTTGAGTTATCTCTAAAACAATACCCGCCGTGCGCTCCTATGCTTACCCGGGAATCTACTTATCCCGATCTTCTTCGCATCATTGAAAGACAAAAATGTTTAATGTGAGTAATCCCTAAAAGATAAACACGCTGTCGCTGCTTTTTTCTAGAGTTTTTTTTTTGTAGATATTCAGTTCTGTGTACATTAATTTTGTACATTTGTTATGGTTTGGGAAGCGTAAGCCATTTAAACGTCAAAAAAGGAACTTTTTTCACTACAAAGGGTGATTTTTAGTAAGAAAGGGTTAGAGTATTGCAACTTTCTTGTAGCATAAGTTCCTCCAGATAAAAAGTCCCATCACAATCGGATGAAGAGTATGTCAGCGCATAAAATACAAACAAACAAACAAACAAACATTCCTTTTTATATATTGGATAATTTGATTTATTTCTTTAATCTAAATCCGAGGTCAAGTAATAAATCACCGGAAACTTTGCTTTCCTTATATCAAAATGCTCAATTAACATTCCCGAACAACTTTAGAAAGCTTGTTGGTAGAGTTCTCTTCCATCCCATTTAACCGCCGTTATTTCGACTGATGTTATATCCAGTAATTTAATGCTTCCAACTAACTCACGTGCACTGTCAAACCCATAGGTTCATGGGCACGCAGACACAAAAAAAGGACACGATTCAATTAAGAGGGAGAAGTTATATAGTATCCTGCTGGAGTTCGGAATTCCTAATAAGTTAGTTAGACTTGTACGAATGTGTCTAAATGGCACAAAGAGTAGGGTGCGTGTAGGCAAACAGTTTTCAGACACTTTTGAAATCCAGAATGAGTTGAAGAAAGGAGATGCACTATCTCCTCTAATATTTAATCCTGTACTAGAGCATGTCATCAAATCTCTAGAGGATGAAGAAGGCTTACAACTCAATGGTATTAATAATCTCTTAGTTTATGCTGATGATGTAGTACTATTGGCCGAGAGCAAGGAGACACTAAAGGGCAACACGCACACACTATTCAGTAACACTAAGAAATTGGGACTGGAAGTAAATATCAATAAAACTAAGTTCACACGTAGAAATACATTATATAATGGAAATGGACAGCTAATGACAAATGAGGGAAATTTCGAGGAAGTGGCTGAATTCAAATATCTAGGAACAATAATCACAAATAGGAATGAGATGCACAAGGAAATTAAACATAGGCTCAATTCTGGAAATGCGTGCTATTATGCATTGCAGTGACTCTTCATGTCCCAACTCCTTTCAAAAAACGTTAAACTGAAAATATATAAAACTATTATTCTACCCGTAATATTAAATGGACGCGAAACATGGACTCTTACTTTAAGGGAAGAAAGGAGATTACGAGTATTTGAGAATAAAGTACTTAGGAAAACTTTTGGACCAAAGAAGATGAACAGACAGGAGAATGGAGAAGAGTACTTAACAATGGACTACATGGTCTTTATAGGAAGCCAGATATAATAAGAACAGTTAAGTCTCGTAGACTGCGATGGGTAGGACATGCGGCACGTATGGGAATGAAAGACTTGCATGGAAACTTCTTGAAGGAAAACCAGAAGGTAAAACGCCCAGTTGGTAGACCAAGAATGAGGTGGGAGAATAACATTAACTACGATTTGAGGGAATTAGATTATACAGGGAACGATTGGAAAGCATTAGCTCAGGATAGGGATATATGGAGAGCTTATGTCCGCGCGGCCATGACCCTATGGGTTTGATAGCGCCAGTGAGTAAGTATGGTGTATGGTGCGGCAACAGGGGAGGGCGAGTTGCAGGTACTGACAGCAATTATCCTCAGTTTTGAAAACATAATAGTTGCTACAAGTTGAATTTTCTTATTTACTAGTTCTGTGTTAGTGAATAGTTTTGATGTGTTAATAAGTTTGAAGTGTTAATTGTAATTCAATGTTGTTTTTGTAACAATGTATTATATTACGATTTTTATTATATCATTATCATTATCATTCATTATCATTATCATTATCATTCATTATCATTATCATTATCATTATCATTATCATTATTATTATCATTATTATCATTATTATTATTATTATTATTATTATTATTATCATTATTATTATTATTATTATTATTATGTCCACCACTGTGGTCTCGAGGTAGCGTTGCCTTGTCACGCAGCGGGCCCGGGTTCGATCCCAGGTCGGGGCAGTTTTTCTGGGTGAGGTTTTTATCCGGCTTTTTTCTCACCTGTAAGACAAATGTTCAGGAAAACTTTAAGACCCAAACGGTCCCCGAAATCATAAGGCCATCATCATCATCCTTACCATTATCATCATCATCATCATCCTTCACCGCTGTGGAAAGCAACGGGAAGCTACCACCCTACAATTATCTAGTAAAGCTGCGAGCATAGCATGAGAATGCTATGATTGTAGTGAAAGACCTGTCTTCGGGTAGAATTACTATGGATGGATTATAATAATAATTATTATTATTATTATTATTATTATTATTATTATTATTATTATTATTATTATTATTGTTACAATTGTTATTATTATTGTTATTATTATTGTTATTATTATTATTATTATTATTATTTTTATTATTATTAAGAAAATGTATTTTGCATGGCTACTATTTCCCCCCTCACTCGACAGTGTTCCCTCCTGCCACGCATCTTTGGTTTCATAAGACGGCTATAGTTACCAGAACTGGACTATAGATACAAACGTCCGGATCTTAGTTTATTTTCGAGTCTTGTATTATTTCAAACACATTGATATAATTAAGATTTTAATTTCGTTAAGTTTCACACATGATAATTAAAACTTTAGAATTTTAGCATAGCCTAATTATCAAAATGACAAGAGGTGCCATGTTGAGAACAGTAGCTGAACTCTTCAAAAGCTGGTTTGTGGACAGACATGTAGGAAGGAATAGCAGCTGTTGAGATTAATTACTACGAAAATAAGTGTCACTCAGGAGAATACTCATGTCGCAACCACGTGTCCAGCCTTTAACAAACTCCTTCCTTGTAATAAAATAGTATTTGCGTATGATATATTATTTGACCTGTAGTCCTCTCAGAATAATTTCGTTTCATAGAATTTAGAGACCTTTCAAAAAACGTTAAATTCAAAATATATAAAACTATTATTCTACCAGTTATATTATATGGATGCGAAACATGGACTCTTACTTTAAGGGCGGAAAGAAGATACGAGTATTTGAGAATAAAGTTCTCAGGAATGTTTTGGACCAAAGAGAGCTGATCGGACAGGTGAATGGAGACGACTTACATAACAGTGAACTACATGGTATTTATAGGAAGCCAAATATAATAAGAACCGTTAAGTCTCATAGAATGCGATGGGCAGGGCATGTGACACAAATGGGGAATGAAAGACGTGCAAGGAAGCTTCTTGTAGGAAAACCAGAGAGAAAACGCCCAGTTGGTAGACCAAGAATTAGTTGGGTTAATAATATTAACTATGATTTGAGGGAAGTAGATTATACAGGGAATGATTGGAAAACATTAGCTCATGATAGGGATGCATGGAGAGCTTATGTCCGCGCGGCCATTTACCTACATGTTCGATAGTGCCAGTGAGTTAGTTAGTTAGAATTTAAAGATGACAGCAAATACAAATAATAATTACATTGAATTTGTATTGTTAAACAATTTCACACAACCACAGCAATAGTACAGAGCTGAATAACAACTAGTTTGAACAAATTAACCAAAATTTAAATATTTTACTACACATGACTATATATTTATTTTCCCTTAGTCTAACCTTTCCTTTTATAAATGTGTTCGTGTGTTCTACGCCTGCTGGCTCTTACAAGCACATAACCTGTCAGGAAAGGACCGTAATTCTGGATCAATTAACATGCCTTTTTTTACCACATAAGGACATGAAGGATATCCCCGAATGAGAGATCAGTTCAATGCCAGGACAACCTCCGAGGCAATATGAATCTATCTTTCCAATGCCATCAGGTTCTCATACGACATTTCCGGCATTATTTCGTGGCACTGGCATGATTGTAACACACTTGTGTTGGTTAGGGTACTTTGAAAGTGGAGTTACGTTAACCGATGATATGATGGGTGATAAATAATAAATCCAAGCAGATTCAACTAATCTTTGTCTTAAAGGGTAAAAAGAAACCTCTATCTAAAACTTGTTCTATCCGAGACAACAAAGTAACACGATAATGGTGGAATTGTATTAGGTGTAGCACTTTTTGCGCTACACACACGCTAAATACCACGACACGAGTTCAACTCTCCCGCATTTTTGGCGCCAAAAATCCTGCACCGTTCTCCCGACTTGAACTCGTTAGACTGCTACCTGTGGGATCACATGAACTCCCTTATTTAAGAGACCCCTGTGACATCCGAGGAAGTCCTACTGGCGCCAGTTACGGCTGTGGCGGATATTGCAGGACCAATGATTGATGATAGTGTGATCCAGAACGATCCAGAAAATGGCACGGCGGTACCGTATATATGCTGATGTAGGTGGTCGTCACATCGAGCCCTTCTTGTGGACCCAGACGGCAAGCAGCAAGCGTCAGAGAGAGTAACGTGTGATGTGGTATTTTGCGCGTAGTGGGAATATGGTACGTTTCCGGACTTGAGTTCATATGCTAAACGCAACCGTCTTGGTCCCCACTACAAGCCCTTAAAGTTTGTAATGGGAATTTAGTTACATTTCTGTATAATACAATAAATGAATATGTAAGTTCAGTTCTATATTATATCCCAACATGTTTAATTTGGTTTCTTCTGTACTGTAGTATTATATCGGTCTGGAAGGAATGCTGACGGCTGTACTTGCATGTGAATCCGAGGTTAGTAGATTTATACCCGATTGGTATCGATGATTGTTCCGGACCGTACGTATCTGAATACCGCTTATCTCTGTTCCTACGTCGTTGATTTATTAATAAATTTTATTAATGAATAAAAAGACAAAAAATATTCAAATGCAAAGAGAAACAACTACAAAACCATAATAAACTTTTGTCCGCAAATTAATTCTTAATGATTAGATATTAAAGGGATCCAGCCCTTTCCAAGCTCCTGGTATAGTGGACTCAGTATTTTAGTTTACAAGCCTAGAACATTTCTCGCCGCCTCTACATTTGAGGCGAATGCAGGAAGCCAGTTAGTGTGAACTATTAACGAGATAGCGTAGTGTAAGACAAATTGTAGCAAGTGAACTCATAATGTAATTGTGAGATAAACATTAAATCAAAATAAAGTGTTATCGCGTATTGTGAGTGATCTACTAGTAATAGTTTATAGAAAAAAAATAAAGTGTTACGTGAGATTTTAAACGAAATCTGTGTGGATTATTTACACCAAACCTAAGTGAACATGTTCCCGGCTTTATCCCTGTGACAATATGTTTATTTTCTGTCCAGCCTAAGAAAGACACTTCAGGAAAATAAATGGGCGGATAATCCACGAAGCACATCACTGCTGCAGTTGCTGCGATTCGTTCATGACCAAAACACTTTTCAGCGGAAAAGAAAAAATAGATCATGTACTCGATAATGTAATTACGTATTTAAAGCTATACATGTTATTATATTTGATCAGAATATAGTATATACCTACATATTTCTTCGAAGGTCGGAGACTAACCAAAAATTCGCATTTGTTTGAAACTCAACGATTCTTGAGAAAACGTTGAATGTCAGTTACAAATATGGCGGCTGTCAGGTAGTTTATGTTAACTCGGTGATAAAATATGTGATCAAAATTATTAGAAGCACAAAGGGAAATTGTTAAAGAGTGGTGAAAAATGGTGTTAAATGTATTTTGTAAGTTTATGGAGCATAATCCTGGCACTGTAGTGAACGATACAGATAAATTAACTGCAGAATATACTGATGTGTAAGAGAGTAGTGTTGTACATATTCGCAGGGAATTAAAAGAAACTGGTAATATCAAAACGTCCAACACAAAGAGGAAAAGCCTAAACCTGTTTTAAGAGTGGTGTGTAATTTTCTGAAGTGTACAGTTCATTACAAGGTGCATAGGTTTTTTTATTTTATTACTATAAGTACAGTTATTTTAATTTAAATATTTGATTTGAGTCAATTTGTTTAATATTAACAATTATAATTTAATTAGTTTTCGAAATACCATTGTAAATGTTAATACAACCTGTAACATTAAAAATTAAAACTATTGTTGTGCATTAATTTATCGGTTATAACAAACAGCTGTCAGAGTTCGCCTGCATTCATATACGTGCTACGCGGAGTAATACATCCGAAAGTTAAATATCGAAGTGTGCTTCTTACGTTGGACAGAGAATAGTAGATGTTTATTATGTTAATTAATGTTACGTTTAATCTCACCTGTCCGAGTACGTATGTGTAAGTGTACCTGTTTGTGTAATTATATTTAAGTGTACCTGTTTGTGTAATTATATTTAAGCGTACCCGTGTGTGTATTTATGTTTAGGCGTACCTGTTTCTGCACTTATTTTAAGCGTATCTGCCCGTGTACATATATCATAACTATGTTCATTACGAAATATTAGCTGGAATTGATATTACTAAAATTACTGATCCCGTGAAAACCTGTATGTACGTGGGCTGTAACAAAAATAGTGGCAACACTACTTTAGAAGTGATACCAGACGGAGTTAATTGTTGTAACATCTGTCACTTGTTCATATATGTCTGACCTATCTTACATTAAATGGACTCGTCCGTACGTCTCAATGCGCATGTGCTTTAGAGAAAAAAGTCTCCTCTGAGTTGTCGCTCTAAGCTGTTGTATTTCGTCATGTTTAAAAAGCAGGAACAACGATCGTGGTTGAAAATTCAATATGCCATGGCCATACAGCACGAAAATGTCATGGAGGTCTTGTGGAAGCATATGGGGAGACGGCATAATCATACAGGACTACTCGGCCGCGCACGGCACACCCTGTATCTGATCTGTACCGTCGCTGGGAGTAGGAAGTGTTTTTTCAATCTACCACAATCACTGTACTTAAGCCCCTGTGATTATGGTTTGGTTCCTAAGACGAAGGAACCACTTCGTGACATTCGATTCCAGACTGTTTCCGAGATTCTAGGCATTAAGGTGGTTAGTCAGAAACGTCAACAGAACAGGATTTTCTAACATAGTGAGACTTCTTATCTCTGCTGTCCCATTCGCACAAAACACAGCAAAATTTTGTGAACCCAAGTTGCAAGCTAAACAATAAAGCAATGACCTTTAAATAACCACAGATGTACCATTTACATTTTTCATACTGGATTTTCTCTAAAACCAGTTTCATATGTTCATATGTCTCTTTCATATCAGCGGCATGCGCTACAGGTTTTTGATGGAAGTTCATTGCCAATATGTAGCAACACAGCCTTCAAACTAACTTTAGAAGATTCTATGAACAATCGCCACTCATTTGGCTGGTGTTGATGCCCAAGAGTTTCCATAACAGAACAAATATCATTGCAACATACAATGCCATTTTCTTCAGAGAAAGAGTCTTTGAAAGCAGTATGGCGGCTACGATAACTACATATTCTTACATCTTTTTGAAGTAGATTCCAGCCTTTGAGTCTGGAAGTTAAAACTTCAGCTTGCTGTTTAGACAGGTTTAAGTCCCGAACAAGGTCATTGAGGTCTTGTTGATTGGGAAAGTATGAACAGCTACTGCCTTCATATGTAACATCATTTTCATTTCCATCTGAATCATTTTCTGTTTGAGGTAGGTCAGAATCAGAGTTATGATTTAAGGTCATATCTGCATATACTGGTACGGGGAACTCTTCATTTTGTAAGACAGGCCTCATTGCAGATAGTAAATTCGGATACTTAACTGTATATTTTGATTTAGATGTGATTCCTTTAATATTGGTTAAACAAAAATAGCAATCAGTTAGATGATCCTTCGGTTCCCTCCAAATTATGGGAATTCCAAATGGCATATGATGTGCTCTATTTTTCCTTCCAATCAACAGTCTAACACACGAAATACAGCATTTATTTGGGGTCCAGGTCTTATCAAAATCGCCCACTTGACAACCAAAGTAAAGTTCATAACACTCGTTCACAAATGGTGTGAAATTTCGCCTCTGAGACTTGAAGGCCAACTCACCACAAATATAGCAGAAATCATCTGCGTGATTTATACACTTTCGTGGCTTGATGAAAGAAGAAAACTCTAAAACACAACACACACAATACACATCTAAACAGAAAGGAAGGAAATATATTTACACTAGTGATATTCTAGCTAACAAGCTCACAGTCAGCCCAATACTGACACAGTGCAATGCAGATTAACAGGTCTGAGCATGTTAAAACACGAATGAACCTGCACAGTCTTGTCTTTTGGTGGTTCAGCATGACATTACATATAATTTCCTTAAATACAGCTTGAATAAAATCGCTACATATAAGGTAAGGGTTCATGTGACAGGTCAAAGAGAATGTTAAATCAATTTTAAAAAAGTAGCTGTCACAAAAAAACTGTGCCTGGTGGAAAACGTCTGACTACGTATCTGAATTCAGTATGAAGAAATGCACTAGGTTCACTAATCAGATTTCCTTGTGAAGAAAACCTTGTCGACCAGTGTCATTGGCACTATCAAAGTTACAACCTAAGTAATTTCTTAAAAATATATATTCATCCGTGATAAGAAATCAGACGCCATAGTTTATATTTTTAAATAAAAGTACAAAAATTAGAAATATTAACTTTTACAACGCAAGTAACAATTTATTTTTCAGAGCGAATTAATACAATTATCACAAAATCGATTTTTTATATGCGTATCAGTCTCGAAAAAAATCTGTTCATGTACTAGTTTGATTTTATGTGAGTATAAGGCATGCGGATAGAGTATGGAAAAAATAGAGTAGACAATAGTATTAGAAATCGAGATATCGGATCGTATTTCCTGTGTTACGATATAAAATCATAAGCACTTATAACGTTGAAGTCTCTCACATCAATTTCCGGAGAATAAAATTTGATTGAAGTACCGTAATGAAATGGCGAACCGTAAACTTTTAGAGCCAGCAATGAAAAGAAGTAAAATGTTTCCAATACATATTTTTTGGTCCTGTATTAACTTTGGCGGCACTACACGAACCACATAACCGTTATTGTATCTCCAGATCCATCTATCGCCCCTTTAGTCTCAGCCTATTTTTGAGCATGCATTTCATACTAAGCATATTACTTTGTATCTTTTTTTTTACAAAGGGAGGTAAGTGTAAGATTTCTAGCATAGCTGAGATTGTAACGTAGCTTGTAAAATTTTGTGAATATGGCAATGAAATAGTATTCGCTAGTGTGTCATTATTTCTGGGATATTTCCTTTTTGTTTTGCGTTTAGAAACTAAAACAAGAATGTGAACAATGGAGTCAAAAATATATAAATATAGAGAAAATAAATATCTGTGTATAGGATAAGAAAGAGAAAACATAAATTTCAACAATGGAGAAGAACTAAAACCTACTATTGAATGTACTTATTTAGGAACAAAATTATACTATTCAGGCCAAACACAGTGGAAATTCAAAACAGAATCGCACAAAAAGCAAGATGCAATAAATGCTTTAAACTCTATTTGGTAGAAAAAATATACAAACATAGAAAATTAAAAATATATGAAACCATAGTTCAGAGTATTCTAACATACGGTGCTGAAGTTCGGCAAATTCTTACCAGGGAAATGAAAAAAAATGTTAAATACAGAAATGGATGTTTTAAGAAGATCAGCTGGAAAATCTAGAATGTATAGAATACGAAATAAAGAAATATGGGAAACTATGGGTGTACAATAGAAGCCTGACATCACAAAAATTATATAAAAGAAAAGATTAGAGTAGTATGCCATTTCAAAAGAATGCCAGAGCAAAGATTGCCTAAACTTATTATCCCAATAGATACGAGAAGCAAAGGAAGACCAAAGAAAACCTGGATAGAAGGCGTGCAAGCATCTATGATTTATCAGAGGATTGGAGGAAGATCAATGGACGGTCAGAGAGGAATGGCGTTTGGTTTCCGGAAGTTGGTAGCAGCTGTCATGATATCAGATGATGATGATTGTGTACTGTAAAATTCCAAAGCGAATACAAGAAATATTTTTTTTGTAATTTTGTATGAGATAAAACATTACATGTAACAATATAATGTGTCACGTACTGCTCTTTAAATTTTATTTAGTGCTTAATTTTAACAACTTTTAATTTATGAAAAAAATTATTTTTCTGAGGTCGTGACTGCTGGAATGCCTATAAATACTTATAAGGGCACATACGAGTTTTTGAAAAAATATTTCTTTATATGATACACTTAAAAATGTTAAAATTAATTTTTTTGCAAATGCCCTAAGCTGTCTTTCGATATTCCTGGTGTTCTCTCCTGGGATGGCGTACTTGTAACCCACTTCTAAGGTTGGGGCGCTTGGAAGGCGGGGTTACGTTGCCCCGATGATATGATGAGTGATGATGCTGAAGATGATAGTGGTGCGCCAGGAGAGTCCCTAATCCTAAGCTTAATTTGATGATGATTGCGATGTACATATGATTTCGGGGACCGTTTGGACCTTAAAGTTTCCCTGACATTTCTCTTACAGGTGAGGAAAAACCCCGATAAAAACCTCACCCAGAAAAACTGTCCCGACCGGGGATCGAACCCGGGCCCGCTGCGTGACAAGGCAGTACACTACCTCGAGACCACAGCGGTGGACAAAATGAAAATATTTAAAGCTGTTATATTATTTGGATGCGAAACACAGACTGCTAATTTAAGAGAAGATGTAATATTGCAAGTATTTGAGAACAATGTTCTTAGGAAAATGTTTAGACAAAAATGAGAAGAAAAGACAGGAGAGTCGAAAAGACTACATAACAGTGAAATAGACGATCTTTATGAGAAGAATGATAAAGTAAGACAAATTAAGTCTGAAAGATTGCAATGAGCAGGACATGTGGCACGAAAGGAGAATGAAATAGGAGCAGGGAAACGTTTCCTTGTAAGGAAAACCAGAGGGAAAGCGTCTAGTAAGTGGGCCAAGAACGAGGTTGAAGAATATGATTAATCATTATTTAAGGGAGAGGTGGGAGAATAACTCTATCCTTGATTTAAGGGAAGTAAAATATGCATGGGATGATTAAAACCATAGAACAGAATAGGAATGCATGGAGAGCTTATATCCGTGCTGCCAAGAATCTACATTTTCGATAGTACCAGCGAGTTAGATAGTTAATACCATACTTCTCTTCTAGGTGTTCGTTGATAAATTATAATACCCACAAATCGCCCATGACATGCCCAAAAGAAGATATTAGTGGTTGATATTTCTCCTGCATTTGCTACGATATAGCCATAGGCATATTTTGTTATTAATTTATAAATGGATAGTATATTACGATGCGATGTTGGCATGTGGTTTTTAGAGAAGCGAGGAAAATGTTTAAAAACCGAGTGATAGCGAGGTTTTTAATTTCCGAGATTCTGTAAAACATTTCAGAAACGTGCGTCGTACATTATTTTTTGCGCGATGGTTGTTTTAAAATAATAAATAATAGAAAAATAATAGCATCTTTGTTGGAAATATTTACGTTCATTATAAACAACTGACTAACGTTAACAGTGTGGGCAATGTTATTTAGTAGGAATTACAGGAGGCCGTGACAATAATATAGCCATAAAATGACGGCAAGTACGTATTTAATGTTTTATATTGTTTCAAATAAAGTTAAATTCATTTAAAATGCAGTGATTTTTTTCGTATAACGTATATTAACACTACCTTTTGGATATTTTTTGTATATATAGATTGTACATAGTATACATAAAGGTTAGTGGTTTTACTTCCCACACGTGGTTTGTAACATGTAGTATTACAGTATAGTTATTTTATTACAGTGTAGTTATTTAGGTTGGCAATCCCGAAGTGTAGAAAGTTGAACTTTCTATCATTGTCGCCATTGCTGCCAGTATGTCAGAAAGCACTATCGCGCAAAAAAATATGTTTAGTATAAATTCCATATTCCTTTAAATGATCTATATTATACTAATTGGTTCAATTGACAATACAAGATGGTTACTTAGAATTATAACTTTTTTGCTTGAAATGGCTTATTTAATTATTATGACCTACAGTATGTCAATTTGTTATTCATACACTTAGATTTTATAATTGAAATAGCACAATTTTAATTCTCAGAATATTGCAATTATATTTTGCCATTAACTAAACATTTTCAGGTACACTTCTTTACATAATATATACAAATCAACAAATTCTATAAACATTTAACGTATGATATATTTAAAAAAACTTTAAAAGTTGTAAATTTTATAGTCACTTTTCTATTCATACAGTCAGAATGGGGAAAAAATAAAGAAAATGAAGAAAAAAATGAACTGTCCTTAATACTTTGTAGGGTAACCTTTAGCATTAATAACAGCTTGACATATACGCTGCATGGATCTAACAAGCATATCTCATATCTGAGTACTGATTTTGCACCATTCTTCAGTAACTACCTTCTTCAATTCTTCTTTGGAAGAAGGATTTCTGCTGTGGACCCTAGGTTTCAAAAACGCCCATAAATGTTCTATAGGGTTTAAGTCAGCAGATTGAGGAGGGGTTTTCAATTGCTTTGGCACGTTCAAAATCAACCAAGTCTTATTTAAGTCCGCCGTATGTTTGGGGTCGTTATCTTGTTGGAACATGTACGTAGGGAGCATATCCAATTTTGCTGCACTTTGTTTAACATTCTTACGAAGAATGTCGTTATACACAAATTTGTCCATAACATTGTCAATGAACTGTATATTGCCAACCCCTTTTGCCGACATACACCCCCACGACATTATAGACCCACCTCCATGTTTTAGTGTAGGTATTGTATTGGTCACATCATTATCCGCTTTGGCTTTTCTCCAGACTCTATGAATGCCATCTGAACCGAACAGGTTGATTTTAGTCTCATCAGACCAGAGAACATTATTCCAAAATGCCTGTCCCTTATTTACATGTTCTTTTGAAAACTGTAGTCTTACAACACGGTTCTTCTTACTTACATACGGCCTTTTTCTAGTCATTCTTCCATGATAGCCATTTCTGCGTAACACCTTCCGACTGTCTCGGTACATACCTTTCTACCAGTATAAACTTCTAGGGTAGACCGTAATTTTGGAGCACTAATTCTGGGGTTGAATTTCACTTGTCTCATCAATGGTTCTCTCCTCCTTTTCACTTAACGTCTTTTGTTTAGGTTTTCTTGGAACATTCTCTACTGAACCTTTATACTTGAATTTATTTAGTATATACTGTACTGTTGCATGACATTTGCCTATCAGCCGCCCTATTTTTCTCAAAGAATATCCCTTAAGTGTAAGATTTACAATTGTTTCCTTGAGATCAGAACTGAGTTCTTTATATTTACCCATTTTGAAGGCGACTGACTGTCAGTGTACACAACCAGCACAGTAGGCAGAAGTAAACAAATGCAGCACAACTTATTCATGTTGCATTAATGTTTAAGCAAGTTAGACAAGCAAATATACTGCAGTGTTTTCTTTAGTGTATGAATAGCAAATTGGCTTGTATTTGAGTGTAATAAAGATTATTTATTTTGATAAAATTATGTTTATTTTATAATTAAGTTTTGAACTACATATTTAGATAAACTTAGTGTTTCCTTCAAACCACAATAAATATTTTTTTCTTTACTTTTAAAAACGTTCTGAAAATTGGATTTTTATTAATAAAAATGCCTATGTATAAATACAAAATTGACATACTGTATATGAAATTAAAATAGAACTATGATACTAAACAACATATCAAAATAAATACCTGGCAGGCGCCTTTCTATAAAAATAATTAACCTAGTGGAGGACGACGCCACCTGCCGGGTATTGATTTTAATAATTAATTTTGTACATATGTATGTTGTGTTTCGTCGGCGATGTTATATAGTTGCACACAACATCACCTTGCTTGCTGCACTCAACTGTAGTTACACAGCTGGTAAGTTCTAATCGCTGTTAGAGTTCGGCCGCTCAAGCACTTAAGCGGACCTGAAGATGGGGTACTTAGAATTACTAAAGAAATTTGCCGGACTCACAATTTTGTTAACACTAATTTTATTACAATACTTACAAGTTCTTACACGTGGAGACTATTAGCTGTAAGACGAACTTCTTGGTGCACAAGATGTAGATGGACACGTGGTGTATTCAAATCACTCACACGAAGTTGCGTTGAAGCACGTGGCGTGAATTGAAGTTATGCTTAAATTTCTAAATATATTGGTCTCTAAGAAGCACCAAATATATGCTTAAGGCCCCCGCGTGGACCTGATGATTAGATCCTAAAAGATCCGATCTGAAGAGGAAATATCGAGCCTCTACCCGGAGACAGTGAAAAACACGACCACTCTAGTACACGTTTATTCAAAGAATGCTGATACAACATGGCAACCGGAAGTTCGTCATACCGCTTTACAAAAACCTTGTAAACCAAAATGTACCTATCGACAACTTGATAAGTACAAATAGTCAACATATTCCCCACCTTGAGTACTCTCAACACTACAATTGCATAGAACATGTATACATAAGAACAACAAAACAAAATAATACTTAATATGTTACAAAATTGAAACACAGCACATTTAATGATTCCAAAACCTTACTCATTATTCTAGACAATAGTAAAGCCGCACAAAGCTCAAGCCTAGCAATAGACTGCGTTTTCAAAGGAGCTACTCTTGACTTAGCAGTTAATAGACCTATGTAAACTTCATTTTCCATGGAAATGGATTTCACATAAACACAAGCTCCATAAGCGCCTTCAGAAGCATCTGAAAAGCCATGAATTTCAACCCTTTTAGCATTCTGAAAGGGTAATACCTTTCTTGGCACCTTTATTTCGTTAAGAACATGAAGATTTCTATGAAGCTTAGTCCAATTTTCATAGACAGTTAGAGAAGAATCCAATGGATCATCCCAATTCATATCTAATTGCCATAACTGTTGTAACAACATTTTACATTTGATTACCACACATGCAAGTAGTCCCAATGGATCAAATATAGAAGCTACACAAGACAATATACTTCTTTTTGTAACAACTCCTAAGTTTGCCTTGATATTGATATTTATTTTGAAAACATCACTAGCAGGATGCCATACAATACCCAATGTTTTTACGGAATCTTCTTTGGTTAATTCCAAAAGAGAAGAACGTTCTAAGTCCTCTGACGGAACATTAGACAAAGCATTTATTTCATTGGATGACCACTTCCGCAAATGAAAATGTGCACCATCCAATATACTACTTAATTGCTCTTGGAGTTTCTGAGCCCCTTCAATGGAACTTTCCGCCGTCAGCAAGTCGTCAACATAAAAACATGAACGAATTACTTCAGCCATTTGAGGCTGAGTTCGTTGACATTCGTTTGCAAGTTCTACAAGGCATCTTGTAGCAAGATACGAGGATGGAGTACAACCATATGTTAGTCGTCAACCTATAATCCTTAATTTCATCATCAGGAGAATCTCTCCAGACAATTCTTTGAAGATCCCTGTCTGCAGGATGAACTTCCACACACCTATACATTTTTGCAATGTCAGCTGACAATGCAACAAAGTAGGTTCTAAACCTAAGAACAATAGATAACAAGTCAGGTTGTAAGACTGGACCTGTCATTAACATAGAGCTCAAAGAGACCCCATTAGAGGAAGGACAACTAGCGTCGAATACTACTCGAAGCTTAGTAGTGGTACTGTCTTCCTTTATTACATAGTGATGAGGTAGGTATATTTTAATGATTGATCATTTTCATTTTCTATATGGACCAACTCCATATGACCTAGACTCATATACTCTTTCATAAAAGTTACATAGTCACTTTTATGTTTAGGGTTTTTATTAATTTCCCTTCCATGTGCTTCAATCTTTTGATAGCATTGTTCCTTGACAAGGCCACCACAGGAGCTTCTTCTTTAATAGGAAGCTTTACCATAAATTTTCCAGTTTCACTTCTGGAAACGTTCTCAGAAAAGTGCAATTCACATGCCTTTTCTTCAGGAGTTAGCACTGAACTATTCAACTCCTCCAACGTCCAAAATTCTTGTAGTTTGGAATGCAAAGAATCTAGTTTTGCTAAATTAACATTACGAGGTTTCTTTATCTTACTCTCGAGGCAAGAATCAGGAAATTTCCCTGAAAGAATATAACCAAAGCGGCTCTCAATCAACGTCGGAAATCCTTTCCTAGATAACACATTTGTTAGTACAACATCATAATACACATCTGCGCCTAGCAGTATTGAAACCTCAGAAGGTTCATTAAACCTTTCATCGCTAAGACAAATATGATCTGGAATTCTCCAGTCAGATATTTCAATTTTCTCAGCCGGCAGTTGTGTGGTTATGGATTTACCACAGCACAATTGACATTAATACAAAGTCAGAAACCCTAGATAAAAGTTGTAAATCACATATTGAATTTACTGGACAAGCATTAATATTCCCTATACCTATTACGGGAAGACTACAAGCTTTAGTTTTAATACCTAGCCTTTTAACTAATTCAGCAGAAACAAATGAGAGCTGACTCGCAGAATCTAAAAGAACACGAACTGGGATCACTTCCCCACCATTCGTCCTCACTCCAACACAAGCAGTACTCAACAGTACATTGCTGCCTAGGCCGCTTAATACTTTCATTGCGGCAGTAGAAATTGATTGAGAAGCTTCGCTATAGTAAGTTCTTTCTCCCTTGAATTTACCTTATAATTTGAATCTGCATTACTAGGGCCATCAATATTACTGTTGTGATAGTGTAATAATTGATGAGTCCTCTTATTACATTTACTACAAGGCTTCTGTTTACAATCACTACTTCTATGTCCTTTTGCCAGACATAAAAAACATATGTTGTTCCTTTGAACAAATTCCCTTCTTTCCTTAAATGATGAACCCTTAAATTTTCTACAATTATCAATGACATGATTATGTACATTACAATAAAGACATTCATTAGAATCATTGTTGCTGGCAGCAAGCACGACTTCAGCTTAGGTTTGCTATGACTGTCAGCTGTTGAAAATTTCTTACAATCTGATAATTCTAATGTTTGACATTTCCTTTCCAGGTAGTCTATCAAATCATCCAATTTTGGTATCTCATCAGCTGAGAATTTACCTTCCCATTCACTGCGATGGTTTGATTTATTTTATTCAAGACAATTTCTTGTACAAGTAATTCTCCAAGGGCACATTTGATTCTAAATTTTCAATAGCTGCTACATTTCCCTTAACAGCGTTGACTAATTTCCTATAATCTACAAATGAACCAGAATTACAACTATTTAAGTCTAACAGCTGCTTAACGTGCTGACCTAAAATTAATCTATTATTATAGTAGCGTGATTCAATCACGACCATGCTACTTCGTAGTTCTGAGGACATATTTGCAGGTTGTCTAATAAGCCCCTTGGTTCTCCCTCAAGAGAAGAGATTAAGTATGTAGCTTTTGCACATTGTCTAAACTATCATATTTGCAACAAGACTCATAAAAGTATTTCGGAAACTTAAATACTTAGTAAGTTCACCCTTAAATTTAGGTAAGTTTATAGCTGGTAATTTTAAACTATTACTCCTATTTGATGTTTCAGATACATGAGACCCTGTAGGAGATCTTGGTCTTTCAAAAACATTCATGAGTTCCCTAAATTTTATAGAAAGTTTATCAAATCTTTCTTCAAAATTATCATGCTCCTCGGCATGAGCTTCAGAATTTTCACAACCTATTTCCAGCTCTAAATAGTTCTTAACTTCTGTGAACTGAATCCCTACATCAGTTAATCTATCTTGTTTGATTGATAATTCAGCTATAGATAAATTTTCCCTTTGCAAATATTTTTCTAGCTGTGTAAGTGAACGCTTAAGCATGCTTCGCTTTGCAACTGCTTTTGATTCGCTATCGAGAGCCATTGTTACTGGATTTGAATTTCGTACATAAACTCGATAATCTAACACTTACAAATATAGTTAAATAAAATAATATTTAACCCTAATTAAACAAAATATGTGCCCAACACAAAATAGTTTTCAGAAAACATACACAATATATATATAACAATTGTATTAACGTACCTTTAGATTTCCACCTTTCTTAACATGTAACTTACTAATGGCAATTGTTTCCCATAAATAATCACTAATGATTTATTTCTACTGAAATTAATTATCTTTACTGAAAATGTGACTAACACTTTTATATTCAGCAATCTTTACTTTAAACACAACCCCCATGAAGTGTTTTAATTATTTTCTTGAACAAAAGACCATAGAAAATAATTAATTTGACTAATAATTGCCATTAGTGTTAATGTACTAATTATACTTCCTTGAAATGTCCAAGACGGTTGGTATGGAACACAATGCATGTAAATATAATGTTCCAAACACCAGATTTATGTTGGCACAACTGCAGCACCTTAGGTCACTCTTGCTGTTTAACCTTCCTTGTTAAGGAGTAAGAAACTGAGGTCTAAATGATGTATTTTTTCCACTTCTCACTTTTGAACACTAATGAAGACTTCTTGTCGCTCATTTAATTCGCAAAGTTCCTAAATATAGAAGCTGCGCTATTCGCATTGTCTACTAATATTTCAATATGGCTGCCTACTATCACGTGACCGCCTCAGTACATATGCACTAAACACCACGTGCTCAACTTTCGTAATTTTCAGTTCTTCCAGCTCTCTTTGAATATAATCACCACAGTAAATGTTTTTATATTCACTATAATATATCACCACAATTGTTAATACTGACCGTTTTTGACCAAATGTTTCATGAGATCCGTACAGTTAAGCCCAAATGCTTCTCGATAATCCGGCCCGGAGGACCATTTGTGGTCTTCGGCGATATCCGGCCCGGAATGACCATGTGTTTCGTCGGCGATGTTTTATATAGTTGCAACACAACATCACCTTGCTTGCCTGCCCTCCACTGTAGTTACACCTCTGGTAAGTTCTACTCGCTGTTCGAGTTCTGCGGCGGCGGGCCGCTCAAGCACTTAAGCGGAACCTGAAGATGGGGTACTTAGAATTACTAAAGAAATTTGCCCGGACTCACAATTTTTGTTAACACTTTTTTAATTACAATACTTACAAGTTTCTACCCGTGGAGACTATTAGCGGTAAGACGAACTTCTTGGTGCACAAGATGTAGATGGACACGTGGTGTAATTCACATCACCTCACAAGACGTTTCGTTGAAGCACGTGGCGTGAATTGAAGTTATTCTTAAATTTCTAAATATATTGGTCCTCCTAAGAAGCACCAAATATATGCTTTAAGGCCCACGCGTGGAACCTGATGATTAGATCCTAAAAGATTCCGATCTGAAGAGGGAAAATCGAGCCCTAAACCCTGAGACAGTGAAAACCGAAAACACGACCCACTCTAGTACAACGTTTTATCAAAGAATGCTGATTACAAGACATGGCAACCGGAAGTTCGTCATACCGCTTTACAAAAACCTTGTAAACCAAAATGTACCTATCGACAACTTGATAAGTACAAATAGTCAACATATGTTTATGAAATTTTTTTATTTATTTATAAACAGGTTTACAATGTAATAAAACATCTTCCTTTGCCCAAAGCTTTTAAAAATTGTATCTTGTTTATCCACTCTTCTCTATCTTTCCACTCAAATTCTTCCAGATCTATCTCCTAATACCTCTTCTTACATCATCCATCAATTTAAATCTAGGTCGACCTCTCTTTCCTTTCCCAGGTGGAATCCATTCAAAAGCTTGTCTATGTTATCTTGTCTCTAGCATTCTACGTAGCCTATGTGACAATAGCATTCTAGTTTCCTGTATCTCACCAAATCTAATATTGAATTTTGGACTTTCAATGGGACTTTAATATTCATTTTATCAGAATTGCATATAATATATTTAAATAGTGCTTGATACAATAGCAATTTGTTATTTTAAAGTAATTTTTCCGCATCTAAACATAACCCATTTTTTACTCTGTTTATCGTTTACTTTGTATATATATCACAGAGGAAATAGGAGTAAGTATCCTTAAAACCACCAAGGTAAAGCAGTTGCTGGATTCAAATCTCTAACCTGATCACTTGATTCTAGTTTTATTCAATAGTCAAAGTAAATGCTACGTTGAAATTTCATTACCATAAACCATTTCATTAAAGGGTTTGTGAAAATTTCACAACATACCTGTATAAAGACTACAAACAACATATAATATATGATGGACAAATTAAGTACGCAGATTGATAGTACGAATTATTTGGGCTACAAATAATTAAAAATATCTTCCACAATTTGGGTCGAAAATTAACGATTTTATCGGTACAAATCTTCTGAAGAGATTTTTATTCGTGAACCCTCTATTACTTTATATTGCAGGTTAGACCAAATATAAGTCAATTAGTAATTTATATCGGAGCACATGATATTGCTTCCAGTTTGTAAATTATTTTAAATTGCACTAATGATATTGGGTTTTAATTTCATAATTAAATACTATTTATGTGTGTGTTATTTTTTTGTTCTAATAATGGCGGGTTTTCAACCTACAGAATAATGAACGTAATATTGAAATTAACTTACTCAGGTTGCTGTTCGCATGCAATAGCTGTTAATGCAACTAATATGAAAATGTTCTGCCTAAGCCGGAATTTTAACAAAAGATCTTAACCCGGAGATCTTGGGTTCAAAACCCAATGTAGGCAGACTTTTTTCCTTTGTTTGTATTCAGAATAATTTATATTAGCGACATTATTTCGTTTCTGTTACTTCCATTTGATAATTATATTCTTACTTACTTAATACAGACTTTCCACTTTACAGCAGTTTGCCCTTGATTCCTGCTTTCCAGAGATTCCTATCTTCCCATTGACCATCTTCCATACCCCTCTTCATCATGGCATCATATATTCCCTCATACCATGCTCTTCTACTTCTCCCCCTCTTCCTTCTGCCTGGTACCATCCAATTCAACACCTGTTTAGGCCACTGGTCTTCCGACATCCGTTGTACATCTCCATACCACTGTAGAGCTCTCTTTGTTATCCTATCGATAACAGTTTCTTGTGCATCCATTTCTTGTCTGATATATGTATTTCGAATATGTTGTAGCCTGGATATTCTCATACTTCTCCGTAATCCATCCATTTCTGTCGCCAAGATTCTTTTCTGCATCCTTTCATTTATTGTCCAACTTTCTGATCCATATGTAAGTATACTTCCTATTATTGTCTGTATAATCTCTTCTTTTTTTTCTGGTCAAATTTCTATTCCATAAAAGACCATTCAGGGATCTAATCGCCTTCCTTGCACAATTTACTCTGTTAATAATATAATTTTCACAAGTACCAGATTTATCTATTATAGATGATAATTATATGCTTTCCAATTAATTCTCTCTCTTACGTACCTGAGTTCATATTACATAAATTTTCGTTTCGTTACATAAGAACGCTTAAATACATTGTTATCTGTATTTGTATTTCGTTCTGTATTCATTATCGGTAACGTTCTGCTTGTATTAATCCGGGGTGTATGAAATAAATTACGTTTTTGGTCTTGTTTTTATATAGAAATCCAAGCTTTTTGTGTTGCAAACCAACATATTATTAACATAGTCATTACAATATAAAGATAAATTACAGAATGCAAAACAATATGCCGATGTCTTTTGTACGTAATATAATAGACATTACATTCATTATTCTTTAAATATGCAGTTTTTATTTTTTTTATTCAGGATTGTTTCTCTTATTTACACAGGTATCCTCGACCAAAATATACAATTTGTTTTTTCCACACTTCATGATCTTGTGAGTCTGCTTCTGCCATATTTATCTTCTTCGTGTTGTCTTAAATTCCCTTTATCCATGTTCGGTTTGGTCTACCACGTTTCCCTTTTGCAGGAGGTATCCATTTCAATACTTATTTGTTTGTTTCTGTGCCCCTTCTTCTCATTATACGTCTATACCATCTTAGTTGAATTTCTTCAATCTCTTGTAGGATATCCTTTCGTTCATTCATAATTAAATATGCAGTTTAATTCAGATAAAAATGAACAAAACATTTTATTATGGTATGAAAAGTGTTATTTAACCCAATACTTTTATCCTTCCTCCTTTTTCAGGTCTTACACCAATCCCATGAATTACCAGCTAACCACAGGTCTAGTCTACTGTAGGAAGGAAATATAAAATCTGAATCGCACACAGTATAAAGTCGTATGTGTCTGTGACTAGTAGTAAGACGTCAGCATCATCGTTTAAGACTAAACACTAAGATTATATAAAATCCCCTACCCCGCCGGAAATCGAACCCAGGCCGTCGTACACTATGAATTTTTTTCAGTCTATCCGGCCAAAAATAAATTATCAATACGTAACGGTCAATTTTCATCAATTTTGGTATCTAGCTTCAATTAATCACGTTAGCAAAATATTTTTATTTCAAATAAAAGTGTTAAATAATTAATTATACAAATTAGTTAAGTGATAATTCTAACAAATTCGTGAATGTAACCATGGAACGTTTAAAGGTAAAGAAAGTGATCCAACAACTGGCGTTAGGCGCCCTGGTGAAGAGTGTATATGTGAAAAAAAAAGGATATATCCCGTTAGGAACATATATCTCTGGTAAATGCGGTCCGATATATACGATTATGACCATCGGATTGGAAAACTTCTCACAAAATAACTCGTTCATAAATGTAATATTCACTTTCATTTAGCTAGTTTAATGAAATATGCATGGATTATGTTATGATATAATATATTTGAAATTAAATTAGGTATAAATAAAATTATCGGAGGACCAGATTCTATAAATAGACTCGCAATATATGAAATCCACACTTTAATTTTGCTAAGTAATTTATTCTTGAAGTATCATTTATTATGTATTTAATATTATAAGTGCCAATTTATTTTATATAAATGTAATCCACAAACTATTCAGTTACAAGTTAAACGCAGAAATATTAGCATGTCCTTTCGTTAGGACACATTTCTACAAGCTCACCTGATAAGCAGCACGTCCGTACTCTCGGACAAATTACCAGTGAATGGTGTACTGGTGCCAAGCGAGGCGATGAAAAGAATTGCAAGATGAGGTATAAACCCCCATAATGTTTCCGTTCAAAACTTTCTAGAAGCTACAAGTAGATTCGAAAAGAGAATTAGACAATTAATAATGGCTAAGCCAATAACAGATTGGTAAATAATTAATTTATAATAATAGGCAATGGGAGACTAATAAAATAAAGGAAATTAAAGAAATTTCAGTGCCGCCATATAAAAAATGTAAATGTAAATATCCTCAACTCGTGTCCAACTCAGGGTCGGGTCGAGGAACGAGACGAGATAAAGCCCCTATATTTATAGAGCTCTGTGAACTACAAGGGTACTGGTCGACCATCCCTTACGCACCGTCACAGAAGCGGATGAACGAAATGAAACGAAATGGATGACATGAGTATGGAGAAATGATGGAATGAAATTTATGGCAGAGGAAAACGGGAGAAACCCAAGATAAACCTGTCCAAGCTCCGTTTCGTCCACCACGAAACCCACTTGAAGTGACCGGGACTCGATTTCGGTAAGAGGCGAGCGTCTAACCGCTTGCGCCCATATTAACAAATAAAAATTATTTTAAAAAATATAATGAATTTGAGGACAGAGAATAAACAACTTAATGTAATTAATTACATAAACTAATACCAGGTAGTGTAAAGTAATAATAAAATATGAAATAAAATATAAAAATAATAGAAGTACGAACTTACAGATTCGTCCACGGCCCTTTGGATAGCAGGAGATTAAAACTACCTCGAGGTCCGAAACATCTAAATGTACTCATTTCAATTAACTACATATCTTTACATAATTCATATATTCATCTGTACTTTCCTTCAATCATCTTCCATACTTGTTTACTCTTTATCGCCATTAAATATTTAAAGCTATATCTAATATATAAAAATTAATATTTGTTTATTCGTACTTTATACGCGGCCATGCCGTTGATCCGATTGTGATGGGGCGTTTTCCAAAATATTCAGGATATTCCCGGGATGAACATAGGCTATACGAGAGTTGTGATACTCAACTCCTACACCATTAAAATCGCACTTTGTAGTGGAAAACGTGGAAAAAAAGTAGCTTTTTGGACGCTTAAATGGCTTACGCTGCCTAAACTATACCAAATACACAACATTAATGTACACAGAATTGAATTTCTCAAAAAGCCCTACAAAAAAGTCCGCGACAGCATATGTTTCTCTCTTACGGATAACTCACAATAACCATTTTTGTCTTTCATTGATGCCAGGAAGATCGAGGCAAGTACGTAGATTCCTGTTGAAGGATAGCAGCACATGGCAGGCATTCTTTTACGGATAACTCACAATAACGAATTATGTCTTTTAGCTCATTTATGCCAAGAAGATCGAGATAAGTAGATTCCCGGGCACACCGAGTAATCAGCACGGGCAATCTTAAAATAATTACGATATACATTTATAATTATTTTTCATTTTACTTATTCAACTAATCATAAGAAGTACATTAATTTTTTGTCTCTGAGCTCATTTATGCCTAAAAAAACGGGATGAGTAGATTCCCGGACAACGCCGCGTAAACAGCACAGGGTATCTAATAATAATTACGTTGGCCTATAAATGCTTTTTATTTGTACTTATTGAACTAAACATAAAGCACATTAATTTTCGTATTTCAGCTCATTTATGTCAAGAAGATCGGGATAAGGAGATTCCCGGGCAACGCCGGGTAATCAGCACGAGGTATCTAAAAAATATAAATTTATAATTATTTTTCCTTTTACTTATTCAACTAAACATAAAATCACATTAAAGTTTTATTTATTTAGACGTAGCAGCGCACGCCGGGTATTAGCTAGTCGTAAATAATTCTTAATATATTATTCATTACGTCCTGTAATATGTTATTTGAAATTGGTTATTCTGCATTGAAACTGTGAAATTGCTAGTATGAACTACCAAATAAAACGAGGTAACAAATATTGTTGGCTGTATTTTCCGTGCAGTGTAAATTGAATTCCTAAAGGAAATGTAGTACCGCATTTTTATGTAAGCTAACCACTAATACCCTATAACTCAAAGCTTACGGCTAACTATGAAAAAAATTGTTCATAGCACATTTTTCTGAAGCTTTTACTTTTAATAATTACTCTAAGCGGATTAATTAAACAGCACTTCTTTTAAAAAGTCAATACTTACTTACTTACTTACTCACTGGCACTATCGAACCCGTAGGTTCACGGCCGCACGGACATAAGCCCTCCATACATCCCTATCCTGAGCTAATGCTTTCCAATCATTCCCTGTATAATCTACTTCCCTCAAATCATAGTTAATGTTGTTCTCCCACCTCATTTTTGGTCTACCAACTGGGCGTTTTCCTTCTGGCTTTCCTACAAGAAGTTTCCATGCAAGTCTTTCATTCCCCATATGTGCAACATGTCCTGCCCATCGCAGTCTACGAGACTTAACTGTTCTTATTATATCTGGCTTCCTATAAAGACCATGTAGTTCATTGTTATGTAGTCTTCTCCATTCACCTGTCTGTTCATCTCTCTTTGGTCCAAAAATTTTCCTAAGTACTTTATTCTCAAATACCTGTAATCTCCTTTCCTCCCTTAAAGTAAGAGTCCATGTTTCGCACCCATATAATATAACTGGTAGAATAATAGTTTTATATACTTTCAGTTTAACGTTTTTTTGAAAGGAGTTGGGACGTCAAGAGTCTCTGTAAAGCATAATAGCACGCATTTCCAGAAAATTGAGCCTATGTTTAATTTCTTTCCGTATCTCATTCCCTATTTGTGATTATTGTTCCTAGGTATATGAATTCAGCCACTTCCTCAAAATTTCCCTCATTTGTCATCAGCTGTCCATTTCCATTATATAATGTATTTCTATGTGTGACCATATATATATATATATATATATATAGTTTTATTGATATTACTTCCAGTCCTAATTTCTTAGTGTTACTCATTAGTGTGTGCATGTTGTCCTTTAGTATCTCCTCGCTATCGGCCAATAATACTACATCATCAGCATAAACTAACAGCTTTTATTAATACCATTGAGTTGTAAGCCTTCCTCATTCTCTAAAGATTTAATGGCATGCTCTAGTACAAAATTAAATAGTAGAGGAGATAGTGCATCTCCTTGCTTCAACCCATTCTGGATTTCAAAAGTATCTGAAAACTGTTTGCCTACACGCACCCTACTCGTTGAGCCATTTAGACACATTCGTATAAGTCTAACTAACTTTTTAGGAATTCCGAACTCCAGCAGGATACTATATAATTTCTCCCTCTTAATTGAATCATATGCTTTTTGGAAGTCTACGTATAGTTGATGTACAGTACCATTATATTCCCATTTCTTTTCTAAAAATCTGGTCTTATACTAAAAATCTGATCTGTTGTAGACCTGTTTCTTCTAAATGCACATTGATGATCTCCTAGAATCTCATCAATATAGGGAGTAAGTCTGCTTACTAATATATTTGTTAGAATTTTGTACGAAGTTGAAAGTAATGAGATGCCCCTATAGTTGTTGCAATCAGTTTTATCTCCTTTCTTATAAATTGGTATGATAATTGATTCCTTCCATTCATCTGGAAGAGCTTCTTTTTGCCAAATCATACTAAGCAAACAGCGTATCTTGTCCATCAATTTTTCTTCTCCCCCTGATTTTATCAGTTCTGCTGGGATCTCATCTGAACCTGATGCTTTATACATCTTCAATTTTTCAATTGCCATTTCAACCTCTAATGCACTTGGCTCTGCGACTAGCATTTCTGCTGTCTGTAAGTTATTCTCCTCAATGTCCTGTTCTCTATGTACATTTAATAGCTGATTAAAATAACTTTTCCATCTATTTAATATACTCTTGGAATCTGCAATCATATCCCCATTTTCATTCCGAATTATGTTTGTTCTAGTCTGAAACCCTTTCTTCTCTATACTAATTCCCTGATATAATTCTCTAATGTTCCTATTTTTTGCATTCATTTCAAGATCATTAATCTTCTCTCTCAAATATTCCCTCTTTTTACTCTTTAGTAACTTGGTGGTTTCTCGTCTAACACTACCCAATTGCTCTAAATTTACCTCATTTGGCTCATGTAACCATTTAATTTTTGCTAGCTTTCTTTTGTTTACTATGTCGGCACATTCCTCATCAAACCATTTCTTGTTTTGCCTCTTTTTTAAACAACCAATGCTTTCTGATGCTGACAATTTAATAGTATCTCTTATAGCCTCCCATTCTTTATTAATTTTAAAAATTATTATTATTATTATTATTATTATTATTATTATTATTATTATTATTATTATTATTATTATCATTAGACAAATTTATATAATTATCATAATTCTCGAAGCAAATTATCTTTATTAAAAACAAAACCATTTATCGGTCTCGTTATACTGTATTATGTTTCTTGTCCCTAGTCCCGATGGTCGCGGATTCAAACCTCGCCGAAGTCGACGGCCGTGCGTCCCGAATCTAAAATTCCGAGGCTCGTAAAAGAACCTCAAATCTAAATTAGACTCTCTCATCTAAGTAATACCTTAGTCAACTCTGAGGCGATGAGCTAACCACTTGTCACCCACTGACATCTGCAGGGAAATAAACGTAACTAAAGTACCATTCATGCCCCACGTAGAATATACGGATAAAAGGTATAGAGACAGTAATATTTGTAGGCAGTGCCATGTCGCAAGTGATTACACACTCGGTTATACCGGTTTCGTCCATATCCCAAATTTTAGTTTCTTTGAACTTATTTTTTATCAATAGCCGACTCTAAATTCTGGAAAAACCTGTTAACTTATTTTTTGTTGAAGTCTACTACTCTACTGATAATGGTGGTTTCTGACTTCCAAACGCTGATGCTTCCTCGATTCAGAACCACCGGATGCCAATCTTTTCCTGCTTCCGACATTTCTTATTAAATCAAATATTTATATTTTTGCATTCTGCAAATATAAATTCAACAAGCCATAATGTAGGGGAGTCAAATCATAGAAAACATTTTAATGGAGTTTTATATGTTCCGCAAGCACATTATCCTAGGTCTTCAGTTGTTTTGTAAGGCATTCTAATAGACTACTAAATGGGAAGTAATTAATGTTGAAAAAAAACTATTTTACGAATGAAAAAGTATTTACAAAATTTATACTTTTTGTTATAGTCGTGGAAAAAATATTAATGTTATAAGAAATTGCTCTCGTACACTGTAAGGAACTATGTAAATAACAGATCAATGCAATAACATATTCTAATAATAAATAACAGTTTAAAAAAATAAAATAACACGCCTTATTAGAAAACGGAACTGAAAAATCAAGAATAATTTTAATTTCCAACACGCTTGGGATAAAATTAAAGTGGTCAACAAAAAAATCGTCTCCAACACATCTAGAATAAAACTAGAGTTTCTACAAAAAAAAAAAAAAGAATTTTACCATCAAGAGCGTGGGGTGCTTTTTATGGTTTTTACTTTTTCTTCTTAGAGAAATTACTTTTACCAATATCTGTTTATTGTCAAATATATTAATTGATATAGAGCACCACACGTTTTCGATGGCAAAATTATTTTTTTTTGTAGATGACTCTAGTTTTATTCTAGATGTGTTGGAAATGATTATTTTATTGACCACTTTAATTTTATCCCAAGCGTGTTGTAAATTAAAATTATTTTTCATTTTTGTTCGGTTTTCTAATAAAGCGTGTTGTTTTAGTTTTTTTAAAACTATTATTAATTTTTTATTTGTTAGTTTGGTTTTCTAAAAATGTAAGTATCTTTATATTCGATACTATTGTAGTATGAGCTAAAAGTATTACTATTCAAAAAACAAGTCTCCGGGCTGGATTTGAACCAGCGACCTATGGATTACTGAAATGATATACCACTACAGTGCACCACTCCACCAACTGAGCTACCGCAACAATGGACTAACAAGTCGATACGTCCGCAACATATTATACCAGTCTTTATTTTTTTATGTCCTCGTGATCCTGGTCAAGATCTTAGAACAAAATTATGAAATTATTGCATTGTCATTGGTCCTTTAAAAGTATACAAAGTTTCATGTCGATCCAATGTTTTTAAGCGGGTGAAAAACGTGTTGAAAGATTCCGTTACATAGATATATACAGGCCATACACATTTTTGGATCACAAAATGGAATACAAATCTACTGTTATTCAAGATATCCAAATAATAATAGTAAACAACGATCTTAATAATATTTATTTAAGATCACCATCATCCCTCACGGATGATGTCTCTGCAGATTCCGATCTCACATCTGTTCAGCCCAGCGCTTTCTTGGTCTTCTCACCGATCTTCGTCCTCCAGGATTATACATCAGTGCCATCTTTAGTATCCTAACCTCTGTCATTCTTTGCAGATGTTCTATCCAATTGTTCCTGTGATCTTCTATTCGTTGAAGAAGTGGCTGTACTTTTAGTTTTTCTCTAATAATCGCATTTCTAATATGTTCTTCTCTTGTACAACCTTTCAAAGCCCGTAAGAATCTCATTTCCGCTGTCCGAATTTTAATTCTTTTTATTTTTCCTTCAGGGCATAGACCTCACTTCCATACATCGCCACTGACAGTGCCATCGTTGAGTAAAATATTTATTTAAGATACAAAACTATAACGGTAAATAAATATTTATATCCTGTTTATCTATCTGAATTATTACATGTATGTTTAAAAAACTTTTTTTTCGTTAAACGCACAAATAAATTGATGTTCAAGTTTTATGAACAAGTAATGAACAAGACTCTTTTATAATCGCTGGAAAAGCAAATAGCTGTAAAATTTTTATACTTCTAATATTTACACGCCTGGAGATACTTCCCTAGAATAGATTGTTTTGTAACTGTAAAACTGAATTTAGAATATTTTTCGTATGTACATTATCTCAGTAAACAGCAAAATGTAAATCCAAATATGTTTTATTAAATAAACTGCCTTTTTTAGCATTTCAATAATTTGTGTTTGTAAATCCCAGTCAAAACATTAGAGAGCTAAGTATCAAATTTCATTTAAAGATTTTTTAAGTAGAAAATAACAAATGGTGGATTAAAGAAAGATGTAGGAAATGTTGTTAACATTTACTTCAGTTCTTATTTTGTTTTCGCAACATCGCTTTTATTTAGTAGACTTAGTGATTTATAAAAAAATAATGCAACTAGTAGAACTAATAACTTAAGGGACACGCCGTAGGGTAATTGGTTAAGGCAATACGGTACAAATCAGATGATCACGGCTTCGATTCCCATTACGATCATGATTTTTAAAGGCCTAAAAATTCTGACGGCACCATGGTCCTAAGGTCCAGTTTACCTGTAAGAGAAAAGGCTATGTTCTACGGGTATAGGTGGCCGTCACTCAGATCTGACAACCGGCTAATAACTCGTGATTATTATCTAGAGAGTTGGCAATCTTGAACTCCTACTATCCTATCTTATCAAAGAAATTTATATATTCAGGGTACACGCAAAATGACCAGGTATGTTACGTTTTTCTTGAAACCTAGAACGCATACTTACATTTATGGATACTTTTTAAATTCATGACAAAACACCGTTGAGGTTTACTATGTAATATTTGTAATATAAAAATAGAATACCTGAGATCTCAGTCTTACTGGACTTTGGAAAATAATCCACACCCCACATCCTAAGTTGAGAAAGACCAAGGTCTCAGGTATTCTATTTTTACGCGCTTTATATTAGCTTAAGTCCCGCGCCGTAGCCGAATGGTTAAGGCAGGAAGCCTTGGCGCAGAGCTACGGGACTTGCGCTGGTTCGAGTCTCCATGGGGGAAGAAATTTTCTCATGGTATTTCGGCCAGTATGGGACCGGTACCCACCCAGCATCGTGAGGCAATTGGGTAGCTACAATAAGTAGCGGCTCCAGGTTGAGGAACCAGCTATAACGGCTGGGGGACTCGACATGCTAACCACATGTCACCCCTACACTGGCTGATTATTATCTACCTTTGTGATTGACACATGTGGATGTGAGGCCAGCAGTCGGCTGGTAGGCTAAGGGCCTTGTAGGCCTGTCGCTCCAGGAGTTTTTACACGCTTTGTATTAGCTTGACCTGTATCTATCTATCTATCTATCTATCTATGTAAAGGAATCTTTCAACGCGATTTTCACCCACTTAAAATTATCGCTTTCAACGCGATTTTCACCCACTTAAAATTATCGGATCGACTTGAAACTTTGTATACTTGTAGAGGACCCGTGACAATACAATAATTTCATATTTATTTTCTAAAATCCTGGGCACATTCATCAGAAAATCAAAAAAAGTGTTTTTGTATCAATGTAACGGAATCTTTCAACGCGATTTTCACCCACTTAGAAACATTGGATGGACTTGAAACTTTGTATACGTGTAGAGGACTCGTGACAATACAATAATGTCATATTTTGTTTCTAAAATCCTGGCCAGAATCATCGGAAAATAAAAAAACTGAAAACTGGTATAATAGGTTGCGGACTTGTCGAGTTTTTAGTCAATCGTTGTAAGGAGCTCAGTTGGTAGAGCAGTGAACTCTTAATGGTATGGGACATTCCATATCAAATCGGACAGCAAAAAATCTTCACTTTATTTTTTTAATTTTATGTATCCCTAAATATAGTGAATACATTTATAAACGTATTAATACAGAAATTTAATTTTTATCATTTATAGGTTCGTAGTTATAATGATCTAAAATTATCGTAAATATGATAAACTAAAACGTTTACTAACTAATATTTCTGAAACAGTAAACAGCAAAAATTTGTTTCAAACATATTTATATAGGTGATATGTAGTTTAAGGGTGTTATTTTTATAATTAGGATATTTTTATTTTCGGTGTCAATTTTCTGTTTTATGGCGGTTTACTGCAGTACATATCAAAAAATGAAACGGAAAAAATACAGGATACTATTCACGTAATAAGGATTAATTTTCAGCAATTACCCTTTTGGAGAGTTGAATAGTTCAGACAATATAAATGTTTTTTATTCTATTTTCGTAAAAAAAACTCGCGGGTCCACGGCGCATCAGATTCATTTCACGACCAAGGTCGCGCGCGTACTTTATTAAAAGAGCTTCATCAGTGACTTTTTCAACTGCTATTAAATCGAATAAATTATTATATGTTGTGCTTAATGGAACAGTACCGTAAATTTATAAAAGTGGCGATATTTTAATTCTTACGCAGTAGATATTTATTTATCAAATTTTATTGCTGAAGTGAGAAGTAAAGAGCTCTGTTACTTACGTTTACTGTGAATTATTAACAAATTATTTATAACTAACTCACTCACTGGCTCTGTGGAACCTGTAGGTTCATGGCAGCGCGGACATAAGCTCTCCATACATCCCATCCCGAGCTAACGTTTTCCAATTATCCTCTGTATAATCTACTTCCCTCAAATCATGTATAATGTTATTCTCCCACTTCATTCTTAGTCTTCCAACTGGGCGTTTTCCCTCCGGTTTTCCTACCAGAATTTTCCAAGCACCTCTTTCATCCTCCATACGTACCACATGATCTGCCCATCGAAGCCTACGAGACTTAACTGTTCTTATTATATCTGGCTTTCTATACATATCATGTAACTCACTATTATGTAGTTTCCTCCGTTCACCTGTCTGTTCATCTCTTTTTGATCAAAATATTTGCCTAAGAACTTTATTCTCAAATACTCATAATCTTCTTTCCTCCCTTAAAACAAATTATTTATTTTGTTACAAATTTTTCATTGCAATTAAATGAAATATAATAAAAACTCTTACACCATTAATTGAATAAACTGGTATAGATTTTTATTATGTTATAATTACTAATTTCAATCTTAAAATAATTTTTATTGAGTGTACTGTATTGTACCCTGGAAACTATGACGAAATAGTGTTGTTACAAGATATCACTTCCAAATAAAACCGAATGTTTTAATACTAGTACCACTTCCTAACAAACGAATGAAATGCTGAATCAGCGCGTCTTCTTAAAACATCTGTTCCTCTATCAACAATTCTCAAGTTCAGATTATTTACTAGACAGTAGATTTAAATCAGTACTTGTGTTTAGTGTGTCACCTCATTATTTTAAGTATTACAATCAAATTTAAAATAATCTTTTATCGTTTTTAGCTAACAAGTTTGCAGATTGAAGTGTTTTATTTTATTACTGTACATATAATTACACTGTCTATTATGAATAAGCCTAACTGGTGTTATGTGAATGGAAAGTGTTTCAATCCACTCGGACGACGACATAAGAGTAGTTTAAAAAAATTCAGATCTATCCCTCCATGGAACTCGGGGTACCCCAAGAACACTGGCTCTCGGCAAAAATATGTAGTAATTGCAGGCTAATTTTAGAGGGTAAGAGAAATGTTGAGGATGTACAGCCTAACAGATTAACTAATACTGAAAATGAGGAATCCGATGTAACACAACCTAGTAATAATAACGATAGTAGTTCCGACATCGTTAAAGAATCGGCTATACCAACATTAAATGAATCATTTAAATTTATAGGGGAAAGTCCCATTAAGAGAGCAAAAATGTCTCACAATAAATATGTGAAAAATAAATATAAAAGTGTAACTGAGGCAATTAAAAATAAAATGTTCCACCAATTTGACTCTTCAAGTGAAGAAGAGGATAAATATGAAATTGAGGTTTTGGAAAATCTTAAGAAGGCGTTTGCTGCTAGCAGTGATAAAAAAGATAAAATCAAAATTCTAACGTTGCTTCCACTCTCCTGGTCAGTAAGAAGAGTACAACAGCATTTTTATGCATCAAAACATAGCATTAAAATAGCATTCAGAATTGTTACGCCTTTAAAATTCCATTGATTCCTATCGAGTTTGAACCCGCGAACCTCGGAATCGGAGGCGTGCAGAGTAACCACTAGTCCACGATGATGATGATGATAATGTAATAATTGTTATAATGATAATAAAAATAATGTAATGATGATAATAACAATAAAAATATTTGTTAGTGCGCAAAGGACTATTACCAAGTAGTTCCGTCATTGTTTGTACGAGCGAGCGATCTCCACTCACGCGAAAGGTATTGCGGGCAGTCTACACATAGGAGATTTTAGGAAAAATAATTATTTTTGGTAGTTTCCTTTCAAGACTCCACTTTAATACTAATTGCAAAAAATTAACTGGTGTTCAGGTAATAATGTGGCACTTTTTGATTTTATAATTTTTTTGGTGAGGAAGGTCAATTGCATATTAATAGCATTTACGCCCTTCAGAAAAACGTAAATATTAACATACTAATTTTCACGCGATAGAGCATAAAATCATCTATAATGTGACTATCTTTTCAAGTTGAGGGAATAGCCATACTTCGAGAAATGTATTTTATAAAAGAGACTATTTAAAACAATACGATAAATTGACAGCTCTATTACTATTTAATTTCACCAAGCGAAGACTTGAAATTCGGTACAAATATTCAGTATATCATAAAGTTTCACTGTAAAAAAAATTGTAAACTTTTAAAGATGTGAGTTCATTTTTCACAATTTTTGCCGATTTCGTATGGAATGTCCCGTATATAATTTCAGTAATCCATACGTCGGTGGTTCAAATCCGGCTGGGAGGGGTTTTTTTTATAGAAGAGTATTACTTTTAGCTCATACTACAATAGTATCGAATTTAAAGATATTTACATTTTTATCTTATTCTGTAAAATATTAAAACTAAAAAAATAAAAAAATAAACAATAGTTTTAAAAACTAAAAGAACACGCTTCATTAGAAAACTAAAAAATGAAAAATAATTTTAATTTCCCATAAGCTTGGGATAAAATAAAGTGCTCAACAAAAAAATCATATCCAACACATGTAGAATAAAATTAGAGTTATCAACAAAAAGAAAATAATTTTACCATCAAAAGCGTGGGGTGATTTTTATGATTTTTACATTTTCTTCTTAGAGAGCTTACTTTTACCAATATCTGTTTATTATCAATTATATTAATTGATATAGAGCACCCCACGCTTTTGATGGTAAAATTATTTTCTTTTTGTTGATAACTCTAGTTTTATTCTACATGTGTTGGAGATGATTTTTTTGTTCAGCACTTTATTTTATCCCAAGCGTATTGGAAATTAAAATTATTTTTCATTTTTTAGTTTTCTAATAAAGCGTGTTCTTTTAGTTTTTTAAAACTATTATTTATTTTATATTAGCTTAACCTGTATCTATCTATGTAACGGAATCTTTCAACACGATTTTCACCCACATAAAAACATTGGATCGACTTGGAACCTTGTATACTTGTAAAGGACCAATGACAATAGAACAATTTCATTTTTTTCTATGATCCTGGCCAGGATCATCAGGATATCAAATAAATAAAGACCGGTATAATAGGTTACGGACGTATAGACTTTTTAGCCTATCGTTGTGTTAGCTCAGTTGAGAGAGTGGTGGACTGTAGTGGTATATAATTTCATTAATCCATAGGTCGCTGGTTCAAATCCGGCCCGGAGGATTTTTTTATATGATTATTACTTTTAGATCATACTACAATAGTGTCGAATTTAAATATATTTACATTTTTAGAAAACCAAACTAAAAAATAAAAAATAAATAATAGTTTAAAAAAACTAAAACAACACGCTTTATTAGAAAACCGAACTAAAATCTTAAAATAATTATAATTTCTAACACGCTTGGGATAAAATTAAAGTGGGCTACAAATAATCATCTCCAACACATCTAGAATAAAACTGGAGTTGTCTACAAAAAAAATAATTTTACCGTCAAAAGCGTGGGGTGCTCTATATCAATTAATATATATGATAATAAACAGACGAATTACAGACAGAAATGGATTGATCATATGGATGGAATGAGTAAGGAGAGAGATCCATTGTTAGCACGAAAGTATCAAGCAAGAGGAAGACGTGATGTTGGAAGACCTAGAAGACGTTGCCATTAGGCCTATGAAGTCGGAACGGGCAATTACCTAATCCCTGGAGTGATTATGATGATGATGATGAACAGATATTGGTAAAAGCAAAGTCTCTAAGAAGAAAACGTAAAGACCATAAAAAGGACCCCATGCTCTTGATGGTCAAATTATTTTTTTGTAGATAACTCTAGTTTTATTGTAGATGTGTTGGAGATGATTTTTCTGTTGACCACTTTAATTTTATCCCAAGCGTGTTGGAAATTAAAATTATTTTTCATTTTTTAGTCCGGTTTTCTAATAAAGCGTGTTGTTTTAGTTTTATCTATTATTTATTTTTAGTCCACCGCTGTGGTCTCGAGGTAGCGTGCTGCCTTGTCACGCAGCGGGCCCGGGTTCGATCCCCGGTCGGGGCAGTTTTTCTGGGTGAGGTTTTTATCGGTGTTTTTCCTCACCTGTAAGACAAATGTCAGGAAAACTTTATGGTTCAAACGGTCCCCGAAATCATACGGCCATCATCTTTATCATCATCATCCTTATCACTATCATCATCATCATCATCCTTCACCGGTGTGGAAAGCAACGGGAAGCTACCACACCTACACAATCCCCTAGTAAAGCTGCAAGCATAGCATGAAAATGCTATGATTGCAGTGAAGGACCTGCCTTCGGGCAGAATTACTATGGATGGATTTATTTTTGTAATATATTACAAATAATACTACAATTGGTAAAATATACACACTTCGTTACCTGTATGTTAAACCCATGACTAAACTGTACAATATTTTACTGTTTCATACTTATAAATGATAATGCTTTGCATTGTGACCATGATGACATCTCGAACTCCATTTGACAAAAAGTGACTTTCATGGTTCTTTCTCTGTACTATACATATCTTATAAGAAATTATCAAAATAACATCCTCTAACATATGTATGATTGCAGTGAAAGACCTGCCCTCGGGCAGAATTACTATGGATGGATGGATAGATGGATGGATAGCCTAGAACATATGTGTATAAACCAAATAACCAAATAAACTTAAAATAAATTAAGATAAAACGCTTGTTTTCATTACATGATTGAAATGTTTTTTTAGGATATAAAGCATTGCTGGTTTTATTTTATAAATCACATTTTCATCCTCTAGGCATGTGAATATAACATATTTTTGTTATACTCTGCAACAAAGGACATGATTAATCATCGCGTATATATTTATTTACCACAAATGTATATATTTATATGAGAATGTTATTTTGTATTTGAGAAGAATCCCAGAATTAAACAAAAGAACGAAATTGATACACATACAAATTTGTCATATTTTTCATGTACTACTCGAATTAAACACTAAAACTACAGTTTATAATATTTATAATTAATCCACTAAATATATTATATGCACCATATAGTTTATCGCCCATGTTCCCAATATCACCTTCAATTTTATTTTGGTTGAAGAGCACAGCTATCTGCTAAAACAACTTCTAGAATTTAATAGACAACAGTTCTAACAGTTCTGTGTTCTGCTGTCACAGTTTTCTGTCACTTGAATAACCTATAAATATGATGGAAGGATATTCACGTTCTACAAGTTATTTAAGTAATGTCACAAATGATTTCCAAATCATCGATAAATTCACGAGTTACGAAGTGATGAGAACATTTGGAAATCAAGAGTGGCATTTGTTAGGTCTATTTAACGAATAAAATTAAACTGTTTACTAAAAAAATCATTATTTAAATATCGTTTTTTAATATGTACATTTAATGTAAACGTCGATGTTTGAAAACTACACAAATGTGTGGTTATGTTTCATTTGTATCCACTGCAACTTGATCATATTAATTTTTGCCAGATTAGATAGTAATATTGTAAGAATGCACCCTAGTGGAGAAGAAAATTAAACACGTCAAACTGTATATTATAACCAACATTATAGGTTTTTAATTAACTTTTTTTAGTAAACAACTCAATAAACCCATTAATTAGAAACATAACTATTGAACATATAATTATCAAATTTGTAGTTCGAAGGAATCTGTTCAATATTTGCTACATTCAATGTATTTTTCGGAGAGTCAGTCACTTGAAAATAAAGCTCTGACCTGTTCAGATTACTAAAAAGGAGGAGCTTTCTTTATCACTAAAGCAGGAGCTGGTAAAGATAATTCAATAAAGAGCGAGGTTAAACACGACTGTGATTGGTTGTAAAACAAAATTCATTGAAAAGTGATTGGGCATCGACTCCCATTTGGGGCATCAGTTAATCAAGTAAATTACATTTAATATGTTATATTACAGGGTTGCATGGGATAGTGAAGTGAATTCTAAAACCTCTCATATCCAAAACCTAACCCCAACCTGCCTGTGGTGCAACCTGCTTATAACAGATGAGGTTCTAGGGACCGAATATTGTCAGTATAACCACATCAATTGCAGAATAAATGCTACATGGATAGAAACGTCTAGCAACCCGTCGGGTAGTACTTTAGAGTTGCTTTCAATTCTTACAAGCTTCGGATGGACTGGAGGGATAATAATAAATGCCAGAACAACTGGATAAATCATTTGCGACGAATGAGTTCAGATAGAGTTCCCAAGGCCATGCTTCGTTATTCTCCAACAGGGAACAGATCTCTGGGACGTCCAAGGAAACGCTGGATACAAAATTCATCATCGACACCGTAACAGGCCTATAGGCATAAGACTTGGTTGAATGAAGAAGACGATATTATATTATAAGTATACATAATAGTCTTCTTTTGAAATAATATGCATAAATTTATACAAATATCGGACGATCACCCCTATAAATTTACTTCGTTAATTCATTTAAACTGGGTAAGGAAAAATTATATTAGAGAGTACTGGTCTTGATATTGCCCACTATGTTGTTCAAACAACCTTGAATGTCTATTTACCACGGATTGTTTTCTAACCACGGGCACAGTGAATCGTGGCATATGTATGATGTTACATGTCCTGTAAGTGGATTTAATGTTGTATACAGAAATGGGGAATTTTCATCATTATTTTTGACTGGGATACACGAAAAATATGACAAAACAAACTATATACATAAGGACTTTATTACACTAAAAGTAAGATACATACAATGTTATTTACAAATATGGGTCACACGGGCAGTAAGCCTTACGTGCTGTTGACAGTCCGTTACAATAAATTCATATTTGGTAATAATATACTTAAAACAAAAAAGAAACCACAATAATATTACAATGTATCCTACTTTTAGTCTAATAAAGTCCTTATGTATATAAAACAAACTAAAAGCCCACGTTTGCCTACGATATCGCGACAACTCAATATTTCTGAACTTCAATTAAGTTTTCAACGTTTACCTACGTATCCCATATCTCAGCTCAAATTAGTTTATTAATATAATAAATATATTACATTGTGTATTTCTACTTACAATTACCTCTTACCTCTGAATATGATTTTTAGATCAGTGTTTAAGTACAAAGGCTGATATTTGAACACTTAGTTCAAAAGGGAAACATCTAACTCAATCTAAATCAAAATTTGTTACGATGCCACTAATAACATTTTACTTACAAAATAGTTAAATACTATGTTACACACTATAATATGATCGTTTTTACATGAGACATGGCTCTAGAGATCTTCAAGGTAACATCTAACATTATTGGCAATATTTAGACAGTATACTTTATATGAAGGGTGAGAGCTAAAAACGATTATAGTCTATTTTCTAAAAAACGGATTTGTAGTGCTATTTCCCTATATGCACATACAATACATGCCTTCACAATACGTATTTTGTTTTGCATTGTGTTTAATTGCTAATTTTTACCGTTGTTGTAAGATTAGAATATAGATTTACCCTATCTATCTATCTTCGGGTTTTTACAGCTGCTGCCGTCTTCCCGTGCCAAACCTCCAAAGCCTACGGTCTTGGGCATCTTCGATGCTTAGCCCTCTAGCTTGCATTACTGTCTTCATGTGTTCCTTCCATGTTAACCTTGGTCTTCCTCTTTTCTTCTTTCTGTTAGGATGCCATTCATATAGTTGCTTCGGCCATCGCTCATCTTCCATTCTTAAAACATGTCCTAACCACTTTAATTCCTTTTCCTCAATTCTTTCAATTATGCTTTCTTCTGCTTCCATTATGTTTCTAATTTCCTTGTTTGTGACACGTTCTAATTTAGACTTTCTGGCACTTCTTCGTAAATAATCCATTTCTAGAGCTATTAGTCTGTTCTTGTAGTACTTATTGATTGTCCATACCTCACTTCCGTACATTGCAACAGATTCCACGAATGTTTTACCAATATATTTTTTTGTGTCTTTCCAAATATGCTTATCCCACCATATGGAATTTAATGATGATATTATTTTGCTACTCAATTCAATTCTATGTTTTATGTTCTCTTTGCCTATACCTTCGATGTTATCCATAATCATTCCCAAATATTTAGTTTGTTTCACTTGCTTTATTTGGATTCCATCTTCCAATACTAAGTTTTCTCTTTCATTGCTATTTATTGCCAGATATTCTGTTTTTTGTAAATTTACTGTGAGACCCCATGATTCATATGTGCTTTTCAACCTTTTTATCATGAATTCCATATCAAAATTGTCTTGCGCTAAAACCAGTTGATCATCGGCAAATTGTAATGTCAGCAAAAATCTATTGCCTATTGGGATCCCCATACCTTTGCAGCTTTGTTTCCATTTCGTTAATATAAATTCTACATAAATATTAAATAAAATTGGTGATAGACTGCACCCTTGTTTCAATCCCTTTGAGGTGTTTATAGGATTAGACATTATATTTCCCATTTTAACATAAGCGGAGTTATCTTTATAGGTTTGTTTAATAATTTCTATTAGGTTTCTGTCAATATTGTATTTCTCCAATACTTCCCCATAATTTGTTCCTCGGAATTGAGTCATAAGCTTTCTCTAAATCTATCATTGTCAAATGGGTTTCTTCTCCAACTGCAGTCCGTTTTTCAATTAACTGTTGTATTGCAAATATATTGTCAACACATGACCTTCCTGGTCTGAATCCATTTTGATCTTCTCCTATCTTTAAAAATAAATACCGGAAACGTAGCATCAATGCAACTTTAATCATTTTAGCTGTCGCTCACGTATTTCCCATTATATTCGGCTTCACTTTGTAGCGTAAGTCTTTGTTTTTGTTATGATTTTTTTTCCCAAACAATATTTTATCGAAATTAATATAAAATTATAGAATTCTATAATTTTATATTAATTTTGAATAAACCTCAACGGAACACATCATGAATCTTATAAAAGTTGAATATTTTATCGTATAAATATTACTCTGTATTTTACGGTAATTTTGAATTTATTTTATCTTTTAATATTAGGACTTCAAAATATTGATATTATATAGGCCAACAGAGAATTGCATGATTTTTATGCAACGTGGGGATTTTTTTAAATTTATCGTACCTAGCTTTTAATTACGTAATTTTAAATTATGAGTAAACTTATTTCAACCCCACTTTACAAAAATAGTATAAAACTGTAATAACTAAGCATTAAAACATTAGGATAAATGAAGAACATGTATACACCACATACGGTTTAAAATTATTAAATGGTATATTTAAAAATAATGCGTTATTATGGTAATTTGTAAATACTTTTAGTGGTGTGGAAATTCTCGAGAAAAAAGTAACTAAAATGTGTAATACAAAGTTGGAAATTCTCTTATACATGTATAAAACAACAAAAACATCGCAAATAGAACATGGGGAAAAAGTAAAGTTAAATAATTATTCTACCGAGAGGATGTACCATTGTAGTTAGTAATCCAACGCTTTCATTTTTTTATGTTGTATTTATCTGCCAACAAAAAAATCCAAGTCGAACAAACAAAGAAAACATTTCATTACAGGACTCGACTCAGAATCGATAATTGCGTTTTTTTATTCTACAGAAAGGAAAATTTAAGCTAATAAAAACAAATCTTGCAACACAATATGGTTTATTAATTGATCGGTTATTCTATGCCAGCGTGCCACCAGTGAATATTTTATCATGGAACAAATTACTTTTAGCGTCGCGTTGAACAATGTAATAACAAACGTTCCTGCCAGAGCCAATTGGCAACGTGTTTGCTCACGTTAAGGATATTCTATCCCAAGAGTCCACCTACATTAGTGGGCAAGTTAGGGTGAGAAAATTGGCTGGTTAGTACATCAGATTAGTTCAGCGTTCACTTGTTTGAAAGCAGTTTTTTAAGATAAATTGACTACACTGTCTGAGCAATGGCTAATACAATTTTACATTGTAAATATGCTGATTTGAGGTTACTTTGATCTCAACATCTCACATTATTTTAAAATATTTTTGGGGGAAAATCAATATATATCATCATCATCATCATGAACAAATTCGTTTTAGGCCATGTGGCCTGTACGGTAAACCTAGCGAAGATGGTCTTGATCTTTCCACCGATGTTTTGGTCTTCCTTGGTCCCTATGTCCAGTTGGGGTATATTGGAATGCCAATTTTGGAAGTCTATTTCTTGCCATTCTTCTCAGATGATTTTTCCATTCATCAATATATATATATATATATATATATATATATATATATTTCTCTTAGATAATAATTGTACCGATATTAGGTCCAGGCATTGTTTCCCCGTATCTAATATAACAAAAAGGAATTTTATTCAAATGTAATATAGGCTAAAATATGAAAAAGTAATATAATCCGAATTATACCGAGTTTATACTCAAAATAATGAGGGAACCATTTGCAGAACAATGAAAAATAGAAATAATTGATAATTAGAACATTACACGATTTTATATAAAGTTTAATAAACTATCAACATCGTAGAGTTACTAGTCGGGCGGCACGCCGTAGCGTAGTGGTTAAGGCACTGAGCTACATTCCAGAGGGTCGAGGGTTCAAGTCCCGTTGGGGTCAGGATTTTTAAACTGACCCAAACCCTCTGGCGGCACTATGGCCCTGGGGTCGACTCAGCCTCTAACGGAAATGAGTACCAGACGCTTGTTCTGGGGTAAAGGCGGCCGTAACGCAGGGCTGACAACCCGGCTGACATAAAGTGCCGATTGTCTAGAAAAAGTGGGAGCCTTAACCTCCTACTACCCCAAGGACCTTCGGGCCTGTTGTGGGATAGAAACAAGAGTTACTAGTCAGTATGAGCCCGGCATTACTCATGGTTTTTCCACAGGCTGCGTTGCTGAACACAATAGGGAAAGGAATTCGCACTGTCCCTTTGTAATACAAGGTACTGTTAACTAGACATAAATCCCAAACTAACAAATTACATTTACACAATAAGATACAAAATGACAGGTTTTCCGATGTTAACGAGTATGGGATGCTTTCCAAAACCAATTAAGATAAAAACATATTGGCATGACAGGAGACGTCTTTATCGGAGATGTGGTACTTCGTAAATCGTTAAAGGAAAAAGATATAAGATTATTTTTGGCAACCCAAAAAAAGATATACCGGAAGTGGGTTTGGACATCCTCTAGCAATGGAAAATGGGCGTAAACCAGCATCTTTGGAAATATGACTGTATAGAAGAGGGGAACCAACCCCAAAACTTGTAACATTTATTAATTTGTAAAGAGACCCAAAGCATATATATGGGCGGGATCATAAAATACCCAATAAACTAAATAAATTATTCGCGAAAAGTATCGCACAACTCTTACACGTTAGCCCGACGTCTAACAGGAAACACTTGCTTGTTAGCCCTATGTCTAACAGAGCACACTTGCTTGTTGGCCCCCAGTCTAACAGGGCACACTTACTTGTTAACCCTACGTCTAACAGGGCACATTTCTCTAACTTCGTCAAAGTCAGGATCGTGTCCTATCGTGCTTTGTAACTCAAGAAAGTAGTTGGAGGACCGACTAGTGTATACATCTACGAAAATTAATTATTCAATTGTGTTAACTCCACGGCAGCCTCCAGTTATTTACCTAATAATATATCACTTTAATCTTCCTTGCGTGAACCTTTGATGAGAATCCAGCTCTTACCGAACCATAAATCTGAGCAGTCCGGAGCATCAAACCGTCCAGGTACCCATATCCCTCGGACACAAACCTAATCAACCTGAGCTAAAATTCTGTCACAAGTGTCTCCCAACAGTGGGGCTTATATCCAAAGTAACATAGGGCAAGTAGAAATCTTGTCCCAAAATGAATAGTAATTCAATCTATATTATTCAACTGAGCTCCCCTAATTTCATCGGTAATAGTTATCATATCACATAATTCACTCTCTTAAAATGTACACGTAAAATATTTAAATATTTGTGTTCTCCATGAGTACACATAAATGAAGATAACAGTGTACATTTTGAAAGAAGGAGCATTACATTATTCTTCACCCTTCCAATACCCTTAATGTATGTTGTACAGTACAATTATATATGTGGTAATCATATCCCTTAAGGTTCCTATTAAAATACGTACACCAACTAATCGATGTGCTCCCAATGAAAAAATCCAAACAGATATTCGGCTTTCGCGCTGACCACAAGAAAGCACAACCTTTTATATTATCTAATTAAATAAAAATAAAACTTGGTTTTATTTGATATTCATATTTATTAAGATATAATTCAGTGACAGCTGTTTCGGTACACTGTACCTTCTTCAGACATGTTAACAAATTATTAATTGTGTTATTATAGTACATATCAACTGATCTAAGCAACAATACAACAATAATTTATTTCATTTTTTTAATTTAACAAAGGCTATTCATTCAAATCAAGTTGAGAATTTAACAGTTTATTACTACTTTTCAATTTATTTATTTCTACAGCCTCCAAAAGGTCTAACTTCTTACCCTTATCACAAACATGTAAAATTTCAAAATTTGGATCGAAACAATGATTAAATTGGAATAGGTGGTTAGCATATTTTGAATATTCTAAATTTCTGTTATATGCTCTCATGTGTTCCTTTATCCGAGAGATAAAAGGTCTACCAGTTTGTCCTATATAGACACTGTCACATGTGCCACACTTCAATTTATATACACCTGATAATTTTTATTTTTTTTTATTTTGGTTTTATTGTTTTTTATTATATTTTGTAAAGTTTTATTAGTTTTAAATGCCACATTAATGTTCAACTTTTTAAAGTGTTTAGATATTTTATTTGAAAGTGGGCCTATGTATGACATTATGACATATTTCTTTATGTTTTCTTTGGGTAAAGGAAAAACTTTGTTATTTGCTTTTTTGTAATGAATTTTCTTAATTAAATATTCTATAATTTTAGGGTCGTAGTTACTATTAATAGCAACTGTTTACTAATATTCAGTTCATTATTATATTCCAAGGGTGAAAGAGGGATATTTAAAAGTATATGAATGTATATATTAAAGGCTGCCATCTTATGAGTATATGGGTGAAGAGTAGAACTATGGATAGTGGTATCAGTATGAGATGGTTTGTTTAAGATACCAAACTCAAACTTATTATCAATGTGTTTTATTGATAAATCCAAGAAATTTATACTGTTATTTGTTTCTAATTTCATTGTGAAATTAATACTTTTGTGAATGTTATTAATAAAACATGAGAGCATATAAGAGAAATTTAGAATATTTAAAACATGCTAACCACCTATACCCATTTAACCATTACCTCGACCCAAATTTTGAAATTTTACATGTTAGTGATAAGGGTAAGAAGTTGGACCATCTGGAGGCTGTAGAAATAAATAAATTGAAAAGTAGTAATAAACTGTTAAATTCTCAACTTGAATTGAATGAATCGCCTTTGTTAAATTTAAATAAATTGTTGTTGTATTGTTGCTTAGATCAGTTGATATGTGCTATAATAATACAATTCATAATTTGTTAAAAATGTCTGAAGAAGGTATAGTGTACCGAAACAGCTGCCACTGAATTATATCTTAATAAATATGAAAATCAAAACTTAGTTTTATTTTTATTTAATTAATAGATATAGGTTTTCATCAAGTAAGCACCAACTCAATTGATCAGTTATATTTCTGTTAATCTGAAGTTATTGGATTTGTTTGCCCTCACTGTTATTAATGATATGAACTGAAAGCTTTCATGGGTATAGAAAGAAACCAGTTTTGAACGAATATTCCTGAATTAATGACGTTATTTTAGTGCGTTACCAACTTTACGAACGACACCAAGTTTTAGTAAATGTTAAAAATTCCCTTTTTTACAATAAATACATTTTAAAATCTATATGATCAGAATTCAACTTCACTAGCAATGTACGCCGTCCTAAAAGTAACAAATAAAAGGTTTGTGTGATTTGTATTACTTTTTAAGTTTAGGGCTAACTAAACAGTAGTCTAATTTAGACGTAATATACATGTATTGGTTACAATAATGACGAGGATACTGTGTTAATATGAATGAAAATTGTATTTTTTAAACTTGCGTATCATTGTAAGTGAGGAATATTCGTTGTTGTAGTTGACACTTTTCTGTGTTCCATGTTCACAACTGGCAAATAGAGTACAAATATGGTATTTCAAAGAGCAAAATAACGTTCCGAGTCCATGTAGAGAATATCAATAGTTCTCCAGTTCATTGGTACGAAATATAGCCATGCATAGTCAGAGACCATAACAACGTAATAGACGGATATGGTTTAGAAGACCTTCTTTATTACAACACTGGCTAATCCGATGTGGTAATGAAAAACAGCATGTGCCACCCTTACATCCTCACGTCAAAAGTACAGGATACAACGCAAATATATCTCCCCCCATAATTTATATTTTTTATCCAAAAGCTATACATGTGAAGCATATCGATACAATAACCTACGCTCTTGTTCAAAATTATCAGAAATGAAATTAGTGTTAATGACGTCATTGATAAGGCAGGTTTTAGGCAGCGAAATCATCCGTTCAACTCTTGAATAGATATTCTACCATATAATTCACTCACTTACTTACTCACTGGCAATATCGAACCCGTAGGTTCGTGGCCGCGCAGACATAAGCTCTCCAAACATCTCCATCCTGAGCAAATGCTTTCCAATCATTCCCGGTATAATCTACTTCCCTCAAATCATAGTTAATGTTATTCTCCCACCTCATTCTTGGTCTACCAACTGGGCGTTTTCCCTCTGGCTTTCCTACAAGAAGCTTCCATGCAAGTCTTTCATTCCCCATACGTGCAACATGTCCTGCCCATCGCAGTCTACGAGACTTAACTGTTCTTATGATATCTGGCTTCCTATAAAGACCATGTAGTTCATTGTTATGTAGTGTTTTCCATTCACCTGTCTGTTCATCTCTCTTTGTTCCAAACATTTTCCTAAGTACTTTATTCTCAAATACTTGTAATCTCCTTTCCTACCTTAAAGTTAGAGTCTATGTTTCGCATTCATATAATATAACTGGTAGAATAATAGTTTTATATATTTTCAGTTTAACGTTTTTTGAAAGGAGTTGGGATATCATGAGTCTCTGCAATGCATAATAGCACGCATTTCCAGAATTGAGTCTATTATATGGTAGAATATTCATTCAAGAGTTGAAGGGATGATTCTTTGTGCATCTCATTCCTATTTGTGATTATTGTTCCTAGGTATTTGAATTCAGTCACTTCCTCAAAATTTCCCTCATTTGTCATTAGCTGTCCATTTCCATAATTCACTGCTGGTAACATTAATAACTCTATAAGATGGTCACCAACAAAATTGTTTTAACAAGTTCTGAGAAAGTATTCAGATTGACAGTATGTTTAGAGAGGAGCACTACTGTATACAGTAGCGGTGACCAGCTCATGCTCTTTGTGCAAGAGCATTCTTCCCTGCACGTGGCGCGACAGAAGAGCAGTACACAGGAGGACTGGGATCCGGCGGCACGTTAACGATGCGGCGTTGCAGTCTAAACTAATTACAGTTTTCAAGGATCCTCGGTGTAATCGTATGGAACACGCAGCAGATTTGAAACGGCGTTCACCATCCCCAATTGTTTATTTTAATTTGCAATAAGAACATGTATACTTACTTACTAAATATAAAGTAAAGGCAAACTGTTCTATCTTAAAGTACTTACTAACGTGAGAAAGTTCAATATTCAGAGATATTATTCTATATATCATGTGAATTATAAGGTAACCGACCGGTCAGCGGAGGTCGAAAAGCTAAAGAAAAACTTTTCGTCCGTGATTGCACAGATAGTGTAAATTTGTTTCATTATTCTTTTGCTATTTTTAAATGTGTTAATTTGCGTTAGTTCAAATTTTAACCATCACACATTATCATTATAATTATAATTATCTATTTATATTCTCCGTTCTTCCCCCCGTCTGGGTACTAGGGCGCTCCGTAGTGGGAGTATTTAACCAAGCTAATTTAGTAAATTTATGTCAGCTATAATAATAATAATAAGAATAATAATGATCATTTAAATAATAATAATATATTATTATTATTATTATTATTATTATTATTATTATTATTATTATTAACTCCACCATTGCCGGTCCGAATTCCGGATGAGAATGGAGGATGGTGAGGAGTAACACCTCGTTAAAATACCTAGGTTCAGCTGACCCGGCTGATAGTACCTTGTAAGGGTCCCTAGCAAGAGTTACGGTGAAGATCCCAACGGCGGATGCACAGCAGAGTAGGAGACCTACGGTATGGTGCAGACGGCGGATGATGCAATAAAGGATGGGTAAAACTCTTAGCTACAGCGAAAGCAACTGATATGTGGTGGACCATATAAAAAGTCTCATACATTGTAAAAAAACTTAATGCTAAAAAACCAAAATATATAGCCTCGGATAGGAAACATTGTATATTTTGGTTGAACATGCCTGTGTGTACAACAGAAAAAATCCTGAAATAAAAATAATGATAATAATAATGATAATGATGATGACGATGATGATGATGACAATAACGATGATGATGTGATGATGGTGTTAATAATTATAATAATAATATATTATTCTAATGTAATAAATATAACATAATAATTCCACAGTAATTCTGCCCGAAGGCAGGTCCTTCACTGCAACCATAGCATTTTCATGCTATGCTTGCAGCTTTACTAGGGAATTGTGTAGGTGTGGTAGCTTCCCGTTGCTTTCCACACCGGTGAAGGATGACGATGATAATGATAATGGTAAGGATGATAATGATAAGGATGATGGCCATATGATTTCGGGGACCGTTTGGGCCTTAAAGTTTTCCTGACATTTGTCTTACAGCTGAGGAAAAACCCCGATAAAAACGTCACCCAGAAAAACTGCCCCGACCGGGGATCCAACCCGGGCCTGCTGCGAGACAAGGCAGCACGCTAACTCGAGACCACAGCGGTGGATATACATAATAATTGTAATATAATAAATAATATGATATAATTATATAATAAATTATATTGTTATTATTATTATTATTATTATTATTATTATTATTATTATTATTATTATTATTATTATTATTATTATTATTATTATTATTATTATTATTATTATTATTATTATTATTATTATTATTATTATTATTATTATTATTGCAGGCAGAACCGCCTACTTGAGAGTCAGTTGTTCGTGCCACCTACCAAAATCTCACTGCACATTGCAAAATCACGACCCAGGTCATCTGATGGCGAATTAATGAAAGACTAGTAAAATAGCAGTTGAATTGTAATTCTCTATCAAATTGAGTTATTTGGCACAATTACTCTTCCACGTACAATTGTTACTCGCCGTATACAGTAACTTCCTGATTATATTTTTACAAGTCAATGGAAGTTGCAAGTAATTTTATTTTATTTTCTCTAATTAGTATAAAAATGTTATCCAGCACAGTAGCCTACAAATGACACTTTTTAGGGGAAGATCAGGCAGTCCAGAGAATCCGTTGCATCATTCATCAAGAATATCTGTGTGCTAAAAGCGTTCACTTGTATCTGTAACCACAGACGGGGCACTGGCTATAGTAGGGAATTGTTAAGTGACTCAAAGACCAACTGAAGATCAGGCAGTCTAGAGAATCCATTGCATCATTCATCAAGAAAAGCTGCGTGCTAAAAGCGTTCACTTGTTTTTGTAACCACAGACGAAGCACTGGCTATGGTAGGGAATTGTTAAGTGACTCTAAGACAAACTGAAGATCAGGCAGTCTAGAGAATCCGTTGCATCATTCATCAAGAAAAGCTGTGTGCTAAAAGTGTTCACTTGTATCTGTAACCACAGACGGGGCACTGGCTATGGTAGGGAATTGTTAAGTGACTCAAAGACAAACTGAAGATCAGGCAGTCTAGAGAATCCATTGCATCATTCATCAAGAAAAGCTGCGTGCTAAAAGCGTTCACTTGTTTTTGTAACCACAGACGAAGCACTGGCTATGGTAGGGAATTGTTAAGTGACTCTAAGACAAACTGAAGATCAGGCAGTCTAGAGAATCCGTTGCATCATTCATCAAGAAAAGCTGTGTGCTAAAAGTGTTCACTTGTATCTGTAACCACAGACGGGGCACTGGCTATGGTAGGGAATTGTTAAGTGACTCAAAGACCAACTGAAGATCAGGCAGTCTAGAGAATCCATTGCATCATTCATCAAGAAAAGCTGCGTGCTAAAAGCGTTCACTTGTTTTTGTAACCACAGACGAAGCACTGGCTATGGTAGGGAATTGTTAAGTGACTCTAAGACAAACTGAAGATCAGGCAGTCTAGAGAATCCGTTGCATCATTCATCAAGAAAAGCTGTGTGCTAAAAGTGTTCACTTGTATCTGTAACCACAGACGGGGCACTGGCTATGGTAGGGAATTGTTAAGTGACTCAAAGACAAAAAAACTGAAGATCAGGCAGTCTAGAGAATCCGTTGCATCATTCATCAAGTGACTCAAAGACAAACTGAAGATCAGGCAGTCTAGAGAATCCGTTGCATGATTCATCAAGAAAATCTGTGTGCTAAAAGCGTTCACTTGTATATGTAACCACAGACGGGGCACTGGCTATGGTAGGGAATTGTTAAGTGACTCAAAGACAAACTGAGGATCAGGCAGTCTAGAGAATCCGTTGCATGATTCATCAAGAAAATATGTGTGCTAAAAGCGTTCACTTGTATATGTAACCACAGACGGGACACTGGCTATGGTAGGGAATTGTTAAGTGACTCAAAGACAAACTGAGGATCAGGCAGTCTAGAGAATCCGTTGCACCATTCATCAAGAAAAGCTGTGTGCTAAAAGCGTTCACTTGTATCTGTAACAGACGGGGCACTGGTTATGGTAGGGAATTGTTAAGTGACTCAAAGACAAACTGAAGATCAGGCAGTCTAGAGAATCCGTTGCATGATTCATCAAGAAAATATGTGTGCTAAAAGCGTTCACTTGTATATGTAACCACAGACGGGACACTGGCTATGGTAGGGAATTGTTAAGTGACTCAAAGACAAACTGAGGATCAGGCAGTCTAGAGAATCCGTTGCACCATTCATCAAGAAAAGCTGTGTGCTAAAAGCGTTCACTTGTATCTGTAACAGACGGGGCACTGGTTATGGTAGGGAATTGTTAAGTGACTCAAAGACAAACTGAAGATCAGGCAGTCTAGAGAATCCGTTGCATGATTCATCAAGAAAATATGTGTGCTAAAAGCGTTCACTTGTATATGTAACCACAGACGGGACACTGGCTATGGTAGGGAATTGTTAAGTGACTCAAAGACAAACTGAGGATCAGGCAGTCTAGAGAATCCGTTGCACCATTCATCAAGAAAAGCTGTGTGCTAAAAGCGTTCACTTGTATCTGTAACCACAGACGGGGCACTGGCTATGGTAGGGAATTGTTAAGTGACTCTAAGACAAACTGAAGATCAGGCAGTCTAGAGAATCCGTTGCATCATTCATCAAGAAAATATGTGTGCTAAAAGCGTTCACTTGTATATGTAACCACAGACGGGACACTGGCTATGGTAGGGAATTGTTAAGTGACTCAAAGACAAACTGAGGATCAGGCAGTCTAGAGAATCCGTTGCACCATTCATCAAGAAAAGCTGTGTGCTAAAAGCGTTCACTTGTATATGTAACAGACGGGGCACTGGTTATGGTAGGGAATTGTTAAGTGACTCTAAGACAAACTGAAGATCAGGCAGTCTAGAGAATCCGTTGCATCATTCATCAAGAAAAGCTGTGTGCTAAAAGCGTTCACTTGTATCTGTAACCACAGACGGGGCACTGGCTATGGTAGGGAATTGTTAAGTGACTCTAAGACAAACTGAAGATCAGGCAGTCTAGAGAATCCGTTGCATCATTCATCAAGAAAATATGTGTGCTAAAAGCGTTCACTTGTATATGTAACCACAGACGGGACACTGGCTATGGTAGGGAATTGTTAAGTGACTCAAAGACAAACTGAGGATCAGGCAGTCTAGAGAATCCGTTGCACCATTCATCAAGAAAAGCTGTGTGCTAAAAGCGTTCACTTGTATCTGTAACAGACGGGGCACTGGTTATGGTAGGGAATTGTTAAGTGACTCTAAGACAAACTGAAGATCAGGCAGTCTAGAGAATCCGTTGCATCATTCATCAAGAAAAGCTTTGTGCTAAAAGTGGATTCACTTGTATCTGTAACCACAGAACGGGCACTGGCTACGGTAGGGAATTGTTAAGGTGACTCAAAGAACCCACAAAAAAAACTGAAGAAATCAGACAAGTCTAGAGAATCCGTATGCAATCATTCATCAGCGGATGACTCAAAAGACAAACACTGAAGATCAGGCATTCTAGAAGAATCCGTTGCATGTTCACATCAAGCAAATCTGTGTGCTAAACGCGTTCACTTGTATATGTTAACCACTACGGGCAAAGGCACTGGCTAGGGTAGGGACTTGTTAAGTGACTCAAAAGTGACTCAAGACCAAAAAAACTAGGATCAGGCATGTCTAGAGAATTCCGTTTCACCATTCATCAGAAAAAGCGGTGTGCTAAAAGCGTTCACTTGTATCTGTAACAGACGGGGCACTGGTTATGGTAGGGAATTGTTAAGTGACTCTAAGACAAACTGAAGATCAGGCAGTCTAGAGAATCCGTTGCATCATTCATCAAGAAAAGCTGTGTGCTAAAAGTGTTCACTTGTATCTGTAACCACAGACGGGGCACTGGCTACGGTAGGGAATTGTTAAGTGACTCAAAGACAAAAAACTGAAGATCAGGCAGTCTAGAGAATCCGTTGCATCATTCATCAAGTGACTCAAAGACAAACTGAAGATCAGGCAGTCTAGAGAATCCGTTGCATGATTCATCAAGAAAATCTGTGTGCTAAAAGCGTTCACTTGTATATGTAACCACAGACGGGGCACTGGCTATGGTAGGGAATTGTTAAGTGACTCAAAGACAAACTGAGGATCAGGCAGTTTAGAGAATCCGTTGCACCATTCATCAAGAAAAGCTGTGTGCTAAAAGCGTTCACTTGTATCTGTAACAGACGGGGCACTGGTTATGGTAGGGAATTGTTAAGTGACTCAAAGACAAACTGAAGATCAGGCAGTCTAGAGAATCCGTTGCATGATTCATCAAGAAAATCTGTGTGCTAAAAGCGTTCACTTGTATCTGTAACCACAGACGGGGCACTGGCTATGGTAGGGAATTGTTAAGTGACTCAAAGACAAACTGAAGATCAGGTAGTCTAGAGAATCCGTTGCATCATTCATCAAGAAAATCTGTGTGCTAAAAGCGTTTTGTTGAATGAAGTGATGAGTGTTGTAGTTGAAACAACAAACATAATCAGATCCCATAGATGTAGACCCCGCCAGTTCAAAGAGTTCTTGACAGATCTTTTTGCGATATTTAACATATTCTACTTCAGTGAAGTACAACAGGGAAAAATTGTTGAATCGATTCTTCGAGTTATTTGATGAAATTGCGACATTCATGGAAATGATAGGTTCTATACATTGCACTAATATATAATTATAAATATGTTGCATGTGTATTCTATCAATAATATGATATGTGATATGAGTTTAAAACTATTTTAACCTTTTTTGAAGAGAAAAATTATACGCTCAGACCGGGACTTGAACCCGGGACCCTTGGTTCTCTAGACCAAGTGCTCTACCAACTGAGCTACCTGAGCAAGTACCGATCTAAACGCAAATCTTTCTCTATATACATTGTAATTCCCATCCACCAAATGCTGTGAAGCCATGCTTCTATCTTTCAAATGGCGGCTCCTTTATTAAGAAGACATATTTGGGAATTATACATTACAGCCAGTACGGCTTTTTCCAAGTTTTAATTATTGATTTCGTACATCTCAAAGATGGATAAATTATATTTGAAGAGAAAAATTATACGCTCAGACCGGGACTTGAACCCGGGACCCTTGGTTCTCTAGACCAAGTGCTCTACCAACTGAGCTACCTGAGCAAGTACCGATCTAAACGCAAATCTTTCTATATATACATTGTAATTCCCATCCACCAAATGCTGTGAAGCCATGCTTCTATCTTGCAAATGGCGGCTCCTTTATTAAGAAGACATATTTGTGAATTATACATTACAGCCAGTACGGCTTTTTCCAAGTTTTAATTATTGATTTCGTACATCTCAAAGATGGATAAATCATATTTGAAGATAAAAATTATACGCTCAGACCGGGACTTGAACCCGCGACCCTTGGTTCTCTAGACCAAGTGCTCTACGAACTGAGCTACCTGAGCAAGTACCGATCTAAACGCAAATCTTTCTCTATATACATTGTAATTCCCATCCACCAAATGCTGTGAAGCCATGCTTCTATCTTGCAAATGGCGGCTCCTTTATTAAGAAGACATATTGTATAATTCCCAAATATATCTTCTTAATAAAGGAGCCGCCATTTGCAAGATAGAAGCATGGCTTCACAGCATTTGGTGGATGGGAATTACAATGTATATAGAGAAAGATTTGCGTTTAGATCGGTACTTGCTCAGGTAGCTCAGTTGGTAGAGCACTTGGTCTAGAGAACCAAGGGTCCCGGGTTCAAGTCCCGGTCTGAGCGTATAATTTTTCTCTTCAAATATGATTTATCCATCTTTGAGATGTACGAAATCAATAATTAAAACTTGGAAAAAGCCGTACTGGCTGTAATGTATAATTCCCAAATATGTCTTCTTAATAAAGGAGCCGCCATTTGCAAGATAGAAGCATGGCTTCACAGCATTTGGTGGATGGGAATTACAATGTATATAGAGAAAGGTTTGCGTTTGGATCGGTACTTGCTCAGGTAGCTCAGTTGGTAGAGCACTTGGTCTGGAGAACCAAGGGTCCCGGGTTCAAGTTCCGGTCTGAGCGTATAATTTTTCTCTTCAAATATGATTTATCCATCTTTGAGATGTACGAAATCAATATTTTAACCTTATTAAAAGTCAAACATAATTCTATCCATATAATAATTGATAATAGATCTCTAAATTAATAGGTTTTACTGAAAAATAAAGAACATCGAGTACTTCACGATGTCAAAAGAGAATGTTTTTATGTTTCTTTATAGTGGATAGCCGCCTCTGAGTGGACGGCTGCACAGCGATGCTCTTGCTTACTCGCGAGAGCACACAGCATTTCGTAAGTGCGGCTGAGCTGGTCACCGCTAAGTAGAACTTAAAATATTAATCAATTTACATTTAGATAATAATAATAATAATAATAATAATAATAATCGACAATCGTTGGCATAAATTTAAGGTAAGTGTATTGCTTAAACAATATAAATTGTGAAAGAAACAGGGTATGAACAAGTCCTGTGATATGATATCGAAAGTAAGTAAGTACTTTGAGAACTTGTGCTTAAATTGTGATGAGCTGATATATTTTGAAAACTTGTTAAATAACTTGGTAAGTGTATTTGGAATAGTAAGACATGTGAATGCTGAATTATGACGATTTTAGAAAACCAGGTATAATATCTAAAGTGCATCAATTATTGATTTGATGAGACCTGGCAATCTTAGACAAGACACTATCTGAAGTGAACACTGTTAGTGATATGCTGATACTTAAAATCTCGAGGCCGATGCTGTCCAGATTATTGTTGATGAAATGCGTCGTTTTTATCGACAGAACTGACACAGTAATAATATTTAAGTTCACGGTAAAATTCAATAGAGTTGTTAGTCAAATGATATAAAATTTTATAATTGTACCTTGCTTTGCAGTCTCTTCAACTGTTAAAATAAATAAAACATAGTAGGCCTTTTGGGGCCAGGCCCATCCTCAGCTTCGCTTCCGTCCGGCTGTATGATAGTTAGACAATAGCAGAAAACTTTCTGCTGATGATGAGACTGGCCCCAAAGGCCTACAATGTTTGAATGATTTAAACAATTGAGGAAACTGCAAAAGAAGGTACAATTTTATAATTTTGTATTATAATTTTTATATTATTTTGAATTAATGTAACATAATAAATCAATCTACAAAGCGGTGAAAAAATTAAAGACTATACACACATATGAAGGGTACAGAAAAAAAAACGGCAAGTCTCTTTATCACTGAAACCTAGAAAACGTACTTTTAGTTGCAAAAGATGCATACTTGTTTACTTGAATACCACAATTTGGAGGTAAATAAATCCATGACTAAACTGTATATTTTATTGTCTTACACTTCTAAACTATTGTGCTTTCCAAGAAATTTCCATGTCTATCTTTGATTCCAATTAGTACATATGTCCTGACCTATCCATCTACTGGACATAACTGCTATTATGTCTGGTATCACATGAACATCATGTAGCTCACTGTAACTAGACTTCTCCATTCACCTGTCTGTTCATCTCTATTTGCTCAACAAATGTTGCTATGAACTATATTCTCAAATACTCGTAACTTCTCTTCAGAGTTGAGCCTATGTTTGATTTCTTTCCGCACATCTAATTGCAACATTCAAAATTCTAATTTGTCTGAATTTATTAATCCAATATATAAAAATAAATGCTTGTCTGTTTGTTTGTTTGTTCGTTCGCACTTTCTGCTCGGCCATACCGTTGATCCGATTGTGCTGGGGCCTTTTGCAAAATGTTCAGGAGATTCTCGGGATGAACATAAGCTATAAGAGAGTTGTGATACTCAACTCCTACAAACTTAAAAATCTCCCCTTGCAGTGGAAAACGTGAAAAAAGTAGCGCTTTGGACGCTTAAATGGCTTACGCTGCCTAAACCATACCAAATACACAACATTATGGTACACAGAATTTAATATCTAAAAGAGTTCTACAAAAACGTCCGCGACAGCATATGCGTATCTCTTACGAATAATTCACAATAACTATTTGTCTCTTTCATTGATGCCAAGAAGATCGACACAAGTACGTAGATTCCTGTGCAAGGATAGCAACGCATGACAGGTATTCTTTTAAGGATAACTCACAATAACTAATTTTGCTTTTAGCTCATTTATGCCAAGAAGATCGAGATAAGTAGATTCCCGGGCAACACGGGATAATCAGCATGGGGTATCTAAAAATAATTACGATATAAATGTTTCCATTTTCTTATTTAACTAAACATAAAACACATTCATTTTCGTATTTCAGCTCATTTATGTCAAGGAAATCCTGGGCAATGCCGGGCAATCAGCGCAAGATGTCTAAAAAATATAAATTTATAATTATTTTTCCTTCTACTTATTCAACTAAAAAAAGCACATTAATTTTAATTTATTTAGGCGTACCAGCGCACGTCGGGTATTAGCTAGTATAACATAGAATTTTCATAATGTTGATAATCATATTTTGTATCAGTGTGTAATTAACTTGTTTTCGAAACTCCCTATAAGTCTTGTCGTTAAAACCAATCACCATCCATTACTGGGACAATTAGTTGCTGATAGCACATACGCAGCACACGACTATAATGTTCAATGATCCACCAGAACAACAAAAGCAATGTGGCTGTTGAATACCAAACAGTGTGAATTAAACTTAGATATATTTAGCATCAGTTCTAAATGGCAACCATGTCCCTAATTTCAAATGAGCCGAAGTTTTAGATGATTATGAGGGTGCGGCTCGGTGAAGGGTTCGGGAAGTAAAATTAAATTCAGGCCGGTACTTTCTATTCAGACTTTATGGGACGTGTAATGGATCCTTAAAAAGGGGATGTAGTTGCTTTTAAACAAAAATTATTTCTAACAAGGGTGCAGATGTAATAGGGATGAACAATCTAAAGAGGGATAGTACGGAAAATCCTAAGCTTCTGCTTATAGTATCCATACGTTATTTCCATAATAGCGTAGCCTATATGGCAGCGATTCCCAACTTTTCTCGACTCGCGAATCCCTTCCACAACGATAGGAGTTGGGTAAACCACTGACTTTTAAATTTACATGCAGTAGAGATGCGTAACATTTAATTCCAAGCAAAATAATTAATAAACTTAAATTAACTTAACCATTAACGGTTAAAACCTAAAGTTATTCTAGTTACGGCTTAAACGTTACACGATGTGTAGGCCTATTTGTAGCGAAATTAAATGCATTACACTTCTCCCTCTTAATTGAAAAGTAGGCCTATGCCGTTATAGTTGATGTACAGTGCTTTATATTCTTATTTCGTTTCTAAAATCTGTCTTATACTAAAAATCTGATCTGTTGTAACCTGTTTCTTCTAAATCCATATTGATGATCTCCTAGAATGCTATCAGTATAGAGTTATGGTAAGTCTGCTTAGTAATATACAGGGTGATTCAAAAGTCACTATACATTTTGATGATACAGTGAGTGTATTAATTTTTCTTGCAGGTAATATAACAGTATGCTAACCAAAGAAGAAAGAATAGCTGTTGTTTCTGCTCGTCTTCGTGGTATGACGTATGAACAAACGCGGGCAGATTTCGCCCGTAAATTTAGGAAACCAGGCCCCACCAGGCTGGCTGTAAAGAACCTGGTCAATAAATGTCAGCATACTGGTAGTGTTGCAGTTGAGGAGCGTCGAGATAGACCGGTCATGCCACCAGATACCGTGCAAAATGTACAGGATGCGATCACTCGCAGCCCTTCTGAATCAACCAGGAGACTTCGTAGAGAGCTGGGTATTCCTCAAACTACTGTGTGCAGAACTCTCCGCTACAAATTGCACAAACGTGCATATCACATCCAGGTCGTGCATAAACTTGAAGCTGAGGACTATGCATCCAGACAAGTTGCGTGTCATGATCTACTAGAAGCTGTGGAAAATTACAATTTAATGGAAAATGTCTTATTTAGTGATGAGGCTACATTTCACACATGTGGACATGCCAATAGACACAATTGCAGGATATGGGCAGAGGACCAACCAATTTTACCATTACGGTTCGGGACTACCTAAATCAAGCTTTTCCCGGTAGATGGATTGACCGTGCAGCGCCATGATGTGGCCTTCCAGCTCCCCAGACCTGACACCTTTAGACTTTTTTGCCTGGGGGGACGTGTACCAGGTGAAGATAATAGTCAACAGCTAAAACAGCGGATTAGAGCCGCGGCTGCTACGATTACACCAGCTATGCTTGAGAAAGTGTTTCGCAGTGTAGTGGAGAGATGGTCGTTGTGTCTAGACGTGCAAGGTGGTCACAATGAAATGCAATGAAATTATGTCCTACTGTGGCATATGTTTCGGTACTATTACATAATGCGTAATAATACAAAATATATAGTGACTTTTGAATCACCCTGTATTTGTGAGGAGTATGTATAAAGTTGAAAGTAATGTGATGCCCATGTAGTTGTTGTAATCAATTTTATTTCCTTTCTTATATATTGGTGTCCCGCGCCATAGCCGAGCGGTTAAGGTAGGAAGCCTTGGCGCAGAGCTATGGGACTTGGCTGGTTCGAGTCTCCATGGGGGAAGAAATTTTCTCATGGTATTTCGGCCAGTATGGGACCGGTGCCCACCCAGCATCGTGAGGCAATTGGGTAGCTACAATAAGTAGCGGCTCCAGGTTGAGGAACCAGTTATAACGGCTGGGGGACTCGACATGCTAACCACATGTCACCCCTACACTGGCTGTTGATCATCTACCTCTGTGATTGACACATGTGGATGTGAAGGGCCAGCAGCCGGCTGGTAAAAGGGCAACCGCTGAAAAGTGGAAAGACCCTCAATCGAAAATCGGAATATATTGGTATGATGATCGATTTTTTCGATTCATTTGGAAGAGCTACTTTTTCCCAAATCATACTAAGCAACCAACGTATCTTGTCCATCAATTTTTCTCCCCATGGTTTTATCAGTTCTGCTGGGATCCCATCTGGACTTGACGCTTTATACATCTTCAATTTTCCTACCGCCATACCAACCTCTAATGAACTTGGTTCTGCGGCTAGCATTTCTGCTGTCTGTAAATTTCGACTTCGAAACTAATCGCTAAAGTCAGTTCCGGTTGATTAGAGGAACCGATGCTCGTTCTGGTTTTGAGGTTTCCTGGATCATAATAGGTTTTTGAAGTAGTGAGAGTTTTGTGTATGGACCGCTTTGTAAAATAAGTAATATCGTAACACCGTATCGTTGAGCTACAGACATAATAAACATTCTGTAAAATGTGGCTTCTGAGCAAGATTTCGGCCCTTCCATGCCGTAATTTGAATTTCGACTCTAATTAATGTGTTATCCAAGAACGTCATTAAATAAAATACTTACTTGGCCTACTAGTAATTTTAAAGTAGTTTATAGTATAAAGATGAACTCCTGTTTTATTATAGTATTTTGCGATACGAGTGTGGTAAACACTTGATACATCCATCCATACATCCATAGTAATTATGCCCGAAGGCAGGTCCTTCACTGCAATCATAGCATTTTCATGCTATGCTTGCAGCTTTATTCGGGAATTGTGTAGGTGTGGTAGCTTCCCGTTGCTTTCCACTCCGGTGAACGATGATGATGATAATGATAATGGTAAGGATGATAATGATAAGGATGATAGCCATATGATTTCGGGGACCGTTTGGGCTTTAAGTTTTCCTGACATTTGTCTTACAGGTGAGGAAAAACACCGATAAAACCTCACCCAGAAAAACTGCCCCGACCGGGGATCGAACCCGGGCAAGCTGCGTGACAAGGCAGCACGCTACCTCGAGACCACAGCGGTGGACACATTTGATACGGATCAAGGAAAAGTTTAAAAAAAGGGGCGCTTGCGCCGAGTTATTATTATTTTTTTTAATCTCCGAGATTCCGTTGTGTGTTTACCACATAAATATTGCATATTATTTTTCCACTATGTGTATTTATTTTAGTAATTAAGGTATTAGCTAAAATATTAATAAAAATGCCATGATTGAAAATAAATGTTAGATTTCAGAAGATGAATCCGCTGTATGTGTTGTTGGTCATATCGCCATCTTACATTTGTTAAAACTGTAAAACAAATTTAATATGGGATTTATTTCTGATTATAGAGATAACTTTAGATGTGTGCAGTGATGATGAAATAGAAGAGGCGTGGAAAGCTGGATGTGATGAATTAGTACATATTGCAGTATCACTATCAATATTTCAAATTAAATGTTTTACTTACCGCACTCCTCCCTGTGGATTATCACCTTGTCGTGCTAGGGAGGATGAGTACCAATGACCCAGACGATCATAACCGGGAAGCCATGGCTTGCGGTTACATAAGAGGAGAGGGAACTAAGAATAATCCGCAACGTGGGAGCAACGACCACACTGGAAGCTGCAAACACGGAAGACTACAACGACAGACACGGCGGAGATAGAAATATCGGAACGGCGAAAATGGCGGAAGTGGCAACCCAATTTCTGGGGATGAAATAAGAGACCCAACTCGGGGAAACAAGTGTGAAGTCCTCAACGGCAGAAGGCGGAAGATGCAACCCTCCTTGTGGGGATAAAACACAAGGAAGCAAGTCCAAAGGCTTTAAGGAGGCAGCCCCTCCAGAGGACTAACCCTGCAGTACGTTAGTAGCGTACTCAGGGGACACTTCAAAATACTTACAAGCTCCAAAGATATAGCCGGACTGTCGATAAACGCATATCCAGCTGAAAGATATATAAATATTAAACTAAATAAGTTTAATTACATAACAGGAACACTAAAAAGAACTTTGAAAAATAATGCCAGGAAAGACTTTATAATGAAATTATACAAGACAATGGCAGTGCTTATTACTTATGATTCCGAAACATGGACAGTGACAACACAACAATCAGCCAGAATACCCAACTGCTGAAATGAGATTCCTCAGACCAATAGCAGGATATCAAAGAACAGACAAAAAGCACAACACAGAAATAAGACAACTATAAGTAGAGGAATTAAACACAATAGAAAAATACAGAACAAACTGGAAAGATCACTTGGCAAGGATGACTGAGAATAGAATACCAAAAGCAGCATACAGCTATTCACCACGAGAGAGAAGAAGTTTGGGAAGACCAAAGAAAAGATGGAAAGAGCAGCAATTTGGAGCCGGAAGAGGCTAGTAAATAGGCCTAAACCGTGAAAAAGAAGAAGAAGACTTACCGCACTAGGGGTTTTGGTCATTTTTAAAGTATACCTATTGAGATTTATTTTGTTTTCATAGCAACCAAGATTGTACGCGAGAATGCCAAATTACGATGCACATCAACAGTAACAGTAAGTATACAATATTAGTTATATAGTGCAAAAAATTAATTAATTTAATTAATAACAGAGGAATAATCGAATACTATGTATGTGCTGCATATGTAACAAGGGGCAAATGCTATAAAAGTAGACACGTGCGTTTAATTGCGGTACATACGTGGGCAGCAACCCTGACCAGTGTCAGATAAACAACCAAATAGGATATCAAAACACATCAGACAAGCAAATCGTGCACACTCTCCTGTCTCAACAGAAATCGAAACGTAACATTAATAAATTACATAATTAGTGAAATTTATGTTAAATGTATTGTTTGTATATTATGAAATAATTGCTCGATGTTATAGCATATTATCTGTAGTAAATGTAAAAGTTATAAAACAAACGTATAGCGTTTAAAAATGATGAATGCAATAACAATATTACATTGTAAACTAGTTATACAATGTGTTGAAAAAAACGACAATGGAGGCGAGGTAGTATGTATATTGAGATATGTTGATCATTTTTAATAAGGACCAGTGTCCAGAAATGATGCGTTTTCACACTATGACTAATTGATTATGTCTCAAGATCAGTGTTAGTTCGAAGGATCTGAAGACTCATTACTTGACAACACCTCACAGGTACGGAAACTATGACACGTGGCTTCGCAATGGAATGTGGCTGCAACACGATGAAGCTCCATCTTACTGCAATGCCAATGTGAGGAAACTGGATACCATGTATCCAGGTCGATGGATTAGAACAGGGGAACTAGTCCTATGGCCTCCGAGATCACCCGATCTTAACCCTCTCGACTATTTTTTATGGGGCGACATGAAACAGTCCGTTTATCAGACTCCAGTAGAGTCACGTATGAATCTTATAGCCCGAATCCACGCTGCTACAGAAATAATTCAAACGAGACCAGGCGTATTTGAACGTGTGCGCCAGTCACTACATCGCCAATGTACGTTCTGCAATGAGATGGAAGGTGGATGTTTTGAAAACTTGATGTGACTGTAACAATATTAAAATCCAACTAACGGAAGTCTTGAGAACTTAGCTACTCATAGTGTGAAAAAGTATCATTTCCGGACATTGGTACCTTATTAAAAAACGATCAACATACCTCAATATACCACCTCACCTTCGTTGTCGGTGTTTTTCTGCAACACCCTGTAAACAGTTCGCTATTTGTTACTAAGAGAATTATAACGCAAGTATAAAAAATCAATATTATCAATTTTATAGTGAATTAAGCTAATTATCCTGATTTGCCCGAGTATTTATTTATACCAATCGTATAATCGCTAATGAGCTTAGCGACTCCCAAAAATTATGAATCGATATAAATCTCGATCTTTTTTAAAATTGTAATCTTCACCTTTTCTAATTACTTGCCAATGGGGCTGAGCTTGGACTTGAATGACAATGAAACTAGCAGAATTCATCACAGAGATCTCTGAAACCATGGATTGGACATTAAAATCGATCGTTTTCTGTCACTTTTACGTGTTACTGACCTCTCTCCCTTCAGGACGCAAAAGGACTCTTCGAGTTTAAATGCTAATTGGAATATCAACTTAATTAGCGGACACGACAACTTCGGCTTCTGCGCTATTCTTGGTAGATCTGGACATTTAATATTGCATTTCTTCTCATCCAAATGAAAATTACGACTGTACTTAAATGACAATGGTAACATCAAAATTCAGTTCAGCCACCCAAAAAACTGTGGATTTGACACTATCGATCCCTTATTATCATTTTTTAATATCACGGGGATGAAGATGATACGTAATATATGATAAATAAACTAAAGGAAGAATATAAAAAATGGGGACTGAATATAAATTTACAGAAAACAGAATATATGTGTTTGGGAAAGGACGTGGATGACCTCATACTCGAAACAGGGAAAATAAAAAAATATGAATTTTTTTAATACCTTGGGTCAATATGTGGCGTGTGGAACCTTACTACTGCTACCATCCGGGATCTCTGGGTTAAGACAATGCTGTACTTAGTAACGTGTTCCTGATATCCAAAGAAGTTATTAATAAGAAAACAGCCTGCCTCGGGCCCATAAAAGGCGGCTATCAATTCATCTTTCTTTTCCAGTTGAACGTGCATATAAATATAAATACTGATTATAAATTGCATAGAATGAATAACTTCGTTACAGGATAGAGAACAACGATTACTCTTGAATAACAACAAGGGGCGTAATATAAAAGATAAGCTTTTAATGAAAAACAAGTATGGATTGTAAAAACAAAGTAATAAATGAATAACAAAAGATTGATCTTCGATCAATCGATCAGACATAGATGATAACAAAGTATAACTGAATAAATAACATACCATACAAACTGTCACACTCATACATGTCCAAGCTCCATTGGAATTCCTTCTTCCATGCTTGTTTGGACTAACTCAAATCCGACCATTCCTCGGTCACAATCCACTTGTTTATCTTATAAACCACCATGTTAATTTCGCCGCTGCATGGTGCATTTAAGTTGGATTCGAATACTGAATCCACTTCTACACAACTGAACGCCACTTGCTAGGCCGATCGAATGATAAGGTTCGTTGAGATTACCAAGCATATAAAAGGTTCGCGAGTAGAGGGGATGTGCGCTATAAAGATGCGCAGGGGAAAGGGTAAAAGGGAAGGGGTAGCCACACGGAACAAGGGACATTGGCAGGCTTCATAAATGTTCTGGAGGAGCACAAAGATGTATAACTGAACCGCAAAAAGGTACTTTCGGTTCAAATAATTACAAGTTCAGGTACCTGTGAGAGAGATGTACAGACTAAAATTGCAGTAGCAAAAAATGCAACTAAGACATTACATGGAATAATTTGGAATAAAAATATTACAAAGGAAACTGGAATGAAAATTTATAAGAGCATAATACAAAATATTTTGTCATATGGAAGTGAAACTTGGTCTTTGACGAAATTACAAAAGAATAAAATTAGAACAGTTGAATTTGATTATTTTAGAAGAAGCCTCCAAAAAACATGACAGGATAAAATAAGAAATGAATTCCTTTGAAGAGAAATGAATGTCACCACATCTGTTGTTAACGAGATTGAAAATCAAATGCTTAAATGGTATGGCCATGTACAAAGAATGGAAAATGAAAGATGATCAAAAAATATATACCAATGGTCACCCACTGGAAGAAATAAACGTGGCAGACCAAGATGGAAATGGAAAACCTACGTCAGAACCATAATGAATGACAGGAATTTGGAAGAGGAAGATTGGAATGATAGAGATAAATGGAAACTGAAGACGGCAAACCTATAAGTGGGGGAAAACCGAAGTAGAAGAAGACATATCATGCTAAGGATGCTAGGCTTCAGACTTGGGCTTAAATGTCATCGGGTCTATCATCAATCCAGAAATCTATGAATTATACTTAGATACAACCCGTTCGTAGCTTGGCCGGACCGTTCCGCAGTGGCTTTGGACTGGGTGAGTATTGGCGCGCCTTTCACCAGAATTACACGTACGGGACCGGAAAGTCATTGGTACGAAACATTTTCTAATGTGCTACAATTAAAATTACTACTATACTAACTTACATTAGGCTTAACTGATTCACAATAGATGTTGAAAGTGATGATCTTGAAGGTGAACACATTCCCTATGTCTCCAAAAACAATTCTGGTCGCAAACATTCATGTTGACTGATTGCCTGCATTTCTATCGTGATGATGTCCTTCAATTATTGTAACGTTTGCAAGTTTTATGCGTACACTTTATTCTTTAACGTCCCCCATAAATAAAAATCACATGACAATAGGTCAGAGGAACGAGGTGGCCACAATCCTTGACTAATTAATCTGTCACCAAACACACTTCGCAATTCATGCATACAGTTCGCAGCAGTGTGCGCTGTCGTTGAATCGTGCCGAAATCAGCTACACAATCGATTAATTTCTTGTTAGTTGCGGAAAAAATAAATAGTTAAAATTGAAGTTACATAAACGTGTGAATCAACTGTTGTGTCGAAAAATATTGGATCGATAATTCTACGCGGAGTCATAGCGCACCAAACCCGAATTTTTGCAGCATGATGAGGAACTTCACAAATAATATGGAGATTTTCGGTACACCAGTATCTATTGATTTGAGCAGAAACGTGACCGTGAAGATGAAACCACGGTTGATCAGTGAAGAAGATTAAAAGTGGGTCCACGTCGCCATTATGAACGGACTGCAAAAAACCAATTGCAAAAATTAACCCTACTTACAGGATTTTGTTCTTGTAAAGCATGAACTACAGAACTGTAACTGTAGTAGAGCCGCCACTTTATTATTATTATTATTATTACTATTACTATTGTTACTATTTTTACTATTATTATTACTATTATAATTATTACTATTATTACTACTACTATTATTACTATTACTATTATTATTATTATTATTAATATTATTATTATTGCAATTACTATTATTACTATTATTATTATTGCAATTACTATTATTACTATTACTATTATTATTATTATTATTATTATTATTACTATTACTATTATTATTGTTATTATTATTATTATTATTATTATTATTATTATTATTATTATTTAGAATATATAAGATATAAGTAATTAAATTTGGGCACGTACGACGAATGCAAGAACAAAGGTTACCCAGGAAAACATTGGAATGGTGTCCACCTGGAAGAAGAAGAAAAGGAAGACCTCAAAACTCATGGATGCAAAAAATAAGCACCGGAATGTGAAAAAGAGGACTGGAGGATATGGAGTGAATGGATAGAGACGAGTGGAGAAGAAAAATAAAACTTTACTCACAGAAAGATGTGTAAACATTAAAATTCTGTATATAAATAAATAAAATTATTATTATTAATAATATTATTATTGAAAACAATAATTTATTTTATACTTAATTTTAACTACGAAGTTCATATACCGGTAGTGTATGTCAGTGAAATTACATATACCACAAAACCTGTGCAGTTTGTTAATATAAGAGTAATTACTGTAGGTTTACCAAAAGTAACATTAATCACGATTTAAGAAAATAAATTATACAGAGGATGATTTAAAAATATTAGGGCTAGGTGGAGAGTTTATGTCCGCGCGACCATGAACCTATGGGTTTGATAGTGCCAGTGAGTTAGTTTAGAATTAGTCTACCAAATGATAATTCAATTAAAATATTGAATATTTAACATCAGTTGCAGAGTGATAAAACTCGATTTTTAACTGATTTTAATGTTAATAAACTTGCTAAATTATTAACTTTTGAATATTCAGAAGACTTTAAATTGGTTCTAAAAATCAGTGAAATGCTAGATTGTGGCTGAACATAGATTTTTTTATTTGCTTTGAGCTGAGTCTGGCTTGTGAACGCTCATCATATTTGTGGTCATTTGAAAGCCCGGAAACAAGCCCTATAATGCTACTGCAAATATTACGTACGACAATGAGCGCAAATTTAATTTTCTTCACGTTCGACTTTTTATTCTCCCTCGTTGGGCCTGAATGCTCAACTACCCCTCTCTATATTCACTCCTATTGTTAAAATATAAAAAGCTACGTCAATTAGAACCGAACTAGCATATAAAATGGTAATATCGACTGGAAGATAAAGAAAAAATATCTGCACCAGATGGGATTTTTTTAAATAGTAATATTCTAATCACGTATAAATATTTAGAGTATTGCTAGCAGAAAAAATATATATCAATTCACAGGAGGGCTGTGTGATGTGACACACATCGTGCATGAATATTTATTATAATTTTTTTAAGCTACCAAGTTATCCTTTTATTCCCTGGCCCTTTAATCACACATAATCTGTCTAAATTCAAATGCAAATCATTAAGTTAAAATGATGATGTGATACAAGAAACCGGAATATTCTATGAATATAAGTTGTACTGCCAGCGCGAACTCTTATTTACGAGGGACATTTAATAAATAATGCACAGGTTGGTATTATTGTCGATTGGATGATGCAACGACAATGAAAATTACGTCAGATGTAATTGGGAGCTTGAGGAAGAATCACGTGTTTTTGTTTTCACTGTGTACTCTAACATAAACGGTTGGAGGTAAAAATGTGCCCTGCAGGGTCTCCGGTACTCTGAATGTTGAAGACCAGAGGTCGTACATTAAAATCGAAACGTTACGCGGTAAAAAAAACCGACAGAAATCCACAGTGCGTTAGGTGAAGTTTCTGGTGAGTTTATGTGGACCGTAGTACAGTTTCACGTAGGGTTAATCGTTTTCGTGGTGTCGTATGAGCGTAGATGATAATCCAAGATGCGGAAGGCCAAAAAACCAACAGATGAACGAAGTGTGAAACGTGTGGCAGATGCACTTCAAAAAGATCACCGTGCGACTTGTGGGGAACTCTCTGAAGCCACGGCAATTTCCCCAACATCACTATTCTGTATTCTGACAAATGATTTGTAGAAGGGAAGTTTTTCTGCGAGATGGGTCCCACAATGTTTGACTGCCGAACAGCAGCAGAAACGCCTGGACATTTCAACCTTGCTCAAACAACGATTATCGTGAAGGTCAAGGATTCTTATGTCGAATTGTCGCTATTGATGGAACGTGGATTAGAGACTTTGAACCGGAGTTGAAAACACAGTCCATTGAGTGGAGAGCTTCAGATTCTCCACGTCCAAAAACAAATTCAACGCGCTCAATCAAAGGTCAAGCAAATTATGACTTTTTGCATATGATCACCAAGGACTCATCATGACAGATAGAGTCCCAAGTGGAACAAGTATCACAGAGGTGTATTTGTTTATAATTTCATGCTCGCCCACATAACGGCAATGTTGTAGTCCAAAAACTGCGCGAATACGGCTGGAAAGAGTTGCCGCATCATCCCTACAGCCCGGACAAGAGTTCACTAGACTTCGACTTGTTCGCGAAGTTGAAAGAACCTATGCGTGGACGTCTTTATCCTTTACTGGAAGAGTTTTCTACCACCGTTACCTGAACCATTCGACAGATGAACAGAAGTGATGCCCTGGATTCAATAATAGAGCTTTTGAGACGTTGGGATTCAATCATAGGGAAGCAGGGAGACTATATTGAAGGAATCTAAAGATATATTGAAAAAATATATAAATAAAAGTGTAAGTAAAAAAAATGTGCATTATTTATTAAATGTTCTTCGTAACACATATAAAAAATATGCTCATAACTAACGCACTGAAAGAGAATCTATATTGAAATTAACAAAATACTGCACCAGAAGAAGATCGGCTTCTTCATGAAAAAAATAAGCATATATAGAAATGGATGGTGATCATTTAGCAGTTAATATGAAAATAACTTTATATACGAAATTTTACAAAATTTGAAACTCTTTGTATCTTCTCGAATGGCACAGTTTTGTAAGAGTGCTTACAACCATTGCATGTCGGAATCTACCTTGAAATTTCTCCCAGAGAAGCGCTGTGATATACCAAGGCCGTGTCAAAAATTATCTGCCGTTTTTAACTGCAAGTCTCAGAAATCGAAGCCAGAATCCAGCTATGGCAACCCGTTGAGCGTAGCATTTGGACGACCCTGCTATACTTAGAGCTGAGTGGAGATAAGTGGGTGTGGGGTGAATGACAGGTAGTGAGGGTTATCCATTCCATCAAGTTAGGAATTGTGTTATTTCTCTGTAGTTTAAATGAGAGATTTGGCGCTGGATATCAGTGCCTTGCAGTTAAAAGCGGCAGATATTTTTGGACACGACCTTGGTACACCGATATAATCTCTATGATCACGGGGTAACATAACTCGATCAGGAGTAGCGGACAAGGGTAAGATCCCCGGCGGGACAAGTATTCTGGGTGAAGTTTTTTTTCTTCGGATTTTTTCCTTCACCTATAAGGTAAATGTCAAGAAATTTTAAGGGTCAAATAGTACTCGATCATTAATTGGCCAAAAAAATCGCCCTATCACTTTCACCTTGTTTAGTGTGAAAATATAAGTACCTTAAATGTTTGTGTTTACTCGGAGATTACTCTGGCACTGAGTTGATCACTCATTCGGGCCCTCCATGTCTTTACATGGTCAAAAAGTATGTGATCCAAAATTTAAAATCTTCTCCTGATAGGTCATGACCCTATAAGGCCCGATTAGCTTTGAACATGTGAAAGTACCTTTAAAAGAGAAAGGTAAAACTAAGAAAAAGAAAAAAAAAAGTATAGAAACGCCGATAATCTATTTTATATCAGATTGTTATATACAGTATTTGAATACTTGAGTTATTATCAGTGGACCTAAGTTCGAGTAATTTAATTGTACATCGACATGCATCGAGTTTACATCTTGTGTTAATTTTGTTTTATAGAGTAATATTCTAACTTGAGTTTCTAGTAAGAGGCGCAAGTGGTCATTTTAAAGCGTTGGAAATAGGGGCATCTATGTACACATGCACAGTGGCTATTAGGTGGCCCTGTAAGTGGAAGCCGTATTTCTTTCCATGAAAACAGGAACTAGCTATCTTTGTCTTCAGGGGTGTTCATTCTGTACATGCTAAGTTTTTAAGCAATGACACGTTTCGGGAGGGAAATAATACGACATATAAGATGTATGTTTATGTAAATATTTAATTGACACAACACATGGAGAAAGAATTATAATTAAATAGTTTTATCTATTTATAAATTATTTAGTCTACACACAAGAAACCATCCAGCCAAATATGTATAAGTATAAATGATGAAGATATTTCATCATCATAAAATATGTAAATTCCATAAGTAATGCCACGAGTGATTTCCAAATTATCGATAAATTCACGACTCACGAAGTGAGTTTATCTAGAGAATTTGGAAATCAAGAGTAGCATTTGTTAGGACTATTTAACGAATAAAATTAAGCTCTTTACTAAAAAATAATTATTTGAATATAGTTACCGGTGTTTTAAAATATTTATTTAGTTAATTTAAACGGCGATGTTTGAAAACAAATTAGAAATGTGAGGTTATGTACATTCACTGCAACTCAATCATATTATTTATTGCCAAATAGGATCGCAATATTGTAAGAATGCACTCTAGTGGAGAAGTACTGAAACACATCAAACTATTATAATCAACATTACAGGTTAATCATTTATATTTTGATTATACAACTCAGTAAAATCACTGAATCTATTCATTATTTGCTATATTCAATGTATTTGTTGGAGAAAAATAATGGTCCAACCTGTTCAGAATATTAAAAAAAAGGAGGAGCTTTCTGTATCACAAAAGCAGGAGCTTATAAAGAGAAATTGATAAAGAGCGAGGTGAAACACAACTGTCATTGGTGTAAAACAGAATTCATTGAAACGTGATTGGTCATTGACTATCATTTGCGACATGAGTTAAATAGTCAATGAAAATAGGCAATCTACAAAACACAATTGAGGGGTCTAGTGAGAGGGGGAGCTATGTCACTTTGAGAAGAAATGGAAATAAATTGGGTTTTTATAAAGCATTACATTACGAAATTATTTGTACAATAAATGGGTAACTTCTTTCTTCTTTAACTTATTGTTATGTAAACTATGCAACAAATATATTTTTCTACAAATAGCACTGATTAATTCCATTTCTTCTCAAAGTGGCATAGCTCCCTCTCTCACTAGATCCCTCAATTTTAAATCATTATTATATTGCAGTCAAGACAGCATATTCAAGAATTATATACACTCTTCAAAATAAATTACTTTGAAAATAGACGCTATGAATTTTTTAATCCGATTTTTTCATTCTTCCACATTTTAATTTGATTTACTTTAAAATATCAATTATTTGAATATTATATTTATAACGTATTAATTAATTTCGTATGTAACATGAATTCAGTTTTATTTAAAATTTATCTTACCTGAAGGAAGCATAAATAGACACAAAAGTACATATTTTATTTAATTTTTCTACAACCCCACAAAATGTAAAAATTCATCTAATATTAGATTATATACTACCAAACAATACATTATGGACATTAAATGCAAAAAATTCAAATTTATACACACCTAACAATACAAATAAATTTTAGTTAAAGTACCCAATGTAAAAACATTAAAGGCATCCATTTAGAGCTATTATTTCCAAGTTGAAATTAAGGTAAATAACGCATATATAATGTTTATGGTTAGATATATTTATAAGCAAAACACAAGTAACCACGCTGAATTTGTGTAATAGGCCTAATACACTGCTCAAAAAAATTAGGGGATATTGTAGAATAACCTATGAAGACTATGTTTTTAGGAACAGTTATAGATGCAATCACTTTCTATTACTCCAAAAGAATGTCAACAAGAGTTTGAAGTCATTACGTAACCTCTGTACCACACCAGATGTCAAAGAGATCCTGATTAGGAATATGGCAAACAAACAAAGCAACATTAACATGGGTGAAAATGTTTCTTTAGTATGGTGTATGGTCTCCTCGAACGGCCAGCACTGCCTCACACCTGTATGGCATTGATGCAATGAGGTTAGCAATGAGTTCTTGGGGATACGTGGCCACTCTTCCATAAGAGCAATGTGCAGCTCTGGAACAGTTGTGGGAGGTGCTGGTCTGCCTGCAATGCACCTGCCTAATGCATCCCACACATGCTCAATCGGATTTAAGTCCGGGGAGGAAGCTGGCCATTGCATACGCTCGATACCCTCCACTTCCAGCATGTCGTCCACCAAGCCAGCTCTGTGGCATCGTGCATTATCGTCCATAAAAAGAAAAGAATCACCTATGGCATCAGCATAAGGCACGACAAAAGGTCGGAGAATCTCATCTCTATACTTTACCGCAGTCAAAGTACCACCTTGGATAACGTAGAGGTCCGTACGTCCACCACTACTGACTCCTGCCTACACCATCAATCCACCGCCACCATATGGGGATCTTTCACGTACAAAAGCTGGATTGTTTCGTGTCCCTTTTTCTCTCCAGATGAATACACGCCGACTATCACATTCCATGTTGAATCGCGACTCATCAGAAAAAAGAACTGATCTCCATTCAGCATGCCTCCACCCACGATGTTCCTCCGCCCAGTTTCTGCGATCTCTACAGTGTTGTGGAGTTAACCTGGTACACACCATGGGCCTACGGGCATAGAGACCACTTCCATGCAGTCGATTAGGGACAGTTTGAGTTGACACCCTGCGTCCTGTTGCTGTTTGAAGTGTATTTCGCAGTTGAGTTGCATTCTGCTGTCTATTCCGACGGGCTGTTAACAAGAGGTAACGGTCATCCCTTGCTGTTGTTGCCCTTGGTCGACCTTGTCCGGCTCTTCTGTGAACAGTATGTTCTTTGAAAATGATTCCAAAGACTGGAAATCACGCTTTGAGACACCCCAATGGCTTGTGCCACCTCTTGTTGTGTCTGTCCAGCTTCCATCCTTCCTATGGCCCTCCAAGCCATTGGTTCAGGTAAATCACGTTGTCGAGGCATCTGTCCCTAAGGCAAGTCATTCACTAACTGAAAACTGGACTGGATTTAAAAACAGCAACAAAACATTCACCCCCACACCACCCTTTCACATCAACAGTACAGACACTGCCCTCTGGTGTGGTACCGAGGTTACGTAACAACTTCAAACTCTTATTTACATTATCTTGGAGTAATAGAAAGTGATTGCATCTAATACTATTCCAAAAAAACATAGTCTTAATAGGTTATTCTACAATATCCCCTAATTTTTTTTGAGCAGTGTATGTTATTAGTAAAACATTTGTTGGCGTTCTTTGAGAACATGTCTTCACATAAGAAAGTGTATCAGGTATACGAAAAAAAAACAAAAAAATATTACTGACAGACGAACTGGCCCTTACTTTTTTCGTTTATGTTTAATAGAAAAATAGACAACGCTTGCCAGATAAAATGAAACATAATATTTGTAGGAATTCACGGGTTATACAAAAGTTGTAAGAAATTTCACTGAAAACGAAGTAAATATAAGGAAGCTCTATAGCTCTATCTCAATCTTGGAATAATTTAAACCGGAACATTTAAAACTTCCTTATCTTACTTTTACATTTTCGTTCCGTCTAGGACAGGAGACTGCATTCTTTACTGATAAAATGTTAATTTTTATCAGTTTTACTTCTAAAGATTCAAGTATGGTCAAATAGAAAATCACTAATAACATCTGTGTTTGACCGAATAAAGTGCAAATACGTAGAACTAAATTTTGTAATAACACAATTTATGAGTGGACACAGTAAATTTGGAAATTATTTGGAACGATTTAAAATAGGTACAGATACCTGTATTTTCAAGAACTCCATCCAGACTATCTCACATCTGTAATTTGGGTGTCCCGCATTTGATTCCTAAAGACATGAATTTATTAAAACAATTAGGTAATTGCCACAATAGATTTCAACTGGCTCTATCAAATATTTTATGTAAGAAGTGTTGCTATAGAAAGCTGTGTGACTGTATCTATCATAGTTTTTAAGAGACTTTGAATTAGTTTTTTGGTTTTTATTTATTTGTTCATATTACGTTATTATGTAACGCTAGAAATTAACCATACTCTAAATTACTGCAAATAATCAATTGTATTGTAACTAAAACCTTAATATAACGGATGATGAAATAGGATTCGCATTATTGGAGATTCAATATAAAGATTAAAAAAAAATAACTTTTGTCAGATGATAGCATTTTAATCCATATGTTCAGGAGGTCTTTAGTACAACTTCCAAAGCTTATTGACCTCAATTTTTGTTTCATTATTTATGTAAGTCATGATAAGAATATGGATTAGAATTTCATCAATACAGGTTGTTCATCAATCATAATGTCATGATAATATTGAACATAAATATGTGTATTTCTATAGTAAACAACTAGACGAAAATTATTGACACACATCGATAGGCACAGCTTATTGGATAGAACTAAAGATTCCAAACGTGATATGATCTTCTGTGTTCTTGAGGGGGGTGATGGGTGAAATTTCTATTTTCTACAGTTTTTAAGCTATATACTTGATTTGTTTTACACATATTCATGCCATAAGAGGTAATATTATATTAAAGTTTCATCCTTTTAGGCTAGATTTTTTTTAGTTATTGAAGAAATTCCATTTAAAATTTTAAATAATTCCAATTTTTTTAGTAATTTTTTTGAATTTTTTTCTACACCACCACTGACGTATTTATAACAACACTGTGCATTAACGATTCTATATCATTATAATAAAGGAAGAAAATAATATATACATCCTCTGCATGTGAATGTTTTGTATTACTACACATATTTTATGTTTTATTTCAAAAACTATCAACGTTGTTTCAAAATCCATGCAAAGAATTATTATACATAGTGTGTGGGACATGTAGTTAAGCTTTCGTGCTTCTATCATTAAATTTGTCAATGCTATTTTGATTTGAATGTATTGAAATGCAATGAAAATAAAAGTGTGGAAACGCCAATTTGAAAGTTTGCATGCAGATAAATTACAATGTAGTACACATGCCCTCCTACAGTCATTAGGGAGTCTTACAAGCGTCATACGACACTGAAACTTCGCCACCTTATACTTTAAGGTAGGCCTACGTAGTATCTTATAATACAAAAAACAAAAAATGCTAAATTTGACCGAAAATGTCGAAACTTTCACCCATCACCCCCTCAATACGTTTGCTATTAACAAATATATCAAACGTGTTATAGCTGTTAGCAGTAGAAATTAATTTTTGGAAGCGATCGACAAGAATTTCAAGAAGGGATAAGGTCAGAAACAGCATAATAAGGGAAATTATGCAAGTTGAAAAAAAACATATTAGGAAAAATAGAAGAAAAACGTTTGAAATGGTATGGACACCTCATAAGAATGGAAGAGGAGAGAATACCAAAGAAGATCCTTAAGTGGAAAGCTAATGGAAGAAGTGAAAGAGTCAGGCCTAGAGAACGATGGATGGATGAAGTGAAGAGAAGTATGAAAGTTAGAGATATGAGGGAAGAAGATGCTTTAGACAGGAACCTCTGGCGACAAATCACTTTGGGCGGAAGGAGAAACACTGTATTGTGGAATATTCCTAAATAAAGAAAATGTTATATTGAATGTTATAAGTCACTAAAATATTCTTTCAGGTTTACAGTCTATTCCATATACGTTTCCGTGTTTAATTTGATATGGAGTAATTCTGTGCATCCCTGTTCCTTGAAATACCCTTCGCCATAACATCCTCCCTCGAACACCCACTAGAAGATTGCACTAGCCACAGAACCATATGGAGGTGTAAGTAGAAAATTGCCCCTCTCTCTTCAGAGTGCCTGGATTAGACCACCTGCGGAGATAAAACCGAACTAACAACGAGTTCTTGGAGTAGGGGCGACTACCCCAACTAAAAATACAGCAGAAGATCATTACCCTACCTGTGCATTAATTTATAAATAGGTAATCTCCTTTTCCTTTCTATATTACGAAAATGTTTTCCTAAGGTACTTGCCAGTCTAAATTTAAAAAAAATAGTTTTTGAAAATACGCAGTAATAATGTAGAGTTTTATTTTTATGCTCGTCGTTTCCTAGTTTCTCTTTTGCAATATCAAGTTATATTTGGTGATGCAATTACTGTTTCCCTAAGGATCGGAATATCGGTAGACATTTAGACCTTTTTTATTAATTCTATTCTGCTGCTGCTCTGTTGTGCATAATTCTGTTAAATCTATTAGGCTATATTAATCTGATATGTTCCACTAGCGAGTGTTGAAGAAATTTTATTTATTTTGAAATCAGCTTGATTGTATTAATAATATTATATAGTTCGAAGAACAAAAATAATTATTTATCAATTCTGTCAGAAAATGTGATTATAAAGAATGTGCGAAAATTATGTGCTAATTCATCCTATATATTCTGCACCATTTCAGATATTTTTAATCTGATACTTTTTTCTAAGAAATATATTAGACTTAATAAAGAAGAGAAAACTGGGACCTCAGATAGAAGACAGAAAAATACAACATCATAGCAGAATACATCAAATGGAAGTGGATTGGCCACGTGACGAGAATGAATGGAACCAGTTGGACCTACAAGATACCTATGTGGGATCTCAAAATCGGGAAAAAACAGATGGGCAGGCTAAGAAATAGACACACATTCGCACTGCCAGTGTTGAACCAATGGATGAAACAACGCAGAAGGATGTGTGGAATAAAATCGACAAAATATCTTGAAACAACTGGGAACAAAAATGTTCAACACAAGTGAACCGGAACAATATTATAGACATAAACATTCTAGGATTATCTCCTCTAAAGAGTACCTAAATTACCCGGCCAGCCATCAGCAGGTCTTAACATTCAAACAATTGTCAAATGTGCATACCAAATAACGCTTCATATATCCAATCAGAACCTTCACATCCAATTATATAATCAGAAAATTTGTCCGTGTGAAATTGTCAACAGTTTGATTGATTTTGGATCAACGATGATTCACATTCTCCATAGACATGTGGTACAATTTGTCCTTCATAAAACTCTATAGCCTACATGAAAAAATACCAGAGGTATGTGGAGGAAAAGCGACTGGTGCCGCTTATCACCAAATCTAGTGTCCGGGTGATGTACATCGTTTCCCATTCAAACCTCCCACATTTTAATTAATCATAACTTTCATGGTATGCGGAATTATGAAAAGAGGTTGGTATTAAAAGAAAGATAAACTCTAGGAAATTTTGTTTTAATTGTTGCAGTTAATTCATCTGTCGCATGTTGGACAATAATGACATAAAACAAAATGGCGACTCCTCAGCAACGAGCACAAATTGTTTTCTGGTATGCAGAGACGAAGTCAATAATTACAGTGCAAAGAAATTACCGGAGAGAATATGGGGGAAATGCACCTGATGGGAAGACCATTAAGGCATGGCTTGAAAAATTTCTGGTGACTGGAAGCGTTAAAAAAATCAGGAGGTGCTCGTACACGTGTTTCAGAAGAAACGATTGAAGAAATTAGAGCAGGATGATGCACATACAGCGATGTTTTAGTGTGTGGCAATGAAAATTCCTTGAGTTTCTGTTTCGTTTAATACCGACCTCATTTCATAAATCCGCATACTTTGTTAGTTATGATTAATTAAAATGTGGGAGGTTTTTAATGGCACACTCTTTATATCCAGATATTCTTGAATTAATCCTCCAGAATTATGATGTGGTTCTTTTGATAAATTGTTTCGTATAATCTTCTTCTATGCATTACAGGGACTCTTGACGTCCCAACTACTTTCAAAAAACGTTAAACGGAAAAAATATATAAAACTGTTATTCTACCAGTTATATTATATGGATGCGAAACATGGACTCTTATTTTAAGGGAGGAAAGGAGGTTACTAGCATTTGAGAACAAAGTTCTTAGAAAAAATTTTGGACCAAAGAGAGATGAACAGACAGGTGAATGGAGAAGAATACTTAACAGTGAGCTACATGGTCTTTACAGGACGCCAGATTTAATAATAACAGTTAAGTCCCGTATAGACTGCGATAGACAGCACATGTGGCAGGAATGGGGTAGTAATGACGTGCATGGAAGCTTCTTATACAAAAACCAGAGGGAAAACGCCCAGTTTGCAGACCAAGAATGAGATGGGGGAATAACATTAACTGTGATTTTAGGGAAGTAGATTATACAGGAAATGATTGGAAAACATTAGCTCAGGGCAGGGATGTATGGACAGCTTATGTCCGCGCGGCCATGAACCTATGGGTTCGATAGTGCCAGTGAGTTAGTTGTAATCTTCTAGACGATAATATTTATTCATTATTTTATTCCAAATTATAGATGCTTGTAATGTTAAACGTACAAGCAGGACACATTGTGTAGACCTGTACTAAATGTCATTGTTTTCACTGTTCCGGCGTGGATGCATGTCTGGATCAGGTCATGAGCCCTACGAAGATTTCAAGATTTAATGAAGTATACTATCGGGTATATTTTTGAAATTCGTTACTAAATTCTATTTTAAACCAAATCTGGTTCAAAAATATTCCATGAACGATTACAGAAACCGCTTGCATTTCATGTTTTCTGTGAAATCGAGATTTGGGTTATTACAGAAAAAGTATTTACTAGGTTCTGAAATTGAGGCATGCCACATACTTCTCGATCATAAGAGAAACGAGAAGCTGCTGCGGGAACTCAACATGCAATCACTGAAGGAGAAAATCTCCACTTACACAGATAGATGGTTTCAACATGTTCTTTCCATAGCATCAAGTAGAAGACTCTAAGGAATGCTCCAGTTTGACCCTCAGGTACGACAACCTGTACATCCACAGAAACGACTTTTCCTAGCTAGAAACGAAATTGCCAAACAATAATCTAGTTTGGCTTTTGAGATATAATAACGATTATGGTTATGATAAAAATAACATAAATGATAATAATGATAATCATGATAATAATAACACTGATAATAATAATAATAATAATAATAATAATAATAATAATAGTAACGATAATAATAATAATGATAATAATGACAATAATAATGATGATAATGATAATAATAATGATAATGACAATAACAATAATAATGACAATAATGATGATAATAATAATAATAATAATAATGATAATAATAATCTCTCCATCTGGGATGAAAAGGATATCCCTGAAAAAATTACTAGTTATAATAAAAGTTTGGGAATTATTAATCAAGTTATGAAACCATCCCTTGTATAAAAAAACACCAGATTACGTTTATATAACACTTTGGCTAGACCAGTGTTGACCTATGGTAGTGAAGCATGGGCACTGAAAGACAATATGAAAGCAGAATAACGACTTGTGAAATGAGATTCATGAGCAGAATAGCGGGTTACACCAGATGGAATCGGAAAAGAACACCGATATCTTAAAAGAATTGAAGACTACGCCAATTTTGGAATATATTAAACAGTACCAACTAAATTGGAAACACCATCTTGAAAGAATGCATTCAAATAGGATCCCCAAAGCTGTTTATAATTATATACCAAAAGGACAAAGATCTCTGGGCCGTCCTATGAAACGCTGGAGGGAAAATTTTGTATAGGATCGTAACATGTCTTGGCCTAATACTTGGACGGAAGAAGAAGAAGAAGAAAATAATAATAATAATAATAATAATAATAATAATAATAATGTCCACCGCTGTGATCTCGAGTTAGCGTGCTGCCTTGCCACGCAGCGGGCCCGGGTTCGATCCACGTTCGGGACAAGTTTCATGAGTGAGGTTTTTTCGGGGTTTTTCCTCACCTGTGAGACAAATGTCAGGATAATTTAAGGTCCAGACCGTCCCCGAACATCATCTGGCCATCATTATCATCAATATCACATTCACCTCATTAGATTAAGTTTAGGTTTAAGGCCTCTCCTGGCGCATCATTACCCATCATCAACACTCACCATATCATTGGGGCAGCGTAACACCGCCTTCCAGGCGCCCCAACCTCAGAAGTGGATTACAATACGCCAATGCCAGGAGAGAATATCTGAAATGTCTAATGACAAACAGGTGGCATTCAACAAAAAAATAATAATAAACTAACAATGGTAGGCCTATAGATACAGTATTCAGTTAATTATTTTATTTATTTTTTATTCACTTTAACTACAATGGTCATATCGTGACTTTTCTATAGAAAGCCATAATTTCTGGTCTGATCTATTAAATGTTCCGTTATTTCTCACCCCAGAGATATTTTGTATTTCTGGGTTGAATATTTAAACTCTCAGATAACACATGCTAACTGTATCTCAAAAACTGAACTACGAGTAGTTCCCTTATTGTGAAATAGCACTGTTGTCTAAAGTTAATATTTAAAAAAATGATTGATTGATATCATGAGTCTGGCGTTTTTACAGGGAGAATTAATTATATACTAATAGTAGTCCCGGCCACTTGCTGCTGTGGCTAAGGTATACGTTAAATTATGTTGTAGTAAACTAAGTGAAATTATTATTTACGAATAAAGACGGAAACGTTATAGCTGGTATAAAAATCCACGGGGTTGAGATTTGAACCTGAGATCAAAACTTGAAAACGTTTGATGAAAATTTTCGTAGAGTTGATAAGAAGCACAAATCAGCATTAAATGTTGAATTTTAGATTTTATTAATTTTATATTCAAGTTTGTAACAGATGAGTAAATTACAAAGTTGTTAGTATAACATGTAACATTTAATTTTATAAATGAGGTAGGATAGATAATTCTTAATTTTTAACAACAATATTTATCTTATCATTCATGGTCTCTAGTACTGATTCGCTATATTATTCAATGTCCCATCTCGGTCCAGTTAAATTTAAATAAAGTTGCTGTCTTTCAGCCAGATTACTTAAAACTAATATTTACACACGAAATTAATATTATTATCAATATATTGAAAATAAAATGAACACTGAACAGACTTAAATTATGAAATAATCAATATTTGTAATTCAATTGAAATTCGCGGTTGCAACAAAAAGCACAGCCACCTGGATCTCTATTTGTTAAATAATAAACCAATTACCTTACCAAATTACCTTATACTGCCATCTGTTAGAATTGTATGGAACCCACAAATAATTATAACTCTTTGTTAAATAATAAACAAACAATTTGCAATAAAAAAATAATGCGACTACAAATTTAGTTATAAACTACCCTATGTCTCAAGTTGGATCAAACTGCACACAGTGTGCAAAATTTTATTAAAATCGGTTCAGGAGTTAAGGATTCCATCGCGGACAAACAACGTGAAACGAAATTTTTATATATTACGATTAAGATATATATAGGTGTCGGCCGCTGGGGACTAGTGGTTATTTTCCTTGCTTCTGGTCCCGAGTCGCGGGTTCAAACCCGGCCGGGGTCGATTAAATGTTTTAGGATGGAAAAATCCAAGGAGCAAATCCTCCGGGAAGTACTTCAAGTCATGGGTCCGTATATGAAAATTGTTCAGGCTCGTGAAAGATCCTTAAACCAGAATAAAGAGACCTCTAAGTAAAATTTACCAACCTCTTTCTTTCAAGCAATATGATAGTTGTCAACTAGATGTCTCATTGAGCCGGTGTGTTGACCGCATACAATTCATGACATATTAGGGAAATAAGAGTGGCTAAAATAACTTGGTCTAGTAACTCTTAGCAAAGGATAAGCTAAGGTCCAAAATTTGGCTGTTAACGCCACTGTAGATAGATCAATATAGATGTTAAGAGATTTGGAGTCAAATATCATAAAATGACACTTTTTAGTACAGTTGCTAAGACGAATAGGCCTATTTAACACAATTCAATATATTAGGAACATTTTAATAGCTACCGACTAATTACTTACTTGCTCACTGACACTATCGAACCCGTAGGTTCATGACCGCGCGGACATAAGCTCTCCATACATCCCTATCCTGAGCTAATGATTTCCAATCATCTCCTGTATAATTCTACTTCCCTCAAATCAAAGTCAATGTTATTCTCCCACCTCATTCTTGGTCTACTAACTGGGCGTTTTCCCTCTGGTTTTCCTACAAGAAACTTCCATGCACGTCTTTCAGCCCCCATTCGTGCCACATGTGCTGTTCATCGCAGTCTATACGAGACTTAAATGTTATTATATCTGGCGTCCTATAAAGACCATGTAGTTCATAGTTATGTAGTCTTCTCCATCCCCCTGTCTGTTCATCTCTCTTTGGTCCAAAAATGTACCTAAGAACTTTATTCTCAAATACTCGTAATATCCTTTCCTCCCTTAAATGTTTCGCATCCATATAATAATAACAAATTTCACAAAAACAACGGGGATAATTAACAGTATAATGAAACCATCTTTAGTACAGAACAACACAATATTACGGCTTTGTAAGGTTCTCGCAAGACCAGTATTAAGATATCGTAGTGAAGCATTGACAATACGAAGAAGAGATGAAAGCCGAATAACAGCAAATGAGATGTGATTTATGCGCCGTACAGCAGGCTATACAAAGTGGGACCATAAACGAAATGAGGAAATTATGGAAGAGTTGGATGTAGAACCCATTCTTCACCATATAAAAAACTACCAGAACAACTGGAAAGCCCATATTCAACGAATGTCATCTCATAGAATTCCAAAAACCATGCTTCGTTACTGTCCTCAAGGCAAAAGATCGCTGGGACGTCCAAAAAACTGTGGATGGAAAAATCCTCTTTGAGACCGTATCAGGCCACACGGCCTAATACTTGCATGGATGATGATGATAATATAACTGGTAGAATAATAGTTTTTTCAGTTAACGTTTTTTTGAAAGGAATTGGGACTTCAAGAGTCTCTGTAATGCATAATAGCACGCATTTCCAGAATTGAGTCTATGTTTAATTTCTTTGTGCATCTCACTCCTATTTGTGACTATTCTTCCTAGGTATTTGAATTCAGCCACATCCTCAAAATTTACCGACTAATTAAACAATAATAATGTATATTGTTTGTAATCTGCAATTGTTTGTTCAAATAGTCAGCGGTTATATTTATAAAAACGTATGTCTCATATACAATGTAACATATTTAGTAGAATAACTCGATTACTATCCGCAAGAAGTTATATAACAAGTTTCTATCCTACGCAGGGAAATAGCAGCAATATTCTCGCGAAAACTTGAGTTCTATTACGTATAAGGTGCGTATCAAAATGGAGATTTAATTCAGTTACCGTTTCATTACTTCATTATACGCCGATGAAACTTTCACATTTTCGTGCACCAGGTTTTCTCATACGAATTTCTAATTAAGGCTAGTGTTTCATATCAAACAGAAGATACAGACAACAGCACTTTCATTTCAAACTCACATCAAGTTAAAGTCCGTTATCCAGGATATGCCTAAAGTAAGCTAATTCATAAGCAACAATTTACGGTCCGACTTTTCTGATTTAAAGAATATATTTGATTTTATTAATTAAATGTTTCCTGCATTACATAAATCAAATCTTTCTCATTAAAAAAGTAAATAGATAAATATTACAATAACATTTTAGTTATTTTTTCTGTGATATACAATTAGTGGATGTATTTCATTTTAACGAATTAAGTGAAAGCGATACATTTTAATTGGATATGCCAACAACATTAAAATTCCAATATTTTTTTTAATGATAGACACATTGTTAAAATTCTAAATTGATGTAAGAATACCTGGGAAGTGGTTGGGACTAAAGAGAATCATGCGGATAAAATGGATTTGCATTCGAGTTGATTGTATTTTGCAGAACTACTATCACTAACTGAGTGTAGTTATTATCCCTTTTGTTGCCTAAAAATCACGAAGAACTCTCTTCAAAACTGGGATAAACGCAGTATCCTTTACAAAGTTAAAATATAGGTTCTAAAAAAAATAATTTGACAATGTATCTCCAAAAGCAAGAACTAAACGGTCTTTGTTATGGTGATTCTTTATTTCAGCAGGTGGAAATACACACAAGTACTTTTTTTTTTAGCTTGTAACATTTTCATTATCAGGCAGTTATTTAAGGTGGAAAGGAAAATATTTCACGCTAAAAATATAATGTAAATTAAGACGAGTCTCCATCCATTCATAGTAATTCTGCCCGAAGGCAGGTCCTTCACTGCAATCATAGCATTTTCATTCTATGCTTGCAGCTTTACTAGGGAATTGTGTAGGTGTGGATCACTAAATTGAATTAGAACACTTAGGATTAATAATTATCCCCTCAACATTTTGACTTATTGCTTCACGAAATTTTATTCTATGAAATTCAATCTTATGCACTCTTCACAAAGAGTTTAAAACATTAATTGGCTATAAAAACATTAATAAAGGAAGAACATTTATTTTCATTTCATTATTTTCAATCATTATATTTAACAACTTCCTAGGATTATTTCCATATGTCTTTAACAGTTTCCCGTTGTTTTCCACACCGGTGAAGGATGATGGTGATGATGATAATGATAAGGATGATGATGATAATGATGGCCATATGATTTCGGGGGCCATCTGGGCCTTAAAAGACGAGTATACGATATCAAATTACAAATATATAATATAAACGAGAGAATGCAAAGAAATAAACGTAATTGGTTTGAACATAAACAAAGAATGCCAAAAAATCGTTTATCAAAACAGCTGCTTCATTATAGGCCTCTAGGCCGAAGAAATGTAGGAAGACCAAAACGTCGTTGGAAAGATGACCTGCACCTACAGCATTTAGTGCACCGTGGAGCGGAACGGGCCAACATGCCCATACCTTGAAGATGATGATGAAAAATAAATTGAATAGATGGAAGAATTATTTTAATCAGCTATCAAATACACATGGAGAAAAGGACATTGCGAAGATGAATTACAGACAGCAGAAATATTACTCACAGATCCGAGCTCTTAGAATTTCAAATGGCGATAAAGAAATTATATATGTATAAACGATCAAGTTCAGATGAGATCCCTGCAGAAATCATAGTATTATCAGGGGTAGAAAAAATTATGGACAATATGCACTGGTTACTTGGCATGGTTTTAGAGAAAAAATAAATGTATGGAAAAAATAGATTATCGTACCAATATATTAGAAAATATATTAAAACTATGTTAAAATACAGCAATTGGAGCTTTTCTTATACATGTTATTTTTTGTGATACTACATAAGTAGAACAGATTATTATTTCATTTTTTTTAACTGACTATAATATCGCATGTTATTACTATCATACCAGTATCTCACAATATTCATATGTTTTCTATTGTAATATTTTATCGACTTTTTAGGGTTTCAATAAAAATATGTTAGCCTATTCAAATAAGTTGTGTGTTTATGACTATAGTGATTTTTACGAAAATCTGAAAGGTTATGTAACATATAAGGGAAAAAATAAAAAATCAATTCTAACCGTTTACATATAACTACAGATCTGGTAACCTTATCTACATATGACACACAAGATGAACAATCAACATATCCGCACTGCATTTATTTAGTATCGTCTGATTTCTGTGAGAAATTCTATAAAAGACAATATTGCATTGCATCCACATCAGCAGATCCTAAGTTGAGAAGCATGGAGTTACAATATCAGCCATACAGATCCAATGAAGAACAGACAATTCCTAGAAATGGCATGTAGTAATCTATCACATAGTACATCTTCAAATCTCTAACAATCCACTGCTTTCCACTTAAAAAAAGATCATGGTAGCACAATCTATATATATATATATATATATATATATATTACTTAATTTATATGCCTTTATATAAACGTGGTCCACCACTGTCGTCTCTAGGTAGCGTGCTGCCTTGTCACGCAGCGGGCCAGGTTCAATCCCCGGTCGGGGTAGTTTTTCTGGGTGAGGTTTTATTGGGGTTTTTCCTCACCTGTAAGACAAATGTCAGGAAAACTTTAAGGCCCAAACGGTCCCCGAAATCATATTGCCATCATCATCATCCTTATCATTATCATCCTTATCATTATCATCATCATCATCATCATCATCATCCTTCACCGGTGTGGAAAGCAACGGGAAGGTACCATACCTACAATTCCCTAGTAAAGCTGCAAGCATAGCATGAAAATACTATGATTGCAGTGAAGGACCTGCCTTCGGGCAGAATTACTATGGATGGATATAAACGTGAACTGGCTAAATAAAAAGTGAATTTTCAAAATTTTGTTAGCCAAACTCTGACTTCTTTGATAAATTAGAAGAATTCTGTAAATGTTTTGCTGATGTTATTCATTTGGTTCCCGGTCCTGAGCATCGCATACGTAAATAATATTAAATACGAAACAAAAAGTTAAATTGTAATGTTCAATGACAATATAAGCCTAGCAGTAAACCAGAGCGAGCAACTGAAGGAGATCGAGCAAAACGCCTCGAACAGAATAACTTGGAACACGTTCAATCTTTATACGGCAATCATCAAAGAAAAAAAAGTTAGAAGAGTTATGCAAAATATTAATAATTCATGTCGGATTGCGATATACAAACCATCCATAACTATTTCTCCAAATATTTTTTAACTCACAACTTTATAATGTTTGCAAAGTTTCTGTTTCATGAAGATACCCATTCTGAAGTAAAACTGTCAGACTCTTGATGATAAAAATAGTATCATGATAGAACAAAATCAATTAATATTCCTGGCGCGACAGGCCTAGAAGGCCCTTAGCCTACCAGCCAGCTGCTGGCCTCACATTAACATGTGTCAATCAAAGAGGTAGATGATCATCCAGCCAGTGTAGGAGTGACATGTGGTCAGCATGTCAAGTCTCCCAGCCATTATAGCTGGTTTTCACAACCTGGAGCAACTACTTATTGTAGCTACTCAAATGCCTCACGATGCTGGGTGGGCACCGGTCCCATACTGACCGAAATACCATGAGAAAATTTCTTCCCTCATGGAGACTCGAACTAGCGCAGGTCCCATAGCTCTGCACCAAGGCTTCCTGCCTTAACCAGTCGGCTACGGCGCGGGACGTCAATTAATATTTGATTTCAATCAAATAGCCATAGATACAGTCCCGGAGTCGAAAAAAATTCTATTCAGGGTATTAAAAATTACATCTGCTATGATATTATCTCCGTTATTGCAAATGACATGTTGGCTCATTTTAACAAACCTCCATCTCTTCAATAAAAAAGAACCATCTTTATTTTAGAAGGAGGTGATCCTCAAGACTTGTCAAATTGAATACCAATAACAATTTGTTCAATAGTTTGTAGAATCGTTGAATGGGTTCTCGACGAGTGCTTACAATCTTTTATAAATTTGCCCGAACATCAACATGGATTAAAAAATCTGCCAGGTATATTTATCAATACATTTCATCTTTATTCCAATTTAATATCTGTCAAAACAAATAATAAAAATGTAACTTCAGTCTTTTGGACATCGAGAAAGCATTTGACATCAATGGGTTTTACCATCTTAAAATAAATGTTTCTTCTCTCATTATTCCTAGCAAATTTTATAATTTTGTAATTAAACTGCAAGAGGGCAATTTTACAAAAGTAGAAGTTAATAAACAAAACACTTACGTTATTTGGTTCAATAGAGGACACATGTAAGCCTTGTCTCCCTCTTTCATAATCATTTATCAATTTGTCGTATTATTAGCTCTACAAGATAAAAAAATAATAAAAACAAGCGTCAAATTTAACCCATAAAATGGCGAAACAATAATTTATCTATTAATTAAATAAAAATAAAACTTCGTTTTATTTGATTTTCATATTTATTAAGATATGTATTATTAAGATATAATTCAATGACAGGTACACTGTACCTTCTTCAGACATATTAACAAATTATAAATTGTGTTATTATAGTACATATCAACTTATCTAAGCAACAATACAACAATATTTTATTTAAATGTTTTAATTTAACAAAGGTGATTCATTCAAATTTAAAAATTTACATAAATTATTGTTGTATTGTTGCTCACATCGGTTGATATGTACTGTAATAACACAATTCATAATTTGTTAACATGTCTGAAGAAGGTACAGTGTACCGAAACAGCTGTCATTGAATTATATCTTAATAAATATGAAAATCAAGTAAAACTAAGTTTTATTTTTATTTCATTAATAGATATGGATTTTCATCAAGTAAACACCAACTCGATTAATAAATTATCTGCCAGTTATTTAAATGTTTAGGACCGCAATGAAAACAAAATCCTGTAAAACTGTAAATTATTATTGTACATTATCGTATAATATGACATAAATTTAAGTAATTTATACTCGTTTATTTTTTATTTGTTTTATAAACAATGTTAAATAAATGGAATTAATATGTCTTATAGGATATATTGTCAATGTAATGGTTAACTACTCAGGAACTCTTGTTTTAAAGCTGAGCGTGAAAGAATATACAAATTTAGATCAGAGGCTTATTATATCAGGCTACAGAGTCCTCTCTTTCTTCTTCCTGTTCTTATTCATAGTTCAACCACCATAGTTTAGGTACTTTTAAGTGTCCCATGCCACCTGGGTCTTACTGTATAGTAACACAACCTGTCGGGAGAGGATGTACAACTTTGGATCATACGCATATTTTAGACCACATAAGGACAAGGAGGTCCTCCCCAAACGAGGCATCAGATCAATGAAGAGCGACCTCCGAGACACCATGAACTTTTAAACAAGGCATTCCTTTCACTCGCACATTTATATTAAATATGACGAATCTGATGTACTCAAGGACTATTTGGACCTTACATTTTTCAGATATTTGTCTTACAGGTGAGAAACGCCAAAAAATCCTCATCCAAAAAATTGTTCCGATCGGGGATCAAATCCGGGCCCGCTGCATACTAGGCAACGACTTTACTCCGAGACCACAACGATGGACTAGAGGTTCTTATACCTGCAATTGGAATTCATAGCATGGTTCCGCTATTCATGCAAACCATAATAACGTATTTTCAAACACTTAAAAAAATTCATATACCCCAATCAAGTTTGAACCTGCGAACTTCGGAACGAGATGAGAGCACGCTAAAACACTCTATTGGTCAAATTTAGGCAGATGGACCAATAACCTGTTATCATATGCTACGCGTTGTCGGTTTTCATTAATATTTTGAATGTATATGTGTTTAGGGTCCATATATTCTACGTGTACATCAGGGTTATAACGTTTTGAACTATTGTGAAAAATATTGCCTGTACAATGAGTGGGTGAAATTTTGGTTAAAACCATTGAAAAAGGTCATTTCACTGAGTTTCAAGAAAAGGTCACCCCAAATTAATATTAAATATTGAAATATAAATATATTTGGGAGTGACCTTTCTTGAAGCTCACTGAAATCAAGGCCCTTTTCAATGGTTTTAAGTAAACGCTCGCCCATTCATTGCACAGGAAATATTTTACACCTATTCATTGCACAGGAAATATTTTATTTCACAAAAGTACAAAAAGTTATAACCCTAGAGGGTTAAACTTTTTGTACTGTTTTTTATATAATAAATTTCCTTTGCAACAAGTGGGTGAACTTTTACCTAATACCATTGAAAAATGCCTTCATTTAACTGACCTTCAAGAAAATGTCACCCCCAAATCAATATGAAATATTTATATATAAATATATTTGAGGGTGACCTTTTCTTGAAGCTCAGTGAAATGAAGGCCTTTTTCAGTGTTTTAAGTAAAAGTTCATACATCCATTCCTCAGGACATATTTTATTTCACAACAGTCCAAAAAGTTATAACCCCAGTGTACATCAACATCATCATCAACTTCACGGATTATGTTTTGCCTGTTCTGATCTCACATCTGTTCAGCCCAGAGCTTTCTTGATCTTTCTATAGATCTTCGTCCTCCAGGATTATACACCAGTGCCATCTTTGGTATCCTATCTTTTGCCATTCTTTGCAGATGTTCCATCTAATTGTTCCTGTGTCTTCTATTTGTTGAAAAAGTGGTTGTACTTTCAGTTCCTTTTTTTTTTCTATGTATACACTTAGAACATTATGTATGAAATGATGAATGGTCTGCTAATGTTTGTGCTATGAATGTGGTATCACAAGAACATTTAAAATTAAACTATAAATATCTCTGGATACATGGAGTAGGTATATAAAAGTTTTGAATGGGGAATAATTGAAGTATTGAGAGAATGATAGCAGAATCATATTAAAAATTGCACATTTTAGTTCTTGTTATAACACAAAAGCACGTTAACGAAGGGAACTGTTTTCTAATTAGATTCAATAGAGGCTCTGGACTTGTATCCTTAAAATTATAATGAAAGCATGTACGGCACGGGACCAACTTGTTAGTATTCTGGCCGGCAAGCTGAAAATGTCTGCGGTTATCAGGAACATGGCTGGACATTGTGAGGCCTAGCGTTGCTAGGAGACGGAATTATTCAGTTAACAATACCCACCTGCCTCAAAGCAAAAGTGACTCATCTTATTTACGTTTAACAAATTTATACATTTTTCTTCTTAAACTATTTAAACGTAATGCCAAGTTTCACGAAAGCTGATATCTCCGTCAACTATTGACTTTATTAATGTTGACTATCTAATAACTGCTAGCCGTGTTGAACGAACATGATATGATATCAGATAACAATATCGGTTTGTGACCTATATATTCATGGATCAAGTTTCGTAAATACTTGTTAAATGGAAAGAGTCAGGCTGATATAAATATCAACATAATCTAAAAGTTCTGAAGTAATATCTGTGTGTGTGTGTGTCTCTCTCTCTCTCACTCTCCCTCTCCCTCTCTCTTTTTCTACCCCTGTCTGTATATATATGATAAGAAAAATAAATCCTTGGACGGGATTTGAACCCGGACCTCTGGATTAATACCCCAGTGCGCTACTAATAACACCACCATGCAAATCTAGTATTAATATTTTAGATTTTTTTTATATATTTTCCCCCCTCTATTTTGATATGATATTAGATCCCACAATTCGTTTTGAGACTCATACTGGCCAACCTGAAGAAGTTGACTCTGAAGAGAAAGCCATATATAAGCCAACAATTTACTACTACAAAGATAAATACAAATTAGATAGTATAACTGTCACAGGATTGATGATCGGGGCAAGAGGTACTATACCAGGATTCTTAGCCAAATTGTGGAATTCCTTAGATTTGGACAGGGCATATCTTTCCAAAATTGTCATCACTGCCATTAGAGGATCAATTTCAATTTTAAGAAACCGTATTTACAAAATTTCTATTTTGTAGTATGTATACTTCACTTAGGCCTACAATTTGAATTTTTTTAAAGCATTTACAAAATGTATTTCATCAATTCCAAAAATTAGTTGTCTGTATCACTTTGTCCTTCAAGCAATCGTCTAATGAAGAAAGTTGAATAATATATATATATATATATATATATAAGAAAAATAAATGTTTTTACTAAATTTGCTTGGTGTAATCAGTAGCGTACTGGGATATCAATCCAGAGGTCCTGGTTCAAATCCCGTCCAAGCATTTATTTTTCTTATCGTGTCATATTAAGCTTGTATTGCTCAATGTCAAAAATTTAATTATAACATATATATATATATATATATATATATATATATATATATATATATGTGTGTGTGTGTGTGTGTGTGTGTGTGTGTGTGTGTGTGTGTGTGTAACAATGAGTCCTACACCGTATCCGAGTGGTTAAGGTAAGAAGCCTTGGCGCAGAATTCTAGAACTTGCGCTGGTTCGAATCTCCATGGGGCAAGATATTTTCCCATGAAATGAAATATCGGTCACTGTGGGACCGAGCCTTCCCTGCATCAGCATCTTGGTGAATTTGGGTAGCTGCAATAAGTACCGGTTCCAGATTGAAAAAAAACAGCTATAACGGCTGGGGCACCCGACATGCTAAACACATGTTATCCCTGAAGGGATTGTCATTACCCGTGTGCTTAACACAAGTATATGCGAGGTTAGCAGCAGGGTGATAGGCCAAGGGATTTCAAGGCCTATCGCGCTATGGGTCTCTTTATAATATCAATGAGAAAATAGAATATAACTTTTTCTTTTTTTATTAAGTCTTCATATGGCAGCATGTCCGCTACAGTTTTGTGCAGTACTACATGTCTTGGTTTACTAACTAATTCTACCAGTTTATAATTTACACCTCCTAAAGTATACTGTACAATTAATGTTCTATTGTATTTTTTTAAGTCTGTGCTCTTTGCAAATTTGCTGAATTGTTTTGTATACTTATTAGCTAATTTACACTTATCTATGGGCCATCTTTCACAACCTCTATTTACAAAATGTATAAGAGTTTGTCTTTCATTTTTAAATTCTATACAATCATACATCACATGATCCTCTCTCTGCTCACCAACACCGCATGCATACATTGCACAGTCCTTTATTTTGAAGTGATGGAAATAGGCGTTTATATTCCCATGTCCGCTATAGAATATAACTTTTACCAATACAATATATCTGAAAAATTAATAAATACAAAAAAAATCTTCACCTATGTTATTAATGAATTCTGAAGGAATATTGAGTTGTTATAAAGAAAACAAAAATGAAAACTTTGTTACACATCTTCGTCCAGGAGAAACTTTAAGCCGCAGGTCCCAAGCCTGAAATGTGAATAAAAGACCTCTGATCAAAATTTGCCGATTTTATTCCGTTCCAGTAAAACCTCGACGTACTAACCACGCGTTATTCGCTGACATCTGTACAGAAATTAGCGTAACTAATTAAGAAATTTCTCACTTGGTAAGCCTCCATCTCCCCGCGCGGGATGAAGGGGGTTCGATCAGATTACAAAAAATGCATTGTTAATTATAATGTGTTCCAGACGTTCACACAATCGAACTCAGACAAGCCATTGTTACAGTTACTGATGAAAATCTATGGAGCATCGTGTTTAATGACTTCAAGAATCGTGTGCAAGAATGTAAAGAATGTATGAAGGGTTTTTAGCCGATCATGATAACTGGCACTATCGAACTCGTAGGTTCATGGCCGCGTGGACATAAGCTCTCCATACATCCATATACTGAGCTAATGTTTTACAATCATTCCCTGTATAATGTATTTCACTCAAATCATAATTAATGTTATTCTTCCACTTCATTCTTGGTATACCAACTGGGCGTTTTCCCTCTGGTTTTAAAAACAAGAAACTTCCATGCACCTCTTTCATTCCCCATCCGTGCCCCATATCCTACCCATCGCAGTCTACGTGATTTAACATTTCTTATTATATCTGGCTTCCCATAAAGACCATGTAGTTCACTATTAGGGTAGTATTCTCTATTCACCTGTCTGTTCATTTCTCTTTGGTGCAAAAATTGTCCTAAGAACTGTATTCTCAGATACCTTCCTCCTTTAAAGTCCATGTTTCACATCCATATAATATAACTTGGTAGAATAACAGTTTTATATATTTTCAGTGTAACGCTTTTTTAAAGGATTTCGGACGTTATGAGTCCCTGTAATGCATAATAGCACGCATTTCCAGAATTGAGCCAATGTTTAATTTATTTGTGCTTCTCATTCCTATTTGTGATTATTGTTCCTAGGTATTTGAATTCAGCCACTTCCTCAAAATCCCTTAATTTGTCATTATCTGTCCATTTCCATTATACAGTAAAACTTTTTCAAAACGGAATCGCATGGGACCAATATTTTTTCCACATTGGACAACATTCTGCATTATAAAAAAACAAAAGTATTAACCAATCTTATATTATATAGCATCGTACATGCATTTTTAAGTACCTTGGATTAATTGTAGTTCCGTTGCCGTTGGAAAGTGAAATATAGTATGTAGGAGCGACTTAGACGTTAACGCGCGAAAAAACAGTCCCGTTTCCTCAACGTTAAAGATGTCTCTTAGGCGCGTGTCCTGAAATTGAAGTATGCAGTTTCGGTTTCCGCTCACTAACTATACTTTCGTCCACATCCTTTGATTCCCCGCAAATTTCATTCCACACTACATGGTGTCGTCTTTAAAACTGTCCACAACCAACTTGAAGATGCCTTGAAATCGTTATTTCCTAGGGATATAGCAACAGCTAGAGCTTGACATTATAGCATCGGTCCGGAAGTTTGGAGATTTTTTATCATGGACTTGTAAAACACACTTCGTTGATTTCTTCATTTGTTCTTCATTTGACCATTACTTTGCATGCATTCATTCATTAATTTTGTGTTTTAAAATCTCACAAACTTGAGTTTTTCCACATTTAAACTTAGTCATTATTTCGCGTACTGAGAGCTTGTTTTTCTTTATCTTCAATCACTTTCAATTCTTCGTTTGATGACAATTTAGCCACCTTTATTCCGTAAATTCAGAACGTTACCTGTGAAAGATACGTACACAATCAGTCTCAGATCTTAAACTAATTTAATATTTTACAGTGAACCGGTTATTTGTAAGGCGGATGTGACGCGCCAAATATTTGTTAAACGAACCTGTATTTCACAAAACATATATACAGTGAGGCCGAAATAAATTTCCATATAAAGGTAGGACCTCTACTTTACCCGGCGTGCGCGGCAGGAATCATCACTTATTGTTAATTCGCCTAACGGAAATTCAATGAAGTGGAAACTAATTAACTTATCTCTCTCTTTCCGCCTTATAAACATATTTTTCATGAACTGTGTAGAAATATCCTTCCGTTTTCGCGTTGGATAGATTCCGTTTTATACAAAATAAATACACGTAAAATTATTATAATTTTGTCGGGACCAATAAATCTGTTCACATTGGACAGATTTCCGCATTATTAACGTTCCGGATTAAACGAGTTTTACTGTATAATGTATTTCTATGGGTGACCAAAAGAACAAACTGGAAAGAACATTTGCAAGGATGACAGAAAAGAATACCAAAGCAGCATACAGCTATTCACCACGAGGAAGATTAAGTTTGGGAAGACCAAAGAAAAGATGAAAAAAGCAGCAATTTGTAGCCGGAACAGGCTAGTAAATAAGCCTAAACCGTGAAGAAGAAGAAGAAGAAGAAGATGTGTGACCATATATTTAGTTTTACTGATATTTACTCCCAGTCCTAATTTCTTAGTGTTACTCAATAGTGTGTGCGTGTTGGCCTTTAGTATCTCCTCGATGTCGCCCAATAGAACCATATCATCAGCATAAACTAACAGCTTATTAATACCATTGAGTTGTAGACCTTCTTCATCCTCTAAAGATTTGATGGCATGCTCCAGTACAAAATTAAATAGTAGAGGAGATACTTGCTTCAATCCATTGTGGATTTCAAAATTATCCGAAAACGGTTTGCCTAATCAAATTCTACTCTTTCTGCAAGTTGATCATGATATCCCACAATTTAAAAAAAAATAGAATTGGGCATCTTATGGCTTCCTGAACTTGAACATTACATTACGACAGAAAATATGTATTGAATTTCTTGTAACATTACGAAGAAATTTAGCAAGTTTTTTATGGCGCAAACTACGAAGCCATGATGATGGTAACCATACTTGATTAACTTTGACGACGGAAGTATCACGGCCGCTGCAGTTCATATAGCTTAGGCGAGTACACAAGTCGCAGATTTAGTCTGTTTTAAACAAAAAATGAATGTGCTTCAAGATAATTACGAAGAACGCAGTGTTTTGGATACTGAAAAGGGGAGGAAAAAAGATTGAAGGGACAAACAAAAAAGAAATAAGAAAACTTAAGGTACAAGCAGATGAGAAATACGTAAGTTCTAAATGAAATGATGTTGTGAGTAATGTTTCGATAAATTGCAACAGATTTGTGTAATTCGAAAGGAAGAAGAATATTTTTTTCTGATTATTACAAATTAAACAGGGAGCTGAAGTTAGTTTATATTATCAACAACGTTATAGTAGTAGCCAATAAAATAGCATATATTGAAATATCTTTGTCCCTACTTAATTATACTAGAATGTATAAATTGCCGGTCTATGATGAATTTGAAGATATTTTAATGTGTAATAACTTCATCAAGCACAACTTTCGCATCTCTGATGGTAAAATTGACTTTACATTGAAACAGAAGGAGAGAAGTGGTGGTAAATTTGACGTGATAAATCTCATAACAAAGCACGGATAAATGATGTTCAGTTTATGTATGATTTTTTATACGGATTTCCATATTAAATTCCTACTATAATAGAAAAAAAATTGGAATGAGAAGTATTTTCCCCAGATTTGAGCGTTTGTGAATTGTGTAGAATATATCAAAAGTGTTGAAAAATTGGCAGCAAAGCAGTGCGTTTCTCCACCTTCCCTGAAATTTTTAAGGAGATTTATTCTTAATTTGACATACCCAAAAGTGATACATGTATAAGTGTGATGTTTTCAAATAACAACTGAAAGGTTCTGTTTCTACAGATTTAAAGTGTCAGGTACACGAAGACCAGGAACTTTACCATCAAAATACCGAACAAGCAAGAAAAAATAAAGATATAGAAGAAGTAAAATGAAGGAACGAAAGAGGATTTTGATATTTTATTTAAAAAAAAAGCATTTCCAACGAAAAGTCTATCTACAAATGTAGCACACTATAAAATGACAGATGTTAGCTTTTAGTCTGGAATCCATGACGCAATGACAGCTACTGGTTACATTAATGTATGGAGTGAAAATATTGCATCGAGAGTTTATTAAGAGTTACGGTTTTGCCTCTTGGTATGTATAAAGCAAAATGTCCACCCTGAGATAAAACATTTTATGTTACTCAATGATATCTTTGGAAATAACCAATTACCTTTTGTTCAATCCAGAAGGTCGGGCTCTAACAAAGAAAAAAGTATTAAGATTTGCAAGATTTGTGTAATACATCTCCCATATTCATTATTTTTTACATGAATCTGCAGGAGCATATTGGATAAGACAATAATGAACAAAAAATTATATTCTTAAAAAACAATTATTCTATATTTATTAAATAAAAATAAAACTATTAAAGGTTTATACGATTTTCATGTTTATGTAAATACAAATTATTACAGCTGTTTCAGAAACGTACAAAGTACTGAAACAGCTGTAACGAATTTGTATTTAAATAAAAAATGTAACTAATAAAAAATAGATTTTCATCAAGTAAACGCCAAATTAATTTATTAATTATTATTTTGTTATGCAGTAGGCTATTTTTAAAAACTCTAATTTAAATTGAAAATGACGAAATGTACATTTTTTATTAAGTCCAAAGAGACTAAATGTTTCATGCTAAAACACATATTTAAAATAAATATATTGCATACTATATTTCGTGACTTTTTTGTACTTTTTAATACTGTTAGTTACTGTTTGATTATTTAATTATTCCTGTTTAATTTTGAACTGAAATATCTCAAAATCAAGAACTAGTTCCGCTTGAGAACGAATAATATTTTTGTTAAGCCAGAAGTGACCAAATTTCCCATGCTAAATACTGTACAAAGAGCGTGGAATTAAATATTATATTCCTTATTTTTGTAAATTGTCAAGTTTCAAGTTTTTTTAATTATTCCGTGTTTCATGCTTCACAATTTTCTTTGTTTAATTATTCCTGTTTACCTTTGCACTTCAGTATCTCAAAATCCAATACTTGTTTATTAATCATGTGTGGCCTGAAGCCCCTAGTATTTAGTTGTTAAGTGCTGGATAATAAATGACTTACATCAATGTATTTATAAGTGTTTTCTAATCATTCATATATATACATATATATTTCAATTTTTTTTATTCTTCGAAATGTGTCACTCGGTTGGGCACCACTCTGTACATGTAAAATCAGATTTAAGCTGTCTTATGTCCTGGTCCGTCTCTCTAAAAGCAGGATGTTCTTCTACAAAAGGGATTTTTTGGTCGCATGTGGTCTTCATTTAATATAATTGCTACGGTATGTGTTTCATAGCATCTATTGTCGCACTACTTAAGGTATTAATAGTTTTACCATAACCTTACAATATTCTCTCAGTTTCCGAGAGAGGCTTGTTAGGGGGTTACAACCTTGTTCAGATGAAATATTCAATTACAATCCAATCCTCAACCGTACAAATCACATTGCAAATGATATAACATTAAAGGATGTACCTCCTGTATTGGCGGCTCGTATGACACTTTTAAATGCAGAGACTGAGCTAGTGCAGTAATTTGAGAGTTGCTCATTAATTCCATTACATAGTGATTTTATCCCACTCGTTCAACCGCAATGTACAGGTGGGTGGAAAAATTGTGTTCATGACAATAAATTCAACTTCTCATTATAAAATGAAATTCCTCACCTATAAATATTCTCAATGTTTCTCCTTCTGTACTTCATTATTTCAAAGTCCATAATAGTGATTTTAAAGTTTGTTTAGCAATATCCATGATTTTCAAGTATAGTCACATACCATCATTCTTTTTTGTTCAATACCCCAGGTTGTCATTTCGACATTTCTGGTGATCTATCCTGGCATTGGTTTAATTTTAACCCACTTCTGCAGTTGGGGTGCCTGGAAGGCGGAGTTACGTTACCCCGATTATATGATGGGTGATAAATGGTAATGAAGCGCCAGGAGAGTTCTTAGCCCAAACTTAACCTAAATTCGAGAACATGAGCAACCACAAGAATAATTCCCTTTAAGGAAAAATTCCTATAGTTTGACCGGGAATCGAACCTGGGACCTCATGAACAGTAGTCAGAAACGCTGACCACTAGCCCATGATTTAATATTACCAATAAATAATAATAATTAATTTAATTCATTTTGAGAATTTTCCTCATCATTGAGGGTTTTCTCCAACCAATTTTAGTAATTAACATGAATTAAAAATAAATAGAAAAATATAAATAACTACGGACTTATAGACTATCAGTTTGCAACAAACATTCAAAAATTTCCCTTAATTAAAATTCCCCATCGTTCTCTGCCCTCTGTGTCTTCATCTGTTACACCAAATTTCCTCATTGAATTCTGAATGTTATTCTTCAAGGTTGTTATTGGTCTTCCTTTTCTGTTCCTTCTTTCAATTTTCCATGCATAGACAGCCTTTGGTAGACTTTCCGTCCTGTATTCTTCTTACGTGTCCATACCATTTTAGCCTCCTGTGTTCAATCTTATCCATTACATTCATTTCTGCATTCATCCATTTTCTAATTTCTGTATTTCTAATTTCTTCCAATCGAGATTTTCTGGCAACTCTTCTCCAAAAATCCATTTCAAGTGAAGTTATTTTGTTGACATGTTGTGTCACTGTCCAAACTTCCTATCCATATAACATTATACTTTCTAGTATGGATTTATAAATTAGTTGTTCTGTTCTGTTAATGAAGTTTTTAATCCACAGTATAGAGTTTAACATTCCTACGTTTTTTTTCTTCCATTACTAATCCTTTTTGCTATTTCTTTATTTCATGTTCCATCTTTTTGGACGATCACTAAAAGACAAGAACAAAGATTGGAAGCAGCTGAGGTGCGATTTTCAAGAAATATAGCACGATATACTCTGCTGGATAAGGAAAGAAATGAAGGTATAAGAAAGGAACTAAATACTTTCAAACTTACAGACCGAATAATTAAATATAGGAACGATTGGAAAGAACATATTGATAGAATGCCAGAAGGAAGATTTCCAAAATTATTGCTAAATTATAAACCGCACGGAAGGAGAAATGTTGGTCGCCCGCACAGAAGATGGTCTGAACAAATTTAACAATTCTAGCTTTCATGAAACCGGAACGAGCCAACAGGCTTAATCCCTGGATGATGATAATGATGATCTTCCTCTATAATTGATCCCAAATAACAGGAACTATCGCTCTTCTTGATCTTTACCCCATCAATATATAATTCATCATTTGTTAAATACTCTGTTTTGTTTTTGTTGATTTTCAAACCCCATTTCTGATATGTTGTTGACAACTGATTACACATATAATTTGCATCTTCTCCATCCTGGGTTATAATTATCTGATCGTCGGCAAAAATTAAGTGATGTATATATCTTCCTTGTGTTAATTCTATCCCATATTTCCACACTTACGTGACCATTCTACTAAACAAATGTCTATATATACAGTATATTTTAAACAGTGTTGGTGACATCCTTGTAACAATTCTTTACTAGTTCCAAAAGGTTCTGATAACTGAGACCCCATTTTAATTAGACATGTATTGTTCTTATATTTCTTGTATTACGTGAATTAGGGATTCATCGATGTTTGCGTCGCAATGCTTCCCATAATGTTCCTCTTGGTTCACTGTTATATGCTTTTTCTAAATCTAATAAAAACCAATCCAATATCTTTTGATTTATTTTCACATTTCTCAATGATTTGTCGTATTACAAATAAATTATCTGTACAAGATCGACCTGATGTAATCCCATATTGCTCTTCTATTCCACTGCAACATTTTTCTATTTTGTTTTTTATCACCTTTCCTAGGCATTTCATCTTGGAATTCATAACACATATTCCACGGTAATTTTCAGAATTCATTCTATCTCCTTTCTTAAATATAGTTATGATATCTCCTACTGTCAATTCTTCCGGTATTTTTTCTTCTCTTAAAATTGTATTAAATAGTTTTGTTATGAGTTTGATTAAAGTTTTTCCTGCATTTGTCAATATTTCTACATGCATTTCTTGCGGTCCTGGCAATTTGCGATTCTTCCCTTCCATTATGGCTTCTTCTATTTCTTCCTTTGTTATTTCTGTTTGGATTCCTTCGAATAACTTTTCTGTTTTAATCTTCTTAAATTTTTCCCTATTTTCATTTAATAATTCCTTTAAATATTCGAACCATTCATTCATCTTTATAATGTTAATTTTCGTTTAATGTTCTGTTTCTTGTCTCAGTGATTTCAGTGCCAACCATGCTTCTCTTGATTTACTGAAGCCTAGTTTACTAATAACATTTGACCATATCCTATCCCATTTATCATTATTTGCCTTCCTTATTTTTCGTATTACAATATGATTTTTCCCTCTATTTTTATAATCTTCTTCTGTTTTGTAGTAATCCATTTATTAAATGCTTCTTTCTTGTCTTTTGTTGCTTCTTGTATGTCCACAATATAGAGGGTAGCATTAACTGTATGAGCTTACAGTGACTCCTTTGCTTGGCCCTGCATTCATTACTTTCCCTTTTGGAACTTTCTTCATAATAAGGGGCTAATATAAATATGTAAATGCGTATTGTTGTAAAACATTTGTTTTCAAATAGGATCGCATAGATTTACTATGTGAAATGAATTACCTTCTTTAAGATGTCCGTCGCCGTGGCGTGTTCGGTAGAATCCCTACCCTCCACTCCAGCGACCCGGGTTCGATTCCTGGCGGGGTAAGGGATTTAAATCTCCATCTTGGGTCAGGGTGTGTTTTGTGTCGTTGTGTCTATACGTGAGAATAAAATAAAGTTAACAAAAAGGTAAAACAAGAAGGAAAAACAGTAAAAAAATAAATAAAAAGCTGGTTAAATGTAGGCTATAATAATGCTACAATCCAAAATAATAGCATTAATACAACAATAACATTACCGTCAGCTTGAGGTTTTTCTTATATTTTCAGTAAATAAACATACTTATAGATAATACATGTATTGCACATCTTGTTTATAAACCAAATCAGTAGATTAAACCAGAATCCAGATTATTGTTTCAGTTTTTGTTTTTCAAGGTTCATGACAATGAGTCGTAAGTAGTTATGCAATGTTCAGTGATGTACGATCTAATGATGCATTCCCTCACTTATATATTAATACGCAAATAAACAATTTTGTACCCCTTTTTAAGTACATTGCGCGCACGGAGGAGTGTGATATTTGGCATAATTAAAGTTCATATGGAGAAGGAGTGCAGAAAAATAAAATTTATGTATAATATGTGTTACAAATAAATTAAATTAAACAAAATAAAATTAATTGTCTCTAATGAATTTATATATATTACTAATTCATTTGTGTGCTCATTCATTTGTTTACGTTCATACAGAAAGTGGATTGTTGCAAAAAGAATATCGTGCAACAGCAATGTGAATTGATTTACTCTCAAATATTTATTATTAGTGGTTTAAAAACATATTCAGAGGAAAACATTATTTGATAAAATACACAACACAGAAATTAGGGACAAATGTCATATTGAAGAAATAACCAAATTTATTATAGATAGACGAAAATATTGGAAGGACCATATAGAAAGAATGGAAGACAACTGACTTGTAAAAGGAGCTAAAGAAGATAGACCAATGGACGGGAGAAGAACAAGAGGAAGACCGGCCAAGAGATGGATAGACAGTGAATACACATCCAATACGTCTTCCTCCGAGGAGTGATTTTGGAAATATACAGGATGAAAATCCTACAAATTATGATTAAGAAGAAGAGAAGAAAAAGGTTTAAAAAAGTGAGTCCATTTTATTATATAAATTTAGATTATAACCTGTCTAATCTTGGTTTCACTAATTTCACTACATATATATGTTTTTTTTAATATTTAGATATTCGCACCTACTTCCATTATGTCTCGACATAGAACATTGACGGGTCGGAGTGGGAGACGAAGAAGAAGGGATATATATTCCCGTACACATAATAATAGGCCAAATGCAAATTTAAATAATATACAAATGTCAAATGACGCGTTATTGTTTTTTAAATATGCTATACCACGTGTTTCCTAACGTTCGTATTTTTAAAATGAATAGAAAATTAATGCATAATGACGTATTTATAACAAACGTAAAAATTTAATGAATTTTGGTCGAATTTCGACCACTGGGCCACCATTAGTTTTACTACGAATGTAAAACAAACGCTGTTACAATATATGAGTTCCAAGACGCACATTGAACACGGACGAGATATCAATTTCGAGTGATATTCACTGTTCAATATCCGTGCAACAAGGACTATTTATTCTCGGGAACGACTTTTCCAAAACATTTACAGTGACGAATTTGTAGTACTAGCTCATGGTAAAAATAAAATGTATTGTGAGTTCTAGAAGAAGTGAACGTCAAACAATCCCATCGTACAGGTACAAGTACAAGAATTTTATGATAACGGTTTACAGAACCGTGAGACAATCTATGATTGGGGCCTGCGACAAGAAAAAAAGTTGAATCAAAACATTTATCAAGTCATGTTTGTGGATGGGGTAAAGTTTACAAATTATAGAGTTATGATCAGCAGGAACAGCGCACTATTGGACTGCAGAGAACACTTGATATTTCTCCACGATCACTTAAACACATTGTTAGTAGTGTTATTGGACGATTCTTTATCTGTAGTGTATAATATATACATTAATGCGATGAAATCTTAGTGCTTTGTTGGAAGGTATACCGTTAATTTGAGAGAGACTGTCTAAATTTTGTATCGATCGGATGAACATATTGTCGGCAGATCGTATCATATTGCCCAAATAAAATTTCCTGGTTGGATAGTTAGTTTGAATTGAATAGTAGCATGCATGTTTTATGGACTTTACATCACTTTTTGGGAGATATTGACGGACATTGTGTGCCAGTAGTTCTCTATATTATCAGATTATATACACAAAGACGCACAAAGCAGACCTACACTATATTCAGCTAAAAACTATTCAGGTAGTAAGACATTCAGGAAACATGTTAGATTTTGTATGAATTTCAATAGACACCGGTTCGAATATCGTCTATAACGCTTATTATTATTTACTTTGTTGCCGTCTTGGTAAATTCATGGCTAACACGCGCGGCTACCCCAACGGAGATCTCAGGATCAAATATTGACGTTTCCAGAGGGGTATTGGTGGGCAATACCGGGATTTTTCAAGTTTTTCTCCGGGTTCTCTGTTTCCCGAATAGTATCCCATCGACACTCTCAATTCATTCTTACCTGCCCTGCACGGCGTTTAGTTTCTCATTAAATCGTTTCAATTCATCTTTCACTTCATCTCATGTTAGCAAAAACAGTTTGGTTGACAACCCATAGGTATGTAAATTATATGGTTGCGGGAATGTAGTTGGTGTTTCTCGTAACTGTGATGCAGAGCAATGAAGAAGATCAGAAGATACCAAAAAGAGGCTTTCAGTCCCCTTGCTGTCAGGGGCCAAATCAAAATTGCGAATATTGGGAATAGAACCTGGTGTTAACCGGACGTGGAAGACGATCTACAACTTGCATAACACCGCAAAGTAGATTTTCATTACACTATCTCTATAATGCTGAGATTTCGCAATACATTTTTCAGGTCGCGGTTCTTAGGGATATCTGCCCTCCCAGTGTGAATAAAGTACTATATTAAACAACTTACTTTGTTAGCTTCTTCCAAGGGTCTCAGATTTCATTGATGTTAATTGTACCGATGTTGCAAGTCCATTTATTTGTACAACCTGTAACAAACAAAATGGAGGACTATTAAGAAATGTTTTTTGTTGCTTAAAATAGTGGGGATAATTTCATACGATTCATGTTTCGAAATTTACGGAGAATTGCGGAGACTATTTAACTCATGCCCCAAATGGGAGTCAATGACCAATCACGTTTCAATGATTTCTGTTTTACAACCAATCAGAGTCGTGTTTCACGAAATATTTATCAGTGTTAGGATTATCATATATTAAACAAAGCTCCTCCTTTTTAATATTCTGAACAGGTCTGACCGTTATTTTGCAGTGACTGAGCCTATAACAAATACGGCTACCAGATTGTATATAATAGTGCTTACATGTCAACATTTGTAGCAATTGATTATACCACCAAAAAAAGAAACCACTGTTTGCACTTTCTTAAATGTATTTTTTCCCAGGTAATAATCGAGAAAAATATAATTGTCATATTTACATCATACGACATCAAAAATGAATTAATATACAGATTGATGTGTTTCATTTTTTCTCCACTAGAGAGCATTCTTACAATATTGCGTTCCTTTGGCAATAAATAGTATGATCTGGTTGCAGTGATAAACAAAAGAAGCAGTAGAAGCGTACTATCGTTTCTCATTTGTTTTCAAACATCGCCGTTTACATTAAATATATAAATATTTTAAAATAACTATAGTTAAATAATGATTTGTGAGTAAACAGCTTAATTTTATTCGTTAAATAGTCCTAACAAATGCCACTCTTGATTTCCAAATTCTCTAGATAAATTCACTCCTCACTTCGTGAGTCGTGAATTTATCGATAATTTGGAAATCACTCGTGGCATTACTTATGATAAATTCCTTGTTATTTAAAATTATCATTTTCATAGTAAGATACACAATTTGTTAACACTCTGTGCCCCACTCCCAGCTGACATGCACGCTCCGAGCGGTCTGTTCATAACCTCATTCTAAGTCACTGCTCGAAGCGTGCACATCGTATGGCGGCCCGGCTGGGAGCGGGACGCTCTGTTAAAATATCTTAAGCTACATTTTACAATTCGTCTTGAAGAGCGTATTTCTCTCCGTATTGTTAATTAATGAAGTGATTACTTCATTTGAATATTGTAAAGAATTCACTGGACGAACCAAATAGCCATATTTATGTTAACTGACGTTATAAAACAATTTCCAAAAATATTTTCAATACCAGCCTAATCACAAAAGTCAAACAAAAATGTACAAAAAAGATTGGACTTTTTGTATTCGTGGTCTGCATAAAATATAAGTTATTAAAATATAACTGATTGTGTAATTCTGAAGGATAATTGTACACACTCTAGTATTTTAGAATATCGGCGAATAATTTCGACTAGAAAAATGGAACAGATTATTTGTAAACATAAACATTTTGTGAATTGTGTAAGTACATGAATTGTAAATACTGAATATATTAAACAAGTCATCACAAAGACAGAAATTTCACATCTTTCTAACATATATTATGTTCCGAACTATTTAATAATAGACGAGATTGAAACTTTTTACGGATTCTTGCATTTACACTAGAGCCATCGTAAATATGGTTTTACAAGCAGAAGTTGTTCAATTTGACTCTGTTTATCATACTTGAAATTTTGGTCCAAACTCTGTATACAGCATATCCATACTTAACACGAAACTATTCTGTAAGACTTTACAAATTATGAAAAAAAAATTGACACCTGCGAAACATTTTTTTGTTTGTTTATTATTGATTTTAGGAAATAATATCGCGATAATAAAATTCAATTAGCCAGTTCTGTAAGAAACAATGCAATCTATATAAACTAAGTCAATTACAAAGGCTAATAAGTGAAACAAACATTTATGCGAAAAGGAAGATACAGAATGTACTTTCATGAACTTCTGTTAAGTTTGTGGTCTGTATACGACACATTCTCATGAAAAATGCATGCTTACAGTTCGCATTGAAACAATCAGTGGAGTTGCACCAATATATTGTGTTTCTCTATTATTAGATAATACGTAAGTAAAGGAATTAGATTTAACGGTATCGACTTCTTCATAATCTGTATTTAAAGGAACGTGAATTATTTATAAAAATGTGTACTGTACAAATAAGAATGTTACATAGTGTATATATATATATATATTTAAAACATGGAAAATATAAAAAGAATTATTTTCTTTTTTAAAATTATTTCTCTATTTATAATGAATTTATAAATTTGAATTGTTGAAAAAAAATTTGAAGAGTGTACAGCGAAAATAATCTTGTCATATAAATATTCATGTTAATTTATAGAAAAATAGAATATTAACGATATGATATTAGTTTTCGCCTAAAACGCCCATGTTGGTGTAAAAAATTGTTGAACATGATTATTTATTAAAAAAATCCTAGTATTGACTTTTCCCGTAACATCATCTCTTCTGAAATGCCTTGTCAATTATAAGTTTCATTTCTTTAAATTCCTGGGATTCTATAACTTCCATCTAAAACACTCTTCTTTTAATTTTTTCTCCTAAATGTTTTTCTCAAAATTATTTCAAGGCAATTATTATGAAACAGTATGTGGCCAAAAAAAATAACATTTTTCTATCTGTAAAACTACCTTAGAAAATTGAAACTTTGCAAGCAAGTAAGGCTCAGGCAGTAGCTTTCGAGATTCATCCGGGAGGTTCTGAGTTCAAATAACGGTGCCGACCAACCTTAGATTTTTTCTGATTTCTTTCCGTCATTAAAGGCAAATCCTTGATTGTAATTTTATAACCAAGACTCATTTCACTTTAATCAGCATTTCATAGCATTATTAAAATTACTGAACCTTCTTCAGCGAAAAAAACACGTGACAAACAGAACAATTAAACACACTGCATATTATACGTAAAGATCCGAGACGCGATTTGACCGTTTATGTCAACGCGATTATGGATAAGAATGGTATGAAAATATATTTAATTTCTATCTCCAGAATTATATGTCTTATCTAATATATAAAAATGAATGTTTGTTTGTTTGTTTGTTTGTCGTACTTTATGCGCGACCATCCCGTTGATCGAATTGTGATGGATTTTTTTTTGCAAAATGTTCAAGAGATTCCCGGGACGAACATAAGCTATAAGAGAGTTGAGATACGTAACTCCTATACCCTTAAAACACCCTTTGTAGTGAAAAAAGTGAAAAAGTACCTTTTTTACCCTTAAATGGCCTACGCTGCCTAAACCACAACAAATACACAAAATTATTGTACTATAGACAGAATTGAATACCTCAAAAAACTCTACAGAAAAGTCCGCGACAGCATATGTTCATCTTTTAAAGATACCTCACAATAACCATTTTTGTCTTTCATAGATGCCAAGAAGATCGGGATAAGTAGATTCCTGGGCAAGCATAGCATATTCTTTTATGGATAATTCAAAATAACGAATTTTGTCTTTGAGCTCATTTATGTCAAGTACATCGGAATGCGTATATTCCCGGGCAACGCCGAGTAATCAGCACGCGGTATCTAAAAATAATAACGATATAAATTTATATATATTTTTTCCTTTTACTTATTCAACTAAATGCAAGAACACAGCATTTATTTAGGTGTATCAGCGCACGCCGGGTATTAGCTAGTACCTTATATAAATTATGATTCAATTTCAAATTTGAGAACATTTTGAATTAATAACAAGAAAGACATTGGTGTACTAAATTCTGCATCCAACAAAGCAATAATAGAGAATTAGATATTAGGCCTAAATTATCCTAACATCTACAGTTATTGTGATAACATTTGTTACGAAAGAGGACGTGCAATAAGCTATTAATAAGTATATTCACTTTGAACTCAAATACAATTACTTGATAATTTGACTATTTTAATTAGTTCTGTTGCTGAAAATTGTATTTGCGGTTAAGTGCACATATAGAATGTCATGTCTATTCATATCAGCGGCATTTCATTGCGAAATGTTGGCAACAAAGTTAACAATCAGCCATACTGGATTGTATAATCCTGTGTGTTGAATAAAAGTCGCTTATTATTATACACTTGTACATATTCATCATATGCAAATGTTGTGCTATTCAATTTAGACCGGTGTTTGCTGTAGTCCCATGTTTATCCCTCACGTTACTAGGATCAGGTGGCGCATCGATAACTCTCAATTCATATCATGAATTTCCTTTTTTTAAATCTTATTTATAGATGCTTAACATCAAGCCATGTTGCTACTTAGAATATCTAGTTTAACCATTATAACTCTTTCGAGCCAAGTTCCAGTTGTTATGTAAACAAATCTGATGTATTACTGCGTTTTCATTGGTCAAATAATGGATTTACCATTAGGCGTGTAAGAAAATGTAGCTTGCACTCCAACACTCGAATTAAAGGAAATAAAAAATAATAATATATATTATTTAGTATATCATATCTATATAAGTTACATGGGAAAATCTTAAAACATACAGTAAAACTTGTTTAATCCGGAACGTGAATAATGCGGAAATCTCTCCAATGTGAATAAGTTATTGGTCCTAGCAAAATAATGGTAATTTTACGTGTATTTATTTTGTATAAAACAGAATCTATCCAACGTGGAAACGGAAGGATATTTCTACACAATTCATGAAAAAATGTTTATAAGGCGGAAAGATAGAGAGAGAAATAAATTAGTTTCCACTTCACTGAATACCCGTTAGATGAATTAAAATTAAGTGACGATTCCTGCCGCCGGGAAAAGTAGAGTTTCTACCGGTATCTCGAAATTTCTTTCGGTCTCACTGCGCACCCGATTTGCGAATACAGGTTCGTTTAACAAATATTTGGCGTGTGACATCTGTCTTAAAAATAATCAGTGCACTGTAAAATCTTTAATTAGTTTAAGATATGTGACCGATTGTATACGTATCTTTCACAGATAGCGTTCTGAATTTTCGGAATAAAGATGGCTAAATCGTATGTATCATTGTCATTAGACAAAAACATGAAAATGATTGAAGATCTCTCAGTACGCGAAATAATGAATACATTTAAATGTGCAAAAACCCAAGTTTATGAGATTTTAAAACTCAAAGAAAAAATAATGAATGAATGAATGAATGAATGAATGAATGGACGTAATGAAATGGTCAAATGAAGAGGAAAGAAAAATAATAAAAATACAAGTCCACGATCAAAAAATCTCCAAATTTCCGGACCGATGCTCCAAAGTCAAGCTCCAGCTGTTGCTATATGCCTATGGAATAACGACTTCAAGGCATCTTCAGGTTGGTTGTGAAGTTTCGAAAGACGATACAATGTAGTGCGGAATGAAATTTTGCGGAGTTCAAAAGATTTGGACGAAAGTAGTTAGTGAGTAGAACTCGAAACTGCATACTTTAATTTCAGGATACTCGCCTAAGAGATATTTTTAACGCTGATGAAACGAGACTGATTTTTTTGCGCGTCATCGTCGAAGTCGCTCGTACATACTATACTTCACTTTTCAACGGCAGCGGGACTACAATTCATCCAACGTACATAAAAAGACACATACGGTGCTCTATAATCTAAGATGTTTTCTTTTATAATGCGGAATGTTGTCTAATGCGGAAAAAATTGGTCCCATGCAATTCCGCTTTGAACAAGTTTTACTCTAAATTACAATTTTAAGAAATTCATTGTTCAATTATTATGCATGCATAATATACAATACATCATTTCAATTGTTTTTAAAGCATCAAAAAAGGAAGACCATTGAAAAGCGTAGAAAAATAAAATTGTTTTTAATATTTTCAAAGGGTTTAATGAAAAATATCCTACATTAACTATTGATGGTGTAAAAATAAAAGCAGAATTTACAGGTAAATCAACATGGAGCATAAATTCTTTCTTTTTTTTTTTTTTTTTTTTTTTGCAAATGCCCCAGTTTGCTTTCGACATTCTTGCTGTTCTCTCCTGACATGGCGTACTTGTAACTCACTTCTGAAGTTGGGATGCCTGGAAGGCGGGGTTACGTTGCCTCGATGATATGATGGGTGATGATGACAGTGGTGCGCCAGGAGAGTCCCTAATTCTAAGCTTAATCTAAGATGAACATACATGATGATGATTGCGATGGCCATATGATTTCGGGGACCGTTTGGGCCTTAAAGTTTTCCTGACATTTGTCTTACAGGCGAGGAAAAATCCCGATAAAAACCTCACCCAGAAAAACCTGTCCCGACCGGGGATTGAACCCGGGCCCGCTGCGTGACAAGGCAGCACGCTACCTCAAGACCACAGCGATGGACATAAATTCTCCTAGTAATGAAATTGTAAATATAAAGTATCTATCGATATCATCGAAAAAAACGTAAACGTATGATCAGGTAGGTTCAAATATAACTTTTTGTCATAAATAAATAAGAAATGGAGGAAGTTCCTAATTATCTTGATTTCAGTCTTCTTTCTCGTACAATACATTGTTGCCTAAGAATATATTTTTTGTTGATGAAAATTCCATACGCAATTCAGTCACATGACGGGTAAAAGTAGTACCATGGTTCCCCCAACAGACGGTGTCGGCAAAGTAGGTAATACCTTATGCAAGTTTGTTTACAGTACAACTGGAACTTAGCTCGGAATTAGTATAGTAAGCATGTTTCTTTTGTGTACCTGAAATGCGATTTTAACCAAGGATAATATATTTCGGACTTGATGGAGGTGAGAAAAATCTCAACCACGAAATTTGTCCCTACCATTGAATCCGAACCTCATGCATCTGAGTAAACTACATTACTACTAGACCATAGCAGTGGACTTAAATTCCTTTTAGGCATTTTTTATATTTCTGCGATTTACAAAAAGACAATCTATTGCGTGAGTTATGAATCAGGTTTTGCCTAATTTCACATTTTTACACACTGCAATTTTCTAAAAGTTTTTTTTTTTTTTCAATTAAAACTATGGCTGAGATTGAAATGGACCAAATTCAAAAATGATTGTTTCAAATCAAATGCCCAATTTTGGGACATTCAGTCAGTAATTTAATATTAAGAGATGAAATACATGTGAATTTTATGCGGAAATTAAATGAGGAAAACAGGATCATCTTAAAAAAAAAGTCCATAATGCCATACGTAATTTCAATCACATGCATCAAATCCGACTATCGTATTGTGAGGGTACCTCTGTGAAGCTCTCACTTAAGTTCACTGTATTATATAAAAATGTACTCGCAGCTATTATTGCACGAAAAAATCTCAATCTCACCCTGGATGTTGAAATTATAATTAGAATAATGAATCCAATTTATTTTTGTCTCATGCCACCAGGTTGTCTTTTTTGATATTTTTGGCTTTCTCCCCTAGCACAGGCAGAATTGTAATCCATTTCTTAGGTTGGGGCACTTGAAACGCGGATTACGTTACCCCGAAGGTATGATGGGTAATGAATGTAATGAAGCGCCAGGAGAGTTCTTAACCTAAATGCCAGACCAAGGGCAACCATAGGAATAATTCCCTATAAAGAAAAATTCTTATGGTTTGACCGGGAGTCGAACCCGGGACCTCATGAACAGTAGTCAGGAACGCTTGACTACTAGCCCATGAGACTGGTCTGAATCCAAATATATATTTAGTAGAAAATCATAGAAAACATGGAATTTTATCAATATTATTACTTAATTTTAAAAAATGACTGAAATTTGCCTTGTAAAATACACCGTGTCCCATTCAAACCTCCCACATTTTAATTAAACATAACTCTCAAAGTATGCGGAATTATAAAATGAGGTTGGTATTAAAAGAAAAAGAAACTCAAAGAATGTTTGTTTTCATTGTTTCAGTTAATTATTCTGTCATATGTTGGACAACAATGACATAAAACAAAATAGCGACTCCTCAGAAACGGGCACAAATTGTTTTCTGATATGCAGAGAGGAAGTCAATAATTACAGTGCAAAGAAATTACCGGAGAGAATATGGAGGAAATGCACCTGATGGGAAGACCATTAAGGCATGTCTTGAGAATTTTCTGACGATTGGAAGCGTTAAAAAAGAATCAGGAGGTGCTCGTACACGTGTTTCAGAAGAACAAATTGAAGAAATTAGAGCAGAATTTCAGAGAAGTCCACAAAAATCAATTCGCCAAGCTTCCCGGCAGTTCAATGGATATGTTGGACAGAACGTGGCACGAAATCGAATACAGGCTTGATATTGTTCGTGCCACTAATGGTGCACATATAGATGTGTTTTAGCGTGTGGCAATTAAAATTCGTTGAGTTTCTGTTTCGTTTAATACCGGCCTCATTTCATAATTCCGCATACTTTGTTAGTTATGATGAATTTAAATGTGGGAAGTTTGAACGGGACACTCTGTACAGCTTCTCCACAGAAGAAGTTCGTGATTATAAAATGATATAACGTCACTGTAGGTAGTTCGATTTGCACGAAACTAGTATCATTAGAAAGAGAAACTCAGTAATTTTACTACCAGTCTCAAATATGCTTAATATGTGCTCTACGTCTAGGAACATACCGATACTGAACATTAATAATCATACAGAAAATTCTATAGAACATTTCTCGAAGGAATGTAGAGAATGTGAACACGCCACTGGTAACTTTTTGCACCTATATTCAATTCGGGAAAGACGTTCATGAGAATATATAGACGGTCGTTCCGTGAGTAAGAGAATCACGCAAACTTTCAAGAAGACATCGAACTACAAAGTTCTACCTTGCGCAAACTTTTCAACTTTTCACATCCGTTTAGACATTTATATCACTTTAATGTGCGTCTGAATGAGATAAAGCATAAAGGTATATGTTACATTACTTATTCTATATACTATCTTTATTTTATTTATCCTATTTTCTATGTTCCGTATTAAATTCACACTATTTTTAACGTTAAAAATTAATTTAAAATAGTCCATCGCTGTGGTCTCGAGGTAGCGTACTGCTTTGTCGCGCAGAGGGCCCTGGTTCGATCCTTGGTCGGGACAAGTTTCCTGGGTGAGGTTTCTTCGGGTTTTTTCCTCACCTGTAGGACAAATGTCAGGAAACTGACACCATATGGCGAATATAATCATCATCCCAGAAAAACATAAGGCGAGCATAATCATCATCCCCGAACAACATATGACAAGCATAATCATCATTATTTATATTCGGTTTAGATTAAGTTTAGGATTAAGGAATTTCCTAGTCGGCCGCGGTGGACTGGTGGTTATGTTTCTTGCCTCTGGTCCCGAGAGTCGCGGGTTCAAACCTGGCCGGGGTCGATGGATTTTTTAGAATGGAAAAATCCAATGAGCAAGTCCTCCGGGAGGGACTTTAAGTCGTGGGTCCCGAGTCAGGCTCGTAAAGGATCCTTAGGCCTGAATGAAAAGGCCTCTAAGCAAAATTTACCGAATTGTCCCGTCCTAGTACTACCTTGGTTTCCTAGATGTCAGTATGAGGCGGAAAGCTGACCAAGGACCACTCAAGTGATATCTATCCGAAAACATGTGTAACTAAATTAGTATGGTTCAAATTCTTCCCTGTAGGGAGAGAGCGCCTAAATCTCTGTTAAGGGAAAACATGGGCTTACAACATTAAGGACTCTCCTGCCGCACCACACCACCATCACCATCATCATCATCTTCATTACCTATAATATTATCGGGGGAAGCGTAACCCCGCCTTCCAGGCGCCCCAATCTCAGAAGGGAATTACAGATACCCTAATGCAAGGAGAGACATGTCGAAATGACTACTTGATGAATTGAATAAAAACGTTTCAATGTCTTATTTTCTAATGAAAAATAACTTAAATTTGTCTCGTTACATACAGTGTTTCCTCAGAAGGAATCCGTGATTATAAAATGGTATAACGTCGCCGTCGGTAGTTCGATTTACACGAAACTGGTGTAAATTATAAATAGAAACTCGGCAATTTTACTAACCATCTGAAATATACTTAATATGTGATCCATGTGTGATAATGGATATACTCATCGAATACGTGATCTAACATATCTACAGGGATCAACTGGATGGCGGCTATCCAGTTCAAAGACATGCAGGTTTTCGAATTGCCAGTGCGGAAGTGCTCCATCTTGGTGGAAAATAAATTAAATATTCGGAAAGTTCTGAATAAATAACTTAAAGAAAAGTAATTTAGCAAGCCGGAAATCAAGCCAACGACCTTTCCAAGCGGGTAGCAAGATCGTAGAACCATTCATTCCATCTCTTCTCTATAAAATATTACACACATCATTACCTTATTATTTATCACACCGCTACACTAATCTCTCTGATATACATAAATTAGATACCTAATCCCATCAGCACATTGTCCTTTATATCCCTCCTCATCACACTACCTATTATTCGAAATATTTTATAGTTTATCTTGGTAGAACATGGAATTCTCTTCCACTCTATATCAGAGACTGCCAAACTTTACCATCTTTCAGAAACAAATTGAAAATAAAATTATTAACAGAAACAACTCACTGATATTACATTTTTCACAATTAATATTTTTTATTATTTAATAAAAATAGTATTAAGATTTGTCAATATGTTAATCTAATGAATTATATATGAGCGATAGATTAATTAATTAGAATTTATTATTTTTTGTATATTTTTCTCTTCTTTTTATGTATAATAGAATCGAGCTATTATTCCTTTGTGTATGCATGTTTTCATTAGTTTAATTCTATTATATTATTAGACATTATTTTCAATATTGTTCAGTTTGACCAATAATTCATTGTTAAGTACGGTATCTACTAGTATTGTAACTTTTTGTAGTTTAATGTAACGTATGTTTGTCCTGGTGAGTGGAAGAGAAGGCCGCATGGCCTTAAATCCATCAGGCTAAATAAATCTATTCCACTTCATTATATTCTAAGATTCTTTGACTTGACCTAAGTGATTTCCTTTTACTGACTACATAAATTATCTTGCCAGCTAATCTCCACCATCGCAAAATCTGTAAGAATTGTAACTTGGTATCACAGCCACCACCTAGATCATCCCCGAAAATATGTTGAAACGAGTGGGAATATTGCCTTTATTTTTACAGTGTGACAGTTATGGAGTACACATTAAGTGCTTATGAGATAGGTATTAAATGTCTGAGTTTCTCTTCCCAATGCCACCAGTTTCGTGTGTACCGAACTATCGACAGCAAATCAACACCATTTTATAAGCATCACATAATGTTCTATGGTCACAGTGTAGGTTATTGTAAATCTCAGGTAGCTTCAAGAGGATTAAGTAGATATATATTGTTACAATAATGCTTATAAAGTATATGTTTTCTCAAAAAATCTGAAAATTTATGAGAGATTTGATATTGATTTAAAAAAAGGATATTTTTCGTGTTTTAAATGCGAATATTTATTTACCACATACATTTTTGCTACATTTCCAATTCGATGTTATATGTGAAACCAATAATCACTTATAAAGAAAATCACTATATTCAATTGTGAAAAATAGTTCGTTAAATATTCTCTAAAAGTTTAAAGCAAAAATCATTTTGAGAAAACGTGTAATTTGTAAGCAATATTTTAAGATCAGCTATATTATTCTTCCTCTTTCTATGGTCTTCTAAAAATCCTGGCCTCATTCAAAACATCCGCCTATTCTTCTCAATCCCTGGCCTTCTGTCTCCATCTTTTAATCTTCAGTTGATTTAAATCCTCCAAAACTGTATCCATCTTTCTACTTCCTTCTGGTTTCCCTTCTTCAGTTCTCCATCGCAACATATGTCCTAGCTATTCCAGTCTCTTTCTTCTAATATCTCCTACCAGATTTAAATCCCTATATAACACGCCGTAGCGTAGTGGTTAAGGCACTGGACTACAAGCCGGAGGGTCGAAGGTTCAAGTCCCGTTGGGGTCAGGATTTTTTAACTGACCCAAACACTCTGGCTGCACTATGGCCCTGGGGTCGACTCAGCCTCTAACGGAAATGAGTACCAGACGCTTGTTCTGGGGGTAAAGGCGGCCGTCACGCAGAGCTGACAACCCGGCTGACATAAAGTGCCGATTGTCTAGAAAAAGTGGGAGCCTTAACCTCCTACTAGCCCAAGGGCCTCCGGGCCTGTTGTGGGATCACTTTACTTTTATATAATTCCTGGTTCGTTCTAATCCTCCATGTATCTTGTTTTGTATTACTTCATATATCTTCCTTAGTATTTTTCTTTCCCATGCATTTAATGTGAACTTATATTTTTTTCTATTTAACTCATGTCCCAAATGGGAGTCAATGACCAATCACGTTACAATGATTTTTTATTTACAACCAATCACAGTCGTGTTTTGCCTAGAATTTACCAACTAAAGTTTATCCTAATAAAGAAAGTGTCCATTTTTAACATTCTGAATAGATCATAGCATTATTTTGCAGTGACTGACTCACTAAGAAAAATTACTACCAGATTGTATTATATACAATATGCAAGAATGTACACACATAGCGCATGCGGGAGTTAATATAAAAACATGTGTAGCAATTGATTATACCACAAAAAAAACTGTTTGCACTTTCTTAAATGTATTCTTTCCCAGGTAATAACATTCCAGAAAAATATAATTGTCATATTTACATCATAGGACATCAGAAATGAATTAATGTACAGTTTGATGTGTTTCATTTTTTCTCCACTAGAGTGCATTCTTACAATATTGTGTTCCTTTGGCAATAAATAATATAATCTGGTTGCAGTGATGAACAAAATAAGCAAATGAAGCGTACCAATCGTTTCTCATTTGTTTTCAAACATCGCCGTTTACATTAAATATATAAATATTTTAAAGTAACTATATTTAAATAATAATCTGTGAGTAAACAGCTTAATTTTATTCGTTAAATAGTCCTAACAAATGCCACTCTTGATTTCCAAATTCTCTAGATAAATTGACTCCTTACTTCGTGAGTCGTGAATTTATCGATAATTTGGAAATCACTCGTGGCATTACTTATGATAATGTCCATGTTTCGCTTCCAAACATAAGTATTGGTGCACATGTGGAAATGCACTGACATTGCTTTTACAACGTTGAGAGTTTGTCTTTCATCTGCCACAAATCACACAACTCTAACTTTTATTGTTTCCATCTTATAGGAAGTTGTAATGTTGCAAAGACTTTATGGACACGGTGTATTATAATCATATGTTGAGGAAGATAGATAGTAGTTATCGTTCAACGAATATATATTCCAAGAGAATACTTTGAAGGTTGGAAACAGAGCCCAAAAATGGTCGATTGTATTAAGGTAATCCGAAAACTGCGTAGTATATAATAAAAATAATGATTTTATCTTAATTTTACTTTAGTTCATACGTAAAGTATTACTGCAATTTTACTGTGCTACGCATCTATTAAAACATCTGAATTTAAAAACTACAGGGTGGTTTATAATAAAACTATGTAAAATTGCATGTCGTTTGTAACATACCTTTTATTCCATTTACAGAAACATGTTTAAGTAGATGACAATTAATATACAGGGTGCCATAAAATTCCCCTTACAAACTTCTAGGACTAGTAGAAGGGACTGAGTTGATAATATTCAGAATTGGAAACCATGTCCGGAAACTTACCGTTTGAAAACAAGCCTTGTCTAAACGTACGTCACGTTTCTCAACAAGTAATAGCTTCTCGATTCGTCTGAATTGAAAATTTCCCTATCGAGTATTCCAAAATTTGCTGTTTCTTTTTTTTTTTTTAAATACCAAATTTTTTCGAAATTTTGAAAACTGCAAAAATTGATATTAGAAGGTGTATCCGGGATTATTAATGGAGGTCAAGATTCGGTTTCCATTTTGTTTCTTTAGTTATTCATGAGTTGAATTGTAAAACAAGTAATGTATTGTGTCACGCCTCATAATAAATTACTTGTAAAAATGGTCGCGTTAAAAACATGTTTTCAAACTCCTGTAGCACGGAAACATTAAGTTTCCGGACGTGGTTTCCAATTCTAAATATTATCAACTCAGTCCCCTCTACTAGTCCTTGGAGTGTGTAAGGGGAATTTTAGAACACTCTGTATATAAATTATCAGTATGATAGAGCGCATGGAAGAAACCGTGGCCAATGACTGAAGACATGTAGAACCTTTATTTGATACGATAAAATATATTAGTCAGCAGACTTACTCTCTATATTGATGAAATTCTAGGAGATCATCAATGTGCATTTAGAAGAAACAGGTCTACAACAGATCAGATTTTTAGTATACGACAGATTTTAGAAAATAAATGGGAATATAATGGTACTGTACATCAACTATATGTAGACTTCAAAAAAGCATGTGATTCAATTAAGAGGGAGAAGTTATATAGTATCATGTTAGAGTTCGGAATTCCTAAAGAGTTAGTTAGACTTCTATGAATATATCTAAATGGCACAAAGAGTAGAGTGCGTGTAGACACTTTTGAAATCCACAATGGGTTGAAGCAAGGAGATGCACTATCTCCTCTACTATTTAATTTTGTACTAGATCATGCCATTAAATCTTTAGAGAATGAGGAAGGTTTACAACTCAATCGTATTAATAAGCTGTTAGTCTATGCTGATGATGGCCGAAAGCGAGGAGATACTAAAGGACAACACGCACACACTATTGAGTAACACTATGGAATTAGGACTGGAAGTAAATATCAATAAGACTAAATATATGGTCACACGTAGAAATACATTATATAATGGAAATGGACAGCTAATGACACATGAGGGAAATTTTGAGGAAGTGGCTGAATTCAAATACCTAGGAACAATAATCACAAATAGGAATGAGATACACAAGAAATAAAACATAGGCTCAATTCTGGAAATGCGTGATATTATACATTGTAGAGACTCTTGATGTCCCAACTCCTTTCAAAAAACGTTAAACTGAAAATATATAAAACTATTATTCTACCAGTTATATTATATGGATGCGAAACGTGGACTCTTACTTTAAGGGAGGAAAGGAGATTACAAGCAGTTGAGAATAAAGTACTTAGGAAAATTTTTGGACCAAAGAGATATGAACAGACAGGTGAATGGAGAAGACAACATAATAATGAACTACATGGTATTTATAGGAAGCCAGATATATTAAGAACAGTTAAGTCTCGTAGACTGCGATGGGCAGGACATGTTGCACGTGTGTGGAATGAAAGACTTGCATGCAAGCTTGTTGTAGGAAAGCCATAGGGAAAACGCCCAGTTGGTAGACCAAGAATGAGGTAGGAGAATAACATTAACTATGATTTGAGGGAAGTAGATTATACAGAGAATGATTGGAAAGCATTATCTCAGGATAGGGATGTATGGAGAGCTTATGTCCGCGCGGCCATGAACCTACGGGTTCCATAGTGCCAGTGAGTAAGTAAGTAAGTCATATTCTGTGGCACAAACATTTCGGTTACCTTTTTTATGGGCCATCCTGTATTTTTCTATTTATTTAATTAATTCACTACTTTTTTTTAATTTCCTCTTTTCGTGATCACTATTTTTCCCTCTTGTGATACCTTTTTGTTAACATTTTTATTTTATTCTCACGTATAAACACAAGGACAGGACACACACCCAGACCCAAGGTGGAGATTTAAAATCACCTACCCCGCCGGGAATCGAACTCGGGTCGCCGGAGTGGATGGTAGGGACTCTACAGACTACGCCAGGGCGATGGACCTTACATCCTCCGCTACTCGTTATCAAGACATTATTAACCAAAACTAATTGTGGTAGAAACACTAAACTGGTCATCAAAATAGCTTATAAATATCTGGTTGAAGAGGAAACAACTACCATTAGGCCTGCAACATATTAAAAATATATATGCGATGCAAGATGAGATTTGATATTTTGAAGACCGTCGTTAAATATTACGATGCGAGGTTGGGAAGTGGCTTTTACAGAATCGAGGAAAATGTTTAAAAACCGAGCGATGGCGAGATTCTGTAAAACATTTCACAAACGTGCGTTGTACTTTTTTTTTTTGCGCGATGATGTTTTCAAAATAATAGGGCCTACATAATAGTAAAATAATAACATCTTTGTTCGAAATGTTTGCGTTCGTTATAAACTATTGACTAACATTAACAGTGTGGGCAATGTTTAATAGTTGAAACTACAGGAGGCCGTGAGACAATTTAGTTATAAAATGGCGGGAAATTATTTACTGTTTTACATTGTTTCAAATAAAGTTCAGTTCATTTATAATGCAGTGATCTGTTTCGTATAATGTATATTAACACTACCTTTTGGATATTGCTTTGTATATGTATTGTAGGCCTATGTAGTATACATAGAGGGCAGTAGTTTTACTTCCCACACGCGTTTTGTAATATGTAATATTACAGTGCAGTTATTTTATTACAGTATAGTTATTTAGATTTGCAACCCCGAAATGTAAGAAGTTGAACTTTCAATCATGGCCTTCATTGCTGTAAGTACGACAAAACGCACTATCGCACAAAAATATATTACCATTACTGTAACTCAGGGTAGAACTATTCCAGTGAGGAAGCCGTTGTAACGTCATCGTACGCCACTGGATTTCTTATATCCATTCTTGCTACAAACACTTCACAAAAAGCAAACAACAGAGCGGCGTTGCGACAGATCTGCAAAGATGTTGTTTGTTCCCATTGTTACATCCCTTTTCCCGCCAGTGGTTGAGGGAGGTAAATGTCGGTTGAAAGGGTAAAAGCTAAGCAAACCGTGCAGGGGAGAGCAGCAACGACTTTTTATTTCCTTTCTGCTGTGCATTTCCTGTTTCCTACGCTTTTTGCAGCTTTTTATACGGCATCGTCTTCATGTATTTATTATTATTATTATTATTATTATTATTATTATTATTATTATTGTTATATTACTATTAATTTTACTGTTACTATTATTATTATTATTATTATTATTATTATCATTATTATTGTTACTATTACTATTATTATTAATTGTATTGTTACTATTATTATTATTGTTAACTAACTAACTGGCACTATCGAACCCGAAGGTTCATGGCCGCGCGGACATAAGCTCTCCATACATCCCTATCCTGAGCTAATGCTTTCCAATCATTCCCTGTATAATCTACTTCCCTCAAATCATAGTTAATGTTGTTCTCCCACCTCATTCTTGGTCTACCAATTGGACGTTTTCCCTCTGGCTTTCCTACAACAAGCTTCCATGCACGTCTTTCATTCCCCATACGCGCAACATGTCTTGCCCGTCGCAGTCTACGAGACATTATTATTATTGTTATTAATATTAATGTTACTCATTATTATTATTAATATTAATGTTACTCATTATTATTATTATTATTATTATTATTATTATTATTATTATTAATATTAATGTTACTCATTATTATTATTATTAATATTAATGTTACTCATTAGTATTATTATTATTATATTATTATTATTATTTATTATTGTTGTTGTTGTTGTTGTTGTTGTTATATTACTATTAATTTTACTGTTACTATTATTATTATTATTATTATTATTATTATTATATTATTATTGTTGTTGTTACTATTACTATTATTTTTATTGTTACTATTACTATTATTATTAACTTCAACTATAACCAATAAATTATTGTAGACCACATAAGTAAATACCAACTAAATATAAAAATACGTCAACATTTCCAGAAATGGAATTTCAAAAGCTATGCATCATTCTCGTTCTTAAAAGAAGATATACGATATATGGGTATTTCAAAGATTAGGTGGAAAGAAAATATATCATGAGTTCGTAACAGAACTAAAGATTTTATACTGGATTGAATTAATAATAATAATAATAATAATATTAATAATAATAATACCCTCATTATTGCTATTATTAATGCTATCATAATTATTATTATTATTATTATTATTATCATTATTATTATCATCATCATCATCATCATTACACTTTCCGAAATCTGTAATTAAGGTACGATAAATAGTACACCAACAAAAACTGGGGGAAAAGGGTGGAAGAGGCGCCCACCTTTTCTAAAATGTATAACTACCACTAAAAAACAGTACTTCAACCGAGGAATTAACCGTATAAGATAGACCAAAATAACTAACTAAATAACTAACTAACTCACTGGCACTATCGAACCCGAAGGTTCATGGCCGCGCGGACATAAGCTCTCCATACATCCCTATCCTGAGCTAATGCTTTCCACTCATTCCCTGTATCATCTAATTCCCTCAACTCATAGTTAATGGTGTTCTCCAACATCATTCTTGGTCTACCAACTGGGCGTTTTCCCTCTGGCTTTCCTACAAGAAGTTTCCATGTCACGCTTTTCATTCACCATACGCGCAAACATGTCCTGCCCATCGCAGTCTACGAGACTTAACTGTTCTTATTATATCTGGCTTCCTATAAAGACCATGTAGTTCATTGTTATGTAGTCTTCTCCATTCACCTGTCTGTTCATCTCTCTTTGATCCAAAAATTTTCCTAAGAACTTTATTCTCAAATACTCGTAATCTCCTTTCCTCCCTTAAAGTAAGAGTCCAGGTTTCGCATCCATATAATATAACTGGTAGAATAACAGTTTATATATTTTCAGCTTAACGTTTTTTGAAAGGAGTTGGGACATCAAAAGTCTCTGCAATGCATAATAGCATGCATTTCCAGAATTGAGCCTATGTTTAATTTCTTTTTGCATCTCATTCCTATTTGTGATTATTGTTCCTAGGTATTTGAATTCAGCCACTTCCTCAAAATTTCCCTCATTTGTCATTAGCTGTCCACTTCCATTATATACTGAATTTCTACGTGTGACCATATATTTAGTTTTACTGATATTATTTCCAGTCCTAATTTCTTAGTGTTACTCAATAGTGTGTGCGTGTTGGCCTTTAGTATCTCCTCGCTATCGGCCAGTAGTACTACATCATCAGCATAAACTAACAGCTTATTAATACCATTGAGTTGTAAGCCTTCCTCATTCTCTAAAGATTTAATGGCATGCTCTAGTACAAAATTAAATAGTAAAGGAGATAGTGCATCTCCTTGCTTCAACCCATTCTGGATTTCAAAAGTGTCTGAAAACTGTTTGCCTACACGCACCCTACTCTTTGAGCCATTTAGACACATTCGTATAAGTCTAACTAACTTTTTAGGAATTCCGAACTCCAGCAGGATACTATATAACTTCTCCCTCTTAATTGAATCATATGCTTTTTTGAAGGCTACATATAGTTGATGTACAGTACCATTATATTTCCATTTCTTCTCTAAAATCTGTCTTAAACTGAAAATCTGATCTATTGTAGACCTGTTTCTTCTAAATGCACATTGATGATCTCCTAGAATGTCATCAATATAGGGAGTAAGTCTGCTTACTAATATATTTGTTAGAATTTTGTACGAAGTTGAAAGTAATGAGATGCCCCTGCAGTTGTTGCAATCTGTTTTATCTCCTTTCTTATAAATTGGTATGATAATTGATTCCTTCCATTCATCTGAAGAGCTTCTTTTTCCCAAATCTTACTAAGCAACCAGCGTATCTTGTCCATCAATTTTTCTCCCCCTGATTTTATAAGTTCTGCTGGGATCTCATCTGAACCTGATGCTTTATACATCTTCAATTTTTCAATCGCCATTTCAACCTCTAATGCACTTGGCTCTGCGACTAGCATTTCTGCTCTCTGTAAATTATCCTCCTCAATGTCCTGTTCTGTATGTACATTTAATAGCTGATTAAAGTAACCTTTCATCTATTTAATATACTCCTAGATTCTGCAATCATATCCCCATTTTCATTCCGAATTATGTTTGTTCTAGCCTGAAACCCTTTCTTCTCTATACTAATTCCCTGATATAATTCTCTAATGTTCCTATTTTTTGCATTCATTTCAAGATCATTAATCTTCTCTCTCAAATATTCCTCTTTTTACTCTTTAGTAACTTGGTGGTTTCCCGTCTAACACTACCCAATTGCTCTAAATTTACCTCATTTGGCTCGTGTAACCATTTCATTTTTGCTAGCTTTCTTTTCTTTACAATGTCGACACATTCCTCATCAAACCATTTCTTGTTTTGCCTCTTTTTTAACAACCAATGCTTTCTGATGCTGACAATTTAATAGTATCTCTTATAGCCTCCCATTCTTTATTTATATCAGTTTCTTCTTCGTTTGCCACACTGTCATCTGAAGATTCCAGTACTTCAAATCTATTAGCAATTTTGATTTGGTATTCTTGTCGCATTTCATCATTTTTCAAGTTTTTTAATTCATATTTTACAGAATCATCATTAGCGTTCGTTCCTCTCATAAGCGATAGCCGTTGTCTGATTTTCACTCTGACCAGATGATGATCCGAATTGCAGTCTGTCCCTCTAACTGATCTAACATCAATGATGCTACTGTGCCAGCGTTTATCCACTAATACATGATCTATCTGGTTCCAAGTTTCTCCATCTGGGGACGTCCAGGTGTATTTATGAATATCCTTATGCTGAAATGTTGTGCTCTTAACAATGAGATTCTTCGATGTGGCAAATGTGACTAATCTAACGCTATTGTCGTTACTATCTTCATGAAGACTGAATTTGCCTATTGTTGGTTTGAATATATTAGACCAAAATAGAAATAATAATTATTTCATTATTATTATTATTATTATTATTATTACTATAATAATAATAACTATTATTACTATTTTCATTATCATCATTAGCTATTACATAATTTTCGAATATAGTATTTAAGGGACAAAAAACTGATTTAAATGTTATTACTTTTCTCAAATTTAAGAAATATTACCAAAAAATAATATTTTAAACGAGTAATAAATTCATGTCAGATAGATAGGATAATAGAATTTCTCCAGGTTGCGTGTGAAGTGAAAAACCCTACTAACAAGAGGCTACAAAAATTTGAAATGGATGTGCGAGTAATATGAAGGATTCAATATAATACAGTACATTCCATACTGAATTCTAAGCGGAAATCCGACACAACTGCAATACATTGTTCACAAACTCCCCACTTTACAGACTTGAACACAATTTATAATAGCGCAAAGTTAGAGCAGAACTTTATAATTAACACTGAAGAAGCTCTCAAACTACAATAAGCTCTAAAATGCCACTTCAAGTCACGTGCATGATGCAGCATACAATAAAGAACTACTCCTTATATAGAAATGAGTGGGAAATTAAAATTGTTCAATGAGTGGTTAATCGAGCATTGATGTGAAGTGGTACATTGTCCCTTAACTATGCGAGAAATTGTTCAACTTTCGAGATGTCATTTTGAGTAGTTGCCAGAGACATATTAGTCATTCTAGATGGGAGAACTTTCAACTTGCATGTACTATCAATACGCTACATATAATATTGTCAAACTAAGAATGTGTCAATACGCGATGAAGATTATTGAGATTAATTCATGAAACTTCATCAGCATTACCAACAGTTGAACATTTTAAAAATTTTATTAATCGTGAAGAAAAATCAAGATTTTCCAAACACATACTATTATCTGTCCAACGTAAGAAGCACACTTTGACATTTAACTTCCGAATGTATTATTCCGCGCAGCACGTGTGAGAGTGCAGGCGAACTCTGCCGGCTGTTTGTTACAAGCCGATAAATTAATACACTATATCGTTCACTACAGTGCCAGGATTATGCTCCATAAACTTATAAAATACATTTAACACCATTTTTCACCACTCTTTAACAATTTCCCATTGTGCTTCTAATAATTTTGATCACACATTTTATTACCGAGTTAAGTTAATATAAACTACCGATAGCCGCCATATTTGTAACTGAAATTCAACTTCCTTTCAAGAATCGTTCAGTTTCGAAGAAATGCGAATTTTTAGTTAGCCTCCGATCTTCAAAGGAATATATAGATATATACTGTATTCTGATCAACTATAGTTAACACTAATAGCTTTAAATACGTAATTATATTAATCAAGTAGATTATCTATTTTTTCACTTCCGCTGAACTGTTCTTTGGTCATGAAAGAATCGCAGTAACTGCAGCAGTCATGTGCTTCGTGGATTACCCGCCCATTTATTTTCTTGAAGTGTCTTTCTTAGGCTGCTCAGAAAATAGAAACGGGTCATCAGTTCGACAAAATCGACAATACCATGTCAATATTACACAGAGAATAACTATTATAATTATAACCTCAACGGTGTGAATAAAATAAAACAATGAATATTAAAAGTACAGAGTATAACAACAAAATTAGCATCCTAAAAGACATACGAAGTTTAATACAAGCAGAGAGCATAGACATGCTGAACGAAAACACACCCAAAGATCTGAACCCGTTATACAACTATACACCAACCTCATTACCAAATGGAGTGCAGAAGATGGAACATGATTTTGAAAGGCCTTCATAGTTTTAACTACTTCGCGAAGTTTCTTAAACAGAAGTTTAATTATAATAGAGGACGACTGTCTAATCAGGTACTACTTCTTATTCTTTTCTTCTTCTTCTTCTTCTTCTTCTTCTTCTTCTTCTTCTTGCTTTCCAGGATTAGGTCAATGCGACCTGTTGCGGTCTCAAGTCCATCGTTTCCTTGGCCGTCCCAAAGATCTTTTACCATGTGGTTTGTAGGTGTTGATCGTCCATTCTTTCAAAATGTTCTTTCCATCGGCATTTGTGCTCTTCTAGTTTGTCGAGAATTGAAAATATATCCAGTTCATTTTTAATCGATTCATTATGTAATCTATCCATGCGTGTACATCCTTTTACGGATCTTAAAAATTTAATTTCTGTAGCTTTAATGTGTGAGATAACTTTTTTTGTAAGTACCCAAGATTCTGACCCATATAAGAGAACAGGAACAGCCATACTTTTATAAAACCTGAGCTGAGTTTCTCTTCGAGTCTTTCGGAGGGTTCTTCTTATGGCGTCTCACATCATTTGATATCGGTTTAATCAATTATGTATATCCCAATCATAGCTATATGTTATATCTGAACCATGATAGTGTGCTATCTGTTCTATTATTTCATTATTGGTGACTATTTTTGCTCTGACTCTACAAAAGGTCCCAAAGTGTCAGCGCAAAATATAACCTCTCTCTATCAAACCCTTCCATCTACCTACACGTGGTGGGACTGTTTTTACTGAAGATGGAGGGTGAATGGCGAGTTTCTGGCGCCATAAAACCAGATGCTCGGGGCAGAAAGAGCTCTGTAGCCTTGTAAGGAAGTCTGTCTAGGAGAAAGACAACTCCGAAATTAAACTCTGGTCCTCCAGGTGGGAGGTTTTGCGGTTGGGCTGGTAACCCACCCAAGTAAAAACAAAATTACTCAGAAGTCTCAAGTGCGAATACGAAACCAGAACAGATTCAATCAGGTACTTATTTTAATATTTTATTACCAGTAGCATCAGGATATGGGTCATTCGCTCCCCATTATGACACATACAATACGTCTCATTCGACTTATGGCCGCTAGCGGGAAAAGTCACCGGGGGCAGTAATTCATTGACTCGCGTTGCCCACGCAGTGCAACAGGCACCTAGCGGAGTGAACCAGTTGGGTTACATACTTGTAAGGTGAAACACGCGTTCTACTTCAATATTATATTCTCCTGTTGTTAAGTAAAATAAACACTTAGTTAAGCTCTATAGTGGTCTTAGTTCATTGTTATCATTATGCCTCCATCTGTATTCAGCAGTACAGAATAATTTATCAACAGAGTCTTGCAGAGAAGTTGTTAGACGATTCAAAACACAATTTCCAGGTGTAAATCCTCCAAATAGAGTGACCGTTCGACGACGTGTAAACAAATTTATAAAAGCGCGTTCTGTGCTCGATGAGAAACCAATCGTAACAAAACGTGTGCTGACTGAGGATAAATTAGTCGAAATAAGAGAAATAATATAACATATGCTGACAAAATCTCCAAGGCGATTTGGTCAATAAAGCGGTTTTTTGAAGAACACATCATGCAGAGGTACACAAAATTTACATATTAAACGACACAGAATAATACAGAATTATAGAACCACTTTTTTAAATGTCACGATTATTGGACAAAGATACAGAGATGACATACTGACACAATTTTTCGAAGAATTGACTGATATTGACCGTCCAAATGGATGTTTCCATCAAAACTCTGCAATTCCGCATACAGCTACTGACACATTTGAGTTAAATAGGAAATTTTTTGAAGATCGGGTTATCAGTGTAGGTTTGTGCCATCACGCTCCCCAGATTTAACTGTTTGCAATTTTCATTTGTGAGGGTACCTTGAAAAATAGAAGTACTGCAACAAACCCCACACATTAGAATTCAAAGATGGACAGAAATAAACTTAATAACAGAACATCAACTAATGCGTGTGAATCAGTGTTTCCAGTGTGTGGATGTAGAAGGATAACATTTCCAGCATCTTCTATCATAAGGCACGTGTTTATTTTCACTCTTTCAGTTCACTCTTTATTGCCATGCACCAACAAAGTGAAAGAAGTGTCGTTTAGTAGATGGCTGGCTGGTGTGAGTTGATGACTTACTGTCTGCTGTCAATTTACCCCCTAGCAGGGCCGTAGGTTGAGTGAAACGAACTATTATAGGTTGCTTTTCTACCGTCTTCTTGGTCTTCCTATTGTTTTATGCTGTGAAGTCTGTAGTACAGCAAGATAACAACGGATCGATATTCGATTTAGTTTATCAAATATAAACCATGAAACATCAAAAAATAAAGAATAGAAGCAAACACAAACCCACAAAATAAACTATTTTTACAAGATCTAGATTAACTGACACGTGTATTTTTGTGCTGAGTTAAAATAAGCTTTAACATTTACCATCAAGTACGGTTTGTTTTTCAGACACACTTTTTTACAGCTTTTAAAACTTATTTTGATTACTCTGTGAAAAATCACTACTGATCTGGCTAGTGGTAGTGTCCTAGCGCCCACATTACTCAACAAACATTATTAACACATTCAGTACTGTAAACCAGTTAAGGCGTTTAAAGAGACTATCGTGTATGCGGCCGTCGGTCAGTTAACTCGTTTTAGAGCTGGCGCGAACAAACCGCGTTTATATTCGGCGCCTAAATATTGTGTTGGCTTAGTATGTCTTTGAGATCATAGATGGCATGTAAATGTACATTTTCTATTACCGTTTGACACGTTTAACCTTGGTGAATCCCATTTTATTTTTAAAACAAACAACACATGGAATTCGTTCACCCAAACTTGCCTCCAGACTCCAATGCAGTCGTATATGTTTCTCGTTATCGCGCTGTTGATTGTGCGTGAGTGAAACCATGGCGAAAGAAAAATATCACACTGAAGAAGAATTAGTGAATATTTTGTATAATGATGATTCAGGTGATGAACTGATTCCTGAATTAGAAGATTCACAAAGTGAAAGTGATGATGAATTTTCACTTCCTGAAATTGATACGCCGATACCATATGATGTCAATCATCAAAGTTATTTCACCATCAAATCCTACTAGGATATCTCCTTTAGGTATGTACAAAATTTTAATTTTCTAGGACTAATCGTTTGTGAATAATGGTCCATTTTCTGAAGTGCCACGAAAAGGGTAGCTGGGGTATTTAAATGGTTGGCCTGTGGGTTTAAATGCCCTGCTCAGTGCCTGGTACTGAATGTGATCCCCCTCCAGAGAAATAGTCTCTAAAATGATATCGCTAATATATGGTAAATTCGCATCCTTCTACATGTGTCGGTCTGTTTCCAAACGATGAGGAGGGAATGTACATATTCAGTTAGTTCTTTATACAACTTTAATTCCCAAAAATGTAATTAAGATCTTCTTAAGTTAGCATGGTTAATGAGTGTCCTTTAAATTAGCATTATTTTTCTCCTTTTTTGTTATGTGTTTACTCTGATCAGTTGGTTCGCTGTACTATTTAAGATTATAGAATCTGGAAACCTTGATACAGGATATTATTGACCATTTAATACGGAATAATTTTGAAAATTGGTTTATTTAATAGCATACATTGTTTTATATGTGTGATTCCTGTCATTTAAGGTAAACATAAATAGCAGTCAGTTTAATGGTCACTTTGTTAATCCAAATCATCATCATCATCATCAAGGATTATACCTTTAGGTCTGTTCCGATCTCATGCTAGAAGGTCTGTCCATCTTTTACTGGGTCCTCCAACATTTCTTCGTCCTAGTGGTTTGTAATGTATAATCTGTTTTGGAATTCTATTGTTATCCATTCATCTCTATATTGTGCAATTCTATCTAATAGTTTCAATATATTTAGTTCACTTCATATATTTTCATTTCGTTTTTCGATATGTTATTGTATAGCCAGTCACACTCCTAAGAAACCTCATTTCTGACGTTTCTATTCTTATTTCCTGGTTTTTGGTTATGACCCAGTGTTCCGATCCTTACAATAGTGTTGGAACCACCATTATTTTATAACTTTTTAAAAGTGTGTCCTTTCTTGTTCCTTTGAGACTTCGTTTCATGGTACCACACATATAGTTAAATTTATTTATTTTCTTTTCAATGTCCTCACTTTTTATATATGACACATTGTTTCCCATGTTATTAAATTTGATCACCTGTTCTATTATTTTATTCACTAATTAGAATTTTACTCTTAGTAGCGCATGCCCTCAAAAAGCTAATACTTTTCAAACCATAAGAATTGGAAATGGCATATGTGGTGCGCAATTTTTCATCCAGTGAGAAACCTTAGCTTTTATTTGAAGTCCAGTCTTTTGAAATTTACCAGCTGATATAAAGCTAAGGTGAAATCAAATTTCACCTCTGAGTCTTGAATGTCAATTAACTATAAAGAATGTCAGTTAAATTGTTGAATTGATTTAAACATATTCTTAGTATAGTGAAACTTTTCTAAAATCTAATAGAACATAAAAAAATGAGAACCAAATATAAAATAAATGTTTATAGACAAAATACTTGTGTTCAGAGTTCAGAATAACTTCAATACTGGCTTCCGCTAACCAAATCAACACAATATCTTTATATCTCAGAACCTGTAGAGACTTCACAATGTTGTTTTGAATAAAATTCTCGCAGTAGTTTCTAAAAGTTTATACATTTAACCGCACTTATAATAGTTTCAGAAAAATATAAACAAATGTCTAATATTCTATATAGAAGAAAATTATGTAAAATGAGATTGTTACAAAAAATGTCGCCATTAAACAAATACTGATTATATATTTGATTCATGATAAAAAACTATATTTGAGTCTGTATTATATTTTATTGTGAAAAAATCACGTTAGCCAGTGGAAATGTAATTGAATTCGTATCAAATAATTAAAACAACTGTAGAAACCATTCCATAAGCCTAAAAAATGACACGTAATATTCAGGGCTATTCAGAAAGAAGTAACAGACTTCAAACATTTATTTCTTCCAAACTTCAAAACATAGAAAAACAATTCCAACATTCCTGGAAAGAGAAAAGTTCACATTTCACTATTTTATGCAATCAATATGAGCACCATGTGTTATACGACAAATATCAAAGCGATGGCTCATTTCTTGCCACACATGAATCAGCTGGTCTCTAGTTATCGAATTCACAGCTTCAACAATTCGATGTCGTAGATTTTCAAGAGTCTCAGAAATTAGTGAGGATAAAAACACGGTCTTTTACGTATCCCCACAGATAAAAACCACACGGGAATAGATCTGGTAACCTTGGAGGTCTAAGACCTTCTAAGGGGAACACTTTACTTCACTAAGTCTATCTTATCAATCCTCTATCTCTATCTATCTTCGGGTTTTTACAGCTGCTGCCGTCTTCCCGTGCCAAACCTCCAAAGCCTACGGTCTTGGGCATCTTCGATGCTTAGCCCTCTAGCTTGCATTACTGTCTTCATGTTTTCCTTCCATGTTAACCTTGGTCTTCCTCTTTTCTTCTTTCTGTTAGGATGCCATTCATATAGTTGCTTCGGCATCTTATCAATCCATCTATCTAATTATCCGTCCATATGATTGTATGTGTATAACTTTAAGATCAATGCGGTCGTGATCACAATAACAAACTTTCTCTTTCCAGGAACGTTGGAATTGTGTTTATATTCTGTATTAAAACGAATTAGATGTTTGAAATCTCTTCCTTCTTTATGAATAGTCCAGTATAATAGATAATATATGTTTATATAATGGATATACAAAAAATAATATATATAGGATAAATCCAAACTCTACCAACAACGTTTCAAAATTATGCACGATGTTTAATGTGTATTTTGATATAAGGAACCCATTGTCTCCGGTGGCTCGTTACTGATTAATTTAATTGTTTTCGTTCTGAACTTCCCACCTTTTTGTCTGCTTATTTGGAATTATGTGGTTTCAACATGATAGGGTGTCACTATAGTTTGCAATGAATGTTAGAGAAATACCTTTATTAACAGTTTTGGCACAGATGGTGGTTCCATTCCACAGTAGTTCGGTCACCATATCTCAACTCATTGCCTTTTTCTTCTGGGGCCACGTGAAAAGTTTGGTATACGTTACTCCTGTCGAAATGTGCATGGGTTTGGTATTTAAGATTGTACTATCCGCTGATAATGTTCGTCAACCTTTTGGGATGCTAGACCGAGTGCGACAGTCCATGAGGCGTCACTGTGAAGTTTGTTTTGATCATGGCGGTGGACGTTTTGAAAATTTACTTTAAACAGTGTAATGCTGTAATAAATAAATACATATATTTTTCCGAATATAGTTACAAATAATAATAATTATTATTATAGTTTTATTTTACCCGGCAGAGGTAAGGCCTTAAGACCTTTTCTACCACTCAACAAGGTTAAAAAATACAAAAATTATTCTTACATCTAAATTACAATAAACATAAATATACACGGTACGTCTACAATATAATTATTATTTACAAAATATTTTAATCTAGAGTAAACGATTGAAACATAGAATGTACAAGATAGAAAAGTCAGATAAAGAAGTACTATTAATGGCATGGAATAAAATCAGTTGTCGAAAAAAAATAATTATCTAACTACATGTATTTGTATAAGCATGAATTAAAAGTACCAAGTGTGTGGCAATCCCTTATATCTTGAGGAAGGAAATTCCAAGAGCGGGCAGAGGCTACTGTGAAGGAAGTAGAGTTATATAAAATCAACCAATAAATATGCTCGAGAATGAGTCACTTGAGATCATTGATTCTTCATATCAAAATACTCAGAAAATCCCGAAACAACGTGTGAAAGTTTGTCGGTTGAGTTTAGATTTAACAGTAAAATAATATAATTACTTCTAATGCACTTCTGAACGTTATTATTTTCTAAGACACTTACAGACGATTTATGTAATTTATAACACTCATTCAAAACCATAAGATAATATTTCTGTTTTACAATGTATTGTATAATATTGTTATAATAAGCTACAACCCTAACATGCCTTTGTGGCGAAATAGGGTTTCAAAATATTTGGAGATTCAATAATAATAAAGAAATACCAGGCTGTGCCTCCCCTTTCATAGATATTCAGATTAATAATGTAAATTTTGTGAAAAAAGTTAGCTAATTCTCTAATAAAAAGAGAGAAAATAATTAATTGGATGCTTCAACCGTTTCAAATATAGGTGCATGTGTAGATAGATGTAGTTTACTATATTGTTATATTAGTGAAAGAACACAATTTGAAAGAAATGAAAAACAAGTGAGAATCTAAGCCCTAATCTGTTCATCAATAGATTTAAGATTGCATCCAATATATATGTTTCTTGGCAAGAAAAGTAAATGATTTAGAATAACCATGAAATGTCTTCTGTGGAATTTGTTTCCATCCTGTGTATGTTTTTATGGAGGCAGGGAAATTATCATAAGTAATGTAACGAGTAATTTCGAATTTATCTAGAGGATTTGAAAATCAAGAGTGGCATTTGTTAGGACTATTTAACGAATACAATTAAGCTGTTTACTCAAAAATCATTATTTAAATATAGTTACCAGTATTTTAAAATATTTATATATTTAATGTAAACGACGATGTTTGAAAATAATTCAGAAATGTGAGGTTATATTACACTGCTACTTGATCATATTGTTTATTTCCAAATAGGATCACAATATTGTAAGGAAGCACTCTAGTGGAGAAATAATGAAACACATCGAACTGTATATTATAACCAACATTATAGATTATTAATTTATTTTTTAGTAAACAATTTAGTAAAATCAAGGAATGTGTTCATTATTTGCTACATTCAATGTATTTGCGGAGAGACTGTCATTGTAAAATAATGCTCTGACCGTTTCAGAATTTTAAAAATGAAGAGTTTTTTATCACAAATGCAGGAGCTGATAAAGAGAAATCGATAAATAGCGAGGTGAAACAAGACTGTCATTAGTTGTAAAACAAATTCATTGAAACGTGATTGGTCATTGACTACCATTTGGGTCATGAGTTAAATACTCAGAAAGAATCCTCCACATCCTGAGAGCAGAAGGTATTTGTTTTCTTTACACAGAAGAACATACAGTAAAACCGGATTAAATCTAAAGATATAGACCTTCACATCTATGTAATTAAATTGGCATGTGTCAATTATTATTCAAATACAAATCTGTTTTTATTTGTGCCAATATGGTGCCGCATTCCAAGAGTATATAAAGGTGATGCAAACTTGAGCGTTGCTCAAGACCCTGCATTTAACAAGATTAATTGCTTTCAATAATTACCATCCTACCAAGGTAAGACAAATTAATTGTATGTGTTTTCATACAAAGTTTGTTCAAATATCCTTAATGTATAGATATGAAGTCTGATATTTTAATTATTATGACTATTTAACTCGTGTCCCAAATGGGAGTCAATGACCAATCACATTTCAATGATTTTTTATTTACAACCAATCACAGTCGTGTTTCGCTTAAAATTTACCAACTAAAGTTCATTATAATAAAGAAACTGCCTCCTTTTTAACATTCTGAATAGGCCACAGCATTATTTTGCAGTGATTGACTAAGAAATGCGGCTACCAGATTGTATATATATATATATATATATATATAGTGCATGAATGTCAACACGTAGCGCATACGACAGATAATATAAAACGATTTGTAACAATTGATTATACCACAAAAAAAACACTGTTTGCACTTTCTTAAACGAATTATTTTACAGGAAATGACGCAGAAAAATATAAATGACATATTTACATCATAGGGCATCAAAATTACGTAATACCTATAACGTAGGTTATAAATTTCTCCACTAGGATGTATTCTTACAACATTGCGATCTTTTGGCAATAAATAATATTATGATCTGGTTACAGTGATCGAACAAATGAAGCGTATCAATCCTTTCTCATTGTTTTCAAACATCGCCGTTTACATTAAATATATAAATATTTTAAAATAACTGTAGTTAAATAATGCTTTGTGAGTATACAGCTTAATTTTATTCGTTAAATAGTCTTAACAAATGCCACTCTTGATTTCCAAATTATCTAGATAAATTCACTCCTCCCTTCGTGAGTTGTGAATTTATCGATAATTTGGAAATCACTCGTGGCATTACGTATGACTATTATAAAAACAGAATTTTCCCCAAGCATTTAGCGTTTCTATATTTTTTAATATTGATCGGGAAGTTAGGCCGATTAAATAACTTCATCCTGGAGGAAGATAATGTCTGAATTTGAGGAAATTATATGGGTAAAATAATGACAGTGATTTAGTTAATTTGTTAACTATATTGATCACAGTACAGCGGTTGCTTGGTATGATTTGGGATAAAGAATATCTTCCAAATAAATGGAAAGAGTCTATTATCGTAAGATAAAATAAGTTAAAATATACCTTCTTAGGTAAGATGCGTCGTCCTCAACTTATAAAATATGTATTATTTATGCCTGTAAGCCTTTCAGAACATCCGTTCGATCTTTAGCAGGTTCTTCTTCGCTACAATATCATACTAGATATTGTAGCGAAGAAGAACCTGCTGAAGATGGAACGGATGTTCTGAAAGACTTACAGAAATAAAGGATAAATATTTTATAAGTTGAGGACGATGGATCTTACCTAAGAAGGTATATTTTAACTTATTTCATTTTATGACTCTCCACCTCAACGGTTTTAACAATGAATTTTATTAGTATTGACTCTATTATCGTACCAATATATAAGAAATGAGATCAAACTGGTTGCAATAACTGCAGGGGCCTACATTACTTTCAACTTTGTTCAGAATTCTAACATATATATTTAGGATCCAGACTCTCTATACAGGTTGCTCTAAAATTTCCCTTAAAAACTTCTCGGTCTTGTAGAGGGGATTGAGTTGATAATATTTAGAATTGGAAACCATGTCCAGAAACGTACCGTTTCCGTGTTACAGCCGTTTGAAAACATGTTTGTAATGCCACTACTTTTACAAGTAATTTATTATGAGGCGTGACACAGTACATCACTTGTTTTCCAATTCAACTCCTTAATAACCAAAGAAACAAAATTGAAACTGAATCGTGACTTGCATTAATAATCCCAAATACACCATCCACAATCAATTTTTGCAGTTTTCAAAATTTCGAAAAATTTGGACATTAAAAAAACACTAAGTTTTGGAATACTCGATAGGGAAATTTTCGATATTAGACACCAATCGCGAAGCTACTTGTTACACACGTGACATACGTTCAGGCAATGCTTGTAGCAAGGAACAGTAAAGTTTCCGGACATGGTTTCCAATTCTGAACATTATCAACTCAGTCCCCTCTACTAGTCCTACAAGTTTGTAAGGGGAATTTTAGAGCACCCTGTATCGACGTGTCCACCGCTGTGGTCTCGAGGTAGCGTGCTGCCTTGTCACGCAGCGGGCCCGGGTTCGATCCCCGGTCGGGGCAGTTTTTCTGGGTAAGGTTTTTATCGGGGTTTTTCTTCATCTGCAACACAAATGTGAGGAAAACTTTAAGGCCCAAACGGTCCCCGAAATCATATGGCCATCATCATCATCACCATCCTTATTATCATGATCATCATCTTCCGTGTGGAAAGCAACGGGAAGCTACCACACCTAGAATTCCCTAGTAAAGCTGCAAGCATAGCATAAAAAATGCTATGATTGCAGTGAAAGAACTGTCTTCGGGCAGAATTGCTATGGATGGATGGATGGATGGATGGTATTGACGTAATAAGTGATAATTAATGTAGATTTAGAATAAATAGGTATGAAACATATTAGAAGTTTAGTGTAAGTCAGATTTTAGAAAATATATGGGAATATAATAACACAGTGCGTCAAATATATGTACATTGCAGCGGATAGGTCAAGGGCAGAAGCATGGACTTCAGGGTTCGCGTTGAATTTCTAACTAATATAAGATTCATGATATGTTCCGTTGAGGTACGAGTATTATTCAAAATTAAAATATAAAATTATGGAGTTTTGAATCCTGCCGATGATGGGACAAGTCCCGAAAGTTCTGCAGTTAAATAACTAATAAAGTTGAGGAGACGGACCTTTCAGGTGAATGTTCCATAATTTTATATTTTAATTTTGAATTTCTAACTACTGTAACTCAAATGTATGTCGTTAGTATTTTACACAGCTTATTAAATTAGGGCAGCACTGATCGCATACACTTAGATAGATTAAGAAATTGGTGGATCAATATTACGGTAAATGTTTATCATAAGTAATGTCACGAGTGATTTCCAAATTATCGATAAATTCACGACTCACGAAGTGAATCGTGAATTTATCTAAAGAATTTGGAAATCAAGAGTGGCATTTGTTAGGACTATTTAACGAATAAAATTAAGCTGTTTACTCACAAATCATTGTTTAACTATAGTTATTTTAAAATATTTATATATTAATGTAAACGGCGATGTTTGATAACAAATCAGAAATGTGAGGTTATGTTCATTCACTGCACCTTGATCATGTTATTTATTGCCAAATAATATCGCAATATTGTAAGAGTGCACCCAAGTGGAGAAATAATGAAACGCATCAAACTATATATCATAATCAACATTACGGATTATTCATTTAATTTTTTAGTAAACAACTCAGTAAAATCAAGGAATATTTTCATTATTTGCTATATTCAATGTATTTGTTGGAGAAAAATAATGTTTTGACCTGTTCAGAGCATTAGAAAGGAGGAGCTTTCTTTATCACAAAAGCAGGAGCTGATAAAGATAAATCGACAAAGAGCGAGGTGAAACACGACTGTCATTGGTTGTAAAACAACATTCACTGAAACGTTATTGGTCATTCACTAGCATTTGTGGCATGAGTTAAATAGTCTATTCAACTCGTGTAATAGTTTTAAGTTTAACTCATATATTTAAAACATTTATAAGCGAGAAATGTTCCAACTAATAAATTCTAACTACGGCTGTAAGAATTGTCACTAAATTAACACGGACACGCTTTCTTGATCACCGGATACTTAAAATCGGAGTTAGAACGAGAAGTATGAATTTACAATCCAGGTTAAAGCGAGAGACTAATAATGTCAGCTTTCATCATTATAGAGGAAAACTCTGTCTACCCCTTCCATCTTAATTTTGTTATTTTCTTAATTTTGTTAATTTAATTAACAATTGGTTAATACACTCAGATTCAATTAATCTTATTGGTTAACTATCATTAAAGACTCTCCTAATTTGCTAGTCCATCCTCTTTGGAATTTCCAGTTATCTAGGTCTGTTCATGGTAGTAATGTCTTTGTCCTGGGTTCGACATTTTTCCCTCTTCATTTTTAATTAATTTTAAACTCTTTCTTGGAATTTAGTTATTCATGACATGTAATTAGAGTCCATGGAAATTTCATCAGAAAAATAAAAAACAATGGCCTTAAAGGGCGCTCATCCAGTTTGGACAAAGATAATATTAGAAAATAAACCAATAGAACAAGTTGTAAGATATAACTTCCTAGGTTGCGAAATATCATACACAGCGGAAACAGATATAAATAACAAACTAATAAGTTTAATTATATAACAGGAACACTAAAAAGAACTTTGAAAAGTAAAGCCCGGAAAGACTCTATAATAAAATTATACAAGACAATGGCAGTGCATTATTACTTATGGTCCGAAACATGGAGAGTAACAACACAACAATCTGTCATAATACAAGCTGCTGAAATGAGATTCCTCAGACCAATAGCAGGATATCAAAGAAAGACAAAAAACATAACACAGAAATAAGACAACTATAAGTAGAGGAATTAAACACAACAATAGAGAAATACAGAACAAACTGGAAAGAACATTTTGGCAAGGATGACTGAGAATAGAATACCAAATGCAGCATAGAGCTATTCACCACGAGGAAGAAGACGTTTGGGTAGACCAAAGAAAAGATGGAAAGAGCAGCAATTTGGAATCGGAAAAGGCTAGTAAATAAGCCTAAACCGTGAAGAAGAAGAAGAATTTAGAGTCTTTTGTATTTCAGTTTCATCAGTCTACCTGGGGATGATGATTACAATGGGCTCGTATTATTCTTATTTCTAAGACTATTCAAACATATAAAACTGTCATTGACTTGTTACAATTTGTTGATGGGTTTGCTAGTGATCTCACCACTGATAATTTTTGCTTGTATTCATTTTTATTTATTTAAATATTATGTTTAATGAAATTATATATTTTTATTATAATATAATGATTATAGGAATTTTATATTATTATTTTCGTGATGTTCATATTTTTCTCAGTATTTTGATACATTATATGATACAGGTCCACCGCTGTGGTCTCGAGGTAGCGTGCTGCCTTGTCACGCAGCGGGCCCGGGTTCGATCCACGGTCGAGGCAGTTTTTCTGGGTAAGGTTTTTATCGGGGTTTATCCTCACCTGTGAGACAAATGTCAGGAAAACTTTAAGGCCCAAACGGTCCCCGAAATCATATGACCATCATCATCCTTATATTATCATCATCATCATCATCATCCTTCACCGGTGTGGAAAGCAACGGGAAGCTACCACACCTACAATTCCCTAGTAAAGCTGCAAGCATAGCATGAAAATGCAGTGAAGGACCTGCCTTCGGGCAGAATTACTATGGATGGATGGATATGATACAGTTATAATTAATATTTTCTATTTTTAATTTATGACATTGAGTTACTTTTATTTTAATATTTTTGATTAAATCAATTAGACTTTATTTGTATATTAATTTAATCATTCAATAATCCCGCTATAACATACATAGTGTTCTGCCCAAGAGCAGGTATTTCACTGCAAACTCAGCATTCTGCACTATTTCCTTAACTCAGCTTTCCTCTTTTGTATCTGCATACAAACCATATATTTTAATATTATCTATCATCTGATGTATTTTTCTGCCTCTAACTTTCTTCCCGTTGACCATTCCTAGCAGGGCATCCGTCTGCAAGTAGTTTCTTCTTAGCTAGTGGCTAATCAAATTTCTTCTCCTCTTCTTTAAGAGTTCCAGCATTGTTCTTCCTTCATCCACTCTGTCAAGCACAACTTTATTTTTTTATTTTTGTCTGTCCATTTTATACGTTCCATTCTCCATATCCACATCTCAAAAGCTTCTGTCGCTTAGACTTAAAAAAAAGACACACGCTCCAATTAAGAGGGAAAAATTTCATAATATCCTGCTGGAGTTACAAATTCCTAAAAAGAATATAATTATTCTAAAGTGTCTGAATGGCACAAAGAGTAGGGAACATCTAGGTTTTTAAGCACTTTTGAATTTCTCAATATGTTAAAGCAAGGTCATGCACTATCTCCTCTACTATTCAGTTTTGTACTATAACATCCCATGAAATCTTTAGAGGATGAAGAAGGCACAATTCAATGGTATTAATAAGCTATTAGTTTATGGAGAAAATGTAGTATTATTAGGCTATAGCGGGGAGACACTAAGGACCAACACGCATATTCTATTGAGTAACACTCCGATATTGGAGGAAGTAAACATCAGTAAAACTAAATAGGCCTATGTCACTCATAGAAATATATTATATAATCGAAATGGACAGATAAATACAAATGGGGACAATTTTGAAAATGTAGCTGAATTCAAATACGTAGCACACATTAATAACAAATACTGTTCAGCGAATAATTTTCTTAGAATAAGGTTCTTAGAAAAATGAACCAAAGAGAGATGAACATATATGCGAATGGATAAAATTATATAATAGAGAACTAAATGATTTTTCTGGGAAACCAGATATAATAACAGTTAAATCTGGTAGACTTAGGGCAGGACACGTGACACGAATGGAGAATAAAACAGAGATAGAAACTCCTATAAGAAAACCAGAGAGAAATCGCCCAGTAGGTCAGACCAAGAATGAGGTGGGAAAATAACATTAACCGTGATTTGAGGGAAGTAGGTTTCACATGGGAAAATCGGATAATATTAGCACAGGATAGGGATGCATAAAGAGCTTATATTTCCGCTGCCATGGACATACGGTTTTGATAGTTCCAGTGAGTTAGTTATGGACTACACTAACATTTGTCATTTAGTTTCCTGAACAACAGTGAGCTTGTATGGTTTCAATTTTAAGAGTTTGACAGCTCGCCATTCTGAGGTCATCGGAACTTCAGTTTCAGTGCAAGACGTCGGAGGGATTTCTGTGACTATTTAACTCATGCCTGAAATGACCAATCACGTTTCAGTGAATTTTCTTTTACAACCAATCACAGTCGTATTCCACCTGGATAATTATAATTATAATTATTTTATTAGGAGAAAAAAACCTGGAAACACATTTGTTATTTATAGACTTAGATAAAGCATTTGATCGAGTAAACAGGGATATATTGTGGAGTACCCTAAAAGAAAAAGGCCTCCCTATTCAGATTATAGAAACTGTTAAGAGCTTGTACTACGGAACAAATATTTGTATTGTCCCTCAGTTGACTAAAAATAAGACATTTTTTTTCAAATAAACCAAGGAGTACGACAAGGGTGTTTATTCTCACCTATATTATTTAATATTTATATGGACGATATCCTAAAAGAATGGAAGAAGGTTTCAACTAATGAAGGAATATTAATTGATAATAAAGATAAAATAAAATAAATGCTTTATTATTTGCTGACGATGTTGTACTTTTAGCAGAATCTGAAAATGAGCTCCAAATGTTAGCATATAAATTTAAATTAATAGCCAATAGATATAATTGTAAAATATCAATAAATAAGTCAAAAGTAATGGCATCTGTTGGTCAATAAGGAATTAGATCAAAAATTGTACTGGATGACAAAATAATAGAACAAGTATCACATTTCCAATATTTAGGATATGATATAACTAATAGAGAAAATAAAGATATAGAAAATAAAGTAAATAAATTTCAGGCTATTTGTGGAACCATAAAAAGAACCTTAGGTCGGAAAACAAGGAAAGATATGAAACTTAAATTATATAAAACAATAGCTGTTCCTTTGTTGTTGTATGGAAGTGAAAATTGGATAATGAATCAAGGGATAAAAGCAGGATACATACTGCGGAAATGCTGTTTTTACGTAATGTGAAAGGATGCACAAGAGCGGATAGAATAAGGAATGAAACTATACGAGAAGAATTAAATATATATAAAATTGAAGATAAAATCAGCGAAAATAATAAGAAATGGACAGAACACTTAATGAGAATGAACAACGAAAGAATACCAAAAAGAACCTTCCTGTATAATCCCAGAGGAACAAAAGATGTTGGCCGACCACGTAGAAGATGGACTCCACTTTTAACTTCGCCGGAACAGGCTGCATAGCCTAAACCTTGTAGTAGAAGAAGAAGAAGATCATTTTATTGGGATTACCAAAATAAAGATAGCTCCATTTTTAATATTCTGAACAGGTCAGAGCATTATTTTGCAGTGCTGACTAGAACAAATATGATGAATATAGCAAATAACGAACATATTTCTTCGAACTACACATTTGATAATTGTGTGTTCTGTAATTGAGTTTTTAAATACTGATTTTACTGAGTTTTTTTAAAGAATCAATAACCTATAATGTTGGTTATAATACACAATTTGGTGTGTTTTATTTTGTCTCCACTACAATGCATTCTTACAATATTGCGATCCTATTTGGCAATAAATTGTAAGATCAAGTTGGAGTGATGAACAAATGAAAAATAAACCAAACATTTCTCATTTGTTTTCAAACATCGCCGTTTACATTAAATATATAACTATTTTAAAATAACTATATTTAAATAATGATTTGTGAGTAAACAGCTTAATTTTATTCGTTAAATAGTCCTAACAAATATCACTCTTGATTTCCAAATCCTCTAGATAATTTGGAAATCACTCGTGGCATTACTTACGATTATTTTCTACTCTATCTGCCATTTCACTCATCAAGAATAAATTTAGTGACAAATTTTCGCACAGTACCTCTATTTTGGCAGGCCCAGCTGGATATTCAATTTAAAATAGCCTTGCAACTTCGCTGCATAATTCGTTAACACATGATAATTCAAATATAAAAACCCATTGTAGTAATTACTACGTATATCGAGACATTATGTAATCTATGGCACAACATTAATACAGAAATCACATTTAATACCAAGTACAAAAAACACTTGTAGAACTAATATAGAAGCTATAACATTTCATATAAAATACTTCAAAACACGACCACGCTGAAAAACCCACTGTGAGAACTGCGTTATATTTCTTCCTGCGCCCCATTATTTTTTTAATTACATTTCTAGGCATTTTATTTCTGCAATGTTTTCAAAAATTTGGGAATTCCAAGTCATCAACATAAATTTTAACAAAAAAATAATTAACTAACTAACTCACTGGCAAATTCGAACCCATGGGTTCATGCCCGTGCGGACATAAGCTTTCCATATATCCCTATCCTGAGGTAATGTTTTCCAATTATCCCCTGTAATATATATTTCTTTCAAATCATAGTTAATTTTATTCTCCCACCTCATTCTTGGCCTACCAACTGGACGTTTTCCTTCCGGTAATAAAAAAATAATTACCTGAGAGATTTATGTAAGTAGATTTTCTCCAAAAAAAAAAGTGAAAAATCCTCAAAATAAAGTCAGAAGTCGAGTTGAAATAAGCTAATATCAGCATACTTTCTATGTAAATGTGTATTAGTCGTTGCTCATACAGAGTAGCCAACTTACAACTAAAACCCGCTAACAAACAAGTGAACGCTAACATATGTGATGTACTAACTCGCTCATTCTCTCACTCTAACTTGCCCAAACGAACACTAACCTGTCCATTTTCTAACTTGCCCACTAATGTAGGCATACTCTTGAGATAGAATTCCCTTATACATGAGCAAACGTGTTGGCTATTATCTCTAGCGAGAACGTGTGTTATCACATTTTACCAATACGATGTTAAAAGTAACTTGTTCGCCGGTTAAATATTCACTGGTGGCATGGAATAGCCTAAAATTTCCCACGTTTGATTTTATTAAATGTCCATTCCCAATTAATAATGAACTATATATATTCGTGGTCATCTATCTAGTTTTATTGATTGTTACAAAATACTACGAAACTGGGTCTGGTAATAAATAGATTTAATATCAGACCCAGTTCCATAGTGTTATGCAATAGAATGTAGGCCTACCACAATTATTAAAATATAAAATGAAAATGCAAACCTTGAGCGAATATCTAAGAATTTGTAGAACTGTTTGCTGAATTTTTAAATGTATTTATAACGAATGAAGGGCATTTACAGTGAAATATAAATTGCGCATATTGATTCAGGCAATGAAACGGCGATTTACTATAAGAAAGGTTCATCAGACTGAGTTCAGATGCTATTATATAGAGGAACTTCGGGTAATGTGGACCCCAGTTTTGAATTTGCTGTTTTCTTCTTTTAATTAAGGAATTTTAATTTTGTTTAATTCAGTGATTATTGTTATTAGTGTTGTAACTATGATCAAGCATTGTTATGTTATTAAAATATGCAAATTTAAAACTTTTTTTACATTACAAGAAAGGTCCAATTTAGCATCCATATTCGAGTAAAGTGGACCCTAGTGCCCATCCTAGCCTTTAGACCATTTTAAGTTTATTTACTCATTAATTTATATTGACAGACACAAATTAATCTGAAAGTATTTATGGCTGATGGTAATTAAAAAGCGTTATTTATTTTAAGTTTTTTAAATTATCGTTTATTATAACATTCACATGTCGTTCATCTGCAGACAGCGACGGTCTTTGGGTTTAGGTAAAATTATAAGGATATTAAATAAAACTAATTAAATGTATGGCTTTTACATATAGCACCCTTATTGATAAAATATACGTATCCGACCCAGGCCCACTATAACCGCCTAGTGGAGGGTCTACATTAAACGAATTCTTTGTTATGTTTAATTATTTTATACAGCCGCCATGTTACATAATATGAAACCAAAACCGCCAGTACATTAAAATAGCATCTACATAATATATTTAGGAGTTTTTTCAACATTTGTAATATTCAACAGCACAAATTAAGAATTAATTCTTAGCTTGAAAATCTTTTAAAATGGTTGTTTTCATAAATATCACAAATAAACCCTTCTTTACACAAAGAATAAAAGAAACTGACCTTGAACATACCAAAGTTAATAAAGGGAAGACATTTAAATATTCTGATTGAGGGCAACACCAATTAAAGAAAATATTAACAGCGTACACTTAAAACGGAGGGTCCACATTACCCGAACTTTCTCTATAGACAGTATTTTGCAAGACCTGAATGACAAACTTCTATGAACTATAGGTTATAGAGACAAAATATTTTTTTTAAGAACATGTACTCCTAAAAACACATTATTCAAAGTGCGCGCTAGAAGTCCTGGTTAACTGATATACACATTCAAACCTCCCACATTTTCATTAATCATAACTAACAAAGTTTGCGGTATTATGAAATGAGTTCGGTATTAAACGAAACAGAAACTCAAAGAATTTTCATTGCCATACACTAAAACACCTCCATATGTGCACCATTAGTAGCACGAACAATAGGTGATCATGTCATCAATGTGATAGGATGAATAAGTTAACGATAATAATAATGGTCAGATGGATTCGTAAATCATGAAGATCTTGTACTGGAATCACAAAAACAGGTGTTTTACATACCAGAAAAGAGTTTGTGCTCGTTGCTGAGGAGTCGCCATTTTGTTTTATGTCATTATTGTCCAACATGCAACAGATGAATTAACTGCAACAATGAAAACAAAAAATCTTTCAGTTTCTCTTTCTTTTAATACCAACCTCATTTCATAATTCCACATACTTTGAGAGTTATGATTAATTAAAATGTGGGAGGTTTGAATGGGACATGGTGTATACTGCGTCGTATACAATCACTCTGCCCTATTACTCGACCGCATTATATTTTTAGCCGGTGAGGGGAAGCAATGGCGCTGGTGTTGAAGTGAGGAAAAGTGTCTCCTTCCACCGTGTTGGTACAAGCGAATGACTCGGCAAGTGATGTAAGCAGTGGTAAAATATAGTGGTAGACCTACTTGAAATAGGAGATGATGTTAATGAAAGATCGTTAGAGTTTGTGTGTCTACGGGTTTCTGGATAATGTGACGTTCAGAGAAATTACATCAGCACTGATTTCCAACAACTGTCTGGCAGACTTCTTCTTCTTCTTCTTCTTCTACTACAAGGTTTAGACTATGCAGCCTGTTCCGGCGAAGTCAAAAGTGGAGTCCATCTTCTACGTGGTCGGCCAACATCTCTTGTTCCTCTGGGATTATACAGGAAGGTTCTTTTTGGAAATCTTTCGTTGTTCATTCTCATTGTGTTCTGTCCATTTCTTATTATTGTCGCTGATTTTATCTTCAATTTTATATATATTTAATTCATCTCGTATAGTTTCATTCCTTATTCTATCCGCTCTTGTGCATGCTTTCACATTACGTAAAAATAACATTTCCGCAGTCTGTATCCTGCTTTTATCTCTTGATTTCATTATCCAATTTTCACTTCCATACAACAACAAAGGAACAGTCAGTGTTTTATATAATTTAAGTTTCGTATCTTTCCTTGTTTTCCGACCTAAGGTTCTTTTTATGGTTCCACAAATAGCCTGAAATGTATTTACTTTATTTTCTATATCTTTATTTTCTCTATAAGTTATATCATATCCTAAATATTGGAAATGTGATATTTGTTCTATTATTTTGTCATCCAGTACAATTTTTTATCTAATTCCACATTTACCAATAAATGCCATTACTTTTGACTTATTTATTGATATTTTATAATTATATCTATTGGCTATTAATTTAAATTTATATGCTAACATTTGGAGCTCATATTTAGATTCTGCTAAAAGTACAACATCGTCAGCGAATAATAAAGCATTTATTTTATCTTTATTATCAATTAATATTCCTTCATTAGTTAAAACCTTCTTCCATTCTTTTAGGATATCGTCCATATAAATATTAAATAATATAGGTGAGAGTGAACATCCTTGTCGTACTCCTTGGTTTATTTGAAAAAAATGTCATTTTTAGTCAATTGAGGGTCAATAGTAATATTTCTTCCGTAGTACAAGCTCTTAACAGTTTCTATAATCTGAATAGGGAGGCAGACTTAAATGTGTATATACTGTGAATATAGGGTCTAAATTTTGCACTTGACATTGTCACTAATAACAGACTATATACTACTGACGGATAATAAACACTGTCACTGCAACCTGAGACAAGGGTCTGCTACCTCGAACACCTATCCATCCTTACCACATTCTTTTAGTTCCCAGTTTTTCCGCATTGAAAGTCAACGTTGTAGAGTAACACCTGTATTACATTTTGTCATTATGAGGATTTGGAGCAGCAGATCCGTTGCGTAGCCAGGGGGATCACTGCCTTAACGAAACTTGATTTTTATTTCATGGGAGGATATGTAAAATATATGGTGTACGAAACAAGAGTTGCCAAAAGAATTCAGCTGATTTCTTTATATAATTATACATTTCTCAAAAACATCCACTGGATTTTAATATAGAACGAGCTATTATCAGTTGTGAGAGTGATGATTTTGTACTTCTAACACCCAATTTAACAGGTGGTTAAAAAATTCCTGCCATTTAGAATTTATTATATTTGCATGTCCATTAGGTTCTGAAGAAATGTTCCTGACGCTCTTCGTTCTTTGTGTCTTATGCACATTGCAAATCGGAGCTTTGGATTGCTTTTCTACAAAATCAACTATATTAAAGTTGTCGATAAACAACTCTCAAAATGCCACAGGACACTGGAATGCTAAGGTTAGTAAAACGGCATAAATATTCTAACATATTTTTATAAATTACCTATTGTATATACGTGGTAATTGTTAGTAATTTATATCACATTTGGGCATAATATGTGATATAGTTCAACTTGATACTCAGTTACATGATGTAATTCATAAATAATTTGCTTCTAATGTTCTAGGTACAAGTTGGACATCGAGCTGGAAATAAACAAGGAAGTCCTCTGGATTTAAAACTCGAACAAGCTATAATCAGTAGTGAAAGAGATGATTTTGTGTTTATAACAGCCAATTTCACAGGTGATTAAAACATTAAAGCATATTAATAATTCAGACAAATAGAGTTATACCAGTGCCAAATCATTCTTATTCTCCTTGTTAATAATTAGCGAGATGTAAAATATATTAAAATGCATATAGCTTCCTTTAGACATTGTTTATATATAAAATAATTATTTAAATATAGACACTTTAACACTAAAAATCACATTGTATAAGTATAATAATTAAGATTGTATCCTACACATTAAACACATTCGCTTCAGGTTTAAGTGCTCAATTAATTTCTTCCCAGAAACCGATTTAAGTCATAGTAAATTATATTTACTATTTTCAGACATTCAAAACGAACAAAAGATAACGATACTTGAGATCACAATAAGCGTGAAGTTCTAAAAACATTCATCTACCATTCATAAATGTTAACAAAGATTACCCTGCAGAGGGATGTACAAAATATTGCAAAATATGTAGCAGTGAATGTACCTCGTCTTCTGCGTTGAAGGCCATTTAACTGCCGGCGTGACTACCTCGTCTTCTCAGGTGGATGGACTAAATTATTATGATTTTCTTGATTGTGTTTTTGAACAAATTGCACCGATTTTGTTATTTTGTTTGTTGACAGCTTAAGAACTAAGATCATTAGCGTTACAATTCAAATAAGGACGAAAAAAAATTGGCAATTTTACCCAGAGGCCCCTATTTTTTGGCTTGAGATTGTTTTACGTTCCGTAAATCTACAACATGGAAACCACGGTATAGTTCCCTTCCGAAATAACCCATATTCAGGAGTTTTTTGCCATGAAAAATCCATCTACTTTACCCGGTTTGAACTCGCGTAGCTTGGAACCAGATGCGAGTATGGTAACCAATAGTTCACCGGGACCGATAGCGACTTTATTTTTAAATGTATGCCTACTATGAAATGATGATTATGATGAAATGAAACCTGGTAATGAAATTATAACTCAGCACTTGCCTCGACGATTGATTTAAATGAATATATTTTAACTTAGCTGGTCTACACTGGGGCTTGAACTTGTACCTGTGAAATTAAAAAGACAAATACATGTGTGCGAAGATACAAGAACGACTGATGTGTTTGCTACCTCTGGTTATTATAATACAGTCATATGGTTACTGTGATAATCTCTTTATATTAGTTTCAGATTTCTTAACCAAATTTCGCTACTTCTCTTATCAAGTAACTAGTAGTCTGCCATCATGATGCTATGTGAATTCCGTTCAGGATCCTATATCAAAGGACAAATGTCTATGGTAACGCTGGGAATCGAAACTGAGTCATTTGGATGCTATAGTGTTTACACTCTAGCAATTCCACTCATTAGATTCCCCACTTTTCTAACTGGGCCCCTCTCTTCCTCAAAACACCGAACAGATATCTAAACTATTAAATTATGTATATATTAATGTGACATTTATTTACTCTTAACATAAGAATTCAGAATAAGTAATAGTTTAAAAAACTAGCATTTGATAGTGTAAGTAGATATAAATGATGGAACATATTAGAAACGAAATGAATTCCTCAACACCTTATAAGGGCGTTTCAGAGTTTATATATATATATATATATATATATATAGAAATAAATTTAAAATAGACTGCGGAGATGAGAAAATGACCCAAATGTGGATAGTATTAGGTTTGAAGAGCTAATGTTAACAATGCAAAATTTTAAAAACAAGAAATCGCCTGGAACAGATAATTTCAACATAGAATTATTCAAATGAGCAACGATTACATTTAGTGTTAAGTATCTTGAATTTGTAAACCTTTGCTGAAAAACGGGTTCTGTTCCGGATGAATGAAAGGACGCAATAACTGTTCCGATATTTAAAAAAGGAAACAGAAGAGAATATATTTGAAGAGAAAAATTATACGCTCAGACCGGGACTTGAACCCGGGACCCTTGGTTCTCTAGACCAAGTGCTCTACCAACTGAGCTACCTGAGCAAGTACCGATCTAAACGCAAATCTTTCTCTATATACATTGTAATTCCCATCCACCAAATGCTGTGAAGCCATGCTTCTATCTTGCAAATGGCGGCTCCTTTATTAAGAAGACATATTTGGGAATTATAACATTACAGCCAGTACGGCTTTTTCCAAGTTTTTATTATTGATTTCGTACATCTCAATGATGGATAAATCACATTTGAAGAGATGTACGAAATCAATAATAAAAACTTGGAAAAAGCCGTACTGGCTGTAATGTATAATTCCCAAATATGTCTTCTTAATAAAGGAGCCGCCATTTGCAAGATAGAAGCATGGCTTCACAGCATTTGGTGGATGGAAATTACAATGTATATAGAGAAAGATTTGCGTTTAGATCGGTACTTGCTCAGGTAGCTCAGTTGGTAGAGCACTTGGTCTAGAGAACCAAGGGTCCCGAGTTCAAGTCCCGGTCTGAGCGTATAATTTTTCTCTTCAAATATGATTTATCCATCATTGAGATGTACGAAATCAATAATAAAAAGAAGAGAATATACAAATTATAGAGGAATACGTTTATTAAATTCAGCTTATAAGATATATTCAAAAATTGTATCATATAGAATAAATAAAATAGCTGAAACAATATTACGTGAGGAACAAAATGGATTTAGAAAGGGTAGGTCAACTATAGATTGCGTTTTTACAATGGCCCAATTGATAGAAAAAAGAAAAGAATTTAATATATCCTCGTATATAGCTTTTGTTGATTATACTAAAGCATTTGATAGTGTAAGTAGAAATAAATTATGGAACATACTAGAAATGAAAGGAATTCCTCAACACTTCATAAGAGCCATTCAGAGTTTATATATAGAAACAAATTTTAAAATAGACTGCGGAGATAAAATTAGTAAACAAAACATAGAAATAAACCAGCGAGTAAGACAAGGGTGTCCATTGTCACCAGTATTATTTAATTTATACTTGGACCATGTCATAAATGAATGGCAAGAACAAATTAATATAAATAGTTTATTGACAACTCTGCTTTTTGCAGAGATCAGACGAGATTATTTAAAGTTATAATGACAGCATCAGAAACATGCTTGACAGCAAGTCCTATCTACTTTAAATTAATATCTATATGAAATACAATTTAAGAATTAAGATATTACCTCGAAAACACAAACATTAGCTCTGAAAGGAAACATGTGCAAATAGAACAGAAAATAATGATAAATAAAGTAATTATAGACCAAGTTCAGAATTTTAATTATTTGGGATGTAATTTAGGTAATGACAGAAATTTAGATAAACACACTAAAATACAACGATTCTATTATCTATGTTGCACAATTAAACGCACTCTATTGAATAAGACTAGAAAATAAACTATTTTGAAGTTTTACAAAGTATTGGCTGTTCCATCTCTTATCTATGGATGTGGAACCAGGACATTAACAAAGGCAGATAGTAAACAAATAGAGGCTGCTGAAATGAAGATGTTGAGAGTAATAGCAGGATATCAAAGGACCGATAAAAAGAAAAACGAAGATATAAGAACAGATATATATTTAATCTCTGTGAATTAATAAAATATTATCAAAATGCTTATCTTCAGCGCATTCGAAGAAGAATGTATAATTATAAACCAAAAGGTTGGGAAGACCATTGAAGAGATGGAAAGACCAATTCGACCTATAATGAAATCGGAACTGGCCATTGAGCTTAATCCTTGTTGTTGATGATAATGGCTGCGGAGATAAAATTAGTAAACAAAAAAGAGAAACAAACAAGGGAGTGAGACAAGGGTGTCCGTTATCACCAGCATTATTTAATTTATACTTGGACCATGTCATTAAATGAACGGCAAGAACAAATTAATAAAAATAGTGTATTGCTATAGAGCACTCCATACGAATTTTTGCATACGAACAAGAAATGCTCTGCAACAATTCCTTTATACATTAAATAATATCTCTCTAATATACAATTTAAGAATATCTGCATCTAAAACAAAAATATTAGCTCTGAAAGGAAAATGTGCAATAAGAACAAAAATAGTGATAAACAATGTAATTATAGACCAAGTTCAGAATTTTTATTTTTTGGGATGTCATTTAGGTAATGACAGAAATTTAGATAAACACACTAAAATACGACGATTCAATTATCTATGTGGCACAATTAAACGCACTTTATTGAATAAGACTAGAATAGAAACTACTTTGAAGTTTTACAAAGTATTGGCAGTTCCATCTCTTATCTATGGATGTGAAACCTAGACATTAACAAAGGCAGATGGTAAACAAATAGTGGCAGCTGAAATGAAGATATTGAGAGCAATAGCAGGATACCAAAGTACCGATAAAAAGAAAAACAAATATATAATAACAGAACTTAATATATTTAATCTCTGTGAAAGAATAAAATACTATCAAAATGCTTACCTTCAGCACGTATTACGAATGAATGGACAGAATGTATAATTATAAACTAAAAGGGAGAAGATTGTTGGGAAGACCATTAAAGAGATGGAAGGACCAATTCGACCTATAATGAGATCGGAACAGGCCATTGGGCTTAATCCTTGTTGTTGTTGATGATGATGAAAAAAACTAAAACTTTATTAGAAAACCGAACTAAAATATGAAAAATAATTTTAATTTCCATTACGCTTGGGATAAAACTAAAGTGGCCAACAAAAAAATCATCTCCAACATATCCAGAATAAAACTAGAGTTACATACAAAAAAATAATAATTTTACCATCAAAAGCGTGGAGTGCTCTATAGCAATTAATACATTTGATAATAAACAGATATTGGTAAAAGAAAAGTCTCTAAGAAGAAAACGTAAAAACCATAAAGAGCACCCCACGCTTTTCATGGTAAAGTTTTTTTGTTGTAGATAATTCTAGTTTTATTCTAGATGTGTTGGAGATGATTTTTTTTTGTTGACAACTTTAATTTTATCCCAAGCGTGTTGGATTTTTTTTTTCATCTTTTAGTTCGGTTTTCTAATAAAGCGTGTTGTTTTAGTTTTTTAATTTTTTTTATTTTTAGTTTAATTGATTGTCATAAACCGAAATCCCATGAAAATTTAATTACTTACAATATTTTAATGTCTAGGCACGAATATAATTATATGTTTTTTTAAATTATTATCTAACATTATTATAATATTTTTCAATATTTTAATATTGATAAACAGCTACAGTTAATCATATCCTTCTCATATTTTTTGGATGAATTACAATGTGGTAACTTTACAAAATTATCAATAATATTTTACAGAATAAGATAAAAATGTAAATATCTTTAAATTCGATACTATTATAGTATGAGCCCACCGCTGTAGTCACGCAGCGGGCCCGGGTTCGATCCCCGGTCGGGGCAGTTTTTCTGGGTGAGGTTTTTATCGGGGTTTTTCCTCACCTGTAAGACAAATGTCAGAAAAACTTTAAGGCCCAATCCCCGAAATCATATGGCCATCATCTTTATCATCATCATCCTTATCATCATCATCCTTCACCGGTGAGGAAAGCAACGGGAAGCTACCACACCTACACAATTCCCTAGTAAAGCTGCAAGCATAGCATGAAAATGCTATGATTGCAGTGAAGGGCCTGCCTTCGGGCAGAATTACTATGGATGGATAGTATGAGCTAAAAGTAATACTCTTCTAAAAAAAACCCTCCGGGCCCGATTTAAACCAGCCACCTATGGATTACTGAAATTATATACCACTACAGTCCATCAACTGAGCTACCAGAGGATATAATATTAATTTCTTACAACGATGGACTAAAAAGTCGTAAGTCCGCAACCTATTATACCGGTCTTTAATTTGTTTGATGTCCTGATGATCCTGGCCAGGATCTTAGAAAAAAATATGAAATTCTTGTATTGTCATTGGTCCTTTACAAGTATACAAAGTTTCAAGTCGATCCAATGCTTTTAAGTGGGTGAACATCGTGTTGAAAGATTCCGTTATATAGATAGACAGATTTAGGTCAAGCTAATATAAAGCGTGTAATAAATGGGTAGTGCTGCAAGGTGCAGAATGAATGTCCTTGCCTATACTTGCCAGAGTGAAACCACTGTAGTCCGATATGCTAATGGTTACAGCACAGAGGCGGTCGTATAAACTGAATACAAGTCTCAAACGCTAGCGCCTGTGCAAACTAATTCCTGTTTATTATCGTAAATTATGATGACTATTTAACTCATGCCCCAAATGGTAGTCAATGACCAATCACGTTTCAATCAATTTTGTTTTACATCTAATGACAGTCGTGTTTCACCGCGCTCATTATTGGTTTCTCTTTATGAGCTCCTGCTTTTGTGATAAAGAAAGATACTCTTTTTAATATTGTGAACAGGTCACATGATTTTACAGTACTGACTATCCAACAAATACATTGAATATAGCAAAGAATGAACAGATTCCTTTATTTTACCGAGTTGTTTACTGAAAAAATAAATTAAAACCTATAATGTTGGTTATAATATATAGTTTGATGTGTTTCATTATTTCTCCACTAGAGTGCATTCTTACAATATTGCTATCCTATTTGGCAATCAATAATATGATCAAGTTGCAGTGAATATACATAACCTCACATTTCTGATTTGTTTTCAAACATCGCCGTTTACATCAAATATATAAATATTTTAAAATCCCGGTAACTATATTTAAACAATGATTATTGAATAAACAGCTTGATTTTATTCGTTAAATAGTACTAGGAAATGTCACCCTTCGTTTTCAAACTCTCTAGATAAATTGGGAAATCACTCATTACATTACTTATGAGATTTCTTAAGGCTAAGTACTTAAAAAATAAACAGATACAATTTTCGTTATTGGTAAGCCGTATCTGTGGTCGGGTTGCTACCGTGCGCGGCTGCTCCCACCAGAATATCGGATTTGAATCTGACGGAGGTACCGAAGGGCTTTTGAAGGTGGGCCACACCCGGATTTTTCTCGGAGGTCTCCCGTTTAACGAATTTCATTCAGCAACACTTTCCATTACTCTGCACTCCTCCATCATTTCATTTCATTTCATTTCATTTCCATTTATTAATTTCATATCACCTTTCACCTCATCTAATCTTACGAAAAAATGGCCTTGTTTAACAAACCACAAGTGTGTAAATTGATGGTTGTAGTGATGTAATGGGGGAACACTCGTGCACTTCCTCATGACTCCCAACCTGAATTTCATTTATTTTTATTCATTTTATTTATTTATTTATTTTACCTGGTGGAGTTAAGACCGCAAAGTCGTCTGTTCCATTTCATCAGGGTTAAATTATACATATAACTAGCTAATACCCGGCGTGCGCTGCTACTCCTAAATAAATGTTAATGTGTTTTTACCACCAGCCGTGCGCTGTTATACTTGCCCCGGAATCTGCTTATCCCGATCTTCTCGTCATCAACGAAAGGCAAAAATGGTTATTGTGAGTTATCGTAGAAGGCAAACATATGCTGTTTCGGAATTTTTTGTAGAGTTTTTGTGAGATATTCAATTATGTGTACATTACTTTGGTGTATTTATTGGTTTAGGCAGCGTAAGCCATTTAAGCGTCACAATGGGTACTTTATTTCACGGTTTTCACTACAAAGGGTGATTTTTAGGGGTTGAAGGGATTGAGTATTACAACTCTCTTATAGCCTAAGTTCATCCCCGGAATATCCTCAACATTTTGCAAAAAACCTCATCAAAATCGGATCAACGGTATGGCCGCGCATAGAATAAGAACAAACAAACATTGATTTTTATATATTAGATAACAATTATTTGTATCTACATGATTGTTGATACATAATAGATATAGGCAAGCTACGCAATATAAGAAATAAAATTTGTAATTATAATATTAATAGTAATAATAATAGTTACAACAACCTATAAAATGTTTCAGTAATTGGCTTAGTAAAGGATGTTTAAAATATAAAGAAATAATGAAAGTATACATGGAAGACTGTTATATATTATATTGTCTAAGGAAACATGTAGTGAGTTTTCTCTTGAACTGTTTTTGAGTCGGGCAGTCCTTGATATACGAAAGGAGGGAATTCCAGAGTCGGCTGGCTGAAACAAGGAAACTTAGAGCAGAATAGGTCCAGAAAGAGGCCCTGATTCCATCCTAAATAAATGGGGGTATGGAGTAATGTGTGTGAAAGCTTGATATGTGCCGAAGTAGGAACACCATAGTACACTACCTATCATTGTGGAATAGATTTAATCTCACTCGTTCCATGGAGTACAGATCATCCAGGGATTAAGCCTGTTGGCTCGTTAAGGCTTCATGAAAGCTAGAATTGTTAAAATTGTTCAGACCATCTTCTGTGTGGGCGTCCAACATTTCTCCTTCCGTGCGGTTTATAATTTAGCAATAATTTTGGAAATATTTCTTCTGGTATTCTATCAATATGTTCTTTCCAGGCATTACTATATTTAATTATTCGGTCTATAAGTTTGAAAATATTTAGTTCCTTTATTATATCTTCATTTCTTTTCTTATCTAGCAGAGTATATCCTGCTATATTTCTTAAAAATCTCATCTCAGCTGCTTCCAATCTCTGTTCTTGTCTTTTAGTGATCGTCCAACACTCTGATCCATACATCAATACTGGAACAGCCATTACTTTATAAAATTTGAGTATTGTTTTTTTTTTGTGTTATTAAGAGTTCTTTTAATAGCGCCACACATTAGATTAGATTTATTTATTTTGTCATTAATATCTTCTATTTTAACATATGGTAAATTGAAACCTAGATATTTCAAAGTGTTTACTTGCTCTAAAATTTTATTATAAATTACTGTTTTTGCTCTTAAGATGTCATGAGTAATATCCATCCATAGTAATTCTGCCCGGGGACAGGTCCTTCACTGTAATCATAGCATTTTCATGCCATGCTTGCAACTTTACTAGGGAATTTTAGGATGGTAGCTTCCCGTTGCTTTCCACACCGGTGGTGAAGGATGATGATGATGATGATGATAATGATAAGGATGATGATGATGGCCATATGATTTCGGGGACCGTTTGGGCCTTAGAGGTTTCCTGGCATTTATCTTACAGGTGACGAAAAACCCCGATAAAAACCTCACCCAGAAAAATTGCCCCGACCGGAGTTCGAACCGGGGCCCGCGTGACAAGGCAGCACGCTACCTCGAGACCACAGCGGTGGACATGAATAATATAATAAATAAAAAATAAGGTTGACATGTTAGGGTCTTATAATCTCAACCCATCTCTAATGTAATCTAATGATTAATTAAAAGCTTGCATTGCACTGGATAAATTAATTTACGTGATGAGATTATGATCAGTAATAAATTCTTAAACAAATGTTAATGTGTAAGAAACAAATCAGTTATTGGAATATTATTCTGTTTCACGTTGCTTACGGAATCTGTTAACAATGTGTTTAATCCCAGAGAATTGAAGTTTGGAAAATAATGTTTATTACAAAAATAAGATTATGAATGTTAACAACTATCCGTGAATACTTTAATATTTAAGTAAATAAAAACACCAACAGAGAGAGTTAAATACATTTTAACATTAATGGGAGTTATGTGATGTCCGGAAACATGTTTCAAGTTTAATACCAATAATTAATTTAAGTGTATTTCGGACAACTAAAAACTTACTGAAATTACGAGATCTGTTCAAGAAACAGTGATCATTAATTTTGGACAGCCTAAATTTTAGTTCACGTAAACATTTGATTTTACGATCACTATACTTGTATAATGAATTATCAATTTATTTCTCTAATGCTACAATACCTGCAACATTAAACTGATTTTATGAAGTAAAATATTATAAAATAGTAAATATCGAAATAAGTGAATCCATTGACTGGTGCCTTCGTTCTCAACTGGGTTAAATTGTATGTTATGATTTATATTATTATTATTATTATTATTATTATTATTATTATTATTATTATTATTATTATTATTATTAGTATATTACAATGCGAGGTTGGGTAGTGGTTTTAAAGGAGCGAGGAAATGATTAAAAACCTAGCGATAGTGAGGTTTTAATTTCCGAGATTCTGTAAAACACTTCACAAACGTGCGTTGTACATTATATGTTTTGTACGATGGTGTTTTAAAAATAATTAATTATAGTAAAATATCATATTTGTTGGAAATATTTGCGTTCAATATAAACAACTGACTCTCTTTAGCAATCTAGCCAGTTTATATAGACTCAATGCCAAAAATAATTTGAGACTTCAGTAGGCCATGACGCCAATCATAGCATAAAATGGCGGCAAGTACGAAATTTATTGCTGTACATTGTCCCAAATCAAGCTCAATTCATTTAAAATGCAGTGATTTGTTTTGTATAATGTACAGTGTATTAACATTGCCTTTTGGATATATTTTTGTATATACATTGTACTTCTGCTTCTTCTGCTTCTTCCTTTCTTGTGATAGACCTAGTGGTCTGTTACGATCTCAATCCAACGTTTGAAGGGTCTGCCCTAAGATGAAGCTTGGGGCATCATCCTTTAGTGACAATTAAATTGTACCTGTTGGTAGGTGCCGTCGTCCTCAATTTTGTTAAAATATGTATATAAAATTAACTTGAGCGCTTTCGGAAGTTATCTTCCATCTTCTGCAGGTTGAGCTTCTGCTACTCGTTGTTGTTGTTGTGTATGGTGATGTATACTCCAACTCTTTTAAGCAGCAACTTCCGAAAGCAGTCAAGTTAATTTTATATACATATTTTAACAAAATTGAGGACGACGGCACCTACCAACAGGTACAATTTAATTTTTAACTTTCATCATATGACTTCACCTCAATGGAATTTGATATGAATTTTACTAGTATCATCCATTAGAGCAGTCCTTTTACATCTTCTTTGAGATTTTTTAGTAAGTTAAGTCCTCAAAACAGGTTACTGGCCTGAAGTGAGCAAGTCAAGTGGTGGGGTTGCCACCTTAGGCCTCTGGACAGGCGCAATACATTGTGCTTATTATACATAAAGAGCATTGGTTTTACCTCCCGCCCTAGGTAGGGTATTCGTAAAATTACAGTATAGTTATTTAGTTATTTATAGATTGGCAACCCCGAAATTTAGGAAACTGAACTTTCAGTCATGGTCGCCAATTCTTGTAATTACGACAGAACGCACTATCATGCAAAAATGTATTTATAGTAGTTGGAGTGAAATACTAATCTGAAGAATTTCAGACATGTTATGTAATATTTCAGTTCCACCACGCTCCACGCTACCAAATGATTATGAACTAGTTCCTGGATTAGGGTTCTACAAGCTTCACACGGACCTACAATCCTGGCACACAGCTCGCGTGATATGCAACAAAGAAGGAGCACATTTAGCCATAATTAATTCCTACTTTGAATATTCAGTCATGAAGATGTTATTTGACCGAAATCCACATATAACCAGTGAATGGACAAATCCTTACGCTTTTGTTGGTGTCTACGATTTACCAATTCCTAGAACATTTGTTACGATTTTTGGTAAGTTTATATCTGTACAATAACTGACATTTTATTAAATACGTTATCTTTAGTAAATTTTGGTCATGCTTTTATACAAAATCGATCACAATCGATGTATAAAATAAAAAAGTAATTGTATTTATTATTTAAATATTATTAATTTACTCTTTATTCTACATGACACACGAGAGCTTGAATATTTTTCTCGCTCTGTAAAACAATTCAATATCATGATTAATTTTATAATGAATCCATATATGAGCCAAAACTATTACAAAGACTATTTAACTCATGCCCCAAATGGGAGTCAATGACCAATCACGTTTCAATGATTTCTGTTTTACAACCAATCAGAGTCGTGTTTCACGAAATATTTATCAGTGTTATAATTACCATATATTAAACAAAGCTCCTCGTTTTTAATATTCTGAACAGGTCTGACCGTTATTTTGCAGTGACTGAGCCTATAAGAAATACGGCTACCAGATTGTATATATAGTGCATACATGTCAACATTTGTAGCAATTTATTATACCACCAAAAAAAGAAACCACTGTTTGACTTTCTTAAATGTATTTTTTCCCAGGTAATAATCCAGAAAAATATAATTGTAATATTTACATCATACGACATCAGAAATGAATTAATATACAGATTGATGTTTCATTTTTTCTCCACTAGAGAGCATTCTTACAATATTGCGTTCCTTTGGCAATAAATAGTATGATCTGGTTGCAGTGATAAACAAAAGAAGCAGTAGAAGCGTACCTATCGTTTCTCATTTGTTTTCAAACATCGCCGTTTGCATTAAATATATAAATATTTTGAAATAACTACAGTTAAATAATGATTTGTGAGTAAACAGCTTAATTTTATTCGTTAAATAGTCCTAACAAATGCCACTCTTGATTTCCAAATTCTCTAGATAAATTCACTCCTCACTTCGTGAGTCGTGAATTTATCGATAATTTGGAAATCACTCGTGGCATTACTTATGATAAATACCAATTAGATAGTATAACTGTCACAAGATTGAATATCGGGGCAACAGGTACTATACCAGGGTTCTTAGCTAAATGTTGGAATTTCTTAGATTTGGACAGAGTGTATCTTTCTAAAATTGCCATCGCTGCCATTAGAGGATGAATTTCAATTTTAAGAAACCATATTTACAAAATTTCTACTTTATAGTATGTATACTTCAATTAGGCCTACAATTTGAATTTTTTAAAATATATATACAAAATATATTTGATCAATTCCAAAAATTAATTGTCTGCATCACTTTGTCCTTGAGGCAATCCTCTGATGAGGAACGTTGTATATAATAATACTGTACTTCTTACTCATACATTCATTTCATTTCTAACTATTAAGTTTAAGCGAAATATTAAAAACTTAAAAGAAACTTGGAATGCAGGCTTTCACGGCCGGTAATCATGGTAGTAAAAGATTCCGGGCTATGTGGCCGTGGTCTATAACTGGCGTTTCTTCCCGACGTTTCTCCCTCAACTGCGGAGGCCATCTTCAGTGGCGAGCGCTAGAAGCTGTGTTTCCCTGTCGTAGACTCGACTGCGAATGAACAGCAGAATCAGAATCAGAATCAATGTTCGTTCAATCAAGAACGAACGAACAAATCTGCATAGAATGCGGCGTTTGATGGCGGCTACTATGCAGTTATGTCGACTGTAAATTTTGTCGACATGGGTACGAAGGCCGAGCCCATTAACCCCATGTGTTGATATTTGAAGTGTTGAAAAACACTTTGAATGTTATTATATTAAATAAATATTGTGTTTTAAGTTTATAATTATTTCATTCGTTCTTTCCATGGCTGTGACTCAGTAGCGTATTTGGGCTCCGGCGTTGGTGGCTCCTGTGTACCTAATTAGGTTTGATTATTTTATTTAGTTTTATCCCATTTCGCTGGTATGGGTGACCATTTTGAATGTTAACTGTTGCCCATGCATTGGGATGGGTGACCGTTCTAAAAATGTGCAGTTTATTCTGCAGTTAATTCGATAATTTATGTTTTTTTTGTAAATATTTTAATTTATTATGGTAGTATATAATGGATTGTACGTTTTTGTGTGTATTTTAATTAATTCCTGGGCTTTTTTGAGCTAAAGAAGCTTTATGTAAGTCCAAGAATTCGTGTATAAGGCACGGACCGCCTAGAATTGGTCAAGCAACACTCTGTGTCATTTTTCCAGTGATGGGTGACCGCGGTGAATTTTGTCACTTTTTTCATAATTTTTTCGATTATGTATAATATTTTTTTGTAAATATTTTGATTTTATTTTATTAAATATGATTAAATATGTGTTTTAATATAGATTATAATAATTTCTTAGGCTATTTTGAGCATAAAATGCTTTACTAAAGCCTTGGATTTAGTGTTATGAAACACGGACCGCCTCGAAAATATTGGGACTTGGAAATTTTTTCTATATTTTTGGACTCTGAAAATTTTTCCATTGGTCTTTCAGCGGACGTAATGGAATGTTGGCGGGTAGTGGTCCCGTCCTTTGGGGTGCGATGATTCGCGGTGATTATTTTTGGTCTTTGAAATTTTTTGATGTTTTATGTAGTCGATCCTTTGAAGTTCGGTTCCTTGTGTCCCAAAGCTGTTGCCCCGAAGCGTTGGCCCAGAGTAGAAATGAAATCCTCAGTTCTGCCTTCCCCTTGATCCCGGCAGTTAATTTAATAATAGTAGTTGAATTTACTGGTGGAACTACTTCGGTATTTACCTTCACGCCAAGGGAACCACCGAAACCTTGGCAAAGTAGTTAATAATAATTAATTTAGTTAACATATTTAAATGTTTTGCTTCTACTAATTTCTATTTGGATTTTCAAAAGCATTATAAGATTTAATATTTAGGGTATAATTTGGAATAATGTTGTATCTATAAAATTTTGAATTTAGAAGAATTGTAATGGGATTTATTTATGAATTTACTGATGGAATTTAAGGGAGCTGTTCCGACATTTGTCTTGACGTTAAGGAAACCATCTGAAACCTTAACAGAGCAGCTTTGAAGTTAATGAGAATATCTAAAGTGGCCAAAATCTCGTGTCCGGACCTTTCTTCGGCTCTTATCGGTGAACTAGCCGGCGGAGTCACCTTTATAGAGTATTCCTTCATCTACGGGAGGAAGAAGATTTAGTGAAGTCTAAGTCCTCGTGATATTCGAGTCTATAATCGACTTTCTTTTTGGAAGGCTTTGAACAATTCGCAAAGCTAGTTCCAGGATTGCTAGTTTTTTTGGCTTGTGAGTCCAATTTGCTGCAATCTATTAGTCCTCCAGCGCAGGCTAGGTTTTTTGGACCTTCTATTAGACTGTAGCCTAATATATGTCCATTTGTGTCACGTTCGAATTTAATTTTGAGCGTGAACATATTGCAGGATACTTCAGACTTTATAATTTCCAAGTATTCTGCCATGCCGTGAATAAGGTTACATTCATTATATTCAGGACATGCTTTACCGCATTTGCAAGCTTCTAATCTTGCTTCCTCAATTGTTTGAGTGCGTTCATCTTTATTTGTGAGTTCTGTTTGAGAACTCTTTTCAATCATAATTGATTGATTTGTTGGTCCTGGGTTTTGAGCCAGGTCCGTGATCTCAGTTTGGATCATTACGTCCCGAGTATTTTTCTCGGTATTTTTCTTGTCTTTTTTTCTAGTTCCCGTAGATGAAGGGATCTCCTTTACGCTTGGCGCCTCTGAGGAGGGAGTGCGTTTCCTTTGCCTTTTTTTGCTCTCAGGTCGAGGAGCAGCTGGCTCGACTCTAGCTGGAGCTGTTTGTCTTTCCACAGCAGGAGCAGATGGCTCAACTGGAACTGTTTCAGACCGTTGGGTTGCAGTTTGAACTGCACGACGATAGAGCTCTATTTTAACTCTGTAATAATAGAGTCTTCTTATTTTCAGGACCTCGCAGGCTGTGGAGTCATCCACCAAGACTGCCATGAACATTGGCAGCGGGCCTTTGGTCCTTCCGGATGTCATATTGACTACCTTTAGGGCCGTGAACCCGAGACTTTTAAGGTCTTCTTTGATCAGTGATGAATCCACGTGGGAGTCTATTCCTTTGATCACAATCTTTTTTGTAACGATGTGATTTTTTTTATACCTTCGCTGTAAGGTATCTGACGCCGCTGCAGGAGCTGTACGTATTTATTATGGGCTGACAGTGAAGTTAGCCGGACCCTATTTCCTACCCTGGTGACCTCACAAGTTAATGTGAGAGGGTGGTGATTGTTGAATACTCTGTTCACAGCTGCCAGTTCGGTAGAAAATTCTCTACGGATGAGCAGGGAAGGAGGTTTGGTTACGCTTTCGCGCTGATTCGGTGTCCCTGGACCTCCGGTGGGCCCCTCGCTAATTTGCGGAAACGCCACCGGAGGTAGAGCGACAGTCAATTTTGAACCATTTTTTTCGACAGTTGCTGCTGGCGATTTAGTTGTCGGAGAGACTTGTTCAATTGCTTCGACAGCCGTTGCTGCCGTATTTGAATTCGAGGATTTATTAGTTTTCGTATTATTACGCGTACGAGTCGCGATTGGGGGCGTCTTTGATGACTTGCCTGAAGATTTACCATTCCTACCCATGTTGGAGTGTTCTTTGGAAATATGTTTACAGGAATTTTGTGGTTGACCGGTAAGGAATTGCCCTGTCAAAGACCCTGGTATCTGGGCCGAGCCTGAGGCCGGACGGGAAAGGCCTAGTGCCTTTTTAGGATTAGGTACTAACCGTGGTGAATGAGTAGGATAGAACACTCAACCTGAAAAAGAAGCTGTCGGGACTTGTTTTGCTCTAGCCGCGCATGCGCAGGCAGTTTTTTAGAAGCGGGAGTCGTTTCTCCAGCTCGGTAACCGATGAGACGACTATGCTGCGAGGAACGCTGCTGCGGGATACGCCACTGTAGACTCCCACCCGCTGCTGCCAGGAGAACCTCTCTCTTCCGCTGCTGACGCTCGAATCTCTGGTCTCTGGTCTTTTTTTTTTTTTGTTTTTTTTTTTGTTTTTTTTTTTTGAACAGCAGAAATCTGGACGCTCTTATTTATACTAGTGCTGACGTCACGTGAGTCGCAGCTGTTTGGATCATACTGGCTTCTGATTGGTTCGGAACTCTCTCCTTGTTATTGGTAGGTTTTGACTTTCTATTGTCTAATATGTGATACCAGGCTTTGGCTAGTTTTATTCCTTCATCTTTTCTATTGAAATTGTCCTTGTGTTTATAAATTTCTGTGGCCTCTCTGTATAATCTTGGGAAATAATATGGTGTTGTGGCTGTAAATAAGAGCGTCCAGATTTCTGCTGTTCATTCGCAGTCGAGTCTACGACAGGGAAACACAGCTTCTAGCGCTCGCCACTGAAGATGCCCTCCGCAGTTGAGGGAGAAACGTCTGGAAGAAACGCCAGTTATAGACCACGGCCACATAGCCCGGAATCTTTTACTACCTTAAAAGAAACTTGTTGTATCATATATGATTATCATTCAATCCCCATTAAATTTTCTAATCATCTCATTTTATGAAAATTTATATAATTGACAACTCGTGTAACTATAAAAAATATAACTCCCCAAATAAATTTTGGATTGACAAATAATTCCAAACTTGGAGCCAAGAACAACCTTTCTTTTCGAAATTGATTTTTTCTAAAAAAATCATTATACACAAAATTTAAATTTTACAGGTTAAAATTCCACTTCAGCGCTAAATAGATTACGGTATTAGCGTATAAGATATTTTAATTCATTGTGTAGACTTAGGAATTAATATTTAAAAAGTAAGATTAAGTTTAGAGGACTTTGTATTTATAATTTTGGTTCTACTGTTTTATTTTTTTTATGAAATTCCATAGATTTAAATTCAATTACACTAAGCAACAAAAAAGAAACTATTTTTTGTCTCAGAAAGAAAAATACGTGATTCTAATAGTATTTTTGTCCTGAATTCAAATAGGATATCGGTTCTTCTCCATCGCGCAAGGTTTTCGAGAGAGAGGCATTTATAATTTCAAACACTTTAATATGTTCTACATTCGTAACTACACAACATTCGGACTCGCCCTAGAAAGTAAGAAATAACGATTTTCTGCTATATTTCGCCTGTGGAGCATCCTTCTTGATGGTCCAACAATAATCGGCCAGCATATTAGGATTCCATTTGCCTTGATATCTCTTTTCCATAGCTGAAACCTCCTGATGAAAGTGTTCCCCGTGTTCATCGTTCACTGCGCCTAGATTTTCCGGGAAGAAATCTAGGTTTATTAAAAAAATAATTATTTAAATCCATTAATTGAAATTGAAATAAAAAACACTATGGGTGATGGTGAAATTCAGAATACATATTTGAAAACACGATATAAAAACTGCATTAATTACAACTATTGGTACACAAGAGACAAAAATCATGTTGACCAGTGTTATACTATCAAATAAATACTTCATTGTCAAATACTTCAGATGATAAAAATCCTTCATATAATTTCAATAATATAATAACATATGTATTTATTGACATCAATGATATGATAAAATCCAAACTTAACATTTACTGAAGACTAAACAAAGTCGTCAGAAAACGTATGCCATTATGAAAGGGTATCGACTGAATAATGTAAACATGAACAGGTTGCAAATGAATTACATAATCTGTGACAAGAATATATTACTCCTAATAAAATATAATATTAATAAATAAAATATAATAATAATAATAAGTAATGTAAATTAGATAAAGTATATCAGAATGATCTGGAATATAAAATAAATGAAATATTTATCTAATTTTGGGGAAATTTGTAATATTAGTTCCCAAACAAAACGAGTAACCCTTTCATGCGAGAGGGGCCATAAATATGTAACCTTCAATGAGACTAGGAATTTTTCAATTGGGTTTGTTTGAAAAACCTCACGTTTGGGATACTTCAAGCTTCCAAATTTACAACTTTGGGAATTCCAAACCTATGGTTAACACGCTCCTCTACCAGTGGGAAAACGAATGTAAGTGGGTGTCAAGCTGACAAAAGTAACGTCTCTTAAAGAAAGGCACATGATTGAAAATTGAACCAATCAAGGATAAAATTAGAATGTACACCGTGTCCCATTCAAACCTCCCACATTTTAATTAATCATAACTCTCATAGTATGCGGAATTATGAACTGAGGTTGGTATTAAAGAAAGAGAAACTCAAAGAATTTATGTTTTCATTGTTGCAGTTAATTCATGTTGGACAATAATGCCATAAAACAAAATTACGACTCCTCAGCAAAAAGCACAACTGTTGTCTGGTATGCAGAGACGAAGTCAATAATTACAGTGCAACGAAATTACCGGAGAGAATATGGAGGATATACACCTGATGGGAAGACCATTAAGGCATGGCTTGAGAAGTTTCTGGCGACTGAAAGCATTAGAAATAGAATCAGGAGGTGCTCATACACGTGTTCAGAAGACAAAATTGAAGAAATTAGAGCAGGATTTCAGAGAAGTCCACAAAAATCAATTCGCCAAGCTTCCCGGCAGTTCAATGGACATATTGGACAGAACCTGGCACGAAATCGAATACAGACTTGATATTGTTCATGCTACTAATGGTGCACATATAGAGGTGTTTTAGTGTATGACAATGAAAATTCGTTGAGTTTCTGTTTCGTTTAATACCGGCCTCATTTAATAATTCCGCATATTTTGTTAGTTATGATTAATTAAAATGTGGGAGGTTTGAATGGGACACCCTGCATAACCGTATAAGGAAATAAAGGGATCTGACTTCGATACCAAATTCATGAAGACAGACCAGACACTTGCATCCAATATCTCGAATTGCGAGACTTGACTAAAAAATTTTCCAAATATACTATTTATATAATTAGATGCCATTGCTAAATTTAATATGGAACATTTCACACGAGCTTACTTTTTTGTAATTAAGCGAAAATTGTATAATATGATTATTACGAAAGTTTCATAAAGTGATTAAATCAAGGAACTATGCTCTGCTCCCACGCAACTCTCCTCCGGTCCCTGAATAGATATGCTCCATTCTAAAAGAACCGACTGGCTACCGCGCTAGGGCAGACTAACAACTATTGCGACAATATCGACACCAAGAGTCTTCGTACTACCCGAAAGTAGCGCCAAACTTGAGGACGAACCTACGACCCTGCTATTAAGAGTATAATCTTCTACCGACTGAGCTAGCCGGGGTAGGGCAGTCAACAATTACTACTAAGACAAATAACGACCCAAGTGTTCATCTACTGCCCCAAATCCAATCTAAGTTCTTATATACTGACCTAATTAAATGTTATGAGTTTGGAACCAGTCTTCCAAAAATAACTTAGGTATAAGGAAAGTTAGTGATTGAAATCTGACATGATAAATAAACATGGAAATAAAGTATAAATACAATTATTAATTTATTTTCATTTAGTGGCCCTAGGAAACTTGACTGTTAATAGTCAACATTTGTTATTTGAAGTTTTTATTTAATATCCTTAAGTTCGAGAAAGAAAGAAGACTTAAGATACTTGATGAAATCTTAAATTATTTGTGTACAAATTACACTGCTTATTTATTATAGTAATATTTACTCATCCTATTATTTACTTACGTTGCTTATATAATAAGATGTTAATAATATAATTTGTAGATGGTAAGTCAGTCGTCCTCAACTAAATTATTTAACTTCAAGTTATTCTAATATGGAGGCCTTTCGAAAACAATGTTTCATATTCTGCGTTTTAACTGGAACTGATGGTGTTATATAGGTTGTATAACGGATTTATGTCTGCGCAGAAATTTAATAATTTAGTTGAGGACGACTGACTTACCAGGTAAAAATTATATAATTAACAACTTATTACATAACCTCAACGGTGTTTTAATATGAATTTCAAAAGTGTTGATTGGTTACTTATATATTAGACATCTTACTGTAGAGACGTCTGATTTCCTATCACAAACAGCTTGTACATAAGACTGCTGGACAAGTGTTTTATAACGACTCGTACATATTTTTGACAAAAGAGTCAAATTTTTCACCACATATACTTGCATGTCATTTAAGTGTGAGTGTATGGTATCGACCTTTCCAGGTCTTGACCCAATAATTTTAGTGCTTGTAGGAATGTGTGTATTGCAATTAATATTTTACAAAGAAAGTGATTCTCTCTTTGCATTTTCTTGTTCATGTTTATAATTTTATAATATTTCAACAGAGCCTTCATTTATAACTCTGCACAGTGATTGTTTCTTTTCCAGGCGAACCACTGAATGCTACAGGATACTCAAAGTGGAGTCCAAAAGAACCAAATTACGATGGTAATTGTGTTGTAGTTGCACGAGATGGACTACTTCACGACACAAATTGCAGCGAATACTTTCCTTTCTTTTGTGAACAAGAACTTTGAAAATGTAATGATTTTTTCACTCGCATTTATGGAACATAGCTCCTTGAAAATAAATATTATGAAGCTGAACAGTTGTGTATAAACAACGACAAATACATAGAATGTTATATAGTTTATACAACATTGAAATAATTATTTTAATCTGTTATTGTTGCTAACCCTCTCCATTCATAGATAAAGTGCATCTGATTCATGTAGACATGAAGGTCACTCGCACGCTACCCTTGTTCTCGCAAATTAATTGTTATAACCTATATATATTACACTATACCAGGGGCGTCCAAAATACGGCCCGCGGGCCGGATATGGCCCTCCATCAGTTTCCATCCGGCCCCTGAGGCGTGTAGCATTCTAATAAATTAAAATATGGGAAGGGTAGGCCTATAATATTAGTCTATTAGTAATGGAACAAGAACTTCTAAAATATGTTATAACAGCATATGAAGAAAAATAATAAATCAACTCATGCGATAATAATAATAATAATAATAATAATAATAATAATAATAATAATAATAATAATAATAATAATATAAATTCATTTAATTTAGCAGGTTTCATAGTATTTCACATCTTCCTGAGCCCAATTCATCTGCTGTCATTCACCATCTCTCTCTGTCATCCCAATCTCCGTAGTTAAATTCGTTTTTCCATCATCCTGCTCAAAATACCAGCAATCCGCGTTATTCTTATGTCGTCCTCTTCTTCTTCTACCAAGTGGCACCATTCTAGTAATATTTTTGGGAATCTGCTTTCCGTCATTTTTTTATATGACCATACCATTTTAATTGTTTGTTTTTCATGAAATTTATAATTTAAGTTTGAACATCCGTCGTTGTTAAATTATACCGTTTCTTGTTTATCTCTTCTAGAAATAATAATAATAATAATAATAATAATAATAATAGTTATAATAATAATAATAATAATAGTTATAATAATAATAATAATAGTTATAATAATAGTTATAAAAATAATAATAATAGTTATAATAATAATAGTTATAATAATAATATAATAGTTTAATAATAATAATAATAATAATAGTTATAATAATAATAATAATAATAATAGTTATAATAATAATAGTTATAATTATAATAATAGTAGTTATAATTATAATAATAATAGTTATATTATAATAAGAATAGTTATCAAATAATAATAATAATAATAATAGCCTATGAATAATAATAAGTAGTTATAATAATAATAATAATAGTTATAATAATAATAATAATATAATAATAATAAATTATTATTATATTATTATTATTATTAGTATTATTATTATTATTATTATTATTATTATTATTATTATTATTATTATTATTATTATTATTATAAGAGCTATAATAGGTCCTCTGGCCCGCGCCTCTTGATGTTGCTTCCATTTGGCCCATGATACAAATAAGTTTGGACGGTTCTGCACTGTACACATATTGGTATCACTAAAAATGTTGTATGTGTTGATCATCTTCTGTTACGTATGTTTCACGATTTCTCAAGAAATTTCCATTCACAATACGTTTCCTCTATTATATAAAAAATTAGACTTGTGCCCGGCGTAATACAGAACGAGGGATGGAAAGAGATAAAGCTCATTTTATGGAAGGTCTGCAATATACCAATGCCACTTTACCAGGCCTGTCATACCATCATAAGAGCGGATTAAATTAAATGAAACAATATGGACGAGATGAGCAGTCTATGGAGAAATGGTGTTAACTTTTGGAATGTGAAAACAGAGAACCGGTCAGACCCAATTCTGGCTTCGTCTCGTCCATCAGGAACCCCATATGGATTCACCAAGACGATAACTCGGGTCCCAGGAGTGGAGTAGAACTGAAATGGATCTAATTATTTTTTAATGTTTTATTTTATTTTATTTTATTTTATTTGTTTTAGCGTTAAGGGATTAGCATTTTAAACTCATGTTTGGTTTTCCACGTAATTAAAAACCACAAGGTATGAGATCTGAATATCCGGCAGGCCATAAATTCTTGCTTATAATTCTGTTCCAATTATTTTGCGCACTTGGGTTATGGCAGTAAAAGTTGGTCCGTTATCTTGTAGCAAATACGCAGATATATGGAAAAGCAGGAGTATGGTATGCTCTTAGTGGCTATACAAATATTGTACAGTTTTTCTATCAAGAAACAATAAATAATGCCAGTTATATCAGTATCATTATGAGACAAACAGAAGTCACTAAGTCCAAAATTGGCTGTTTTGAGATATGTACACTACTATATTACCAAAATGATTCTTCATAGTCTGGCAAAAACCACTAGGTGCAATCCCTGTCAGTTTCTAATGTATAGTCGCATAATGTTTTCACCAAATCCAGATTGCACATTATTTAGTCATGCAGATATCACTAAATGGACTTACAAGGGAAGTACTTATGTTGGACCAGTTGGATCGTAACAAAAATTGGATATGTTAATTGATTGACTATGATGAAGTTAGTCATTTTGCTGCAAAATTAATAAAACTCGTGTTATTTGTCATTAAATTTTAATCGCGTCATCGTAACGGGACGGTTGCTCATTGCTGCTGGTTTCAAGAACAAGTGCAGCTAGCGGAGCGAAGATCGTAAACATTAGTTTCTCACCTTGTTGACATCAATAACTATTTTGAATACCTTAATAATAATAATAATAATAATAATAATTAATAATAATAATAATACTTTATTTATTCTGGCAGAGTTAAGGCCATAAGGCCCTCTCTTCCACTCAACCAACACAAATACAAAATGAATATTTGACTATATTAATTATAAACAGAGATACAATAAATGTAGCAATGTAAATGTCATATACAAACAACATTTTATAGGGTAATAACAATAATAACAATAATAATAATAATAATAATAATAATAATAATATAAATATGATACATTATACGGGAAACACCAATTAATATATATATACACCTTACATTGGGTAATAATGAAGTCGAGTTTAGAGCAAATATAAATTTAGATTTCTTTTAAAAGATGCCAATGTCCGGCAGCCCCTTATTTCTTGTGGTAGGGAATTCCAGTTGCGAAAGTGAAGATGGTATATGACATGGAGTGATGTGATGTCCTATGTTGCGGTATATTAAGTAAGAGACTTTGTTGTGATCTTGTGTTTAAGTTATGGTTTGAGGATAGATACTGGAAACGGGATGATAAATAATTGGGAATCGAGGTATGTAGGATCTTAAATAGGAAAATTAGACAGTGGGATTTTCTTCTCTCTTTTAGATGTAGCCATGACAATTCATGGAATAATGGAGAAATGTGATCGTATTTTCGAACATTATTTATGAATCTGATACACATATTATGGACACGCTGCAGTTTGTCCGACAATCCGTCACTTATGTCAGTTAGTAGAACGTCACAGTAGTCAAAATACGGCATCACTAAAGTTTGGATTAAAATTCTTTTAAGAGTTGTAGGAATAAAATGTTTAAGTCGCTTTAGGGAATGCATTATGGAGAAGATCTTTTTCGATGTTTGTTTTACTTGCACATGCCAATTTAAATTAGAATCTAAGTAAAATCCCAAGTTTTTAACGACGTCGTTATAAGGAACGTCGGTATAAGGAATTTGTTCATTATCTAATATGACAGCCGGCATATTGCCATTGTTTATGAAGTGTAATAGCCTTGGATGTCCGATAATTATTGCTTGCGTTTTGTTTACATTTATTTTCAGCCCATATTGTCTGGACCATAAAGATATATGCCTGAGGTCAGTGTTTACTTTGTCAATATATTCATTAATTTCGTCAGGCCTAAAGCGTGTGTAAATCTGTAGGTCGTCGGCGTAAAAATGGTGCTTGCAGTTTTGTAGTTTCTTGGTCACGTCATTAATATAAATCGAGAAGAGAAGAGGAGCGAGGACGCCCCCTTGAGGTACCCCTTTCCTCACCAAGCGCCAGGAAGAAATGCGATTATTAACAGAAACTGATTGCTGACGATTAGTGAGGTAAGATCTAAACCAATCAAAGGCAGTTTTCCGACAGATGTAGTGTCTTTAGTCTCGCTAGCATTAAGTCTATATCTACTGTGTCAAAGGCTTTGCTGTAGTCGAGTAGGACTATTTGCGGTGAGTGTGCTTTTGTACATTGAGTCACTTATGTCCTCTACAATGTCAAGTAGTGCAGTACTTGTATGATGTCCTGTTCTAAAACCAGACTGATGCTTATCAAGTAAGTCGTGTGTGATGAGGTAGTCTGTTAACTGTGAGTGTATTATGTGTTCCAGTGCTTTAGATAAACAGGGAAGAATACTAATTGGTCTATAATCATCGAGTGTTGTGGGAGTGTTGGATTTCGGTGTAGGACGAACTAGAGCCATTTTCCAGAGTCTGGGATAGGTCCCGGTCATTATAGAGGCATTAAAATGTGGGTTATTGTTGGGAGAATAATGTCTATTATTTTTTGCAGGAGAGTTATTGTTATATTGTCTATTCCTTGTGCTTTAGACTTAATACGTAATACTGCTCTTTTGGCGTCATCAGGTGAGATATAGGAAAAAAAGAATTTGTCTGGGGTAGGTGGGGAATAAGACATTAGTTCATCTATTGTCTGTTGTTTGTGTTGTGAGTTGTTGTCAGTAGGGAGGCGGGTAAAATGGTCATTCAACTCATCTAGTGGTAGGTCAGCTGTTTCTACCTGTAGTTTATTTTGACAGAGGCCTATCGATTTTAAATTTTTCCACATGTCAGATGAGTTGGACATAGATTGTTTAATAATAGTATGGGCATATCTTAGTTTTGCAATCCTGACAGTCTGGTTGACTTTATTCCTCAGATGTTTGTATGTCTGTAAGTCTGTCAGTTCTTTGTTCCTCCTGTATTTCCTGAATGCTACGTCTCTCTCAGTCATAAGCAAGCGGATATTATCAGACATCCAGGGTGCAGGTGGTCTGTTTATACGTCTAGTCTTGATAGGTGCGTGTTTGTCATACAATTGTAAAATCATGTCATTAAAATTTTCAACTTTCTCGTCTACAGTCCTAAGTGTCCATATATTGTTCCAAGGTAGTTTTGCAGCGTCATCAATTAATTGCGCATAATTTATATGTTTCAAGTCTCTGTATGTTACAAGTCTAGGTCAACGTTTAGAGCAAAGGAGTGAATATTCAACGTATATTAAGTCATTTGCAGAGATGCCTGGAGCTTCTATCTGTCCACTAGTTATAACTTTTTGAGGATTATTTGTTATAATTATGCCTAGTAGTGTGTCAGAATAGCTTATACAGATAGCAGAGCACTGTTAGGGCCTACTTTTTGTTACTTGAAATTGTACATATAATGCATTGCGTTTATTTCTGTTTAAATAGAGACAATTAGTATATACTGTACGAATACTCGACTGCGGGAGTGGAAAAAACATTCACACTCCGGTGAGCTGCTCTTCTAGTAACTATGCCGCTTCGTTGCTATATTTATTTTGTTAGTTTATATATCTCTCTCCCTGTTCTTTATTGTTGTTCCCTCTTTCACCACACTATAATTTTCTATTTTTATTTGTTTATATTATCTTTTTCTCAAATGTTTTCCTATTTATTTTGTCATGTACCGATGTTAAGCTTTTTTTCTATTTTCTTGTTCCTTATTTTGTGTTAAATAGTATGCATACTATTGAATTTACAGTGAAATGACTAATATCATGGTGATCAGTGTCCTTTATTCAACATATCCTCCAGTTTTTGTTACAATCCAACATAAGTACTTCACTTGTTAGTTAATTCTGCTTGTTGTGTTTTCTTAAAGCATTCTCAAGCAGATGTGAAAGGGTAAAAGAAAGAAAGAATACTATTGTTGCATTATATTTTATCGGCGCGGCATTTTATTACATTAATTTTTTTTTCAATGCACCATGTTGTCGTTTCTACATTTCTAGTATTATCTTCTGGCATTGGCTTAATTGTAACCCACTACACCTAGAAGGCGGAGTTACGTTACCTCGATCATATGATGAATGATAAAAGATAATGAATCGCCAGGAGAGTTCTTAATCTAAATTCCAGACCATGGGCAACGACAGGAATAATTCCCCTTTGAGAAAAAATTCCTATGGTTTGACCGGGAAACGAAACCGGGAGCTCATGAACTGTAGTCAGAAACGTTGACCACTAGTCCATGAGTTGTGCTGTGTTCTATCGGGATTTCTTTCAATCTACGGAATATTAAGTGTTTAAAAGGAAGCAAATTTTGTGTGTCTTGCAAAATGTTGTGCAAGATTATGTCAAGACTGACGTATGCACAATGTTTCTCGGTATATTTGCAAAGCCACGGTTCATACTACAACCGAAGTCATTACTCCAGCGCGCCGGATACATGGGGGGGGCAGAATTTATCATCATCATCATCATCATCCAGTATCATGGCAGCTACAACCGTCTTCCGGAAACCAAACGCCATTCCCCTCTATCCATCCATTGATCTTCCTCCATTCCTCTGATGTTCATAGCTGCTTGTACCCCTTATATCCAAGTTTTCTTCGGTCTTCCTCTCTTCCTCCTTTCCATTGGGATCCATTCCATAACAATTTTAGGCAATATTTGTTCTGGCATTCTTTTGACATGGCCATACCACTGTAATCTTTTCTTTTCTATAATGTCTATGATGTCCAGCTCCTCTTGTACACCCATAATTTCCCTTATTTCTATATTTCGTATTGTATCCATTCTAGATTTTCCAGCTGATCTTCTTAAAACATCCATTTCTATACTTGAAATTCTTTTCATTTCCCTGGTAGGAATTTGCCAGACTTCAACACCATATGTTAAAATGCTCTGATTTATGGTTTGATATATTTGTAATTTTCTATTAACAATAGATTTATGACACACCTGATTCCCAGATCTCACAATTTAGATATTTATTTGTGGGAAAAAAATGGGACCCATCGAGGCCGAAATAAATTGATCTAATTACTTATCTTATATATATATATATATATATATATATAAGTCCACCGCTGTGGTCTCGAGGTAGCGTGCTGCCTTGTCACGCAGCGGGCCCGGGTTCGATCCCCGGTAGGGGCAGCTTTTCTGGGTGAGGTTTTTATCGGGGTTTTTCCTCGCCTGCAAGGCAAATGTCAGGAAAACTTTAATACCCAAACGGTCCCCGAAATCATATGGCAATCATCATCATTATCCTTATCATTATCATCATCATCCTTATTATCATCATCCTTCACCGGTGTGGAAAGCAACGGAAACCTACCACACCGACAATTCCCTAGTAAAGATGCAAGCATAGCATGAAAATGCTGCCTTCAGGGAGAATTACTATGGATGTGTATATATGTGTATATATGTGTATATATATATATATATATATATATATATATATATACATTTAGCATACGGTATTAGATTTATAAACTTATTTTAAGCACTCCCATAAAAAGGGTGATATGAGGATATATAACAGACCACAATTTCCTGCTTATAATTGTGTCCCCAAATATTGGGTACATATAGGCCTATTCATCGATTCGTGTGCTGCATAGCCTATATTGTTATCATGTTCTTAATGCGCCGAAACATGCAAAAGCAATGCCATGTCATCAGTGGCTATACAAATTATTGGAATGTTTTCTAGAAAGAATCCGGTAGTGCCAGATATATCAGTCACATTTTGGGACCTCTATGCCATGAGCTAATATATAATAATATTCCTAGGCGAATTTCCAACAGGACAACGCAGCAATTCATACTACACACGAAAGCATTATATAAAGGGTGCCAGATATATGCGCAAAGAATTATAAGATGAAATGTATTGCCCGCCAGATTCCTAGATTTCACACATTTGATTTTAATTGCGGGAATCTTAGAAGATGGTGATTAATAATTCGAATGACATTTGATAAATGAACTTTAAAAAACAACTATCATAGCATAATTATATATTTTACAGTAGAAAATCTAATGCAAGTAAATGTAAATTTCTTGAGAATGTGTGAAAGACGTACATACAGCATCTTCTCAGACTAGACTAAGTACCAAAATATTTATTTTATACCAAAGTTTTAACAATTAATTTACGAGAGCGCGGAAGATCGCTTAGCGGGAAAAAGCGTGGCCTCTCACTACCTGGCAACCGAGCGGAAGAATTTCGTGACCGCATGAATCAGACGCACTGTTTATGTGCATAGTCTTAAGTAACGATATTAAATAAGTCTAAAATTATCTACTAGAATTTATTTAACGAATTCACGTATCTTGCTGGCAATCAAATAAAAAAAATATGGAATCTTACTATAAGAGAGGAAAGGAGATTACGAGTATTTGAGAATAAAGTTCTTAGGAAAAATTTTAGATCAAAGAGAGATGAACTGACAGGTGAATGGAGAAGACTACATAACGGTGAACTACATGGTCTTTTTTAGAAAACCAGATATAATTAGAACAGTTAAGTCTCGTAGACTGCGATGGGCAGGACATAGGGAATGAAAGACGTGCAGGGAAGCTTCATGTAGGAAAACCAGAGGGGAAACACCCAGTTGGTAGACCAAGAATGAGGTGTGAGAATAATATTAACTATGATTTGAGGGAAGTTGATTATACAGGGGATGATTGGAAAACATTAGCTCAGGATAGGGATGTATGGAGATCTCATGTCCGCGTGGCCATGAACCTATGGGTTCGATAGTGCTAATTAGCTAGTTAGACAATCAAATAAAATGTGAATGAGATGCGAGAATAAAATTACCTTTGATTTGAGGGAGGTAAATTATGCAGCGGGTGAATGGAAGATGTTGCCTTAGGATAGGAATATATGGAGAGTTTATTTCACGAATTCATGTGTTTGATAGAGCCAGTGAGTTAATTAATCTTAATTTATCCTTTTATGATAATGGGTGTTAGCATACTAGTTGAAAACTTCATCTTCTTCTTCGTCATGGTTTTGGCTTATTTACTAGCTTGTTCAGGTTCCATATTCCTACTGTTTCCATCTTTTCTTTGCTCTTCCCAAACTTCTTCTTCGGTGGCCTAACAGCAGACTACTGGTCACACATCCTCATGTGTTAGTCACAAAGATGGACGTTCCTTCACAGTAGCCTCTGCCCGCTCCTGGAATCTCCTTCCTCAAGATATCGGGGGTTGCCGCACACTTGGCACTTTTAAGTCACGCTTATACAGTTACCTATTGTCTAATAATTCATTTTTCTCTATTTATTTAATTTTATACTTACTTAATACAGGCTTTCCACTTTACAGCAGTTTGCCCTTGATTCCTGCTTTCCAGAGATTCCTATCTTCCCATTGACCATCTTCCATACCCCTCTTCATCATGGCATCATATATTCCCTCATACCATGTTCTTCTACTTCTCCCCCTCTTCCTTCTGCCTGATACCATCCAATCCAACACCTGTTTAGGCCACTGGTCTTCCGACATCCGTTGTTTAATTTTATACTATGTCATTAACAATCTTTTCCTCGTTTTTATATATCTTATATATATTATATATATATATATATATATATATATATATATATATATATATATATATATTATATATTTAATTCGTTAAATTTAGAGAAAAACAAAATACATTATAAAGATTAATTGCATTTTAATTATAACATGTCATCGTTTATGTATATTGTAATTTAGATGTAAGACTTTTTTTTGTATTTTTTAAAACCTGCTTGAGTGGCAGACAAGGCCTTAAGGCCTTAACTCTGCCAGGTAAAATAAAGCTATTATTATTATTATTATTATTATTATTATTATTATATCATCCAGCCAGAATAGGAGTGGCATTTGAACAAGATGTCCAACCACTGATCTTAGTGGTTTTCTCAACCTGGAACCGCTACTATTTACTGCAGTTACTCACATTCCTCACGATGATGGGTGGCCACTGTCCCATACTGGCCCAAATTCCTTGAGAAAATATCTCCCTTCATGTGGAACATAAATTATCGCAAGTCCTGTAGATCTGCACCAAGGAACAATATTTTAGACACACCGTAAAGACGCGGCAAAATTACAATAATAATAAATTTTAGGCTACACAATTTAATTTAACTATTCAGAGGAAAACATTATTTGATAAAATACACAACACAGAAATTATGGACAAACGCCACATTCAAGACATAACCAAATTTAATATAGATAGACGGAAATATTGGAAGGATCATATAGAAAGAATGGAAGAAAACCGGCTTGCAAAAAGAGCTAAAGAAGATGGACCAATGGACGGGAGAAGAACAAGAGGAAGACCAGCCAAGAGATGGATCGACAGTGAATGCACTTCCAATACGTCTTCCTCCGAGGAGTGATTTTGGAAATAAACAGGATGAAAATCCTACAAATTAAATTTAAGAAGAAGAAGAAGAAGACAATTTAATTTGTAACTTTTAATTTAAATGCTTAATGGGATTCGCTTTTTTAAGGACGAATGTTGGTTCCTCGACATAAAAATAACCCCATGAAAGAAATTATGTAATTACTTGATCCAGAGGTAACAATATTTCACGAAAATGAAGTTATGTTGTGAAATGAAATCGTACGAATTTGTCACGTTTCCAAATGTAATATATGTTCTTAAGATCATGTAATAATGTCTTAAACTAAGAATATTTACCGAATCAGTAAACACAACAAACCCAAGAACTTTTAATGGCAAAATAGGAAGATATTATTTGCTAAGTAGGTTTCTTATAGGAAGTGTTAACAACGTACCAACTTAAACTACTTGGTGTTTATTAACTACCAGCTAATACCCGGCGTGCGCTGCTACTCCTAAATAAATGAAAATTAGTGTGATTTTATGTTTAGTTGAATAAGTAAAAGGAAAATTAATTATACATTTATATTTTAAGATTCCCGTGTTGATTAACCGATGATCCCCGGGAATCTACTTATCTCGAACTTCTTGGCATAAATGAGCTAAAAGACAAAATTCGTTATTGTGAGTTATCCGTAAAAGAATATCCGTCATGTACTGTTATGCTTCCACAAGAATCTACGTACAGCTCGAGTCCAAGCTCTGTGTGTTTGCGAGGTGAAGCGTGGGAGTGGGAGGAGGTACACTTCTATGCTTCTCATCAGCTGAGACAGCAAATACCTTTCAGACACACGGAGCTGGGTCCCGAGCAGTACATGCCTCGATCTTCTTGGCTTCAATGAAAGACAAAAATGATTATTATGAGTTATCCGTAAGAGATAATCATGTACAGTAGCGGACTTTTTTTGTAGAGCCTATTGAGATATTCAATTCTCTGTACATTAATTTTGTATTTATTATGCTTTAGGCGGCCTAACAATTTAAGCGTCCAAACAGTTACTTTTTTCAAGTTTTCCACTACAAAGGGCGATTTTAATGGTGTAGGAGTTGAGTATCGCAACTCTCTTATAGCCTATGTTCATACCGGTAATCTCCTGAACATTTTACAAAAAACCCCATCACAATCGGATCAACGGTATGTATGCGCATAAAGTACGAACAAACAAACAAAAATTCATTTTCATATATTTGATAAAGAATGTTAGTCAAATTGTTCAGATGATTTAAACACTAACTTAGTACGGGTAAGCTTTGCTAAAATGTAACATAACATAACAATGAGAACCATATATAAAATATATAGGAAGTGTGCCAAATGTAGAATACCGTTTTATATTTAAAAGATACTTGTTAAGTATTTAGATATAAATTAGTTACATAATTGGAATTTTTATTTATATACAGAATTTTAATGTTTACACATCTTTCTGTGCCTAAAGTTTTATTTTTCTTCTCCACTCGTCTCTTTCCATCCAATCCATGTCCTCCAGTCCTCTTGCTCTCATTCCAATTCTTATTTCCTGCATCCACGAGTTTCGAGGTCTTCCTCTCCTCCTTCTTCCAGGTGGATACCATGCCAATGTTTTCCTGGGTAATCTTTCTTCTTGCATTCGTCGTACGTGCCCATACCAATTTAAATGTTCATACCGTATATAATCTACTATTGAATAACCAATATTCATTTTTTTTTTCTCTTATGATAGTATTTCTTATTTTGTCTAATTTTGAACATCTTGCTGCTCTCTTCAAGAAATCCATTTCCATCGACATAAGTTTTTGTTCTAACTTTTTGTTGAATTCCAAACTTCAGCTCCATATGTGAACATAATTGGAATACGTAAGCAAATTTATTACACAATAACACCGAACTTTCAACATGTATTAAATTAAAAGTTTACTCTCACAGAAAATATATATAGCAAAACTCATAATTATGTTAATTTTAAAATAGTGTTCCTAAAGTGGAATAACCATTTTTTTCAACACCAAGTTGTTGATGTATTCATAAAAACAATAGAATAAGTTCGCAAACACTACCATGGTCCTTGGATGTTCATTTGCAATAGTCACATACATATAGATCCGTTTCAACCACGGCACACACAACATGACACCATATATTACGCGCCCCGCATTTATAATAAGAACAGTTAAATCTCGTAGACTGCGATGGACGGGACATGTGGCACGTTTGGAGAATGAAATATGTGCATGGAAGCTTCTTGTAGGAAAACCAGAGGGAAAACGCCCAGTTGGTAGACCATGAATGAGGTGGGAGAATAACATTAACTATGATTTGAGGGAAGTAGATTATACAGGAGATGATTGGAAAGCATTAGCTCGGGATAGGGATGTATGGAGAGCTTATGTCCGCGCGGCTATGAACCTACGGGTTTGACAGTGCCAGTGGATAAGTAAGTAATTTCTCCCTTTGCTTCATTAGAAAGCAAATCCCCACAAAAAATGTAATCTCTTTCCTGGGATTCCAGCGGCCTTTCTTCACATTCAAATGGTAAAGTAAATGAAGTGGAATGTTTTCTAGTATATTTAAATAGAATTTCAATACATGATATTTCAATATTTTCAAGAGTTTTAAATTTAAAAGTCGTTTTTTATTATAGTGTAAACAAACGCGTGTACGATCTTGTTAATGTATATTTAAAAAAGGGACAAAAAGAGTTGACATAATTTTGAAGTATGTCTCCAAAGTGGAACACTCCTTTGTTTCCTGTCCCTAAAGTGGAATAAATGGTATTCCAGTTTAGGAGCACATCCCCAAATTTAAATTATCATCGCTGTAACATGACACATGTTATACCATGAAATATAACATGGACATAAGAAATCTACATCCAAAGGGCTAACAAATTATATTAAACTAAAGTACTGATAATAAAAAGTAAAAGCATGAGAGAGGGTTTCATAACTAACTTGCAAACATCTCGGAATTCCAAGGAATAAAACAATAGCTGTAGAACACATCTACACGTCTTACAAACAATTATTGGCGAGAACTCTCTGTCTCCCTCCTCTATTTGCAACAATCGACTAAAAAATGCCAACCTTATTCAAAAATATACCGAGGTATTCCAGTTTAGGAACATAATCCCCTTTTGGCGCACTTTCTCTCTTTCTCTCTCTACACACACACACACACACACACCACATATATATATATATATATATATATATATATATATACAAAAAAAATTGCTTAACTGTTATGTTAGCCGCTAGATGTCAGTTGGAACAAATTTCCGCTATCTCTTGTGTGAATTGAGAATACTACATGTATAAGAAAATTGTATGTTTGTGTTGGAATTCTTGGGTAGCTCAGTTGGTTAGAGCGCTAAAGGTACAGACTTTAAAGACTCGAGTTCAAATCCCGACTCAAACATTCATTTTTCTTTTCATATCATATTTGCCGTCATTGCCAAATGTCAAAAATATATTTATAATATCTATATATACAAGCGTTACTGATATATAGTAAATATTCTCTTTAAAAATTTGCTTAACTGTTATGTTAGCCGCTAGATGTCAGTTGGAACAAATTTCCGCTATATCTTGTGTGAATTGAGAATACTACATGTATAAGAAAATTGTATGTTTGTGTTGGAATTCTTGGGTAGCTCAGTTGGTTAGAGCGCTAAAGGTACAGACTTTAGAGACTCGAGTTCAGATCCCGACTCAAACATTCATTTTTCGTTTCATATCATATTTGCCTTCATTGTCAAATGTCAAAAATATATTTATAATATCTATATACACAAGCGTTACTGCTATAAAGTAAATATTCTCTTTAAAAATTTGCTTAACTGTTATGTCAGCCGCTAGATGTCAGTTGGAACAAATTTCCGCTACCTCTTGCGTGAATTGAGAATACTACATGTATGAAAATTGTATGTTTGTGTTGGAATTCTTGGGTAGCTCAGTTGGTTAGAGCGCTAAAGGTACAGACTTTAGAGACTCGAGTTCAAATCCCGACTCAAACATTCATTTTTCTTTTCATCTCATATTTGCCTTCATTGCCAAATGTCAAAAATATATTTATAATATCTATATATATATATATATATATATATATATATATATAATATCTATATATATACATATATATATAAATATATATATATATATATACATGTATATACATATATATATATACATTTATATCATTTATATATATATAAATATATATATAATATCTATATACATGTATATACATATATATATATACATTTATATCATTTATATATATATATATCCATCCATAGTAATTCTGCCCGAGGGTAGATGTTTCACCGCAAACATAGCAATTTGATTCTATGCTTTGCAGCTTTTCTACGAAATTGTAGGTGTGGTAGCTTCCCGTTGCTTTCCACAACGGTGAAGGATGATGACGATAATAAGGATAAGGATGATGATGGCCATTTGATTTCGGGGACCGTTTGGGCCTTAAAGTTTTCCTCACATTTGTCTTACAGGTGAGGAAAAACCCCGAGAAAAACCTCACTCCGGAAAACAGACCCGACCGGGGACCGAACCCGGGCCCTCTGCGTGACAAGGCACCACGCGCTACCTCGAGACCGAAGCGGTGGACTAGATTATGCATAATGTACCAAATATAATATGTAGTGTAAAACTGAACCCTACAGATAAATTATCACAAGTTGTGCAGGTATGTACCGGGTATTTTGAAATATGGAAACAATGGTCTTCTGTGACTCGTTACTGATTAATATAAATATTTTCGTTTTGAAGTCACCCACTTCCGTGTCTGCTTACTCGGAATTATGTGGTTTCAACTTGATGGGTACTACCATATTTTGTAGTGGATGTTAGAGAATACTTCGATTAACGTTCGGTCAAAAGTGGATTGGTTGTGGTAGTCCTAAATAATCAGGGGGAGAAAAATTGATACACAAGATACGCTGGTTGCTTTGTATGATTTGGGAAAAAGAAGATCTTCCAGATGAATGGAAAGAATCAATTATCGTACCAATTTATAAGAAAGGAGATAAGACTGATTGCAACAACTGCAGGGGCATCTCATTACTTTCAACTTCGTACAAAATTCTAACAAATATATTAGCAAGCAGACTTACTCCCTATATTGATGACATTCTAGGAGATTATCAATGTGCATTTAGAAGAAACAGGTCTACAACAGAACAGATTTTTAGTATAAGACAGATTTTAGAAAAGAAATGGGAATATAATGGCACTGTACATCAACTTCAAAAAATCATATGATTCAATTAAGAGGGAGAAGCTATATAGTATCCTGCTGGAGTTCCGAATTCCTAAAAAGTTAGTTAGACTTATACGAATGTGTCTAAATGGCTCAAAAAGTAGGGTGCGTGTAGGCAAACAGTTTTCGGACACTTTTGAAATCCAGAATGGGTTGAAGCAAGGAGATTCACTATATCCTCTACTATTCAATTTTGTACTAGAGCATGCTATTAAATCTTTAGAGAATGAGGAAGGCTTAAAACTCAATGGTATTAATAAGCTGTTAGTTTATGCTGATGATGTAGTATTATTGGCCGATAGCGAGGAGATACTAAAGGACAACACACACACTATTGAGTAACACTAAGAAATTAGGACTGGAAGTAAATATCAATAAAACTAAATATATGGTCACACGTAGAAATTCATTATATAATGGAAATTGGCAGCTAATGACAAATGAGGGGAATTTTGAGGAAGTGGCTGAATTCAAATACCTAGGAACAATAATCACAAATAGGAATGAGATGAACAAAGAAATTAAACAAAGGCTCAATTCTGGAAATGCGTGCTATTATGCATTGCAGAGACTCTTGATGTCCCAACTCCTTTCAAAAAACGTTAAACTGAAAATATATAAAACTATTATTCTACCAGTTATTTTATATGGTTGCGAAACATGGACTCTTACTTTAAGGTAGGAAAGGAGATTACAAGTATTTGAGAATAAAGTTAGTAGGAAAATTTTTGGACCAAAGAGAGATGAACAAACAGGTGAATGGAGAAGACTTTCGTAACAATGAACTACATGGTCTTTATAGGAAGCGGGATATATTAAGAACAGTTAAGTCTCGTAGACTGCGATGGGCAGAATATGTTGCACGTATGGGGAATGAAAGAATTGCATGGAAGCTTCTTGTAGGAAAGCCAGATGGAAAACGCCCAGTTGGTAGACCAAAAATGAGGTGGGAGAACAACATTAACTATGATTTGAAGGACATAGGCTATACAGGGAATGATTGGAAAGCATTATCTCAGGATAGGGATGTATGGAGAGCTTATGTGCGCGCGGCCATAAACCTAAGGGTTCGATAGTGCCAGTGAGTAAGTAAGTCCTAAATCCGTGGCCAGCTTGATCACCATATTTATCCCATTACTTTTTCATCTGAGGCAACGTGAAGAGCATGGTGTATATGATTCCTGTTGAAACGTGTATGGACTTGAAGTCTGGGGTTCTAGGAGTAGCTGAAAATGTTCCTCAAACTCCTGGGATGTTAAACCATGTGCAACAGTCCAATAGGAGTCGCAAAGAAGTTTGTTTCGATCAGTTCGATGTACATTTTAGCAATTACATTCAACAGTGTAACACTGAAATTTGGAAACAATCATTTTCATAAGTAATGCCACGAGTGATTTCCAAATTATCGATAAAATCACAGCTCACGAAGTGAGGAGTCAATTTATCCAGAGAATTTGGAAATCAAGAGTGGCATTTGTTAGGACTATTTAACGAATAAAGTTATGCTGTTTACTCACAAATCATTATTTAAATATAGTTATTTTAAAATATTTATATATTTAATGTAAATGGCGATGTATGAAAACAAATGAAAAACGATTGGTACGCTTCATTTGCTTCTTTTGTTCATCACTGCAACCAGATCATATCATTTATTGCCAAAGGAACGCAATATTGTAAGAATGCACTCTAGTGGAGAAAAAATAAAACACATCAAACTGTACATTAATTAATTTGTGGTGTCCTATGATGTAAATATGACAATTATATTTTTCTGGAATGTTATTACCTGGGACGAAATAAATTTAAGTAAGTGCAAGCTGTGGTTTCTTTTTTTTTTCTTTTGGTGGTATAATCAATTACTACAAAGGTTTTTATATTCCCTCCTGCATGCGCTACGTGTTGACCTTCATGCATTAGATATACAATCTGGTAGCCGTATTTCTTAGAGAGTGAGTCACTGCAAAATAATGCTATGATCTATTCAGAATGTTAAAATGGAGGTGATTTCTTTATCATGATAAACTTTAGTTGGTAAATTATAGGCGAAACACGACTGTGATTGGTTGTAAATAAAGATAATTGAAATATGATTGGTCATTGACTCCCATTTGGGACATGAGTTAAATATTCATAAGTAATGCCACTAGTGATTTCCAAATTATCGATAAATTCACGACTCAGGAAGTGAAGAGTGAATTTATCTAGAGAATTTGGAAATTAAGAGTGGCATTTGTTAGGACTATTTAACGAATAAAATTTAGCTGTTTACTCACAAATCATTATTTAACTATATTTATCGTTGTTTTAATATATGTACATATTTAATGCAAACGGCGATGTTTGAAAACAAATCAGAAATGTGAGGTTATGTTTATTCACCGCAATTTGATCATTTTATTACCAAATGTGATCGCAATATTGTAAGAATGCACCCTAGTGGAGAAATAGTGAAACACGTCAAACTGTATATTATAATCAACGGTATAGGTTATGCATTTATTTTCTAGTAAACAACTCAGTAAAATCAAGGAATCTGTTCATTATATGCTATATACAATATATTTGTTGGAGAAAAATAATGCTTTGACCTGTTCAGAATATTAAAAATGAGGAGTTTTCTTTATCACAAAAGCAGGAGCTGATAAAGATATATCGATAAAGAGCGAGGTGAAACACGACTGTTATTGGTTGTAAAACAGAACTCATTGAAACGTGATTGGTCATTGATTGTCATTTGGGGCGTGAGTTAAATAGTCTGAGTAAATCCATACAAAGTGGTTGAGTTATACCAAAAGTAAACAAATGTAGTATACGATAATGAACCACTTGAGAGGTTGTGTTACTTCATTGCTTACCCTAGGCTAAATTCTGATGATCAGGTATTTTTAACCACTACTATGACGTTCAAAAGCTGTTAAAATAATATGACCTAGTTAATGCAATAAACAAGGGAAAAAATGTGCTCAAACGATGAAGTTCTTAAGAAAATGTATGGACAAAAGAAAGATAAACAATCAGGCGAATATAAATTATAATAAGTGCAGTTAAGTCAAGTAGACTGTGATGAGCAGGACATGTGGCACGAATGGGGAATAATAGAGGGGCATTGAGAGCTTAAGTTCCTCATATCAAAATACTCAGATAACATCTGAACAACGTGTTAAAATTTGTCAACAGTTTGGATTTACTCTGTAAAATAACAAAATTACTTAAATACTCCTTGGCTTAAGGTTATTGATTACAAGGGTGTGTTTTGCCATTTCTAGCTATTCAAGTCAATTAATTATTTTATGAAGTAACGTTAGCTAATGCTAACAGTGAGAAAATAAGTCATGGGATATTTTAACAATTTCAAATATCGGTGCATGTACAGAACGATGTGGTATACAGGGCCGCAAACTACGGCCCGCGGGCCAGATATGGCCCTTGTAGGCCTGTATCATTCTAATAAAATAAAATATACTAAAGTTAGGTCTATAATATTACACCATATTAATCGAACAAGAACTGTTGAATATGTTATAACGAACATAACAAGAAAAGTAGAAAATCAACAGACGCTTATAATAGTAATAATAATAATAATAATAATAATAATAATAAACAATAAAATTGTATGGTCATGTAAAAAGAAAAACACAAGACAGAACCCCAAGAAAAATACAATTACGGGTACCACTTGGTTAAAGAAAAAGAGGACGGCCAAAAATAACGTGTATTGGTGGTATTTTGAGCATCATGAGAGATAAGGAATTGGACGATAGAGATGGGAATGATAGAGATATGCAGGAGAATGACATTAGATTAATTGGTGTAGGAAGATGTTGTGAAACACTGTGAAAGCTACTAAATAAATAAATAAATAAATAAATTATAATAATAATAATTCACAACAGCTATAACAGGTAGTATGGGCCGCACCACCTTGATGTTACTTCCATCTGCCTCGCGACACAAATAAGTTTGGGCGGCTCTGCTGTAGTCTCTCTGGATTAACTTTACGAGAAATTTGTAGAATGAGACCACTGTACGCACCTCTCTCACTCGCACCGGTGTTGTCGGATTTTCTTCACCAGATGTTAATAGAGGAAAGAGGAAAACCGACAACAGGGTAGGTTCTTTCTTTTGTAACTGGACTAAAGTGATCTACGATCTACCCTTGTATCTCCATCTCTCTCTGCCAAGTTAAACCAGCTATACAATAAATGTTTATCATATTCTAACAACACATTCTGAACGAGTCGGAAGTATGTAAGAGGTAAGCATTAATCTATTCTTCCTCAAAAGATTGTAGATTATATCCTATATTAGTGTTTCTTGGCAAAAAATAACAATTAATATAAAATAGCATATAAGAGAAGTTCCTTACAACATCTGATGAAAGTTAAAAATTAAATTGTACCTGTTGGAAGGTGCCGTCGTCCTCAACTTTGTTAATATATCCTATATAAAATAACATATGAATTTTACTAGTATTGTCCTTACAACATCCACCCAACATCCCAATTCAATCTATGAAAGTTCTTCTATGGATTTTTTTTTTTTTTTTTTTTTCCATCCTGTATAAATTTTTATTAAGGCAGAGTAATTATCACAAAAGAATCCTATTTATCTTGACAGCAAAACATAATTTATTTTCATTACAAGGAAGAAGATTTGGTAAAAGCGGATTAAATCTAAAAATATAGAGCCCCACAACTATGCAATTAAATTGACATATGTTATTTATTATTCAAATACAAATGTGTTATTCTTTGCGCCATATGGTGTCGCAAAATATAAAGGTGAAGTAAATGTCTTGTTGCTCAAGGTCCATGAATTACTTACTTACTTACTCACTCACTGGCACTATCGAACCCCTAGGTTCATGGCCGCGCAGACATAAGCTTCCCATACATCCTTATCCTGAGCTAACGCTTTCCAATCATTCCCTGTATAATCTACTTCCCTCAAATCGTACTTAATGTTGTTCTCCCACCTCATTTTTGGTCTACCAATCGGGCGTTTATTCTCCGGCTTTCTTACAAGAAACTTCCATGCAATTACACTATACACATTTTGGCATCACAGAAAACGTTGTAGGAGTTGACAATTTTCTCTTACGCATGTTTCAAGCTTTCTCAAGAAATTTCCATTCACACCAAATAATTCCTCTACTATAAAAAATTATACTTGCGCACGCGGTAATACAGAACGGGGATGGGATGGAATAAAACTCATATTATTAAAGGTCTGTAATATACGCCAATTCAATTTAACCAGGCCTGTCATACCAACGTAAGAGTAGATTAAATTAAATGAAACAAAAGTAGACAAGAAGAGACTAATAGCTCTAGAAATTGATTATTTACGCAGAACTGCCAAAAAGTCAAAATTAGAACACGTCACAAGTTAGGAAATTTGATACATAATGGAAGCAGAAGAAAGCATTATTGAATGAATTTAGAAGAAGGAATTAAAATGGTTAGGATCTGTTTTAAGAATGGAAGATGAGCGATGGCCGAAGCAACTATATCAATGGCAACCGACCAGAAAGAAGAAAAGAGGGAGACCAAAATAAACATGGGAGGAAAACATGAAGAGAGCAATACAAGCAAGAGGGCTAAGCATTGAAGATGCACAAGATCGTAGGCTTTGGAGGTTTGGCACGGGAAGACTGTAGCAGCTGTAAAAACCTGAAGACAGATACGTAGATAGGGTTGTGGATTCATCTGCAGTATAAGTTGTCCCGTTATCTTGTTGCAAATACACCGTGATATGGAAAAGCAGAGGTAAGGTATGCTATTTTTATACTGGCTATACAATTTTTGTACAGCCTTTCTATCAAGAAAAAATAAATATCAGTTATATTAGACTAATTATGAGACCTCTATGTGATTTCCAACGGTATTTCTAAATTATTACAACTTCTGTGTAAAAAAAGACTGCAGTTAAAGTGTGCAATAAAAGGTTAAAATTGTATTTCTAGTAATACATTTCAGAACTTATTTATGGGCTACTACAATTAAATGTCTTGGTTATTGTCTGTTTTGAAAACCGTAACCATTCATAAGACCGTTGTAAGGCCTAAAGTATACCTGTGAGAAAAAACATCAGCACACGGTCCATTATCTTTACGAATATTTGAATATGAACATTTTAAAATTATTCTTTCCATCGAAGACCCTCATACAAAACATTAAATATAAAACAGTCAAAAATAACTTAACAATGCGAATGCAATAATTTTTCATTTGAATATTTATCATAAGTAATGCCACGAGTGATTTTCAAATTATCGATAAATTCACGACTCACGAAGTGAGGAGTGAATTTATCTAGAGAATTTGGAAATCAAGAGTGGCATTTGTTAGGACTATTTAACGAATAAAATTAAGCTGTTTACTCACAAATCATTATTTAACTGTAGTTATTTTAAAATATTTATATATTTAATGTAAACGGCTATGTTTGAAAACAAATGACAAGCGATAGATACGCTTTTAGTGCTTCTTTTGTTTATCACTGCAACCAGATCATACTATTTATTGCCAAAGGAACGCATTATTGTAAGGAGGAGCTTTCTTTAATATGGTAATTATAACACTGATAAATATTTGGTGAAACACAACTCTGATTGGTTGTAAAACAGAAATCATTGAAACGTGATTGGTCATTGACTCCCATTTGGGGCATGAGTTAAATAGTCAACAATATACACGCTTATTAAACTATTAATAAATAATGTAATATAATAACAAACAGTAGCTGCTGCACTATACCTTATTCTTCTTCACGGCATCGAGAAAGTCTTCCAAAGTGGGAATAAATCCCTCCTTATACAAACTTAACACCATCCGCTGGAATTCTTCTCGATCAAAATTGTCAATTTCAGTTATTGTGCTTTCGCGAATTCCATTCTTAACGGGGCTTCCTAATATTCCATTTGTTCGTTTATCATGATGAATATTTCCTATTAGACTCCTTGATAATCCAGTGACTTTCGTTGTTCTTTCCCACATATTCGTTACAGAAATAAGCGTCTTCGTATTCACTTTCAAAATACGCATGGATACGAAACATTAATTATTTTGTATCCGCATGCAAATGTTTATCCCTGCCTCCAAGCAAACAAACATTGAGAATTAAAGAAAACAAAAGAAGTCACTGCAATTAGCATGTCCAATTTAGCACACTTTATAGCCTACATATAGGCCCTACCTGTATTTAATAAACAAAAACTTTAATATAGGAAATTACTAAAATGCAACCTAATGGCTCAAAAACATCGGAACAACATGTGAAAGATTGTCCATAGTTTGGGTTCAGTCTGTAAAATAATACAATTACTTAAATACTTTTCGCTTTAAGATTATTGATTACAAGGGTGTGCATCCTCTTTTCTAGCTATTCAAGTCCAAAAAAAAATGTTTTTTTGAAGTAACGTTCACTAATGCTCAATTAAGCAGTGAGAAAAGAAGTTATGGGGTACTTTAACCATTTCGATATCGGTGCATATATACACACTTATATGTCCACCGCTATGGTCTCGAGGTAGCGTGCTGCCTTGTCACGCAGCGGGCCCGGGTTCGATCCCCGGTCGGGGCAGTTTTTCTGGGTGAGGTTTTTATCGGGGTTTTTCCTCACTTGTAAGACAAATGTCTGGAAAACTTTAAGGCCCATATGGTCCCCGAAATCATATGGCCATCATCATCATCCTTATCATTATCATCATCACCATCATCCTTCACCGGTGTGGAAAGCAACGGGAAGCTACCACACTTACACAACTCCCTAGTAAAGCTGCAAACATAGCATGAAAATGCTATGATTGCAGTGAAGGACCTGCCTTCGGGCAGAATTACTATGGATGGATGGATGGATACACACACACACACATATATATATATATATATATATATATATACATTTATATATATATTTATTTATTTATATACAGAATTTTAATGTTTGCACATATCTCTGTGCCTAAAGTTTTATTTTTCTTCTCCACTCGTCTCTCTCCATCCAATCCATGTCCTCCAGTCCCCTTGCTCTCATTCCAGTTCTTATTTCCTGCATCTACTAGTTTCGAGGTCTTCCTCTCCTCCTTCTTCCAGGTGGACACCATTCCAATGTTATCCTGGGTAATCATTCTTCTTGCATTCGTCGTACGTGCCCATACCAATTTAATTGCTTATACCGTATATAATCTACTATTGAATAACCAATATTCATTTTTTCTCTTATGCCAGTATTCCTTATATTGTCTAATTTTGAACATCTTGTTGCTCTCATAAAGAAACCCATTTCCATCGACATAAGTTTTGTTCTAAGTTTTTGTTGAATTTCCAAACTTTAGCTCCATATGTGACAGTACTTCTCACTATTGAATTATATATTTGTAACTTATTTTTCCTGGTTATATGTCTGTTCCATAAGACTCCATTCATCATTGCTGTTATTGCTCTACCTTTATTTATTCTGTTCTTAATATCACTTTCTTGTTTATTCTCTTCAACTAATTTTACTCCCAGATACTAAAGTTCTTCATATCCTGTAATATACCCCTTTTCATCTTCTAATATCAAATCTTCGGTTTCGGCTCCACATCCCATATAAAATGTGTTTTTCTAAATTTATTTTCAAACCCCAGTTATCGTATTCGTCCAATAATTTTCTGAATATAAACTCCACGTCTTCATATTCCTGAGCACTTATTATCTGGTCATCCGCAAAGAACAGTGTAAATATTGTATCTGTTGATCCATTTACATATATATATATATATATATATATATATATATATATATAGAACAATGTATTATACTAAATGTTTATCATATTCTAACAACACATTCTGAACGAGCCGAAAATATTTAAAAGTGTAAGCACTAATCTATTATTCAGCAACAGATTGTAGATTACACACTATATTAATGTTTGTTGGCAAAAAATAATTCGTATAGAATAAAATATAAAAGAGGTTCCTAATAACATCCCCCCCACATCCGTATTCAACCTGTAAACGTTCTTCTATGGAACTCGTTTCCATTCTCTATAAGTTTTTGTTAAGGCATGGAAATTATCGGAAAGAATTCAATTTATCCTGACAGCAAAATATAGTTAATGTTCATTACAAGGAAGAACATTTCATAAAGACGGATTAAATCTAAAAATATAAACTACCATAATTATACAATTACATTGGCAGATGTTATTTATTATTCAAATACAAATATGCTTTTCTTTGCGCCATATGGTGTCGCACACTAAGAGTATATAAAGCTGGAGCAAATTTCTTGTTGCTCAAGATCCCGGAATTAGCTCGATTAATTTACGTCAATAATTACCATCCTATAAGGTAAGACAATTTAATTCAATACTTATTAAAACAACGTATATATAACAGTACATTGGTTGATTAGTTTCTTTTTTTAAAAACAGGCTATTCCAAATATATGGAAAGAACCAATTATCGTACCAATATATAAAAAAGAGGTGAAACTGATTGCAACAACTACAGGAGCATCTCATTACTTTCAACTTCATACAAAATACAAAATTCTAAAGAATTTTGTAATATCCAGAGTAACTGTCTATACTGGCAACGTAATAGGGACCACCAATGTTGATTTAGAATAAATAGATCTATGAAATATATCAGAATTATAGCAAAAGACAGATTTTACAACGGATCTGTGAATGCAATGGCACTGCGCTTCAAATATAGTAGACTTCTAAAAGGCATACGATTCGATTATGAGGAAAAATTTTATATAGTATCCTGCTGGAGTTAGGAATTCCTGAAAATATTAGATTCATTATAATCTGTCTAAATGGCACGAATAATAGGGCGCGTGTAGGCATACAGTTACATATACTTTTGAAATTCACAATGCGTTATAGCAAGGAGATGCACTATCTCCACTACTATTCAATTTTGTAATAGAACATCCTGAAAAATCTTTACAGGATGACGACCTACAACTCAACGGTATTAATAAACTGTTAGTTTATACAGATGATGTAGTATTATTAGGCCTTAGCGACGAGGGAAATTTTGAGGAGGTGGCTGAATTCAAATACTTAGGAACAATATTCACAAGTAGGAATGACAGGCACAGAGTAATTAAACATAGTCTCAATTCTGGAAATGCGTGTTATTATGCATTACAGACTCTTGACTTCCCAAGACCTTTCAAAACACATTAAACTTAAAGTGCATAAAACGGTTATTCTACAACTTATATTGTATGGATGCGAAACATGGACTATTATTTTAAGGGAGGAAAGGAGATTACGAGTATTTGAGAATAAAGTTCTTAGGAAAATTTGTTGACCAAAGAGAGATGAACAAAGAGGTGAATGGAGAAGACCACGTAACAGTGAACTACATGATATTTATAGGAAGCCAGATATAATGAGAAGAGTTAAGTCACGTAGACTGCGATGGGCAGGACGTGTGGCACGAATGGCGAGTGAAAGACTGCATGCAAGCTTCTTATAGGAAAACCAGTGACAAAACGCCCATTTGGTAGACCAAGAATGAGGTTGTAGAATAACATTAACTATGATTTGAGGGAAGTAGATTATACAGAGGATGATTCGAAAACTTTAGCTCAGGATAGGGATGTATGGAGAGCTTATGTCCGCGTGGCCATGAACCTACGAGTTCGATAGTGCCAGTAAGTTAGTTATAGCGATGATATACTTACACTGAACCCCATATTCTATTGAGCAACATTAGGAAATTGGAGCTGGAAATAAACATTAGTAGAACTAAATGCATTATATAATGGAAATGAACAGATGAATACAAAGTAAGAAAATTTTGAAAAAGTGGCTGAATTAAAATACCTCTGAATAGTAATTACAAATATTGTTCAACGAATAATGTTCTTTAAAATAAGGTTCTTAAGAAAACGTTTGGACCAAAGAGAAATGAACATAAGGGCGAATGGAGAAGACTGTTTAGCAGTGTGCAATGTGATCTTGATGGGAAACAATTATAATAATTAGAACAGTTTAGTCTCGTACACTGCGATAGGCATAACATGTGACAGATATGGGAAATGAAAAACAGTTGTGGAAAACCAGAGGGAAATCATCCTGTAGGTAGGCAAAGAATGAAGTGAGAGAATGACATTTACCATGATTTGTTGGAAGTAAATTAGTCATGGGATTACTGGAAAACGTTAGTTCAGTATGGGCTACTGTACATAGAGGGCTTATATCCTCGTGGTCATAAACCTACGGTTCAGATAATATCAGTGAGTTAGTTAATCAATTACACTACACTTAGTCATTTGCTGGAGTACAGTGAGCATGTATGGTTTCAATTTTAAGAGTTTGGTTTCCCGCCATGCTAAAGTCATGTATGCTTCAATTTCCTGTGCAACCTGTTGAGTGAAGTATGATCTAATCATTCTAGCACTTCGTATAGTTTCTCCACAGTAAGGACACATTTATTTTACCCTCTGCTGTTTATTAAGAATAGACCCAGTTCCTCTAAAGTTAGTGATAAGATTTCACACAGTATCTCTATTTGGGCAGGCATAGCAGGATATGCAGTTAAAACTCACTTTAGAACTAACTGCAATAATTTAAGATATGAGAATCGCACATAAAAATTCTTAGATGTAATTTGCAAGTATGTCTAGACATTATGTAAACTATAGCATAGCACTACTACATAAATCACAAACACAATAATACTTTTAGAACTAATAAATAAAATGTTACATTTCATAAGAAGCACTTCAAAACTCGACCACCACAAAAGCCCTTTGAGGACATTGTTTAATTTCTTTCTGCGCCACATTCCTTTTTTAACTATTTTTCTAGGTGTTTTAATTCTGAGATGTGTTCAAAATTTCCTTAGTTTGATTTTATTGAGAGTCTATCTCCAATAATTGATCATGAATTATTTGTACGCGTGGTCATATATTTAGCTTTACTGATATTTAATACCAGATCCAGTGTCTCAGTGTTTTGTGATATAATATGGGCCTACACAATTTAATTCTTGATATAGGCTTATACAAAAAAGTATTTTTTCTCTAATTATTTAAGAATTTGGAAAACTATCTGCCCAATTTTTAAATTTATTTCAACGAATGAAGGGCATTTACATTGAAATCTAATTTGAAAATATTACTAAAATATCGATCTATTGTAGGAAAGTTTCAACATGCTGAGTTCAGGTTGTATCTATGTATAGACAGAGTGTTCCAGGACATCAATGATAAACGTTTGGGAACTATAAGTTGTATTTTTTATGGAATGTATACTCCCAAACACGCATTCGTCAAAGTATGCGATACGAGATGGAACTTGTCAACCATTGTTTGCCCGAAAATTACCTTCAAATTTTTCCCAGATAAACACTGTGATGAACCAAGGCACCTAAAAAATATTCAGCATTAATCCATTAAATCCAACTGGCATTAAATCCAACACTACCTTTCTCATTTAAACTACAGAGAAGTAAGGTATTAAATCCAACACTACTTTTCTCATTTAAACTACAGAGAAGTAAACACTTGATGGATTGGACGACTTTCATGGACTGCTATCCGTGTCTCACCGACCTCACTCCACACTGCTCTGAATGTAGCAGGGACCGTCGAATTATTATGCAAAGAGGGTTGCCATTTCTGGATTGTGGCTTCCATTTCTGTGTCTTGCTGTTAAAAACGGAAGACATTCTTTTGGAATCTGCCTTGATGCATTACGTTTCTCTGAAAGAAATTTCGAGGTAGGTTTAGGGATGCAATTGCTGACATTTCCCTTGTTAGTTCCGTTTAACAGATATTCTGCCTCTTATATATTCACTCTACCTTATCAGTATTTCAAATTGTCTTTATGGTGGTTTGGACCAGCAGGATTTGTTGCTTAGCCAGTAGCTTTCTATATATTTACCTTGATTTTTCTTTCGTAGGAAGGAATGTCAAAAGTATGGTGTACAAATGTATAGTTGTCAAATGAACTCAGTTGACTGAGTTAAATATGTATTTCACTGCGAAAATAGGTTCCTAACATGTAGAATTTCACATATTTGTATGTTCATCAGGTTTTGAAGAAATGTTTCTGACGCACTTCGTTCTTTGTATCTTATACACAATGATAATAGGAACCGTGGATTGTTTTCCTACAAAATCAACTTTATCAAAGTTGTCAATAAACAACTCTCAAAATGCCACAGGACACTGGAATTCTAAGGTCAGTAAAACGAAACAAAATATTATAACATATTCATATAAATTACCTATTGTATTATATGTGATAATTGTTGGTAGATTAGTAGCATTTGGGCATAATGTGTGATATAGTTCAACTTGATGCTCCGTTACATGATGTAATTTGTTTCTCAATGTTCTAGATACAATTTGGACATCGAACTGTAAACAAACAAGGAAGTCCGCTGGATTTTAAACTTGAACAAGCTATAGTCAGTGGTGAAAGAGATGATTTTGTGCTCATAACAGCCAATTTCACAGGTGACTAAAAATTAAAGAATATGAATAATTCAGACAACAAATAGAGTTATTTCAATGGCAAATCCTTCTTATAGATCTTGATATTAATTAGCGAAATGGAAAAGAAATTAAAATGCAGATAGCTCCCTTTTCAAGTTCCAATAAAACAAAATTTATATTTAAAATAATAATTTTAATATAGATAATTTAATACCCAAGGACATATCGCGTATATGCGTAACACGTAAGCTGGTAGGCTACGTGTTTAAATTATTATTTATTTATTTACTGTGTTTCTGATAAAATAAACGGACTTTCTTATGCGGTTTAATGAAAGTTTAACAACTAAGACTATTTAACTCATGCCCCAAATGGGAGTCAATGACCAATCACGTTTCAATGATTTCTGTTTTACAACCAATCAGAGTCGCGTTTCACGAAATATTTATCAGTGTTAAATTTACCATATTAAAGAATGCTCCTCCTTTTTAATATTCTGAACAGGTCTGACCATTATTTTGCAGTGACTGAGCCTGTAAGAAACACGGCTACCAGATTGTATATATAGTGCTTAGATGTCAACACATAGCGCTTGCAGGAGTTAATATAAAAACATTTGTAGCAATTTATTATACCACCAAAAAAGAAAACACTGTTTGCACTTTCTTAAATGTATTTTTTCCCAGGTAATAATCCAGAAAAATATAATTGTCATATTTACATCATACGACATCAGAAATGAATTAATATAGTTTGATGTTTCATTTTTTCTCCACTAGAGAGCATTCTTACAATATTGCGTTCCTTTGACAATAAATAGTATGATCTCGTTGCAGTGATAAACAAAAGAAGCAGATGTAGCGTACCTATCGTTTCTCATTTGTTTCAAACATCGTCGTTTACATTAAATATATAAATATTTTAAAATAACTATAGTTAAATAATGATTTGTGAGTAAACAGCTTAATTTTATTCGTTAAATAGTCCTTAGAAATGCCACTCTTGATTTCCAAATTCTCTAGATAAATTCACTCCACACTTCGTGAGTCGTGAATTTATCGATAATTTGGAAATCACTCGTGGCATTACTTATGATAATTAGCTTTGTAATTCAAACAAGAGCGTGAATATATTGGCAATTTTTACTCAGAGGCCCCCTTTCTAGTCTTGAGATTATTTTACTATCCATAAATATATAAAATGGATCCCATGGCTCAGTTCCCTACCGAAGGAACCCATATTCAGGATTTTTACGCCATAAATAATCCATCGGCTTTTCCGGAGTGTGAAACCTAGAACTAGAGACGAGTATGGTAACCATTAGTAACCACCAGGACAGACACCGGTTTTAGTTTTACGTTTGACGTTTGACGTTTGACGTTTGATGAAAAGCAATAAAATAAACTTAGTCAGTTTTGTCTGCACTAAGGTAGAAACTTGGATCTGCGAAATTGAAAAGCGAAATACCTGGCTGCGAACAGCCAAGACCGATTTAAAAAAATATCACTACTTATTAAACACCCTTTGTATTTTAATAAAAGCTAGAGATATTTAAAAACAATTAAAAAATTGCACTCAATCATGTCTTAATAAACATAGGCCTACCTTATAAAAGGTACTCAACTACGTAAAAATTCAGCGAAGTATTTCAGGTATTAGAAAGGTAGGCCCACTGAATACTGAGTATTAAGTATTCTATTTTTTACAGCTGAAGTTCAGCACAGTTGAGGATAACAGATATCACGAACAAAAATTGTAAAACATCAACGGTGGTTCAAAATTACTTTTAAAATTATTGAAATGTTGCTTATATAAAAATTTCAGTCGCTACCTACACAATTGAAGATTTGAATATCTTCAACAATAAAGTTCAAATAAGTTACTGAATTTAAGTACTACACAATGAATATATGCTCAATTTTTCAACTAATTTTGTGAAAGAGAAGGAAATCATACTTTAACACGGTTTGTAAATTTATTTTTCTAATGCTGGAATTAGTAGAGAGAAGAAAGGGTTTCAGGCTAGAACAAACATAATTCGGAATGAAAATGGGGATATGATTGCAGATTCCAGGAGTATATTAAATAGATGGAAAAGTTACGTTAATCAGCTATTAAATGTACATACAGAACAGGACATTGAGGAGGATAAGTTACAGACAGCAGAAATGCTAGTCGCAGAGCCAAGTGCATTAGAGGTTGAAATGGCGATTGAAAAATTGAAGATGTGTAAAGCATCAGGTTCAGATGAGATCCCAGTATAACTGATAAAATCAGGGGGAGAAAAATTGATGGACAAGATACGCTGGTTGCTTAGTATGATTTGGGAAAAAGAAGCTCTTCCAGATGAATGGAAGGAATCAATTATCTTACCAATTTATAAGAAAGGAGATAAAACTGATTGCAACAACTACAGGGGCATCTCATTACTTTCAACTTCGTACAAAATTCTTACAAATATATTAGTAAGCAGACTTACTTCCTATATTGATGACATTCTAGGAGATCATCAATGTGTATTTAGAAGGAACAGGTCTACAACAGATCAGATTTTTAGTATAAGACAGATTTTAGAAAAGAAATGGGAATATAATGGTACTGTGTATCAACTGTATGTAGATTTCAAAAAAGCATATGAATCAATTATGAGGGAGAAGTTATATACACTGCTCAAAAAAATTAGGGGATATCGTAGAATAACCTATTAAGACTATGTTTTTAGGAACAGTATTACATGCAATCACTTTCTATTATTCCAAAAGAATGTAAACAAGAGTTTGAAGTCATTACGTAACCTCTGTACCACAACAGATGTCAAAGAGATTCTGATTAGGAATATGGCAAACAAACAAAGCAACATTAACATGGGTGAAAATGTTTCTTTAGTATGGTGTATGGTCTCCTCGAACGGCCAGCACTGCCTCACACCTGTATGGCATTGATGCAATGAGGTTAGCAATGAGTTCTTGGGGGATACGTGGCCACTCTTCCATAAGAGCAATGTGCAGCTCTGGAAGAGTTGTGAGAGGTGCTGGTCTGCCTGCAATGCGCCTGCCTAATGCATCCCACACATACTCAATCGGATTTAAGTCCGGGGAGGAAGCTGGCAATTGCATACGCTCGATACCCTCCACTTCCAGCATGTCGTCCACCAAGCCGTGGCGTCGTGCATTATCGTCCATAAAAAGAAAAGAATCACCTATGGCACCAGCATAAGGCACGACAAAAGGTCGGAGAATCTCATCTCTATACCTTACCGCAGTCAAAGTACCACCTTGGATGACGTAGAGGTCCGTACGTCCACCACTACTGACTCCTGTCCACACCATCAATCCACCGCCACCATATGGGGATCTTTCACGTACAAAAGCTGGATTGTTTCGTGTCCCTTTTTCTCTCCAGATGAATACACTCCGACTATCACATTCCACGTTGAATCGCGACTCATCAAAAAAAAAAGAACTGATCTCCATTCAGCATGCCTCCACCCACGATGTTCCTCCGCCCAGTTTCTGCGATCTCTACGGTGTTGTGGAGTTAACCTGGTACACACCTTGGGCCTACGGGCATAGAGACCACTTCCATGCAGTCGATTAGGGACAGTTTGAGTTGACACCCTGCGTCCTGTTGCTGTTTGAAGTGTATTTCGCAGTTGAGTTGCATTCTGCTGTCTATTCCGACGGGCTGTTAACAAGAGGTAACGGTCATCCCTTGCTGTTGTTGCCCTTGGTCGACCTTGTCCGGCTCTTCTGTGAACAGTATGTTCTTTGAAAATGATTCCAAAGTCTGGAAATCAAGCTTTGAGACACCCCAATGGCTTGTGCCACCTCTTGTTGTGTCTGTCCAGCTTCCATCCTTCATATGGCCCTCCAAGCCATTGGTTCAGGTAAATCACGTTGTCGAGGCATCACTGTCCCTAAGGCAAGTCATTCACTAACTGAAAACTGGACTGGATTTAAAAACAGCAACAAAACATTCACCCCCACACCGTCCTTTCACATCAACAGTACAGACACTGCCCTCTGGTGTGGTACCGAGGTTATGTAACAACTTCAAACTCTTATTTACATTATCTTGGAGTAATAGAAAGTGATTGCATCTAATACTATTCCAAAAAACATAGTCTTAATAGGTTATTCTACAATATCCCCTAATTTTTTTGAGCAGTGTAGTATCCTGCTGGAGTTCGGAATTCCTAAAAAGTTAATTAGACTTATACGAATGTGTCTAAATGGCACAAAGAGTAGGGTGTGTGTAGGCAAACAGTTTTCGGACACTTTTAAAATCCAGAATTGGTTGAAGCAAGGAGATTCACTATCCCATCTACTATTTAATTTTGTACTGGAGCATGCTATTAAATCTTTAGTTGGCCGATAGCGAGGAGATACTAAAGGACAACACACACACAAACACACACACACACACACACACTATTGAGTAACACTAACAAATTATGACTGAAAGTAAATATCAATAAAACTAAATATATGATCACACGTACAAATTCATTATATAATGGAAATGGGCAGCTAATGACAAATGAGGAGAATTTTGAGGAAGTGGCTTAATTCAAATACCTAAGAACAATAATCACAAATAGGAATGAGATGCACAAAGAAATTAAACATAGACTCAATTCTGGAAATGCGTGCTATTATGCATTGCAGAGACTCTTGATGTCCCAACTCCTTTCAAAAAATGTTAAACTGAAAATATATAAAACTATTATTATACCAGTTATTCTATATGTGGGTGCGAAACATGGACTATTACTTTAAGGGAGGAAAGGAGATTACAAGTATTTGAGAATAAAGTACTTAAGAAAATTTTTGGACCAAAGAGAGATGAATAGAAAGGTGAATGGAGAAGACTACTTAACAATGAACTACATGGTCTTTATAGCAAGCCAGATATAATAAGAACAGTTAAGTCTCGTAGACTGCGATGGGCAGGACATGTTGCCCGTATGGGGAATGAGAGACTTGCATGGAAGCTTCTTGTAGGAAAGCCCGAGGAAAAACGCCCAGTTGGTAGACCAAGAATGAGGTGGGAGAATAACATTAACTATGATTTGAAGGAAGGAGATTATACAGGGAATGATTGGAAAGCATTAGCTCAGGATAGGGATGTATGGAGAGCTTATGTCCGCGCGGCCATGAACCTACGGGTTAGATAATGCCAGTGAGTAAGTAAGTAATGCTGCAGTAGGTGAAACATTAAATATCTTAATAAACGTGGTTATAGTTGGAAACAGTAATCTTAAGAATGTTTGACGTGTTATCTAATATTTCAGTTCCACCACGCTCCACTCTACCAGTAGATTATGAGCTAATCCCAGGTGTAGGGTACTACAAGCTTCACAAGGAACCACAGGACTGGCACACAGCTCGCGTGATATGCAACAAAGAAGGAGCACATTTAGCAATAATTAACTCTCATTTCGAATTATCAGTCATCAAGATGCTATACAACCGAGATCCCAAGTTGCATGATTTCTCATATGTTGGTATCTCCGATTTACAGAAACATAAAACATTTGTTACGATTTTTGGTAAGTATATATGTGCACAATAACGTGTATATCAATATATATAATCCTTATCTATTTCTTAAATAATTTTATAGAAAATCTATCAGTTTACTTAGAATGATAAATGCTGTTTCCTTTCTTATTTCTATATTATTTATAGCATCTTTACTCTACATTATACATGGCAACTTGTCTCTTTTTTCTTTCTCTATAAATAACTAAAAATTGTGATTGATTTTATAATGAAGTAATATTACTGCTTTGCAATCATTCTTTTAATTAATATATAACTATGGGCAGAGGCTAATTGGGATTTCCGGATGAATGACCTGATCAAAATCCTGATGAAACTGATATTTAATCTCTAAAATGCATTTCGGTGAAGTCCAAATCCACTCTCCGCACCAACAATTTGGATCCCACCGGGACCTTCCTAAGATTTTAAGAATAAAAGTGAGAGTGGAGTGTGGAAAGAAACTATTCCTAGTAAAGCTGCATACATTACCATGACGAGTCTTTCCATTAGACGTATATTTGCATGCCATTTAGATGTCCGGGAGGAGAGAATTGCGGAAGGAGAAATCATGCAGACAAAACAACAGAAGGAAAGGTGACTAAGGATTGGAGCCTTGAATGTGAGAACTCTTCTGCAAGCCGGGAAGCTGGAAAATTTGAAGGAAGAATTGAGAAGGAACAGAGATGGAGTGAAGTGGGAACAAATGTGTTGAAATAGTGATTGATGAATTTATAAAGTTCTATTCCAGTAGTGAATCTAACGAAAATCATGGTGTCGGTGTAGTATTAAGACCACGCGTGAAAAAAGTGATGAGGTGCGTTCGTTATGTGGATAATCAAATAATAATGGTGCGTTTATATGGCAAAAAAGTGGACTTGGTGTTAGTGCAAATTTAATTCGCCGTGGTGGGTTAGCAGATGAAGAACTGGAGGAAAAACCTGACAAGATAGAAAGGATCGTTGAGAGGGAGACGAAGGGGGCATGTGTTATCCCAATGGGAAACTGGCATTCTGTAGTTGGAGAAGGACAATATGGAATTAATGTTGGAAGACATGGATTAGGAAAAAGGAATGAGAGAGGTGACTCATTGGTGAATTTCTGTAAAATGAATTAAATGATAATTTGAAATACAATGTTTCAACAGCATAAAAGAAGAAGATACACATGGATGGATAGTAGGGTCGGCTGAAAAAAACTCATTTATTTCGAAGTTGTAATAGCTCAGAAAAGATGCGAATTATATAGGCAAAAATATTTTAAAATATTAAAATCGGTTGACATCTACACTTATGTACAATTTGAGAGTATTATTTGCTTTCGTCAACCGCCTCGAATGTGATAAGTGGCCAGAATCTCGTACAGCCAAATCTTCTTTAGAGTTTCATGATTTTATTGCCTTTCAAATATCAAGTAGGTATTGCTGATCTTTGCTAAGCACGTTTATGTCTATCTGTGGGATCAGACAATCAATATTCTGGAAGGTATTTATCAAATACCAACAATGCGTAAAAATGTAACTTTTTCATTATTTTGGCACACAATATTTTTAGGTTCTATTTGAAGACGTTACAAACTATTACATTACGAAAACATCCAATTCAAAAATTAAAGAAATAATCGCAAAAATTGCTTCTTTTTTTCATATTTTGTCAAACGTTAGTGCCTTTGCGCAACCGAAAGATGTCAACCGATTTTGATTTTTTTTTGTCTATATAATTCGCAACTTTTCCGCGATATTACAACTTCGAAATAGAAAAATGAGTTTTTTTGGCCCACTTTAATGGATAAGCCCTATGGACAACAAGCAATACCAGATCGACTACATACTGATATACAAAATATTTCGAAATTGCTTGAGAAATGTGAAGACCTTACCGGGAGCGGATATCAAATCAGACCATGTCTTACTAATTGGCGGAGTAGATATTTTTTCCCGAAGAAGACAAGATGATGACAGGCAACAAAGGGTTTGTCTTGGAGAAACTTAAAATTAGAGACAAAATGAGACATTTCCAAGAAAATTTTCAAGAGAAATCGTCTAAATTAGAAACCCCGTTGGCAATAACAACGAATACTGGAGTCATTTGAAACTTTCTACACAGACAGCTACAGATGAAACAATAGTATACAAAATGAGCAAGAATACCTAGAAACTTAAGGTCACATAAAAAAATTGAGAATTTCGAAGAATGAACATACTGGGAAAATAGCAATACAGAAGAAGTCAAAAGAAACTCGCGAAACTAAACAACAAACATAGACGAGAAACTAATCAGGCAAAAGAAAATAGATAAGGCAGATATGTGAAGCACTAGAGAATGTGGAGACGAAAGGAAAATATGATTTAATGTAGCAGGAAGTTAAATGTTTGGACTCTGGAAAGAAGAGCAGAAAAACTATGTGGCTGATTGAGAACGAAAATAATACATAAATAAAAGAGAAATAGGGGTTTTGAATACGTGGGAGAAACATATAGAAGAGCTATATGAACTAAGAAATCGTCCCGCTAACTTGGATATAGATAATTAAATAGACTTATCAGAAGATGAAAACGGATTTTCAAATCTGAAAGAAGAAATTAAACCAGCAATTACAAAAATGAAAAATTGGAAAGCAACAGCAGTAGATGGAATCCCCATTGAATTGGTTAAATGCTTGGGTTAAGGAAATCAAGAAATTATCTTTTTATGCAACAAGGTACAAATGAAGGAAGTGAAAGGCCCGAAGAATTGACAGACAGTATTAATACTAATAACGAAAGAAAATAATCCGAAGATATGTAAAGAGTATAGAACTATCAGCTTGATATCACACTCTGCAAAGATTCACCTCCGAATACTGAATCGACATCTACTTTCTACGATGGAGAGCGAATTGGAAGAAGAACAGTTTGGCTTCAGGAAGGGAAAGAATACGAGAGATGCAATTGGCTTGATACGAACAATAGGAGAAATATATATATATATATAGAAAAAATAAAGAAGTTTATGCAGTATTTGTTGATCTGGAAAAGGCCTTTGACAGAGTGAATTGGAATAAACTCATGAGGATCTTGAAGAAAACTGGCGTGATCTGGAAGGAGACGAGGCTCATAAGTAATCTCTATGTGAAACAGTGAATAAATGTGAAGATAGGAGAAGAAACATTTCAGAGGGAAGAAAAATTGGAAGGAGGATACGGCAAGGATGTCCTCTATCGCCTATTCATTTTCAACATCGACCTGGAAGACTTAATAAAGACTTGCTTCAGGAATAAGGGAGGCGTAAACATGAGAGAAAGAGGAATTAAATGAATAAGATTTGCTGACGGTTACACTTTATTATAAGAAGATGGAATGTCGTTGAGCGACATGCTGATGGAGGTAAACGACATATTAGGATTATGGGATGAAGATAAATATTAATAAGACGAAGGTCTTGATTATAGGAAGGAAACCAAGGATGACAGACATGGATTAAAATAAGGCCATTGAGCATGTAGAGAGCTTCAAATACTTGGTTTGTATTATCAGTAGTAACTGAATTGCTATCAACAAATAAAGCAGAGGTTAGCAACAGCAAAATAAGCTAGCAACAAGAAGATAATCACTTTCTGCGGACCTTTGGCAAACGAATTACAGAAGAAGCTAGTGATGTGCTTTGTGTAGAGTGTAGCATTGTATAGTGAATATATTTGGACATTACGACGGAATCAGGAAGAGCGACTGGAAGCTTTTGAGGTGTGGTTATGAAAAAGGATGGAACGTATAAAATGGACAGACAAAATAAAAAATAAAGATGTGCTAGATAGAGTGGATGAAGGAAGTACAATGCTGGAAATCATAAAAAAGAGGAAATGGAATTGTATTGGCCAATGGCTAAGACGAATGTGCCAGTTAACGAATGTCCTATAAGGAATGAACGGATAAAAGGTTATAGGCAGAAAAATACATCAAGTGATAGACAATATTAAAATAAATGTTTGTATGCGGATACAAAAAGCAAAGCTGTTAATGAAAGAGCAGAAAATGCTGAGTTTGGAGTGATAGACCTACTCTAGATCAGAACATTGTATGTATGCGCATGTGCGAAAGTACATACGCACGTGCGCATACATACAATGTTCTGATCTACAGTAGGTCTATCACTCCAAACTCAGCATATTCTGCGCAATGTGCGTACGTACGTATGTATATATATATATATATATATATATATATTATATATATATACATATATAACAAGTTTAGGCGGAAGATTAAACATTTAATAAATACTTTTATCACAAATTATATACACTCAATCTCCATAACATATAACCTTCATGTTATTTTGTAAAACTATAAATAATTTTATTAATTAAATAAAAATAGAACTTAGTTTCATTTGATTTTCATATTTATTAAGATATAATTCAGTGACTGCTGTTTCGGTACACTGTACCTTCTGACATGTTAACAAATTAAGGTATATGATAATAAATATGAAAATCAAATAAAACTAAGTTTAATTTTTTTAAATTAATAGATATGGTGTTTCATCAAGTAAACACCAACTCAATTGATTATTAAATAATATTGATACTTGATTATTCATGTAACAAAAAAAATCAAAGTTTCCAAATCATTTAGAATACGGATAAAGAATTCAAAACTTACTTCCAAGAATATTATCATTTTCAAAATTAATGTTACCTTTTTTCTCAAACTCCGTTAACAACAAAATTTTAAATGTATTTGTCAAAATTCGACTGAAGAGATCATATTACGTGTAACTAACTAACTCACTGGCACTATCGAACTTGGAGGTTCATGGCCTCGCGGACATAAGCTCTCATATTACATATAAGATAATTTAATTCAGTCGATGTATTTAGGAGACAAAATTAATACGATCATTAATTCAAAATAAAAGTAAGGTTAATATTTTCGAGGATTGTGTATGTATAACGTTGGTTGTGTTTTTTGATTATTTTTTTATAAAAATTTCACTAATTTTATTTCAATCCTAATATAAAATAAGTAGGCTATATTATTATTAAATGAATCAAATGAAAAAATACATTTATTTATTTTCAATCATACTATAAAATATGCAATATTATTAAATGAATTATATGATACAATTCAAACTGAAAATATACTTTCGAGATCGAACAAAAAACCTACAGGAATATGAAATGCTATCGATTGAATATTGTAAACAAGTACAGGTTCCAAATTGTACCGGATCGCTCAGGGTAGGCACTAAGATCTCAGGGTTTATATTTTTTATATAAGCAGAAATAATTTAAATTTACCACTCAAATTTTAACGAGTGTTAAACTATTTATTAATAGAAAAATACAATTGCCATTATTACACTTATTATTTTTATCTAAGAGTGGAGTCGATTAACCTATTCTGAAGTCCACGTGCGTAATTCAAAATATCAAAGTCCAAATTTTAGAAGAGTAATTTTTTCTAAGTCCTAAATCACTTTAAATTTCGGAAGTTCGCGGACGATTCCAAATTGAACTGTACAGGAGATCGCGGTCTGTAGATCTGCGTATGTTATAATACAGAATAGACAGTAAGCGAGAGTTAGCAAATTTTGATATGCGTTTTCGCTTAAAAAGACGATGGCTCCTCCTAGTTCATCCATTCCACTCGATACAATTTGAATACACATATGTTACAGTAAATCTTATTCGTTAGTTATGTGTTCCCTTAGAGGGGGGTTTACGCCCAGGGATTTCCTGAAATGTAAGTTTGTTCAACACAGCTATGAATATTTTAATTATTTACACCTGTCATTCTTTTATGTGTAAATGTTATCCTTATTTCTTGTGTTACTGGGCTGAGGCGTTAATTAACTTTTTTTGAGAACTGTGTTATAATTGCTTTTTTTATATTGTTAATAGGTAACTATGTTTTCAGTTTCTTTCAAATTTGTAAACTGTCATATCAAGTAACTATGTTATCTTTTCTTCAGGGGGAATGAACAGTTCTTGTTACCTGTATGATCAATCTACATAGTTTTTATTATAACAATACCCTTTGTGTTCATATATTTGGTTGTTACCTGTGTAATCAAGCGAGAGAGTTTTAATATTATAACAATACCCTTTTTTATTCCATTCATATATTTTTTTTATTATTTATGTAGTCAGGTAGCATTTTAACAACACCTCTTTATTCTAGTCATGTATTGGCATTTCACTGGGCCAGTACTACTAATTCTGCACATATGTATTTTATAACAATATTACTGAGATAAATATTTTTGGTTAATGATTAATTAATTAAGTAATTAATTGAATTAAAAATGTAATATAATTTCCTTAATCGCTGTAATTTTCTGATTCTAATGATATAATACATGATTATCTTATAGAATATTTGATTACATTATCAGTACATCTTAGTTTTGGGCCTAAGTGTATTCTCTGAGCCTATAAATTCCCGGTACAAAATGAACTAAATAAAACAAATTTAACTTTTAAGAAACGGGCCTTATTACATGTAATATGAGTTAGGAACTAGTATTTAAAAATTAGGTTCATTTGAATATTTACTTACTTGTCAGATTATTTAGGTTATATTTCAGTCATCCAACTCTGCAGGCGCCTGGTTTCCTATCATCAACGCTTGTGTAAGGCTGCCAGATAAGCAGATATGTAATACTTATGCCCTTCATAACGAATCTCAAATATTTTTGACAGAAGAGTGAAACTCGACCCTATAACATTTAATAGAGTCTGAATTCATAACTCTGTACTGTTATTGTTTCTTTTCCAGATGAACCACTGAATGCTACAGGATACACAAATTGGGCTCCCGATCAGCCAAATTACGACGGTAATTGTGTTGTAGTTAAAAGAGATGGGCAACTTTTCGACACACAATGCAACGGCCGTTTTCCTTTCTTTTGTGAACAAACACTTGGAAAATGATTTTTTTTTCACTGGCATTTATTGGACATAGTTCCTTGAAAGTAAATATTGTGAGGCTGTACAGTTGTATATAAACAGTGACAAATATATAGATTTTAAGGTTTGTTTATACAACATGGAACTAGTTACTTTAATCTGTTATTGTTGCTAACCCTCTCCTTCCATAGATACAGTGCATCTGACGCACGTGGTCATGAAGGTCGCCCGCACGCTACCCTTGCTCTTGCAAATTAATTGTTAAAACCTAAGTATACATTACACTATACACATTTTGGTATAACAGAAAATGTTGTAGGAGTTGACAATTTTCTCTTACGCATGTTTCACGCTTTCTCAAGAAATTCCCATTCACATCATATAGTTCATCTACTATAAAAAATTATTCTTGCGCACGGCGTAATACAGAACGGGAAGGGATGAGATGAAACTCATATTATTAAAGGTCTGTAATATACGTCAATGTCACTTAACATACCATCATAAGAGTAGATTAAATTAAATGAAACAAAATGGACGAGATGAGTATGGAGAAATGGTGTCAAATTTTCGAACGTGAAAACAGAGAACCGGTAAGACCCAACTCTAACTTCCTTTCGTCCACCAGGAACCCCATATGGATTCACCAAGACGATAACTCGTGTCCCAGAAGTGGAGTGCGAGTGAAATGGATCTAATTATTTTTGTAACTTTTATTTTATTTGTTTTGGCGTTAAGGGATTAGTTTTTGTATTCATTTTTTTGTTTTCCCCATAAATAATAATCGTAAATTATGTGATTTGAATATTCGGCACGCCATAAATTCTTGCTTATAATTATGTCACCTCTTATTTGGCGCACTTGGGTTACAAAAGATATTAAAGACAAAATAGGAGAAAATCAAAATAGATTCATACCGGGAAGGTCATGTGTTGACAATACATTTGTAATTCAACAGTTAATTGAAAAACGGACTGCAGTTGGAGAAGAAACCCACTTGACAATGATAGATTTAGAGAAAGCTTATGAATCAATCCCGAGGAACAAATTATGGGAAGTATTAGAGAAATACAATATTGATAGAAACCTAATAGAAATTATTAAACAAATTTATAAAGATAGCTCGGCTTACGTTAAAATTGCAAATATAATATCTAATCCTATAAAAACCACAAAGGGATTGAAACAAGGGTGCAGCCTATCACCAATTATATTTAATATTTATGTAGAATTTATATTAATGAAATGGAAACAAAGTTGCAAAGGTATAAGTATCCCAATAGGCAACAGATATTGCTGACATTACAATGCGCTTTAGCGCAAGACAAATTTAATACGGAATTCACGATAAAAAGTTTGGAAAATACACATCAATTATGGGGTCTCACAGTAAATTTACAAAAAAAAACAATATATTTAGCAATTAATAGCAAAGAAAGAGATAATTTAATATTGGATGAAGGAATCCAAATAAAGCAAGTGAAACAAAGGAAATATTTGGGAATAATATTATTGACTATTTAACTCATGCCCCAAATGGGAGTCAATGACCAATCACGTTTCAATGATTTCTGTATTACAACCAATCAGAGACGTGTTTCACGAAATAATTATCAACGTTAGGATTATCATATATTAAGCAAAGCTCCTCCTTTTTAATATTCTGAACAGGTCTGACCGTTATTTTGCAGTGACTGAGCCTATAACAAATACGGCTACCAGATTGTATATAATAGTGCTTACATGTCAACATTTGTAGCAATTGATTATACCACCAAAAAAAGAAACCACTGTTTGCACTTTCTTAAATGTATACGACATCAAAATGAATTAATATACAGATTGATGTGTTTCATTTTTTCTCCACTAGAGAGCATTCTTACAATATTGCGTTCCTTTGGCAATAAATAGTATGATCTGGTTGCAGTGATAAACAAAAGAAGCAGTAGAATCGTATGCTCCCTATCGTTTCTCATTAGTTTTCAAACATCACCGTTTACTTTAAAATATAAAAAAAAAATTACCTTTTTAAATAACTGTAGTTAAATAATGATTTGTGAGTAAACAGCTTTATTTTATTCGTTAAATAGTCCTAACAAATGCCACTCTTGATTTCCAAATTCTCTAGATAAATTCACTCCTCACTTCGTGAGTCGTGAATTTATCGATAATTTGGAAATCACTCGTGGCATTACTTCTGATATGTTGGAATTTATAGGCAAAGAGAACATAAAACGTAGAATTGAACTGAGTAGCAAAATTATATCATCGTTAAATTCCATATGTTGGAGTATAGCCTATTTGGAAATACCCAAAAAAATATCTTGGTAAAACATTGGTGGAATCGTTTGTAATATATGGAAATTGACATATGGACAGTCAACACGAACTACAAGAAGAGAACCAATATCTCTATAAATGGATTATTTACGCAGAAGTTTCCAGGAAGTCCAAATTAGAACATGCCGACTTACTTACTTACTCACTGGCACTATCGAGCCCTTTAGGTTCATTGCCGCTCGGACATAATCTCTCCATTCATACCGATCCTGATGCTAATGCTTTCCAATCATTCCCTGTAAAATCTAACTTCCTTCAAATCATAGTTAACGTGTGCCCCTCCCCCCACCTGTCTTCTTTGTCTACCAACTGGGCGTTTTCCCTCTGGCTTTCCTACAAGAAGCTTCCATGCATGTCTTTCAATCCCCTTACGCGCAACATGTCCTGCCCAACGCAGCCTACGAGACTTAATTGTTCTCATTATATATGGCTTCTTATAAAGACCATGTAGTTCATTGTTATGATTAGAACATGTCACAAATAAGGAAATTATAAACATAATGGAAGCAGGAGAAAGCATAATTGAAAGAATTGAGAAGAAGGAATTAAACTGGTAGGATATGTTTTAAAAATGGAAGATGAGCGATGGTCGAGGCAACTATATCAATGGCACCCAACCAGAAAGAAGGAAAGTGGGAGACCAAAATTAACATGGAAGAAGAACATGAAGACAGTAATGCAAGCAAGAAGGCTAAGAATTGAAGATGCCCAAGATCATAGGCTTTAGAGGTTTGGCACGGGAAGACGGCAGCAGCTGTAAAAACCCGAAGATAGATAGATAGGGTTATGGATTCATCTGCAGTATAAGTTGTCCCGTTATCTTATAGCAAATACACCGTGATATAGAAAAGCAGAGGTGCGGTATGCTATTTTTATACTGGCTATACAATTTTTGTACAGCCTTTCTATCAAGAAACAATAAATGTCAGTTATATTTGTGGCAATTCATTCATCCAGCCTCCTGTGTAAATCTAAATAAATCCCTATCGGCAATAATAACCAGATGATATTATAACATCATTAAATGAAGCAGTTACTGGACTTAGGTCATATTTATATTCAAATTGATCAGGGAAGAGAGTGGAACCTGATTATGTAAGAGCAAAGGCCGTATAAAATGATCCAAAGAAGTCAGCATCAATGTAATCAAATTATTAGTTATTAAAGAATACTGACAACTCAGGTAATGTAAACCTTTCTTTTGTGAAGACGGAAGTGGCTGACACATGATAATAACTTACTAATGACAATGATCCTTTGCTCGACAGATTGAGTAGAGATATCTTCTAAGCCTCCAGTTAACTGATTTAGCGTGATAACCATAACCCATTAGCTAATGTACAAGCGGGGGTTTTACCCTGACACAAACATCGTTAGCAAAAAGTGTGGGAACATGGCAAGTTTCTAGCGTCGGAAGCCTAGGAAAAAACCCAAGCCTAAGAAGAAAAAACCCAAGCCTAGCTAATGTTTGTGACTAGACTGTACGTGAAGCCAGCACGGGGAAAAAAGGTCCAACCTCTAAAGGCGTAAATCGCCAATAATAAATTTGTAACACCCCCGGGATCAAAATAGGAGGGCGCATTAACCAATTATATGTTTCGTTATATGTGCCTAAGCACAGACCTTAGGTCCACGTGATCGAGGTAGTGGGAGTAACTAATTTACCTATAGGCGAGAGAGGCTTCTCCTCGTCACTTACTTCTCGTGTATAATTTCATCAAGTCACTTCAAAACACTACGTTCTAAAAAGTTGGATAAATTCACTTCATATATATATACAATTACTTGCAGTTTATAAAAGTCAAGAATAAACTACTTTTACCAGATATTCTTTGTACATTAATTCTGCCCGACGAAGTCCTCGTGGAATCCCGAGATAAGAACCTCAACTCTACCGAATACCAACCGAGCAACCTAAGTTCTCACACATGGAGAACTCCTTCAGTATTCCTAGTGTCACTAAATCCAATCTTTACCTCTTGGCCCAACAATAAACCCCTCTCCATATTGGCTCCCTAACGTGCGGGCAGAATAGGTCGTAAAGTAACACACGAATAGAAATCAACGGCAGAACGACTAAGTCCCACGACCACGAGGCAACCAGGACAGAGAAGATGATGGCAACAAGCAGACAGACAGCAACTGAAGGAAGGAAGCAGTAAGTGACACAACAACAGAATAAGCATTTTTTTTACTTTTTACCTATATAAGAAATCAAAATATTACAGTGATTTAACGGAGAATATATCTGTGTGTATTTATGTTGTTAAGAAGTAGGAATAGAAAGAGGCAGGCAAATAAAGATAAAAAAATGGATAGGAAACACGAAGAGATTAGGGAGAAGGCTTGTGGGCAACTGATTGAAGGAGAGAACGAAATCGTAAGGATGGGAGAGGACAACGAAGATGGCAGAGAGAACTTAGAGCAGAGCACAGGGGAAAGTAATGAAAACAACGCAAGAGTAGAAGCTAGAGGGGAAGTAGAGGACAAGGGAAATCCAAGCACCGACACCATGAAATACATGGAAATGCTAATGTCGAGAATAGAGGAGATGGATAGAAGTAGGAAAATGGATTTAGAGACGATAGATAGAAGTAGGAAAATGGATTTAGAGACGATAGATAGAAATAGGAAAATGGATTTAGAGGCAATGCAGAGGAATATGAAACGGGAATTTGAAACTTGGAGAGGACAGATGGAGATAAGCAGGGAAAAGGATGTATTTACGTTGAAAGAAACATTAAGGGATGAGATGAGAAAAGATAGAGAGATGCTAGAAGCGAAAATAAATGAATCGTCAGCGTGTGTAGAACTAAAGATAAATAAAATGGAACAAAAACTTATTAAAGACTCAGAGAAAACAGAAAACAGGGTAATAAGTCAAATGAGAACAGAGATGAACAATAGTATAATAACGTTACAAACTAACTTAGGGGAGAAACAGGAGGAATTACAAGGGGAAATAAAACGAGTCGACAAGAATGTGCTCTGTAGTGTAGAGAACTCGGACAAAAGGGTAAATTATATGTGTCTATTTGTACAAAAGCCAGCCCACGAACAAGAAACACTAAAGCCCCAAGTAGCTCAGAAAATTGCAGAGCAGGATAAACGCTCTGAATTGATCGAAATGATAGTAGAGCCTAGATTTAATGAGTTAGGCACTAATATAGAACAGAAAGTGACTAACGAAACCAGCAAACTAAATGATGAAATAAGTGTCATCACAAAGAACATAAATAGTAGAGGTCAAAAGGATAGGAGCCCCGAAAATGAATCATACGCGTCGGAGAGTGTTTCTTGGACGACGGCTAATCACAAAACATATGCACGTATAGAGATACTAGGGAACCCAGAGATCGCTAGTAATTCTGTGGCGCATACTAACATAGATGATAGAAGTAAGAATCATTTGAAAAATTTTGACAAAAGTCTAGTCATCATATGTGAATCTAAGGATAAGATTGAGGCTGTAAAGACCCGATAAATTACCATGCGAGTGTTCAGAGTTTGTTTGCGTGTGGGCGTAGTATCGCAAAACATGTATATAATAATAGTACAGGAGGCCTTTGCGAGTTAACAGACTGTGAAATTAGACACTAATAGTATTAAGGGTAGATAGACGGACAGTGAAAATGACACTCGAAAAATAGGAGGGAGAGATTTTAACACGTAAGAATGACAACGGAATGGATATATTACGTATGTGTGTATGTCTTGCATTGTACTATATTGTATTGTGTGCACAGGTAGACACTACTGTGATTTTAGGTATGAGATAAAGGTCAATGTAAACGCTGAAATTATGCAGTACCCAGGTAAGGAAGTGGTTATATACCGACAAAATTTTGATATAACATACAAAAGGTACAAACATATAAGCTCTACATAATCCCCAAACGAAAAAAAAAAAAAAAACAAGACCTGATAAATTATACTTAAATGCATGAACCAGTTTTCACGGGATTCGAACTCAATACTAGCTGAGATTAGGACATAAATGAAAAGTATTAGTGAAAAAAAAAATAAATAAGTGTTGTATGGTAAAGTACCAAATATAATCAGTAATTAAAATAAATAACACTAATAAAGTGATTAAATAGGCCTAGATGAAAACGCTAATCGCGAGAGGAAAGGGCAAAATGACTGCGAAAAAAAATAAAGTGAAATGTCAATTTAGATATTAATCATGATAATACCCCCATATTGATGAATATGATATAATTAATTGAATTAGGGTGAATACATAACACATGCATGTCCACTTTCAGCTAAGATTGAGGGTGATTAATAAATTGTTGATTTGAACTTATCGATAGAGAATGGATCTATATTTTTAAATGTTTTAACCCAATCGCTCGAGCAGGAAGCTGCAGTATCTACTTAATCCAGTAAATGTTAAAATGAGCCCAGATAGGCCATTGTCATTGTTTAATACATATAGGTAATTGAAGAAACTTGTACAACAATCTGAATACGAATAATATCATGATGATTATGATTCTTTTGTCTAAAATAACAATCAGACAGCGTAAATATAGGAGCTAATGAGACAGGGTGAAGCTCAATGCACCTTAATTGAAAGGCCGAGTGACGGTGTGAACCTATAAAGCGTGAGGAATTTATTTGTTGATTATATTTACAGAATTTAATTTGTAGACGTGGGCCGAAGCGGCACGTCACTGTGTTTGTATAACACGTGCTATTTTGTTGAAAATATTTGAGGGCAAGGGATCCCGTATTATCTAATAATGAGATGAGATGAAGTCATGGTCGCTGGTGAAAGCGAATGTGACAATTTGTGCGAATTTGTATTCGATGTTAATAATGAGATGAGATGAGGTCATGATCGCTGATGGAAGCGAATGTGACAATTTGTGCGAATTTGTATTCGATGTTAATAATGAGATGAGATGAAGTCATGGTCGCTGGTGGAAGCGAATGTGACATACTATACGATTCTGCATTCGAAGGAAATGATTTTGCACGCTTAAGAAAATAACGTCGTTTGGCTGAGCAATGATATAGCCAGCTATGCTTTGGCAAAGTAAATGGGCCGAAATATGTTGAGAATAAAATATTAAGAATCATGAATATTTCATGGATTAATAATCATGATGAATTCGTATGTATGCAATACCTATGGGGAAAAAATGATATCAGGGGGTAATACTATCAATAATAATTGTTTATAACGATAGCACAGCTGCTTAAACGCGATATTTAGTATTTTGGTCGCAAAGATATAGATCCATGTAAATAAGTCTTATTGACTCAATTTAAATTAAATTTAGCAAAACTGAAGTATTATTCGACATATGGTTTGAAGTAGACAAAACTGGTTCATCGCAAATGAATTCCCAAGCTGTAGACGCACATTATAATGTAGGTAGATATTAAGGTGTAGACGAAATTGTAAATAAACAGTTACACATGAAGAAACAATCTATGCTATACTGGTATTCAACTAAATAGTTTTGAATGGTAATTGTATAAGCATGAATGGTTTGAGTAGACCACCAAATATATTAAGGGTGTATCTTTTTTTTTTCTTAATGAATATTTATGTATGTCTATATTGCAGAAAGTGAGTCTATTTAACCTCAAAGAACGATCCCAGGTAAAAGGGATACATATCAGTGTTTACAATCTGAACATAATTGACGTGCTGGCAACACTCTCAGGGTTAACGTGCTCTAACCAAAATATTATAGCCATTTTTTCTTTAAAGGCCACTATAGCTATGATACTAGCATTATATTACGCGAGAGGATTATAAACAAATAAAAAAATCCCTTGATTTTTCCATTTGTTTATAGGGCATTTGTGGCAATTCATTCATCCAGCCTCCTGTGTAAATCTAAATAAATCCCTATCGGCAATAATAACCAGATGATATTATAACATCATTAAATGAAGCAGTTACTGGACTTAGGTCATATTTATATTCAAATTGATCAGGGAAGAGAGTGGAACTGATTATGTAAGAGCAAAGGCCGTATAAAATGATCCAAAGAAGTCAGCATCAATGTAATCAAATTATTAGTTATTAAAGAATACTGACAACTCAGGTAATGTAAACCTTTCTTTTGTGAAGACGGAAGTGGCTGACACATGATAATAACTTACTAATGACAATGATCCTTTGCTCGACAGATTGAGTAGAGATATCTTCTAAGCCTCCAGTTAACTGATTTAGCGTGATAACCATAACCCATTAGCTAATGTACAAGCGGGGGTTTTACCCTGACACAAACATCGTTAGCAAAAAGTGTGGGAACATGGCAAGTTTCTAGCGTCGGAAGCCTAGGAAAAAACCCAAGCCTAAGAAGAAAAAACCCAAGCCTAGCTAATGTTTGTGACTAGACTGTACGTGAAGCCAGCACGGGGAAAAAAGGTCCAACCTCTAAAGGCGTAAATCGCCAATAATAAATTTGTAAACACCCCCGGGATCAAAATAGGAGGGCGCATTAACCAATTATATGTTTCGTTATATGTGCCTAAGCACAGACCTTAGGTCCACGTGATCGAGGTAGTGGGAGTAACTAATTTACCTATAGGCGAGAGAGGCTTCTCCTCGTCACTTACTTCTCGTGTATAATTTCATCAAGTCACTTCAAAACACTACGTTCTAAAAAGTTGGATAAATTCACTTCATATATATACAATTACTTGCAGTTTATAAAAGTCAAGAATAAACTACTTTTACCAGATATTCTTTGTACATTAATTCTGCCCGACGAAGTCCTCGTGGAATCCCGAGATAAGAACCTCAACTCTACCGAATACCAACCGAGCAACCTAAGTTCTCATACATGGAGAACTCCTTCAGTATTCCTAGTGTCACTAAATCCAATCGTTACCTCATGGCCCAACAATAAACCCTTCTCCATATTAGACTTATTATGGGACCTATATGTGATGACCAACGGTATTTCTAAATTATGACAACTTCTGAGTAAAAAAATGTTCTTGCCTTTATTTTATGACTGCAGTTGAAGTGTGCAATAAAAGGTTACAATTGTATTTCTAGTAATATTTCATAAATTATTTATGGGCTACTGCAATTAAATGTCTTTGTTATTGTCTGTTTTGAAAAAGTAACTATTTATAAGACCGTTATTAGGCTTAATGTATACCTGTGAGAAAAAAAGATCAGCACACCGTCCATCATCTTTACGAATATTTGAATGCAAACATTTTTAAATTATTTTTTCCATCGAAGACCCTCATACAAAGCATTAAAATATAAAACAGTCAAAAATAACTTAACAATGCGAATGCAATAATTTGTCATTAGACTCTTTATTAACAATGTACATGCTTATTAAACTATTAATAAATAATATTACATAATAATATACTAACAATAGCTGCTGCACTATACCTTATTCTTCTTCGCGGCAACGGGAATGTCCTTCAAACTGGGAATAAATCCCTCCTTATACTATGCGTGCAATTCTTCTCGATCAAAATTGTCAATTTCAGTTTTTGTGCTTTCGCGAATTCCCTTCTTAACGGGGCTTCCTAAAATTCCATTTGATCGTTTTACCATGTAAAATATTTCCTATTAGACTCCTTGATAATCCAGTGACTTCCGTTGTTCTTTCCCACATATTCGATACAGAAATTAGCGGCCCAACATATTTAGCGTCTTCGTATTGACTTTCGAAATACGCATGGATACGAAACATTAATTCCTTTTATCCGCATGCAACTCTTTGCCCCTGCCCCAAGCAAACAAACATTGAGAATTAAAGAAAACAAATGAAATCACTGCAATTAGCATGTCCAATTTAGCACACTTTATAGCCTACATATAGGCCCTACCTGTATTTAATAAACAAAAACTTTAATATAGGAAATTACTAAAATGCAACCTAACGGTTCAAAAACATCTGATCAACATGTGAAAGATTGTCCATAGTTTGGATTCATTCTGTAAAATAATACAATTACTTAAATACTCTTCGGTTTAAGATTATTGATTACAAGGGTGTGCATCCCCGTTTCTAGCTATTCAAGACGAAAAAAATTGTTTTATGAAGGAACGTTCACTAATGCTCAATTAAACAGTGATAAAAAAAGTTATGGGATACTTCAACCATTTCAAATATCTATAGAACAATGTGGTATACGAAACGTTTATCGTATTCTAACAACACATTCTGAACGAGTCGAAAGTTTATAAAAAGTGTAAGCACTAATCTATTCTTCAGCAACAGATTGTACATTACACACTATATTAGTGTTTATTGGCAAAAAATAATTCATATAAAATAAAATATAAGATAGGTTCCTTATAACATCCACCCAACATCCCTATTCAACCTGTAAAAATTCTTCTATGGAAGTCGTTTCCATTCTCTAAAAGTTTTTGTTAAGGTAGGGAAATTATCGGAAAGAATTAAATTTATCCTGACAGCAAAATATAGTTAATTTCCAATACATGGAAGAAGATTTCATAAAGGCGGATTAAATCTAAAAATATAAACTACCACTACTATGCAATTACATTGGCATATGTTATTTATTATTCAAATACAACTATGCTTTTCTTTGCGCCATATGGTGTCGCACAATAAGAGTATATATAGCTGAAGCAAATTTCTTGTTGCTCAAGATCCCGGAATTAGCTCGAGTAATTTGCTTCAATAATTGGCATCCTATAAGGTAAGACAATTTAATTCAATACTTATTAAAACAACGTATATATAACAGTACATTGGTTGATTAGTTTTTTTTTTGGGAAAACAGGCTATTCCAAATATATGGAAAGAACCTATTATCGTACCAATATATCAAAAAGAGGTGAAACTAATTTCAACAACTACAACAGCATTTCAAATTCATATAGAATTCCAATGAATTTAAAAATATTCAGAGTAACTGTCTATACTGGCAACATAATAGGGACCACCAATGTTGATTTAGAATAAATAGATCTATGAAATATATCAGAATTATAGCGCAAGACATATTTTACAACAGATCTGTGAATGCAATGGCACTGCGCGTCAAATAGGCCTATAGTAGACTTCAAAAAGGCATACAATTCGATTAAGAGGGAAAATTTTATATAGTATCCTGCTGGAGTTAGGAATTCCTGAAATGTTTAGATTCATTCGAATCTGTCTAAATGGCACGAATAATAGGGCGCGTGTAGGCATACAGTTTTCAGATACTTTTGAAATTCACAATGCGTTATAGCAAGGAGATGCACTATCTCCACTACTATTCAATTTTGTAATAGAACATCCTGAAAAATCTCTAGAGAATGACAACCTACAACTCAACGGTATTAATAAACTGTTAGTTTATACTGATGATGTAGTATTATTAGGCCTTAGCAACGAGGGATATTTTGAGGAGGTAGCTGAATTCAAATACCTAGGAACAATATTCACAAATAGGAATGACAGGCACAAAGTAATTAAACATAGTCTCAATTCTGGAAATGCGTGTTATGTATTACAGACTCTTGACTTCCCAAGACCTTTCAAAAAAGGTTAAACTGAATATACATAAAACTGTTATTCTACAACTTATATTGTACGGATGCGAAACATGGATTATTATTTTAAGGGAGGAAAGGAGATTACGAGTATTTGAGAATAAAGTTCTTAGGAAAATTTGTTGACCAAAGAGAGATGAAAAAACAGGTGAATGGAGAAGACCATGTAACAGTGAACATCATGGTCTTTATCGGATGCCAGATAAAATAAGAACAGTTAAGTCTCGTAGACTGTCATGGGTAGGACATATGGTATGAATGGCGAATGAAAGACTGCATGCAAGCTTCTTGTAGGAAAACCAGAGGGAAAATACGCAGTTGGTACATCAAGAATGAGGTTGTAGAATAACATTAACCGTGATTTGAGGGAAGTAGATTATACAGGGGATTATCGGAAAAATTTAGCTCAGGATAGGGATGTGTGAAGAGCTTATGTCCGCGTGGCCATGAACCTACGAGTTCGATAGTGCCAGTGAGTTAGTTATAGCGATGAGATAATGATTCTATTGAGCAACATTCTATTCTATTGAGCAACATTAGGAAATTGGAGATGGAAGTAAACATTAGTAGAACTAAATTAATTATATAATGAAAATGAACAAGTGAATACTAATTAAGAAAATTTTGAAAAAGTGGCTGAATTAAAATACCTCTGAATAGTAATTACAAATATTGTTTAACGAATAACTTTCTTTAGAATAAGATTCTTAAGAGAATGTTTGGGCCAAATAGTAATGAACATAAGGGCGAATGGAGATGACTGTTCAGCAGTGAGCAATGTGATCTTTATGGGGAATCAATATATAACAATGAGAACAGTTTAGTATCGTACACTCCGACAGGCAGAACATGTGGCAGGTATGGGAAATGAAAAAGAGTCGTGGCAACTTTGGAAAACCAGAGGGAAATCATCCTGTAGGTAGGCAAGAGATGAAATGAGAGAATAACATTTATCATGATTTGATTGAAGTAAATGAGACACGGGATTACTGGTAAACATTAGTTCGGTATGGGGCTACTCTACGTAGAGAGCTTATGTCTTCGCTATCATAAACCTACGGTTCAGATAATATCAGTCAGTTAGTTAATCAATTACACTACACTTTGTCATTTTGCTCGACAACAGTGAGCATGTATGGTTTCAATTTTAAGAGTTTGGTTTCCCGCCATGCTAAAGTCATGTATGTTTCAATTTCCTGTGCAAGCTGTTGGAAGGGTTAGAGTGAAGTATGATCTAATCATTCTAGCACTTCGTATATTTTCTCCTCAGAAAGGACACGTTTATTTACCCTTCACTGTTTATTAAGAATAGACCCAGTTTCTCTAAAGTTAGTGACAAGATTTCGCACAGTATCTCTATTTGGGCAGGCATAGCAGGGTATGCTGTTAAAACTCGCTTTAGAAATAACTCTAATAATTTAAGATATAAGAAAAGAACATAAAAATTCTTTGTTTTAATTTGCAAGTATGTAGAGACATTATGTAAACTATAGCATAGCACTACTACATAAATCACAAACACAATAATACTTGTAGAACTAATAAATAAAATATTACATTTCATAAGAAGGACTTCAAAACTCGACCACCACAAAACACATTTGAGGCCTTTGTTTAATTGTTTTGTGCACCACATTATTTTGCAACTATTTTTCTAGGTGTTTTAATTCTGAAATATATTCAAAATTGTCTTGGTTTGATTTTTATTGAGTGTCAATCTCCAATATTTGATCATGAACTATTTGTACGCGTGGCCATATTTTTAGTTTTATTCATATTTAATGAAAGATCCAAGGTACTATCAGCTGGGTAAGCTAAACCTAGGTTATTTTCTTCGAGGTGTTACTCCTCCGCCCTCACCCTTTTCAACCTGTCTTGTGACAGGTTATATAGAAATCGTGGACGACCAATTAAAACATGGAGTGAGCAAGTATAATATGGAAACGGAATAGATCAGATATGGTCTAAACCGTGACAGTAGATGATTATGATTATTGGAAACATTAGTTCAGGATGAGTATGCATAGAGAGATTATGTCATCATAGCCATGAACCTACGGTTCTGATAATGTCAGTGAGTTAGATAGTTGTTTATCGATTGCACTACACTTTGTCATTTAGTTTCCTGGGTAACAGTGAACGTGTATGGTTTCAATTTTAAGAGTCTGGTATCTCGCCATGCTGACGTCATGGATATTTCAGCTTCCTGTGCAAGTTGTCCGAGGGATTTCAGTGAAGTATGTTCTTATCTTCCTCGCACTTCGAACAGTTTGTCCTCAGTAAGGATACGTTTATTTACCCAACGCTGCTTATTAAGAATAGACCCAGTCTCTCTAAACTTAGTGACAGGTTTTCGCACAATATATCTATTTGGGCAGGCATAGCAGGATATTCAGTTAAAACTCATCTTAGAATTACATTCCAATAATTTAAGATATAAGAACCACAAATAAAGTTGATTTGTTGTAATATGCAAGTGTGTCGAGACATTTTTAAACTACAGCATAATACTAATACATAAATCACAAGCACAATAACATCAGTAGAACTAGTACATAAAATATTATATGTCATAAGAAAGAATTCAAAATACTACCACGCTGAACAAAACCGCTTTGAGATCTTTGTCTAATTTACTTCTGCACCTCCATTCCTTTTGTAATTATTTTTCTAGGCGTTTTAATTCTGCAATTTAATAAAAAATTTCCCCATTTGATTTTGTTGAGTGTCCATCCCCATTAATTGATAATGAACTATTTGTACGCGTGACCACATAGTTAGCTTTATTGATATTTAATACCAGATCCAGTGTCTCAGTGTTTTGTCATATAATGTATATATACACAAATTATTAAAATATAAAATTAAAATATAAACTTTTCTCTAAATATTTAAGAATTTGGAGAACCATATGCTCAATTTTAAAATGTATTTCAACAAATGAAGATCATTTGCAGTGAAATCAAAATTGAAAATATTGCTGAAATATCGATCTATTGTAGGATAGTTTGAACAGGCAGAGTTCAGGTAGTATCTATGTATAAACAGAGTGTAACAGACCTCAACGATAAAATTTAGGAACTATAGATTATGGTTTTCTTCATGTATTTATTTATTTTTTGTTATGGAAAATGTACACCCAATTATGCATTCGTCAAAGTGTGAGATACGAGATGAGACCTGTCAACTATTATAATTTCTCCCAGAGAAGCATTCACATATAAAAAGGTCATGCCTAAAATAATTCAGTCGCTTTTAACTGCAAGGTTTTAAAATACACCACTACATTAATCATTTAAACTACAGAGAAGTAATCACTTGACGGATAGAATACTCTTCAATACCAGCAATCCGCGCCTCCCCCGCTTCACTCCACACTGCTCTTAAATCCAACAGGGACCGTTGAACTATTACGCACAAAGGGTTGCCTTTTCTGGATTGTGTCTTCCATTTCTGTGCCTTTCTGTTAAAAACGGAAGATATTTTTTTCGAAACTGCCTTGGTACATTCCAACGTTTCCCTCAGATAAATTTTAAGGTAGGTTTAGGCATGTAATTGCTGGCAAACCTTGTAAATTACGTTTAACTGATATTCTGCGTCTTATATATTCACTCTGCCTTGCCAGTGTTTCAAATTGTCTTTGTGGGATTGGACCAGCAGGATCTGTTGCGTACCCAGTGGGTTTCTCCGTCTTAACCATGATCTTTCTTTCATAGGAAGGAATGTCAAAAGTACGGTGTACAAAACAATAGTTGCCAAATGAACTCAGTTGACTGAGTTAATAAATTATGTATTTCACTGCGACAATAGGTTCTTAACATACAGAATTTCATATATTTGTATGTTCATCAGGTTTTGAAGAAATGTTTCTGACGCACTTCGTTCTTTGCATCTTATACACAATGATAATAGGAGCTGTGGATTGTTTTCCTAGAAAATCAACTTTATCAAAGTTGTCAATAAACAACTCTCAAAATGCCACAGGACACTGGAATTCAAAGGTCAGTAAAACGAAGTAAAATATTACAACATATTCTTATAAATAACCTATTGTATTATACGTGATATTTGTTCGTCGTTTATATCACATTAGGGCATAATGTGTAATATAGTTCAACTTGATGCTCAGTTACATGATGTAATTCATGAAGTAATTTATTTCTAAATGTTCTAGATACAATTTGAACATGGAGTTGTGAACAAACAAGGAAGTCCGCTGGATTTAAAACTTGAACAAGCTATAGTCAGTAGTGAAAGAGATGATGTTGTGCTTATAACAGCCAATTTCACAGGTGATTAAACATTGTAAAATATTAATAATTCAGACAACAAATATAATCATTCCAGTGGAAAATCCTTCTTTAATATCTAAGTACAAACCCACCACCAGAAAGAGATAAATATGTCACACCACGCTTTTTTCACCAGAAATCAGAGGTATCTGATCTCCCGAAACATGTAATTTTAATACCAATTAAAGTGGAGTTCAAATATCTTTCGGATAACCTAAAATATTTTATTGAAACTATAAGGGCTGATCAATATACAATGATCATTAATTTTTAGTCACAAATTAACAAACAAAATTTGCTTCCATAACTCTTAGCTTAAAACATCACCTACACTTGGTACAAGTTACAAGGTCATCCCTCCCGATGCCTATAGTGAGTTGCGTCAAAGTCGAGTGTCGCTATCGGCGCGGGGGTAAGATGATGGTATAGGAGGATTCAGAGTTTCTTTCAAAAGTACACACACCCGATAAAACTTGGCTACATCATTTCGATCCTGAGAGCAAACTGCAAAGTTCCGTGTTTAAATCTCCTTCATCAGCAACCTTCGCGATAGCAGAAGTGATTTCTTCTGTTTGGAGAGCTATAATCACTTCATTGTTCCACATTAATGGAACAGTTTATCAGCATGTCGTACCCGCACACACAACAGTAACTGGGAAATACAATAAATATGTCCTGATATATCTGCAAGGTCACATCAGACGGAATAGGCCACATGTCTATGCAAGAAACCGGATGTTGCACCACGATAATACGTGGCTGCAAATCGCAAATATTGTTGCTGAATATTTCCAAAAAATCAAAGTGAAGTGTATCACTGACCTTCCCTATAGCCCGGATCTAGCTCCATGTGTTTTTGTATTCCCTAACCTCGATAAATATCTTCGTGAGAAGTATTTTCCATCTTCAGAAGCGATAGTAAAGGTTGTGGAGACGGTTTTGAAAGACCTGCCAAAAGAAAGTTTCCAGTATATATTTTCATACTGACAGAAATACTGGAATATATTTCTTGAATCCAAATTACTTTACTTTTAGAAGGATAATAAAATTTCTCAGCATGAGTGAAAGCATATTGCCAAAAATGGTCATTATTTATGAACAACCTTTGTATTTTAAGTAAAACCACGTTAATGAAAAATAAAAATGCACTAATTCATATCACAAAAAACATAGCTTATAAAATATTAAAATTATATAATGTTGGCATCTAAGAACTCAGATGTCCTCAATTATGTAAACCTTCAACTAAAAAACATTCGTTTTAGGTCTTTCGGAATATGTTGTGTCATCAGCTGTTGAAAAGGTACTGGAATACTGATTATTTTATTAACAGCTGAAGTTTTATAAATATAATTGAGGCTGACAGATATGAGACACGAAAATTGTAAAATATTAACATTCATACATGAATCTCAAAATGACTTTTAGAAGGTTCAAAATGACTTTTAAAAGTTAGAAATGACTTTAAAAAGATAAAAATTACTTTTACAAGTATTGAAATGTTGTCTATATAAATCTTGCATTCGCTAACATCACGATTCAAGATTTGGATATTATCAACAATAAAGTTCAAATAATTTAGTTACTAAACAGCAAAATTCAAATACGTACACGATGAATATATGTTCAATTTCTTTTCTTATCTAGTTTTTTAATATATATATATATATATATATATATATACTTCCATTATGGTTTGTCAATTTATTTGTACTACTACTATAGTATCTGGAACATAAAATTTGTTAATAAATGCAATTATAGTTGGAGTGAAATAGTAATTTAAAGAATTTCAGACATTTTATGTAATATTTCAGTTCCACCACGCTCCACTCCACCAGAAGATTATGAACTAATTCCAGGATTAGGGTTCTACAAGCTTCACAAGGAACCAGAGAACTGGCACACAGCTCGAGTGATGTGTAGAAAAGAAGGAGCATATTTAGAAATAATTAACTCTCACTTCGAATTATCAGTCATTAAGATGTTATTCGACCGAAATCCCACTTTGACTGATGACTGGAGAAATCCTTACGCATTTGTTGGTGTCTCCGACTTACAAAAACATAAAACTTTTGTTACGATTTTTGGTAAGTTTACATCTGCATAATAACCGATACGAAATATATATTATCCTTATTGTATTAAATTAACTTTTTGAAAATCTATGTCCCGCGCCGTAGCCGAGCGGTTAAGGTAGGAAGCCTTGGCGCAGAGCTACGGGACTTGTGCTGGTTCGAGTCTCCATGGGGGAAGAAATTTTCTCATGGTATTTCGGCCAGTATGGGACCGGTGCCCACCCAGCATCGTGAGGCAATTGGGTAGCTACAATAAGTAGCGGCTCCAGGTTGAGGAACCAGCTATAACGGCTGGGGGACTCGACATACTAACCACATGTCACCCCTACACTGGCTGTTGATCATCTACCTCTGTGATTGACACATGTGGATGTGAAGGGCCAGCAGCCGGCTGGTAAAAGGGCAACTGCTGAAAAGTGGAAAGACCCTCAATCGGAGAAAATCTATCAGTTTATTAAAATTACTATTTAACTCATGCCACAAATGCCAGTCAATGACCAATCACGTTTCAATGAAAGTTGTTTTACAACCAATGACAGTCGTGTTTCACCTCGCTCTTTATCAGCTCCTGCTTTTGTGATAAAGAAAGCTCCTCCTTTTTAATGTTCTGAACAGGTCAAAGCATTATTTTTCTCCAACAAATACATTAAATATAGCAAATAATGAAAAGATTCCTTGATTTTACTGAGTTGTTTACTAAAAAAATAAATGAATAACCCGTAATGTTGAATATGATATATAGTTTGTTGTTTCATTATTTCTCCACTTGGGTGCACTCTTACAATATTGCGATCTCGGCAATAAATAATATGATCAAGCAGCAGTTAATGAACATAACCTCACATTTCTGATTTGTTTTCAAACATCGCCGTTTACATTAAATATATACATATTTTAAAATAACTATAGTTAAACAATGATTTGTGAATAAACAACTTAACTTTATTCGTTAAATAGTCCTAACAAGTGCCACTCTTGATTTCCAAAATTCTCTAGATAAATTCACTCCTCACTTCATGAGTCATGAATTTATCGATAATTTGGAAATCACTCGTGGCATTACTTATGATAAATGTTGGTTTTTTTTATTTATTATTTATATAACCTTCATTCTAAATCACACATGAGAGCTAGACTATTTCTTTTTCTCACTCTATAAACAAGTCAATATCGTTGTTGTTAATTTTATAGTGAGGCTATATTACTGTGTTTCATTGTCATACTTTTACTTAATTTCTAACTACAGTAAAACTTGTTTAATTCGGAACGTGAATAATGCGGAAATATGTCCAATGTGAACAAATGTATTTGTCCCGGCGAAATAATAGTAATTTTACGTGTATTTAATTTGTATAAAACGGAATCTGTCCAACGCGGAAACGGAAGGATGTTTCTACACGATTCATGAAAAAATATTTATAAGGCAAAAAAATAGAGAAATAAATTAGTTTCCACTTCATTGAATTCCCGTTAGGCGAATTAACAATGAGTGATGATTCCGCCGCCCGCGCGGGTGAAGTAGAGTTTCTATCTGAATATGCAATTTTATTTGGACCTCGCTGTACACTCGTTATGCGAAATACAGGTTCGTTTAACAAATATTTGGCGTGTGATATCTATCTTACAAATAGCCAGTGCTGTGTAAAGTTTTAAATTAGTTTAAGATTTGAGACCAATTGTGTGCGTTCTGAATATCCGGAATAAGGATGGCTAAATCGTATGTATCATTGCCATTAAACGAAAAAGTGAAAGTGGTTGAAGATGAATAAAAACTCTCAGTACGCGAAATAATGACTAAATTAAATTGTGGAAAACCCCGAGCTTGAGAGATTTTAAAACACAAAGTAAAAATAATGGATGAATGGATGCAAGGAAATGGTCAAATGAAGAAAAAAAGTGTTTTACAAGTCCGCGATCAAACATTCTCCACATTTCCGGACCGATGCTCCAACGTCAAGCTCTAGCTGTTGCTATATCCCTAGGAAATAACAATTTCAAGGCTTCTTCAGGTTAGCTGTGGGCAGTTTTAAAAGACGATGCAATGTAGTGTGGAATGAAATTTGCGGAGAATCAAAGAATGTGGACGAAATTATAGTTAGTGAGTGGAAACCGAAAGTGCATACTTTAAATTCAGGATACGCGCATAAGAGACATTTTTAAGGCTAACGAAACGGGACGTTTTATTCGCTCTTTACCGTCGAAGTCGTTCAAACATACTATACTTCACTTTCCAACGGCAGCGGAACTACAATTAATCCAAGGTACATACAAGGACATATATGATGCTCTGTAATCTAAGATTGGTTAATATTTTTTTATTTTTTATAATGCGGAATGTTGTCTAATGTGGAAAAAAAGTTGGTCCCATGTGATTCCGCTTTCAACAAGTTTTACTGTATTAAGTAAGGACGATATATTAGAGACTTAATAAAAACTTGTTGCATCATAAATTATAAACACCCAATACCCATCAAATTAGCCCCTCGTGTTATTTTGCGAAAGTTTAAATAATTTTGAGACTTCACAATTCGCCTGACGTAAAAAAATTAAACTTTCAAAATTAGGTTTCGATTCTCATAAATAATTTTAAACTTGGATCCTAGAACACTTTCGTTTCCATTAGTAATCTAAAATTGCCATCGCTGCCATTAGAGGATCTATTTTAAGAAACCATATTTACAAAATTACTACTTTATAGTATGTATACTTCAATCAGGCCTACAAGTTGATTTCTTAAAAAATGTATTTACAAAATGTATTTCATCAATTTAGAAAATTAATTGTCTGTATCTCTTTGCCCTTGAGGCAATCCTCAAATGAGGAGGGTTTTATATAATTTTTTTTCTAAAAACTCCATTAGAAACTTTTTTTTTTTTTGAAACTTCGAATTCATCACAGATCATATTATGTATAAAATATTTTAATCCATTTATTACACTTAGAAAACAAAATTAACAAAGAAATGAATTCAAAATAAAAGTAAGGTCATATTTTAGAAGATTGTATATATCTAATGTTGGTTGTGTTATTTGATTCATTTTTAATAACATTTCAATGAATTATTTTTAACCATACTATAAAATATGCATTTAATTATTATTAAATGGATCAGATTATAAAATTAATTAACTTAACTTCAATCATTACTACAAAATATGTATTATTATTAAATTAATTATATGATATTATTCAAACTGAAGATTAATCATGCTGACCGAACAAAGTCATGAGAAAATGTATGCAAGTAAGAAACGTTATCGACTGAATAATATAACATGTGCAGTTAAAAGTGAATTATATAACACAATTTAACATCTTAATAAACACAGCATTGTTACATGTAACACGAGTTAGGAACTAGTCTTCCAAAAAAAAAAAAGCGTGTAATAAGGAAGGTAGGTGATAGAAATCTGATGTGATAAATAAATATTGAAGTATACTGTTATTTGCGGGTCCCAAATAATAATTGCTCAAAAATATGAAGACATGGAGTTTGTGTTCAAAAAATTATTATTGGACGAATACGATAACTGGGGTTTGAAAATAAATTTAGAAAAAAACATTTTATATGGGATGTGGAGCCGAAACCAAAGATTTGATATTAGAAGATGAAAAGGGGTATATTAGAGGATGTGATGAATTTGAGTGTCTGGGAGTAAAATTAGATAAAGGGAATAAACAAGAAAGTGATATTAAGAACAGAATAAATAAAGGTAGAGCAATAACAGCAATGATGAATGGAGTCTTATGGAACAGATATATAACCAGGAAAAGTAAGTTACTAATATATAATTCAATAGTGAGAAGTACTGTCACATATGTAGCTGAAGTTTGGAAATTCAACAAAAACTTAGAACAAAAACTTATGTCGATGGAAATGGATTTCTTGAGGAGAGCAGCAAGATGTTCAAACTTAGACAAAATAAGAAATACTGTCATAAGAGAAAAAATGAATATTGGTATTCAATAGTAAATTATATACAGTATAAGTAATTAAATTGGTATGGGCACGTACGATGAATGCAAGAAGAAAGATTACCCAGGAAAACATTGGAATGGTGTCCACGGGAAGGAGGAGGAGAGGAAGACCTCGAAACGCGTGGATGCAGGAAATAAGAACTGGAATGAGAGCAAGGGGACTGCAGGACATGGATTGGATTGAGAGAGACGAGTGGAGAAGAAAAATAAAACTTTAGGCACAGAAAGATGTGTAAACATTAAAATTCTGTATATAAATAAATAAATACTAAAAATGGAATTTGTACTAGAATAATTTATAATCTTTTATGTACCCTAGTTAACTTGACTGTTAATAATTCGTTAACTTTTTTATGTCTAATATCTTTAAGTTTGAGAAACAAACGAAGCTAAACAATCGAGTATCTTACGGTCTTTTATAAAATCTTAAATTAGTTTGGTACAGATTACACTGCTACTTCATTTTAACATTTATTTACCTCATCAGATTACTTTCTTAAGTTACTTGTATTTCAGGCACCTCATTCTGGAGGGTCTCTGGATTCCTGTCACAAACACCTTTTGCTAGGCCGCTGTATAAACAGAGAGAATTTAATTGTGTATTTCATTTACACTCTATATAATGACACTTAAATATCAACGGCAGAAGAGTCTCCCCATAACATTTCAAAAGAGTCTTATTTCATAACTCTGTACTGTTATTGTTTCTTTTACAGATGAACCACTGAATGCTACGGGATACTCAAATTGGCATCCCGGACAACCAAATTACGATGGTAATTGTGTTGTAGTACAACGAACTGGACAACTTCACGACACAGGATGTGAAATCAAGTTTCCTTTCTTTTGTGAACGAGGACTTTGAAAATGGATTTTATTTTTCACTCGTATTTATTGAACATACCTTCTTGAAAATTAAAACTTGTGATGAACACTTGTATATAAGCTATAGATGAAACATATATCCGGTGACATCAGGTTTCCAACCTAAATTTACTATCCGGTCGTATGCCGGATTAAAAAAATACGAACTGTAAAATTTAGGTATTTTATTTCATCCATATAACAAATATAGGCCTAATCACCACATTTTACATTTTACAACAAAAAAATTAGTACTCGTACTGCATTAAGAGCAAATTATGCTAAATGAATAGCAATTCATCTGCATTAACCTGTATATTGGCAAAACACAAATTTCTTCTGTTAGTAAATTATACAAGATTCCGTTTTCTCTGCGGTCCGCCACATTCAAATATCTATTAGGTATATTGTATAATTAGACACACATTTATATGTTTTATTTTTGTTCGTTTTCTTCTGATTTATTTAAAACATTAAATTAACTAAACCACCTGATGTATCTAAAAGGATGCATTATGAATTTAAGGGTTAAGAGGCAACAAACGGTTTCACGTGTCTTCATAGACAACACCAGCTTCAGAAAAGTCTTTCGGTGTATACGCTGCTTCAGGCCGTTGAAAGATACATTTTGGCAAAGTTTGTTAAGTTCTGGTATTGCGTAGCATTATCCGACCACCAAATATAAGAGTCACGATCGCGATCAATTAGCACTGACTTCAGTTAAAAATCATTGTCACGTGCAATCGCGTTTTTTTTTAAATCGTGAGACTGACTACTGTTGTCTTCATTTGCTACCTCATTGAAGCAATCCCAGAACGTGTCATGAGCTACGCGAGATTCAGCCTACTCTGTCTCCTCTCCTCTACATTTTAGCCGACATTGAAGGTGAACTGCTACTGTAATTTTTCGTCGCTAAATCTTTTTAGAAATACCTATAAAAATAGATGTCTTTGACATCGTCCGATTCCTAATAACCAATTTTGTCGGTCCATCCAATCTCCTGGTTGTAGATGTTTCTCCTTCATATATAAACATATTCCCTGACTCCAGGAGGTTTTAGGTCTTCCTCTGCTTCGTCTTCCGTCAGGTTTCCATTCCAAAACAGATTTTGGTAGTAGATCCTCTTCCATTCGCTGGACATGTCCGTACCATCTTAATTGCTGAGTTTTAATATAATCTAAAATAGTGTCTTCAATCTTCATTTTCTCCCTTATAACTGAGTTCCTAATTTTTTTCTCTTCTTGAAATTCTTGCGGCCCTTCGTATAAAATCCATATGGACAACCTTTGCACCTACTATTTGTAGATCTACAGAAAGCATACGACAATGTCACTATAGAGAAACTATAGATTGCTTTAAGACGTATGGGAATTAAGACTATAATAATTAAAGCTATACAAAATTTATATGACAATTGCATATCTAAAATTAAAATTGGCAGTAAATTGCTACATGGTTTTTTGATAAATAAAGGTCTTCATCAAGGTTTTTGTCTATCACCGACTCTGTTTAAAATATATGTACATGAAATATTAAAGAATTGGAGGAGATAATGTTAAAGCATGGGGATTCCTATTTCAAACAACAAAACTTTATACAACTTACATTTTGCAGATGATCAATTGTTAATTGCACAAGATTATGAAGATTTAGAATATATGACTAGAAAAGTAATAGAAGAATATGAAAAATGGGGATTAAATTTGAACATGAAAAAAACAAAATATTTATCAATTGATGAACCAGAACAAAATTTAATTTTGGAGACTGGAGAAACAATAAAATCTTGTAGTGAGATCACTTATTTAGGAATTAAAATAAATAAAAATAGGAATAATGAAGAGGAAATAGAAATAATAACATTATTATTATGAATGTATCCCATTATTATTATTATTATTATTATTATTATTATTATTATTATTATTATTATAACATACGGTGCAGAAACTTGGAAGTTAAATGAATATTTCAGTTTAAAACTTATGTCTACTGAAATGGATTGTTCTAGACGCTCAATTGGACACACTAAATTGGAAAAAAGATCAGAAATACAATTATCAGACAACAAATGAAAGTCCAAAATTCAATATAAGATTTTGTGAGATACAGAACAACTAGAATGGTATGGTCATATATGTAGGATGCCAAAGAAAAGATTATCCAGACAAGCTCTGGAATGGATTTCACCTGGGAAACGAAAGAGAGGTCGATCTAGATTTAAATGGATGGATGATGTAAGAAGAGGTACGATGGAGCTAGGTCTGGAAGAATTGAAATATGAACATAGAGAAGAATGGAGAAAGAAGATAAAATTTTTAAAAGCTTTGGGCACAGGAAGATGTTTTATTACATTGTAAACATGTTTGTAAATAAATGAATAAATAAATAAATAATATTAATAATAGTACGATTTTTCTTTAATAATAGACAGACAGAATAAAATAGAAAGCATTTTAATAATTAAAAAATTTAACCTCATGGGGAACCGAATATGTGACCTTTTCCATACTAATCAATCCACTAAGCACTGAGCTAAGCGTACGCTGGCTAATTGCGCTTGAAAGAATACTCTTCAAAGGAAGAAGGGAAATGTATTGTAGCTCTACTGTGCAATTAATTTACTCGTGTGAATCGCGCGTTGGAACTTAGAATATTCGAGATCAAGAGTCGGACCATTATTTTTGTCGCTAAGTGTACATATATGTATACAACCCATTAGTCCCACATGGAAACACGAGTTCTTCCTAACGGGATTTTATTAACCAGTCTTATTTAGTTTCGTTTATTTACCTACATATATCAACGAGTAGCATTTGGTAACGACACCGCCTTCATGAGACATATAGTAGGCAACAGAAGGTATTTCTTGGATTGACGAAGATAGGTTAAATTTTGCTACCGGCCTTTTTATTCAGGCTTGACGTTCTTTTACCAACCTCAAAATCTTCAGACTCAGAACCCACGGCTTAAATTCTCTCTCGGACGATATGTCCCTTGGATATCTTCCATCCTAAAAATACATCAACCCCCGCGGGTTATAATCCGTGACCCTGATTATTAGAGGCAAGGAACATAATCAATAGGCCACAGCGGCCGACATACATTATGATCCATCCATAGTAATTCTGCCCGAGGGCAGGTCTTTCATTGCAATCTTAGCATTTCCATGCTATGCTTTGCAGCTTTACTAGGGCATTAATAATAATTTTATTGAAGCCAAATAGCCAGGATTAAAGTAAGAATACTAAATTTAATTTACATTTTTGCATATTCACAATTTGTTTTTGTTCTCTTTGTGCATAGCTCAATGTGATATCGATCACATGTTATTTCGCATAGCATACATTTACAGTCTATATTTGCTTCATGGAATGTTGTGTTCTTGCATATCCGGTGGTGGAATCCGTGAACTGCCAACCTAGTGATGACGTGTCTCATTTCGAAATTCTATTTTATTCACGCACGGTCCACCATGGCCCCGGTGCTGTAGAATTCTGGGTGTATTTCTTCTATTTTTCTATTCAGTGTTGCTAGCAGCTTCTGTGATGCGCTGGTGCTGGGTAGGAGTATGTTTCGTTGGTCGTCGATGAGGAAAGTTCCCTTCGCCAGTAGGTATGCGAGTCTTGAATGCGTTACTTTTGACACTCCTAACACTGCCTTTATATATCTCGCTTTCACCCTTTCTAGAAAGGAAAGATTCTTCATTGTTAAATGTGTCCAGATGATTTCTATGCCGTATGTCAGTATTGGTAGAATTTTTACTCTAAATAACAGCATTGCTGTTTCTAGGGTGAGGGATCTAATGTTTCTTATTTCGTGCACTGCCATTATTGCCTGGGTTGTCTTTTCTGTGATATGTTTTGTGAAGCATTTTTCGCTTGTTTGTAGCGTGATACCTAGGTATTTGAAGTCTGGTACTATTTTCAATTTAGTTTCCCTTATGTATATCTCTTCTTTTGTGGCGGCTCTTCCTCCGTTTTTGAAGATTATTGTGTCCGTTTTAGATATATTAATGTCCAGTTTGTTCTTGGAGCACCATTTTTCCACTTCGTTTATTGTTTCCTGAAGTTTTGTTATGTCTCTGGAACCGATTACGATGTCATCCGCATATGCGCACCAGAAGATGCATCTTTTTGGGTAATTCTAAGGATTTCTTCGGTTGCTAGTATAAACAGTAAGGGGCTTAGTGGATCGCCCCGCAGTACTCCACTTGTTTGAATGATTGTTTTTGGCATGGCGATGTTATCTGAGACATATATTTCATTCCAGCTCAGCAGTGTATTGATGAGGTTCATCCATATGTTGTTGTTTCCTAGTGTCTCCTTTAGTTTTTCTGTCACTAGTTTTTCTGTCACTAGTTGTCTGTCTAGTAGATCGAAGGCCATCGTGAAGTCTATGAATACGGTATAAAATTTCTTTCTCTCTTCTAAGGCTTCCTAAATATGTTTCAACAAGAGTCCGATTGAGTTTAGGGTTGGGAATTGTAGGTGTAGTAACTTCCCGTTGCTTTACACGCCGGTAAAGGATGATGATGTTGATAATGATAAGGATGATGATGATAATGATGGCCATATGATTTCGGGGACGGTTTGGGCCTTAACGTTTTCCTGACATTTGTCGTACAGGTGAGGAAAAACCCCGATAAAAACCTCACCAGTGGTGGACTTACACACACACATATATATAGCGCTAACGTATAATTGAGAATAATATATATATAAGAAAAAGAAACGTTTGTGATAGGATTCTTGAGTAGCTAAGTTGGTTAGAGCGCTAATGTATAAAGTTAGAGATCTCGGGTTCAAATCCCGACTCAGGCATTTATTTTTGTTTTCATGTCATAATTGGCTTTAATTGCTAAATGTCAAATAATAGTTATATATATATATTGCTATCATCTACTAAATTGATTCTGATAGTTTATTGCTTTTTCTTTACTTCTTTCGGGTGATGATAATTAGTTATTTTAATTATCTTTATATTTTATCAGATGCAAATAATTAGGAATCAAAGAATAAATTGCACGACTAACATATTACTCTGTAATAAGTGACCGGAGATGTGGGTCCCTTATATCAGAATATTCAGCAACATCCCTGAACAGCCACCACTGTGGTCTCGATGTAGCGTGCTGCCTTCTCACGCAACGGGTCCGAGTTCGATTCCCGGTCGGGACAGAGTCCTGGGTAAGGTTTTTCTCGGGGTTTTTCCTCACCTGTAAGACAAATGTCAGGAAGCTTAGGGCCCAACGGCCCCCGAAAATCATCCGGCCATTATCATCATTCTTATCATCATCATCATCCTTCACCGGTGTGGAAAGCAACGGGAAGCTACCACACCTATAATTCCCTGGTAAAGTTGCAAAGCATATTATGAAAATGCTATTATTGCAGGAAAAACCCGCCCTAGGCAGAACACTACAGATAGATAACAAGGATCGGATTTCATTGTTTTACAGAATTTGAAAATATTTGGGATCTAATATTTCTCATCCAAGTAATATCAAAGTTACCTACTAGATGTTACTTAACCATGTATTAGTCGCTTCATTTTTTTTTGTTGGAAATAAGCATAAATAAAGAGCAAGTACAAGTTGGATGTGCTTATGTAGTTTATTGTGAAGAAAGTGAAGTTTTCTTGAAACTATTCAAACTCTCCCCTACCTGTTCTGTTTTCAAAGCTGAACTATATGTCATAAAAGAAGCAGTACAGTGGCGTCTTCAACACAAATGTCGTCATCATCTGCATTCATGGATTAGGTCTGTTGACCCGTTCCGACTTCAGCCCATCTCTTTCTAGGTCTGCCCACATCTCGGATGCCTTTAGGTTTGTATTTTGTTATTTTTTTTTGGATATCCGGCTTTTCTTCTGCTGAAGTTTATGAGTAAGTTACTTTTTACTAGTAGAGGTTACCAGCCTCTAGCTAAACCCCTCTTCCTGGAGGACAAATGTAGTGCAGGAATTTTTAATGACTCGCAGGCTGCTCTTCAATCGATCGCAAATAAATTTAATTTAAATCCAAACTCAATAGAAATTAGAAATAACATTAAAAATTACACAAAACACTTATGCCTGTCTTGGATACGAGGGCACCAGGGAACTGTGGGAAATTAATGTGCTGATCAACTAGCAAAATCCGCAGCATCTTCTGAGCTTCAATATTCATTTTCAAAGTGTCCAATATCCTATGTTAAAAAGAAACTTTTTGACTACGTCATCACTGATTGGAATAAACATTGGATAAGGAGTGCAAATGGTGTTTTGACTAAAGAGCTCTTCTTTCCTTCAGTACGCCATAGGCTTAATATAAAACATATTATTCCAAATTTCATTTTAACACAATTTATGACAGGCCATGAGAAATTTGGAAGTTATTTTAGAAGATTTAATATTAACCCAGACAGTGATTGTAAATGTCAAGAATCAATACAATCTGTAAAATATGTTTTATTTGATTGTCCTATATTCGAAAGACAACGATTCTGGTTAAACTTACTTTTAAATGATGATGAGGCTTCTGCCTCGACGTGCGAAGTGATTTTTAAGAACCAAAATTATTATAAATATTTTATGAAATTCATAACAAATATTCATAACAATATGTAGTATTTTCTAAGACAATTTATGTAATTCGTAACTCTCATTCAAAACCGTATGATAATATTTCTGTTTTAGAACGTATAGTATAATATTGTTATAATAAGCTACAATCCTAACATGCCTTTGTGGCGAAATAGGGTTTCAAAATATTTGGAGATTCAATAAATAAATAAGCATAAATATATTATGCTTGGTTAAGTAAATCCGTTAGGGAGCACCCATTTACCCACGTGGAGATCTACTGGTATAGAATAAACTAGACTTCATTATAAAGCATTAGTTATTGGCTTTATTGTTTCTATTATCTTTTATACTTGTCATTACACAGTGTCAGATTTCAATAAAAATCTATTTCAATAATGAGATGCAATTATGTACTTATTTACTTTCATGTCCTAATTTACTTCTCTATTAAAATCAAAACTTCCTTGTACTTCAAATCTCCCAGAATAACGTTAGGTGATCAGTTTCCTATTTCACAGTTGGCTACAGTTCCAGGAAACACTAAATTTAACTGCTGAGCACATTTACAGGAAACCAATGATATTTATTAATCTACTTACAGCCTTGTTGCTCTGACATGTAGCATTCCACATAGTGCTAAATTCTTGAGCAACACCAAGTTGCTACATGTGCTGAATAGAGAGGAAGTCAAGAGTTCCACCTACCCATTCGTCTCGAACCTATTCATCACAACTCTGAATGTTAGAGCCTGCCCGGATATATTAGACCTGCTATTACATTCATAAATAACTTCTATATTCAACCGAATTTACATTTCACTTTAACTATTTTGGTCTGGCTTTAATTTACACACTAATTTCATAAGACTGCATTTAGTTAAATTTAATGCCATTCTAATAGATACTATGCATTACTTTTACATACATAAATTAATTAGTGTATAATGCTGTTGTGTTATTATTTAATTGTAATATTAATGTGTTTTCTTTATGTAATTGTAATGTTAATGTTTTTTTAGTGTATAATGCTATTGTGTTATTACTTAATTGTAATATTATTGTGTTTTCTTTATGTAATTGTAATGTTAATGTTTTTAGTGTATAATGCTATTGTGTTATTATTTAATTGTAATATTATTATTGTGTTTTTCTTTATGTAATTGTAATGTTATTGCTGTTTTTGTTGTTTATTTTTCTTTACACTAGTACCAATTATTACCTTGTAACGGACTGTCAACAGCACGTACGGCTTACTGCCCATGCGACCCATATTTGTAAATAATATTGTAAATATCTTACTTTTTGTCTAATAAAGTCCTACTACTACTACTACTACTACTACTACTACTACTACTACTACTACTTTTACATACCGGTATCTAAAATGTTCATTCGGCTGAAATGAGGTTCCTTCGCAGACCTAAACACGTTGTATAACTTACACAACAACATCAGTTCCAGTTAAAATGCTGAAGATGAAACATGGTTTTTGAAAGGCCTCCATATTAGAACTACTTAATGAAGTTTAATAATTTAATTGAGGACGACTGACTTACCAGGTATCAATTTTATATTTAATATCTTAATACATAACCTGAACGGTGCTTTAATAAGAATTTTAAAAGTGTTGATTAAATTGTTTATAGTCCATCACAGTTTATTAATTGTTTATTGTCCATCACAGTTTAATAAAAACATTGAATTTAAGTCTAAACTTTGAAGGTGTAAAAGTCAGATACAAGTTCAATAATTCGTGGACAGCTTTAATTCCTCCGAGTTTTCGCTAAACTTAGCAAAGAAACTCAAAGAAAAAGTTGAAAGACTAATAACAGTGGAATAGCGGCGGATGAAAGATACTTATTGAAAAAAGAAATGGGAAGTGATTGGAGCATAAAAAAAGTGATCGACTTTAGGTTGCTTAAAGCAATTAGTTTTTGAAGAAAACGAATATCCTCCAAACTTTCACGACTCTTTCGTCTATTGCTGAATCCTTTGATGCGGCTTTTGTGCATTTCAATCTCAGTTCTTTACCTACACAATGCTTAACTACAGTAAAATCTTCTTCGCGGGAGATATGTTACGAAAATATGCCACGAATACCAAAAACCGCGAATATGGAATGGTAATTTGTATGGGTATATAGGGGATACGTTCCGAAATAAAATATAAATGCTCAAAATAAAATCAATTAATGAGAGGTTTTGAACAATTTATATTAATTATTACTGTCAGGCTTAGGCAAGGACTTAAATAAGTTTTTTTCTTCTTGTTTTGCCGTTTTAAATGGTATTTCAATTCAGATTGACATTCAGCTGTGAATTCAGTGATATATTTCCTTATTTTGTCTTCGGATTTCTTGATGAATGGTATAGTTGATTCATTAACATTGAAACAGCGTGATATAGATGCAAACGACTCGCTAACGAGAAAACGGTCAAACATTTATATTTTTATTTAAACGGAACACTGCTTTCCCCCCCCCCCATTTCGAAATGTTTTTTTTTTACTCTACATTATAAATTGACAACAAAGTAGAAGAGACACGTGTTATTCAATTAAAATTATTGCAACGGATGACAAGTTGAAACAATAAAACACCGATTGTGGCGAGGGCGGCATTTATCAACGGACATAGCAGCACATGAATTACGGCGGCGGTTGCTTTTGACAACGAACTTTAGATTTAATGACAATAAGGCTTGTTTTACTTTGATATTAATTTGTCCAATTGGTTTGAATCGCTCCTTGTAAAAGCCGCCTTGGCATGTGCCTGCAGTAATGATATAGGCGATGGAGAGGATGAGCGAGTACTAAAAGACAACATACACATTTGATTATGTAACACTTAAAAACTGGGTTTGGAAGTAAGTACGAAAAAATTAAATACAGGGATACAAGTAGAAATAGATAATTAAATTGAAATGAACTCTTAACTACACGAGAGAAATTTTGAAGATGTGGCAGAATTTAAATATTTAGGAACGTAAAAATAATAACAAACAGGAATAAGTACAAACATTAATCAGACATAGGCTGAACTCGAAACTTATGTCATTATGCATTGCAGGAATTCTTTTCATCCCAACATTTTTATATAATTGTTAAATTAAAAATGTATAAAACATTGATTATTCTCAGTCCACCGCTGTGGTCTCGGGGTAGCGTGCTGCCTTGTCACGCAGCGGGCCCGGGTTCGATCCCCGGTCGGGACAGTTTTTCTGGGTGAGGTTTTTATCGGGGTTTCTCCTCACCTGTAAGACAAATGTCAGGAAAACTTTAAGGCCCTTAACGGTCCCCGAAATCATATGGCCATCGCAATCATCAACATTCATATTCATCTTAGTTAAAGCTTAGAATTAGGGACTCTCCTGGCGCACCATTATCATCATCATCACCCATCATATCATCGGGGACATTAACCCGGCCTTCCAGGCGCCCCAACCTCAGAAGTGGGTTACAAGTACGCCACGCCAGGAGAGAAACCAGGAATGTTGAAAGACAAACCTGGGGCATTTGAAAAAAAAAACATTGATTACTCTAGGTTTATTACATGGAAACTAAATATGGACAAAAGATTATGAGTGTTTGCGAATAGAGCCTTTAAGGCATTTTTTTAATAAAAGAGAGACGAACAGACATGTAAATGGAGGTAAGTACATAATAGTGATATTATCTTTCTAGGAAATTATTCTTCTTCCAGCTCTACAGCCCTTTATGAGCCCTGGCTGCTGTTATGACACTCCTCCATGCATCCTTGTCCAACGTCCTCCTTATCCATCCCCGGACTCCGAGCTTTCGGAGGTCCTACTCTATTCCATCCATCCATCCATCTCAGCTTCGGTCTTCCTCTTCTTCTTCTTCCTTCATCTGGTCTTAGTAGTGTAAGCTTTCTAGTAGCATTCTCCTCCTCCATTCTCATTATATGACCCACCCATCTCAGTCTGCCAATTTTAATTACATTTACAATATCTGGGTGTGAATACAAATTATAGATTTCATAATTATATCTTATCCGCCATACTCCATGATCATTTATAGGTCTCAGGATCTTACTCAGGATTTTTTCTTTCTAAGGTTATCAGTCTTTCTCCATTCTCCCTGCTAAGTGTCCAGCATTCACTGCCATAAATTGCAAATGCTCTCATTATGGTTTTGTAGATTTTTAGTTTTGCATCCAAGACTTAGAATGTGTGATTTAAATTGGTCCTTAAGTGCATAATAGCATTTGTTGGCTTGGAGAATCCTGCTCCTTATTTGCTTATTAATATTATTGTCATCTGTGATTATAGTGTCCAGACATTTAAATTCATGTATAATTTGAAGAGTATATTCGCCTATTTCAGGTCGGTTTTTAGCTATGGTTCTGTTGGAGATCTGAATACATTTTGTTTTTTCTTCATTAATCTTAAGTCCCATAGACTCAGCTGTTATGGATATGCCATTGAAAGCTTCTGTCATAGATTTCATGGTCCAGCTAATAATAACTATATCGTCAACTTATTTCATTATCTGGATAGATTTACTCTATATTGTACCACTGATGTTAACTTCTAGGAAAATAGATTTAATAAAAATGAGAAGATCTCGTAGAAAGCGATGAGCGGGGCATGTGGCACGAATGGGTAATGAAAGATGGGATGAAACTGCCTGCATGAAACTAGAGGATAAGCGCCTAATAAATTGGTGAAGAATGAGGTGGGAGAATAACAATGATGATTTGAGGGAGTTGAATTACAGAAGTAATTGTCGAAAAAATTAGTTAAGAATATTAGTTCAGATGTATAGAGAGTTTATGTCTGCGGGGATTTTTATAGTGTTATTCAGATAATTATTTAGTTATATAGTTAGTCAGTTTCAACAATAATTAGGTGAAATACGATCCTACAGCTATAAAAACAAATTTTATTTTGTGGTGACTATTTAACTCATGCCCCAAATGGTAGTCAATGACCAATCGCATTTCAATGAATTTTGATTTACAACCAATCACAGTCTGTTTCACCTCGATTTTATCACTTTCATTTTATCGCTTTCATTTTATCAAGTGACTCCAGATTGTATATATAAAAAAAATATTTTGTGGTGACTATTTAACTCATGCCACAAATGGCAGTCAATGACCAATCACATTTCAATGAATTTTTATTTACAACCAATCACAGTCGTTTTTCACCTCGAGTTTATCACTTTCATTTTATCAAGTGACTCCAGATTGTATATATTAAAACGAATTTTATTTTGTGGTAACTATTTAACTCATGCCCCAAATGGCAGTCAATGACCAATCGCATTTCAATAAATGTTGATTTACAACCAATCACAGTCGTTTTCACCTCGAGTTTATCACTTTCATTTTATCAAGTGGCTTCCAGATTGTATATATAGTGCACGAATGTAACCAGATTCTGCTTGCGAGATATAATAAAAACATTCGTAGCAATTGATTGTACGGCAATGAAAATAAGCCACTGTTTGCACTTTCTTAAATATATTATTTCCCAAGAAATAACGTTGCAAAAAAATATAATTGACATATTTACATCATAGGACATCAGAAATTAATTAATAATCTATAATGATGTGTTTCATTTTTTCTCCACTACATTCTTACAATATTGCGATTCTATTTGGCAATAAATATGATCTGGTTGCAGTGATGAACAAATGAAACATAACAGTCGTTTCTCATTTGTTTTCAAACATCGCCGTTTACATTAAATATATATAAATATTTTAAAATAACTATATTTATATAATGATTTGTGGTAAATAGTTTAATTTTATTCATCAAGTCCTAACAAATGCCACTCTTGATTTCCAAATTATCGATTAATTGGAAACCACGCTGGCATTACTTATGATAAATTGCGTTTATCTCCTTACATTTCATAAGAAAACAGATAATTGAAATCTCCCAAAAAATATTAAAACAAGCAATTTATAGTATATTAAAGTTTAATTCTATTCAAAAAAAACTGGCATTCGTTCTGAATAGCCAATAGATAGATGCGTGTTAGCTAACTTCTAAATAATGCAATGAACTCCAGAAAGGATAGTAAAAATAAAACAAAGTAGTAGAGTGAAAACTAGAAAAAAGAAAAAAAAAATAGAAGACAAAGACTAACTTTATTGTGCAACTTAATGAACGCTCTTTCGGCTTGTCACATCGGAGGAAAATTGGCACACCATGTTCCAAGCCTAAGGAACGTAGTGCGATGGAATAGAATAAAGTAAAAAAAATGTAAGGGAAGAATTAGCTTTCTAGATTACGATGAATGTGACTTTGGGGTAAAGAGAAGCTTAAAAAAAGAAAAAATCTAAAAAAAAGTCAAGTAAAAAAAGAGACGCAGAGAAAGTGTAATACACGTGTTCTACTTCTGTAGTTGTTTTCATTGTATAAAGAAACAAGAGTGCATAAATTCATTTCCATGCGATTTATTCAAAATACGTCTGCAACAAGCGATTAAATATATTTGAATACAAAGGGACTAAATCAATCCATGCATATAAAAGCTCTTATTTATGTATTTATTTATTTATTTATTTATTTATTTATTTATTTATTTATTTATTTATTTATTTATTTATTTATTTACTTTCTGAGTCAGTTACATTTTAAAATCCATAAACCAATACAATCGTATGTTACAGGTAAATCAATTAATTTCCGCATATTTGTCTGAGTATAGTGTTTCTTATAGTAATAAGCATAAATTTTAAATGTAATTGAATATCTAACTATACAGGACTGTTTCTGGAAAAGTATATTGACTGCACATAATGAACAAAAAAATCTAATGTTATATATATATATATATATATATATATATATATATATATATATATATATACCCATCAATTGGAATCTTTTTGCAGACGATTTAGCTCTTCAAATACTTTCTGAAAATGATTTGCAACGATCAATTTATAATTTTCAAAAAATAGGTGCCTAATTTAATACGCAAATATCAATTAACAAAACTAAAATTATGCCATTTGTTGGGAAGGACCCCATTCAAAGTAAAATCTGTCTCCAGAATTAAATTTTAGAGAGATCTAACCAATTTAAGTATCTTGGATATTATCTCTCTATCTGGGATGAAAAGGATATCCCTGAAAAAATTATTAGTTATATAACTAAAAGTTTGGGAATTATTAATCATGTTAATGAACCGTCCCTTGTACAAAAAAAACGCCAGATTACGCTTATATAACACTTTGGCTAGATCAGTGTTGACCTATGGTAGTGAAGCATGGACACTAAAAACACAAATGAAAACAGAATAACGAATTGTGAAATGAGATTCATGGGCAGAACAGCGGGTTACACCAGATGGGATCGGAAAAGGAACACCGATATCTTAAAAGAATTGAAGACTACGCCAATTTTGGTATAATTAAACAGTACTAACTAAATTGGAAACAACTTCTTGAAAGAATGAGCTCAATCGGATCCCCAAAGCTGTTTATAATTATATACCAAGAGGACGAAGATCTCTGGGCCATTCCATGAAACGCTGGAGTGAAAATTTTCTATAGGATCATAACAGGCCTTGGCCTAATACTTGGAAGGAAGAATATACATATATGACATAAGAAAAAATAAATTCCTGGACGGGATTCGAACCCGAAACTCTGGGTCGGCACCCTAGCGTGTTATCCATTACATCAGTATGCAAATCCAATTCAAACACTTATTTTTCTTATATATATATATATATAATTTTACCATCAAAAGCGTGGAGTGCTCTGTATCAATTAATATATTTGATAATAAACAGATATTGGTAAAAGTAAAGCATCTAATAAAAAACTTAAAAACTATAAAAAGCACCCCACGCTTTGATGGTAAAATTATTATTTTTGTAGATAACTCTAGTTTTATTCTAGATATGTTGGAGATGATTTTTTTGTTGACCACTTTAATTTTATCCCAAGCGTGTTGGAAATTAAAATTATTGTTCATTTTTTAGCTCGGTTTTCTAATAAAGCGTGTTGTTTTAGGTTTTTTAAACTATTATTTATTTTTTATTTTTAGTTTTAATATTTTAGAGACTAAGATAAAAATATAAATATCTTTAAATTCCATACTATAGTAGAATGAGCTAAAAGTAATACTGTACTAAAAAATCCATTGGCCGGATTTGAACCAGCGACCTATGGATTACTGAAATTACATACCGCTACAGTCCACCGCTCTGCTGAGTTCTTACCACGATCGAGTAAGAAGTTGATAAGTCCGCAACCTATTATACCCTTTTTTATTATTTTGATTTTCTGCTGATTTTGGCCAGGATTTTAGAAACATTTATGAAATTATTGTATTGTCATTGGTCCTGTACAAGTATACAAAGTTTCAAGTCGATCCAATGATTCTAAGTGGGTCAAAATCGCGTTGAATGATTCCGTTACATAGATAGATACAGGGCAAGCTAATATAAAGCGTGTAAAAATATGAAATGCCATAGGTATCCGCCCCTTAATCATAACTATTGAGACTAACTATATGGAACTGTTGACTCGAGACCTTCCGAATACGAGTATGGAATATCACTGTTTGAGTCAGTTTGGATGGCAGGTCGCGAATTAAAATTCTGGTATCAACCATTGTGACCAGATTTTTTTCTGATTTTATACTGTCCTCTAGGCTGGTTTCGAATTTCTTTACCATAATTAATTTTATCATTAAATAATTTCATATTATATTATATTGAGAATAATATCCCTTGCATTTGCACATAACATCAAGACAGACAATAATACATGTAAGCTTATGTAGCCTACTGGTACTTACTTACTCGCTGGCACTATCGAACCCGTAGGTACATGGCCGTGCGGACATAAGCTCTCCATACATCCCTATCCTGACCTAATGCTTTCCAATCATTCCCTGTATAATCTAATTCCCTCAAATCATAGTTAATGTTATTCTCCCACCTCATTCTTGGTTTACCAACTGGGCGTTTTCCTTCTGGCTTTCCTACAAGAAGCTTCCATGCAAGTCTTTCATTCCCCATACGTGCAACATGTCCTGCCCATCGCAGTCTACGAGACTTAACTGTTCTCATTATATCTGGCTTCCTATAAAGACCACGTAGTTCATTGTTAAGTAGTCTTCTCCATTCACCTGTCTGTTCATCTCTCTTTGGTCCAAACATTTTTCTGAGAACTTTATTTTCAAATACTCGTAATTTCTTTTTCCTCCCTTAAAGTAAGAGTCCATGTTTCGCACCCATATAATATAACTGGTAGAATAATAGTTTTATATATTTTCAGATTAACGTTTTTTGAAAGGAGTTGGGACATCAAGAGTCTCTGCAATGCATAATAGCACGCATTTCCAGAATTGAGCCTATGTTTAATTTCTTTGTGCATCTCATTCCTATTTGTGATTATTGTTCCTAGGTATTTGAATTCAGCGACTTCCTCAAAACTTCCCTCATTTGTCATTAGCTGTCCATTTGCATTATATGATGTATTTCTACGTGTGACCATATATTTAGTTTTATTGATATTTACTTCCAGTTATAATTTCTTAATGTTACACTGGTAGCTTTAACGATCAATGATTATAGACAAGATATGACCTACGACACTCATATTTCTCAAAATTAGTTAAAAATTAATTTTAAAAAATATCATTATACAAGGAGGCGCGTAAACCAAGCGATTTCCTCTGCAATGAATTTGTGTTGAAGCGTAGAAATTAAATTGAGTTTAACCCACGTATTAGTAAGATGAGGATTTTCATAAAATGCTCATTTGTTTCTATAACTGCTAAACATGGATAATAATGTTGAAAGTCCGTTTTGGGTCAAATTATGATTAAGATAGGACTTTTGTTAGTGTCTATAAATGCCTATTTAACCATTAGCGCCTATTTTCAAATAAATTTGGGGCTTCATCTCATCTCATGCATCGACTTGACATTACGCAGGTCACGAGTATAGGGTTCACTTTACATATATCCTTCCATCCATAGTAATTCTGCCCGAAGACAGGTCCTTCACTGCAATCAAAGCATTTTCATGCTATGCTTGCAGCTTTACTAGGGAATTTTAGGTGGGGTAGCTTCCCGTTGCTTTCCACACCGGTGAAGGAAGATGATAATGATGGTGTTGATGATGATGGCCATATGATTTCTGGGACCGTTTGGGCCTTAAAAATTACCTGACATTTGTCTTACAGGTAAGGAAAACCCCCGATAAAAACCTCACCCAGAAAAACTGTCCCGACCGGGGATCGAACCCGGACCCGCTGCGTGACAAGGCAACACGCTACCTCGAGACCACAGTGGTGTTTTTACAATATAATTATAATGTATTAATATTTAACTTCTAGTATAATTATCTAATGAAGAACTTAAATGTACAATGAATAGTGGTATTGACAAGCTTTGTTTCAATGCTATTCTTGAATCATTTAATTCTGTATATGGACTGGGGGGAGAGACTGCTCCGAGCATCACAACCTGAAATGCATATTGCGATATCGCAGTATATTATGGATGAATGGAATGAAGCTTATTCTACGGCTGTATGTGAGTTGTATCGTCTTACGGGTCCGCCATACCAGATCCATCTCCCATTATCCATACCGATATTTTTGGATTTAGTTTGTGGCCGCAAGGAGGGAATACAACCCTCTCATGTACTCTTCTATCTTTTTTCAATTTTTCAGGCTCGGAGTCATGAGCTTGCACCCCAGAAGTCACCTCGCTATATCCTCATCATCTGTGGGTGCCAACCAAACTACTTTTCCTAACATGAACAGAGGTGCAGGGTGATATGAAAGGAATAAAATAGAAATGAAATGACATGAAGAAGACAGAAGGAAGAATGGAGACCGTTGGTGGGATGAAATTCGGGTAACGGGAGAATCTCGAGTAAACCCCGAACATACCTGTATGGCCTTCATCTCTGGAACTTCCAGATTTCGAACCTGAGAGGCCAATAGGGGTAACCGCGGGTATACCGTTACGGCGATTGTCGAAGTAGTTAGTGTCGATCATCTAAATACCATATGTGAAAAAAAAAAACAGATTTTCACTTTAAATATTTCGGATAATAAATAAGAATGTAGTCTACATTTTTTGTTTTATATTGAAACACAATGTAACTTAAGTTCTTTATTTTACTATGAATGTTTATTTTAATGTTATTTCGAGATACTTCAAAACCTTTATTAATGCCATATTTGTTGTACATGTACAATTCACTTAATTTTAATGTATTGCGAAATAAACAATAGTATATTAGAATGCGAGGATGGGAAGTAGTTTTTACAGAAACGAGGAAATGTTTAAAAACCGAGCTATAGCGTGGTATTTAATTTCCGAGATTCTGTAAAACACTTCACAAACGTGCGCTTTACAGTATTTTTGCGCGATGGTGTTTTTTAAATAATAAATAATCGTAAAATAATAACATATTTTTTGGAAATATTTGCGTTCATTGTAAACAACTGACCAACGTTAACAGTGTAGAGACTACAGCAGGCCGTGACACCAATCAGCGATAGTAAGATGGCAGCAAGTACGTACTTATTGTTTTATATTGTTTCAAATAAAGTTCAGTTCATTTAAAATGCAGTGATTTGTTTCATATAATATAGGCCTATATTAACACTACCTTTTGGATATAGTTTTGTATAGGCCTATACATTGTACGTAGTATACATAAAGGGCAGTAGTTTTACTTCCCGCGCGTGGTTTGTAATATGCAATTTTACAGTATAGTTATTTAGGTTGGCAACGCCGAATTGTAGGAAGTTGGACTTTCAATCATGATCGTCATTGCTGTAAGTACGACAAAACGCACTATTGCGCAAAAAAAAATTATTTATTCGCCCACTCAAAATAATTTTGGATGGTATTTCTATCGAGGCCAAAATAGGTCAACAAATGGCCTAATTTCGTGAATGATCTACGATGATGATGATGAAATTATTTGTGGGAACGAAAATATGATACCTAAGTTGTTTTAACTTTAAAAGAAAACCACGAGAAATAAGATGACTTTGGCTTTGACTCATGTATCTCCCAAGAACGGGTCTTCAGTGCTACCATCGGATTCAACTTTCTCGGTACTTCAATTATACTTTTATTATACATTTTTAAATGATCACTGAACTGAATATTCTAAATTAAATTTAAATCACTAATAAGAAGTTCAAATTCATCCTACAAACTTCTGCCGACTTCTAGTCGATTTAATATAAGGGTTTACTAACGTCCAAGGCATTTCGTTTTTTTTTTTCCTTGTTACACAACCCCTATAAGGAAAGAGAGAAAAACTTTAAGGCAAGTTCTTATCTTCCCTCTTGCCCTTCTTCTTTTTTATCGATGCCCGTTTTAGTTTTCTCAACTAACAAACTTCTCACTCAATTTTCGGATTAATCTCTGCTCCCTTGTTACCAGTAGAGAGAGAGAGAGGGTTCTTCCACTCACATAATTTCACGACTCACTTCTAACCGCTTACGTACAAATCTGTTCTCTTATCTTTAATCCAGTTTCTTTCTGAAATTCACATTGTTTAACCTATAGACGCAAGATTACAATCAAAACTAGAAGAATATGGCTTTTTATATAAAATATCTTCAAAATTTGTACCAGAAGAACTACTGTTTCCAGTATCATGAGACAGTACCGGTTGTCTAGTGTTTACCGTGCTCCTTTGCCCCGAAGTTCAACGTGTTCAGTCATGACAGAGTATAATATATTAATATATTTCAGACTGTAAAATAAAGTTCAAAAAGCATCATTACTTATGGAGCAGAACATTGGCCATTAACAACAAAAACAAATAAGTATATTTTGCAACGGAAATGGATTTTATACCAAGGGTAGCAAGAATTTCAAGAAGAGGAAAAAAATAGAAACTCAGTTATAAGGGAGAAAATGAAGATTGAAGACACTATTTCAGATTATATTAAAACTCAGCAATTAAGATGGTACGAACATAATTTTATTATCGTTTACGTTTTTAGTGGAGAGTTATGATTTAATATATCAAGATTATATAAAGATTTATTAAACACACTGTGTACATTATAATACAATTACTGAAAGTTATTATCGTCTGCTTAGAATTTTAGAGGCTTTCTTCTTGCTATAAGTCAATAAGGTGGTATTGTTCACATTTTTGGTCACATAGCTTGCAGAGGCACTTGTTTGATGCGAGGTGGAACCCTTTATTGGTACATATTCTGTACTGGAATCCATGTATGGTGGTCTTCTTGAACATGTGTCTGAGGGAGAAGTTAGGTTCCTTCCATTATTCGGTGTTCATCGCTGGGGTCAGGAAGAATCCGCGGTCTATATCCTCTGTTTTTTCTCTCTCTCTCTCTCTCTCTCTCTCTCTCTCTCTCTCTCTCTCTCTCTCTCTCTCTCTCTTCTTATGTGTGCTTCGTAGGCCGGGGTGTGTGGCAGGTTATATTTTAACGCTATTTCTCTGATGAAGAAGTCAGTCTTGCTTAGATGGTATATGAGTCGGGAGCTCGCTGACCTTGAAACCCTGAGTTATGATTTAATAATATTTAATATATTTCAGGACTACTTATGATTTATTTTTTAATCCTGTAAATAAGGGGCATAATTGAATAAATCCGGTCATAATTGCAAATGCAGCTCCTAATGAAACGACATAATGAAAATGTGCAACTACATAGTAATATTGTGGATGGAAGAGGATCGGCTACCAAAATGTGTTTTGGAATAGAAACCTAGCGGAAGACGAGGCAGAGGAAGGCCTAAAACTTTCTGGAGTCAGAAAATATATTAATAAGTGAAGGAGAAACAACTACAACCAGGAGATTGGATGGACCGACAAAATTGGCTATTAGGAATCGAACGATGTCAAAGACATTGATCAACAGATGATCTGTCTAAAAAAACATTCATGTATCTGAAGATTTTCAGGCTCTTAAAACATCCTTAAGCCTGAATAAAGGGGCATTTAAGCAAAATTTACCGACATCAACGTCCTAGTAATACCTTAGTTGTCTGTTAGATGTCTCATTGAGTCGGTGTGTTGACCGCATGCCATGCATGACATCAATGAGCAAATAAGTAACTAAAAATTAACTTGATCTAGTAATTCCTGACAATGGGGAGGCTATGGCTCAATAATGGGCTACGCCATTATAGATTAAATGTTGTTTTTTGTTGTCTAATGTGCTGCATCTAACACTGAAGTCATTAGCAGTTTTGCTCTTCAACACTTTGAGGTGTTAGAATTTTCATGTTTGACAGCGATACATTTGTTCAGATGACCTTCGTCCATTTCTTCATCATTATATATATATATATATATATATATATATATATATATATTCCACCGCTGTGGTCTCGAGGTAGCGTGCTGCCTTGTCACGCAGCAGGCCCGGGTTCGATTCCCGGTCGGGACAGGCCCCTGGGTGAGTTTTTTCGGGGTTTATCCTCACCTGTAAGACAAATGTCAGGAAACGTAGGGCCCAAGGGTCCCCGAAAATCATCCGGACATCATCATCATCATCCTTATCATTATCCTTCACCGGTGTAGAAAGCAACGGGAAGCTACCACACCTAATTCCGTAGTAAAGCTACAAAGCATAGCATAAAAATGCTATGATTGCAGTGAAAGACCTGTCCTCGGGCAGAATTACTATGGATATATATATAGCTTCTTTCCGAAGATCAGTAAAGTTGTGGTCCCGTGTCGTATATTTACGAACTTAAATATTTTTTATATCAATGTCGGCAGGTTGTCATAACGACATTTCTGATATTCTCTCCTGGCAGTGGCAAACTTAAAACTACTTCTTAGACGGAGGCGTCTGTAAGGATAATGATGATGTTAATGATGAGGAGAGGCCTTAATCCTAAATTTAATTTAAATAAGGCGAGTATGATAGCGATGATAATGGTGGCCAGATAGTGTTCGGGGACCGTCTGAGCCTTAGATTATACCTACATCTGTTTTACATGTGATAAAAAAACTCCGAAAACCCCTCAAGCAGGAAACTTTTCCCGACTGCAGTTCGAACTCGGTCCCGCTGCGTGACAAGGCAGTACTCTATCTCGAGGCTACACCAATGAACCTAAAAGAACCTCAAGCATAGAATAATGATGTGGCCTTCGAGCGATATTTGTCGGTGCTTCCATGACTAGCTTTCAATAACAACGATTAGTAACGTGACTTGTTAAAGGGTGTGATTAAACAAAATAACCGTTACTGATAGAGTTGTTACTGCTGCTTGTGCCACCACAACAACTATAAAATATGAGGAATATATATATAATGCCACATGTTGTCCTTTTTGGACATTTCTGGTGTTCTCTCCTGGCATTGGCGTAATTGTAACCCACTTCTGAGGATGAGGCACCTGGAAGGCGGGGTTATGTTGCCCCGATGATATGATGGGTGATGATGATAGTGGTTCGCCAGGAGAGTCCTAAGCTTAATCTCAGATGAATATGAATGATGATGATTGCGATGGCCATATGATTTCGGGGACCGCTTGGACCTTAAAGTTTCCTGACATTTGTCTTACAGGTGAAGAAAACCCCCGATAAAAACCTCACCCAGGAAACTGACCCGACCGGGGATCGAACCCGGGCCCGCTGCGTGACGAGGCAAGCACGGTACCTCGAGACCACAACGGTGGACTCAGAAATTTATATTAAAATCGTAACATGATTGCCAGAAGTTATCATTTTCAAAATCTTGAGCAGCGGTCGAATACATCTCAGATCTTACCATCAAGTGTGAACCTAGCTCAAAAAGTTGATCTTGTGAAGAATATATCTATACGTTGACTATCCAATATTATAGCCGTCTCGATAGACGCGTGGCTGCCCGACTGGGATCCCACGTTCAACCCCTGGCGGTTGTAGAGAGGTTTTGGGGGTGTTCCATACAGAATTCTTCTGAGTTTTCTCGATGATCTCCCATTTTCCGAATTTAATCACACCAACATTCTCCACATCTTTTCCCGCTCCAATTATGTCATTTCATCTTCATTTTTTCGCTCAATCATTTCATACCACCATTTCGCCTCATCTCAAAGTAGTCTGATCTGACAAATCACAGGTGTTAAAATATGTGGGTATGATAACCCCGGGGGGGAGGGCATATTCGTGAACTTCCTCGCGTGTCTGAGCCTACGTGATAACTTCAGGCAGAATAGGGTTGAAGGAAGGGTTGTAGCCCCTCTTCAAGGAGCTGGGCCCAGTCCAGAAAATTGCGATATGAAATGTGAATTATTTCCAGATGTGTCGAACTTTAATTAAGGGAAATTTGTGAATTTTTGTTGCAAACTGATAGTCTATAAGCCCAAAGTAATTTATACATTTTTTAAACTCATATTAATTACTAAGATTGGTTGGAGAAAACGCTCAATGATAAGGAAAATTTTCAGAATGAATTAATGTGTCTTAACCAGAAATATCGTAACAGACTATATGGAACCGTAGAACACATTTCATTTCCATTCAATCCTAACAAACAAAGATGGGAAACATAATGTAATGAATCTACACAAGGTTGACGTGTTTCGGGGATTGAATATCCGAGTCCATACAATGGTCCAACCTAATATAAATCCCGTATTATAAGAACTGTTTTAAATTAAGGAATATACGAGTCATCGGTCTGATGATCTGTGTGAGGAACACAAAAACAAAACACTTTGCCTTATTCTGCAAAACCTTTGAAATATCGTTACCACTATCAAAGACGTGAATCTTGAAGCATTTGAGAGGGTCATTACAAAGTTTACATTGTCTTTATTGAAAAAAATTAATGTAATACTAATAAACTTTATCATTCGATAAGTTTAGATATTTACATATAGAAAATTATAAGGCATGTAGTTTTTACTCTTTCCAAGTTTTATTTGTTTATACAATTATTTGTTATTTTTTAAACAAAATTTATAGAATAGGCCTATGCCCTCTGTATCGAAAGACAAACTTCAGGTAGAATCAGATTTATAATACATTATAAATATATCTACATTATTTAATTTTATCTTTTTGGGTTCAAACTTTCGCAGTTTTAATTTTGCCTTCTGTGAAAGTTATTCATGATTTTATTCTAATAATTTAATTTATTAAAAAAGTATTAATACCCAGATGCAAATATTTAACCTCAACCGAACACGTATCGAAACCAACGCGTTAAATTGCAGGAAAAATAAGATATCACTGACTTCTAGATTATTTTTTATGTATGTTACATTTAAAGGGGAAGACCGGTCAGCTCAAGAAGTCTTGCTATCACAGCTGCACCTTTCTCTACTTATAAAAACCAGAAGTTTAAATGATACATAATATAGACTGTTTATAGAGGAAGAAATCCCGGTGTACAATCGTCATTGCTGCTTCAGGAACATGAATGATTTAAGGATAACCCTGATGTTAAAAAACTATATTTAATGTTTCCCAAGAAGGCTGTGATACTAGTTTGTTTCGATTTCCTACTTCTCTACACATTCTCTTCAAGGAAACTGGCATAGTTATGTTAACATTTACTGGGAATATTGGACGAAATAATGTATTTACATTACTTGGCTAATTTCTTCAGAACGAACACATAAGCATCTAATCTACTCTAGTGAAATAAATTCTTACTTATTGGCTTCTTGCCCCTTTGAGTCTTGCCATAGCCTCTCTTCTGTTAGGAGTTTCTAGACCAAACTAATTTAAGTACGCATATTTCTCTACAAATGTCATGAGTGGTATGTGGTCAGCCTACCACATTTAAACAGTACACGAAACAATTCTGGCTAGAAACATACATATAGAGGAAATATTTTTTTATTTAAACATTTTTATTTTCTATAAAAGACAACATGAAAGCTGAATAACGGCTTGTGAAATGAGATTCATGCGCAGAACACCGGTTTCACCAGATGGGATCAAAAAATGAACACCGATATCTTAAAAGAATTGAATACTACGCCAATTTTGGAATATATTAAACAGTACCAACTAAATTGGAAACACCATCTTGAAAGAATGAGTTCAAATCGGATCCCTAAAGCTGTTTATAATTATATACCAAGAGGACGAAGATCACTGGGCCGTCCTATGAAATGCTGGAGTGAAAATTTTCTATAGGATCTTAACAGGCCTTGGCCTAATACTTGGAAGGAAGAAGAAGAAAGAAGATTTTGTATATATATTTAATAAGTTACGTTCATATTATAGGACTGAACAAATACTTTGTAAATTTGTAAATATTTTTAACGAAGTTTAGATACAACATTTCTAATAACCAACGAGTTTAAAATAAGTTTTTAGTAGACTCTCTCGTCGCCGTCAGTTATGAACAATGGCAATAGTACCAAAAAGAGAACTGTCAACCATTGCATGACCAAACCTACCTTGAAATTTCTCTCATAAAAGCGTTGTGATATACCAAGACAGTGTCCAAAAAAATATCTGCCATTTTTAACTTCAAGTCACTAATATTGTTACGAATACATAGATATTTAATTATTTCATAGATTATTTTAATTATTCCAAATAAAAACAGTTGTTAAAAGAAAGCACTTAGACATATTATATTTCAGGACAGAATTTTGATTATGGCAGGACAAAGATTGCAACGCTGACTGTAATATCCCTGCATTTAGACTAATGGAATGTTTAATACAGTTAGTTGGAGATGTAGGTCAAAAGCTTAGTATATAACCCTGGACAAATAGGGGACTCGTGTCTGTCTGTTGAAGCAGTAGCTGATGGATAAGTCTGTTGAAGCAGTAGCTGATGGATAAGTCTGCATACCATTTTTCTTTATATAATGTAACTAAGGCATTTAGAAAGGGTATCAAGTAGTTTAAATAGTTCATATTATATGTCTAAGTTAAAGAGTTATTAGATAATTTTTAGAATGTAAATTAGGGTAAATTCATAAATTCACAACTCCCTCTCTCAAAATAACTCAAGAAAGTTAGAATGTAGGTTTACTTAATATAGCTTAGATTAGTTATTTAGGGTTAGAATACTTAGGGTTATTGTAATCATTATTCTCCAGAAATAAAATAATTTAAATTAAGAATCCATTTATTTATGTTCGAAAACACGTATGCCTTTATAACTAATATATCCACATACTAACGCTCGGCTAGAACCTCATGCTACCAAAAATTCCAAGTCCCGAAGCGCCAAATTTCTCATTTAAACTATAAGGAAATAACATAACTTCGGAATTGGTAGATTGGACATCACTCACTACTTGTCATCTGCACCACGTTCCACCTATGTCACTCCACTCTTCCTCAAGCAGGGAGTCCATCTGCTCCCTACAGTGGGTTGTAATTTCCGGATTCTGGCTTCGATATCTGTGCCTCGGAATTAAAAACGGAATACAATTACTTTTGGACACGGCCTTGGTACATCACAACTGTTATTTGGGGAGCATTTCAAGGTATGTTTTGGCATGCAATGATTAAAAGTTCCCTTGTAAGTATATTGTTTTCCACTAGTTACAATATTCAAACTAAATAATAAAACGTGGTGCCGTAATATAATGCTTTCTGGATATAAAAACATACATTACATGACATTACAGGAAGAGCCTGAACATCTGGTCATAGTTTCATAAAAAATTAAATCAATGTATGGAAGTGAGGTATGGACAATCAATAAGTACTACAAGAATAGATTGATAGCTCTAGAAATGGATTATTTACGCAGAAGTGCCAGAAAGTCTAAATTAGAACATGTCATAAATAAGGAAATTAGAAACATAATGGAAGCAGAAGGAAGCATTGAGGAGAAGGAATTAAAGTAGTTAGGACATGTTTTAAGAACGGAAGATGAGCTATGGCCGAAACAACTGTATGAATGGCATCCGAACAGAAAGAAGAAAAGAGGGAGACCAATGTTAACATGGAAGGAAAACATGAAGATAGTAATGCAAGCTAGAGGGCTAAGCATCGAAGATGCCCAAGACCGTAGGCTTTGGAGTTTTGGCACGGGAAGACGGCAGCAGCTGTAAAAACCCGAAGATAGAGAATAGAAATAGTTTGAAATATTTTGATTGCAAATAAACAAAATTATGACTTCAGTCAAATGTTTTCTTTATTGTAGTTAATGATGTCGAACATAGACTAAGGAAGTTCCTTAACTTTAGTATTCAGAACAATAAATAATTTGAGCATTAAAAATAGTGAAACATCTGGAATCGTTTCTGAATATAAAAGTCAGAAACGCCGTGAAATATTTCTCCCCCACAGAGACCTTTATCATATTCCAATTCCAAAGAGAATGTGTTTAAAAAATGAAATGTAATTCAAATAATCCTTAAGCACCAATTGATGCTATTGGGATTTCTGTTAAACTGTAACACAAAATAACAGATATACAACTCAAATAGCAAGTGTTTTTGTGAAAAATATATAAATTCCGAGTTTTTACATCAGAGTTACCGATTTCAGAAAATTATTTTTAAACAAAATCCACGAAACATCTTCCAACAAAAATGTACATTTTTTTAAAATGCATTATTCACAATGAAAATAAGAAAATACAAAGAAACACATATATGCAATCTGGTAAATTGAATAAGAAAAATAAGCGAAGATTGTAAGAAGTGGTGAAGATGTTTGAAGCAGACTTCATCAAATAAGAATCGATATCACTACTATTGGTAACATCCCACTCTAAATTACCCCCTCTTCTTCTACAGAATCTGACTTCTCATCCTCTCTTCATACTGAACAGTCCCAAAATTCAACTTCTTCTGTTCTCTTCAACTTCTAAGGGTTTGGCTCTCAAGAACCTTTCCATTTTAGTGATTGGCTGTTTTAGCATCTTGAAATTCTATCCTTTCTTTTTCAATCAAACTGGATTGCAATTCTATAGCCACCCTCGCATATTCCAAATGAAGTAATTTGGTTTTCCAATTTCTCTAAAGTATGCCTGTCATTACCTTCAAGACAAAACCTTTGCGTAGAAATTAAGATTTTGTAATTAATATTTATGGGGGCCCGCCGTAGCGTAGTGGTTAAGGCACTGAGGTACAAACTGGAAGGTTGAGGGTCAGGATTTTTAAACTGACCCAAATCTTCTGGTAGCACATTGGCCCTGGGATCGACTCAGCCTCTAACGTAAATGAGTACCAGGAGGCCGTCACGCAGGGCTGACAAGCCGGCTAACATCAAGTGCCGATTGACCAGAAAAAGTGGGAGCCTTAACCTCCTACTACCTCAAAGGGTTTCCCATGGCCTGTAGTGGGATCTCTTTACCCTTTTTAATTAACATTTATTTTAAAAAAGGTCTAGATTTAGTCCAAATCATTAAAATTCTGATAAGTATCGCAAACGTATTGAGTTCTCATTTTTTTAACTGGTACATATGGTACAGTATATGGCATAGAGGTGTCAGGCTTTTTTTTTACAAAAATGAATAAAGTACACGGTTGTAAAGAAGAAACTGCTTACTGTATTTCAGATACATCAACAACTTAATATAATCACTTAGAATAATTATAATAATAAGTATCTCCATGATTATCTCATTAAACTAACTTGAGTCTTTGTATACTGACAAATAAAACACTGCTTTTCTCACAATGAAGAAAACTAACTTGCTAACTTGAACCACTTTGCTATATACTCCTTCATACTTTAACTGAGATTTTAAATTCATAATTCTTGTTAAGTTGAACAATTTCTAGTTATTGAATGGACATTAAATGATTTATGTAAAAGATGAAGACAGGCGAATAATTGGGCAAGATATAAAACAAAATGATAGAGCTTCATCAAGAACCTTTGCTCCAATTATGAAGAAAAGAGTTTGACGATGATGAAGATAATTAAATTGAATTTCTGCCAATGTGAAAGAAACGAACCTACTACTAAGAACGAAGAGTCGTAACATATTGACTGAATGAAACAGTGTGGTAATCTGAACATACGAGTAAACAGACTAAGCATACATTGAACACCTTTGATCCAAAAACATTACCACGTTTGAACATTGATGGTTGTTAGCATTGTTCACGTCATTGTGTTCTTCTTCATGCAACCATGTCTTAGGCCTACAGGCATGTTACGATCTCATAGATGAATTTTGTATCCAGCGTTTCCTTGGAGGACCCAGAGATCTCTTCCTTGTTGGACAATAACGAAGCATAGCCTTGGGAACTCTACCTGAACTCATTCGTCGCAAATTATTCATTCAGTTGTTCTAGTATCTATGTATGTATTCTATGACCGGTTCTAATCGTAATTCCTTCAAGATATCATCATTGCGTTTGTGATCCCATTTGGTACATTCTGCTGTATCTCTAACGAATCTCATTTCACTAGATGTTATACTGCTCTCTTCTCCTTTCGTCAAAGTCCATGCCTCACTGCCGTAGAAAAATGCAGGTCTTGCTAAGGTTTTGTATTCTGTTATCTCTCTGGACTAGCGAAGATTTCATTACTGAATTTATTATGCCCATGGTTTTATTAAAATTAATAATTTTATTTGCTATGTCTACTTCATCCAAATATGTTAATGTATATACAAGGTAGATAAATGAATTTACTATTTCCAGTATTTTTGAATCTATACAAAATTGGTTATGTACAGGGTATTTTCCTTGAAAAGCCATTACTTTTATTTTCTCTGGATTTATTTTCTTGTTATATTTGATGGCTATTTTGTTAAAATTGTATATTGAATATTGTAATTCGTCCTCTGAGTGTGCCACTAATGCTACATCATCTGTGAAAATTACGTATCTAATTTCATATTTATATTCAATTGTATATCTCCATGACATTGTAATACAGATATATGCCAACTAAGCTTCCAGTGTAGATTCCAGCAGCTGTCAATTTTCACAATGACTAGTTTTGACGTCAACGCTCCTGGTGATTAACTTAGAGCCAATCTGTTTTTTTTTTCAGTCACTACAATTAAATTGAGGTATTTCTGACAAGTCTTATTTTATTAAATTATTTATTATTGATGAGACTTTTCACATATTCGATAAATAATACATTATTTGGTCTGAGTGAGGTTATTAATGGTTAATATTAAAATTTTAAAGTGATAAATTTCTAAAATCATTTTACATAGAAATGATAATTATTCGTATACGACAAAAAATTAAAAGACTAATGTTTTCTCCATGACTGTATTCATTTAATGAATATTAATGGCATGTTTAAGATATGTAACAATTTATAATTAATTAAAATAAATTCAATTAACCTAGCGAGTTGTCTCAGGCGACAAAGTTAAAGGTTCATATTCGGAAGATCCCAAGTTCAAACAACAGCCCGACCAACCTGAGGTTTTCCTCAGGTTTTACTCATTGGTCAAAGCTCTAGGTTCAACTGTGTCAATATAATGGATGACATTGAGCATATAACAATATTTTATTTCTGTTTGTATGCAGACTGGGGACGCCAAGGCACACGCTGTGAACTTGGTATGAATAAAAATGTTGCTCTTAACATAATGTTGTAGACATTTTATTCAAAATTGAATTTGAATATTTATATTTCTGAATTTTTACACAGTTTCCAAACTTTACGATTACCTAACCCAAACCCCACTGACAAAAGAAATAGCATTCAGAAGGGGTGGCAAATTGCATTCAAATTATAGTGGCATTTCGAATTATCTTTCAAGAATATCTGAGATTTTGAGTTTCGTTGCAAATTGTAGTTGCACATTGAGAATTTATGAGTAGTTGTACAGTGTACATCTGGGCCCATGCCTCCACCCCTTGGGATACCTCGGTCAAAGACTATACTCCCAAGTCCCAGTATCTTGTCCTCCCTATCTTGTTCGCGTCCACGTTCAAGGTTCTCGGCTTAAAACCAAACCTCAGGGAGAAGGTGTTGGAGTCGCAACTTCAGGGAAATTGCTGAGCTACATAGTACGTTACGTCGCTCATTCCTGACGACCCCACAGTTGGTCCACGGACTCCTCGAGCCTAGCCGGGAGGACTGCTGTCGCAGATCCACCGACCGTTCCCCTGTTCTACCTCCAGGGACGCATCCTGCAGCCGTTGTGAGACCGGCTAGGGCTTGAATCCTCAAACGCCCCGCAGTGTGAGACTGTAGTACATCCAGGTGCTCATCTCCTGCCGACCCCACAGTTTGTCCATGAGCCCGTAGGCTTAGCCGGGAACCAGTACAGTTGCTCCCCTCTACACTGGTCCGAGCCGTTCCCTGGTGTGCCCACAGGGACGTGTCCTGTTCCAGTTGTGGTGCAGCACGGAGCTCGCAAACTCCATCAGGTGAGCAATAGTACGACAGGGCGCTCAACTCCTGTCGACCCCACTAATGGTTCACGAGTCCCTTGGACATAGCCGGGAGGACTGTCTAGCAGATCCACCGACCGTTCCCCCAGTGCACCAGCTGGGGACGTGTTTTGGTGCTGAAGTTAGTCCAGCCTGAGTATTAGTACGTCAGGTTGTTCAACTCCTGACGACCCCACAGATTATCATTGGGGCACTCGGTCTCGGAATCGGCGCTAATCCCGCAACCCAAAAGACAGCGCTTCCTGCTCCTCCGAGCTACTGATATGGTGGTAATTCCCAGCATTACGCCCGGTATTGTCCCAACCAGCCCGTTCGCAAGACTAGGCCTGTCGTGCAGCTGCTGTGAGTACAGCCCACTGAGCAAAAGTAGACATCCATAGGTGCTCATCGCCCATGGTGCCCCCACAGTGGTCATCGGGTTCATTGAACCAAGAGAAAGAAGCTTCTGATCTCTAGTCCCACACCGCTTCGCCACGGCGACCGCTGATCCCGTTGTGGGCCAAGATAGGTGAGCTGTAGTACAACAGGGCGCTCGTCTCCTGTTGACCCCACTTATGGTCCGCGAGTCCATTGGACTTGGAAGGGAGGACTGACTAGCAGATCCACCGACCTTTTCCCCACTACGCCACCGAGGGGACGCAATTGGCTGCTGAAGTGGGCGCAGCACGAGCTATGTAGTACATCAGGTCGCTCGAGTCCTGACGACCTCACAAATGGCCCGCGGGTCCGGTCTGGACCTAGCCGGGAGGAATGCAAGCAAACCACCGACCGTACCCCTGTCAGCCACCCGGGAACGCGCCCTGTTGCTGTTGTTAGCACAGCTGGGGCCCGATAAACGGACCCCCAAGGTATAAAGAGTACAGAGTGAATGGATGGTGTTTTATACAGTATTTAATAAGAAAGATAAACTAAAACATCCGGATTGACACTGTCCGTCGCCGTCGGCGATCCGGGCACGATTTCCGGCTGGGTAGAGTATTTTTATCCTCCGCCTTTGGTTTGGGTGTGTGTCCTGTCATTCCGTCTATATGCGAATAAACGAGTTAACAAAATATGTATACAAAGAAGAAAAAACTGTGTAAACAAAAAAAATGACATTTACTTCAAGGATACGGTGATGAATTAACAGCTTGCAATATGTACAATTTTGTTAAATAAACATACAAAATTCAGGTTTGTGTAAAGATTTATTGCACATTTTTTCTATAACATTTGGAAATGTTTATCCCGTTCATATATAAATTTTAGGAATGAAATATGTACTAGAGCATGCCATCAATCTTTAGAGGATGAGGAAGGCCTAAACTCAATGGTATTATTAAGCTGTTAGTTTATGCTGACGACGTATTACTATTGTCCGATAGCGAGGAGATACTGAAGGACAACACGCACACATTATTGAGTAACACTAAGGAATTACGACTGGAAGTAAACATCAATAACACTAAATATATGGTCACACGTAGAAATTCAGTATACAATGGAAATGGACAGCTAATGACAAATGAGGGAAATTTTGAGGAAGTGGCTGAATTCAAACACCTAGGAACAATAATCACAAATAGGAAAGAGAAGCACAAAGAAATTAAACATAGGTTCAATTCTGGAAATGCGTGCTATTATGCATTGCAGAGACTTTTGATGTCCCAACTCCTTTCAACAAATGTTAAACTGAAAATATATAAAACTATTATTCTACCAGTTATATTATATGGATGCGAAACATGGACTCTTACTTTAAGGGAGGATATGAGATTACGAGTTTTTAAGAATAAAGTTTTTAGGAAAATTTTAGGACCTAAGAGAGATGAACAGACAGGTGAATGGAGAAGACTAAATAACAATGAACTACATGGTCTTTATAGGTAGTCAGATACAATAAGAACAATTAAGTCTCGTAGACTGCGTTGGGCAGGACATGTTGCGCGTATGGGGAATGAAAGACGTGCATGGAAGTTTCTTGTAGGAAAGCCAGAGGGAAAACGCCCAGTTGGTAGACCAAGAATGATGTGGGAGAACAACATTAACTATGATTTGAGGGAAGTAGATTATACAGGGAATGATTGGAAAGCATTAGCTCAGGATAGGGATGTATGGAAAGCTTATGTCCGAGCGGCCATGAAAGTACGGGTTCGATAGTGCCAGTGAGTAAGTAAGTAAGTAAGTAAGTAAGTAAGTAAGTAAGTAAGAAATATTTTATTTTTCTACACGAATGAAGAATTTATCCTTTGTTTTTAATGATGTTTACTTAAACAAAAAGAGTGATGACTATATATTTAAGTTCTCCTATATAATACTTCTCCGCTAATTTAAATCTCCATTCGGTAACCAAGCCAACTCTGAAGGATATAAATGGCTGGCCGCCATTGGGTTACGATCTAATATGCAGAACACTGAACCATGTCAGTCTTCATCACCAAAAAAGAAGAAGAATACTAAGATTGAGTCCATGTGAATCGAACATCAGACTCATTGAAACGAAGGATAATTTTAATAACATACAATTATTATTTCCAATTTATAATTATAGTTCACCATCTTCATGAAGTCCACCGCTGTGGTCTGGAAGTAGCGTGCTGCCTTGTCACGCAGCGGGACCGGTTCGATTCCCAGTCGGGACAGGCTACTGGGGTGAGGTTTTTCGGGGTTTTTCCTCACTGTAAGACAAATGTCAGGAAGCTTAGGACCCAACGGTCCCCGAAAATCATCCGGCCAATATCATTATCATCATCCTTCACCGGTGTGGAAAGCAACGGGAAGCTACCACACCTATAGTTCCCTAGTATAGCTACAAACGATAGCATTAAAATGCTATGATTGCAGTGAAAGACCTGCCCTCTGGCAGAATTTCTATAGATGGATCTTCATGAAACAAATAATCAAATTAGGTTATTAGAAGTGTATGAAGGCAGCTATTGAAGCTGTGAAAACACTATGACATAGATAGCTTAAAATATCTAAAATAATGTTATTCATACTGCTTTGGGAAAGATAGGCCTATGTCAAGAAGAAGAAAATCCTGAGAAAGTAATATAGACAGAAATAGAAGGAAAATGGGAATGCATATTATGGTATTGTACATCAACTATACGCAGACTTTAAAAAGGCATATGATTCAATTAAGAGGGAGAAGTTATATAGGATCCTGCTGGAGTTCGGAATTCCTGAAAGGTTAGTTCGACTTATAGGAATGTGTCTAAATGGCACAAAAAGTAGGGTGCGTGCAGGCAAACAGTTTTCGGATACTTTTAAAATCCACAATGGGTTGAAGAAAAGAGATGCACTATCTCTACTATCTAATTTTGTACTAGAGCATGCCAACAAATCTTTAGAAGATGAAGAAGGCCTACAACTCAATGTTATTAATAAGCTGTTAGTTTATGCCGATGATCTAGTACTATTGGGCGATAGCGAAGAGATACTAAAGGCCGACACGCACACAATATTGAGTAACACAAAAAGAAATTGGGACTGGAAGTAAATATCAATAAAACTAAATATATGGTCACACATAGAAATCCATTATGTAATGGAAATGGACAGCTAATGACAAATGAGGGAAATTTTGAGGAAGTAGCTGAATTCAAATACCTAGGAACAATAATCACAAATAGGAATGAGATGTACAAAGAAATTAAACATAGGCTTAATTCTGGAAATGCGTGTTATTATGCATTGCAGAGAATCTTGACTGCCCAACTCCTTTAAAAAAAACGTTAAATCGAGAGTATATAAATGTATTATTCTACCACTTATATTACGGATGCGAAACATGGACTCTTTACTTTAAGGGAGGAAGAGAGATTCCGAAAATAAAGTTCCTAGAAAAATGTTTGATCAAAGAGAGATGAACAGACAGGTGAATGGAGAAGACTACAGTGAACTACATGGACTTTATAGGAAGCCAGATATAATATGAACAGTTAAGTCTCGTAGACAGCGATGTACAGGACATGTGGCACGAATGGGAAATAAAAGATGTGCATGGAAGATTCTTATAGGAAAACCGGAGAGAAAACGCCCAATTGGTAGATTAAGATTTAGGTGGGAGAATAACATTAACTAAGATTTCAGGGAAGTAGATCATGCAGGGAATGATTGGAAAACATTATCTCAGGATATGGATGTATGGAGAGCATATGTAGGCGCGGCCATGAACCTATGGGTTCGATAGTGCCAGTGAATTAGTTAGTTACAAATAGAAGGGAACTGTTTGTGTTGATTCGGGGGATAAAAGGACTACCAGAGCAGCCCGACATTAGGTCTGGAACTTCGCAGCCCTTGGATGAGAACTTAGGGCGGAATTCATGAATCCATCTTTATGCAAAGAGCGACTCTTTCCCCCTCTCTCTGACGTAGAAGGTAATCTTAAATCAGTTTTTTTATGAATACTCTCCACGTCAAGAGAGGATGAAAGAGTCGCTCTTTGCGTAAAGATGGTTTCATGAATTCCGCTCTAAAATTATCATAAGTAATCCCACGAGTGATTTCCAATTTATCTAGAGAATTTGGAAATCAAGAGTGGCATTTGTTAGGACTATTTAACGAATAAAATTAAGCTGTTTACTCACAAATCATTATTTAACTATAGTTATTTTAAAATATTTTTATATTTAATGTAAACGGCGATGTTTGAAAACAAATGAGAAACGATAGGTAAGCTTCATCTGCTTCCTTTGTTTATCACTGCAACCAGATCATACTATTTATTGCCAAAGGAACGCAATATTGTAAGAATGCTCTCTAGAGGAGAAAAAATGAAACATCAAACTGTATATTAATTCATTTCTGATGTCGTATGATGTAAATATGACAATTATATTTTTCTGGATTATTACCTGGGAAAAAATACATTTAAAAAAGTGCAAACAGTGGTTTCTTTTTTTGGTAATATAATAAATTGCTACAAATGTTTTTATATTAACTCCTGCAAGCGCTATGTGTTGACATCTATGCACTATATATACAATCTGGTAGCCGTATTTCTTATAGGCTCAGTCACTGCAAAATAATGGTCAGACCTGTTCAGAATATTAAAAAGGAGAAGCTTTCTTTAATATGGTAAATATAACACTGATAAATATTTCGTGAAAAACGACTCTGATTGGTTGTAAAACAGAAATCATTGAAACGTGATTGGTCATTGACTCCCGCTTGGGGCATGTGTTAAATAGTCCGATAAAATTTCAAGGATATGACATGTCAATAGAGCTGACACCTTACCGGCATTAAAAACGGAATAGAATTTTAAGGGATATGTTGGTCTGATTATCCCTGCTTTGTTACTAATTTTCTACAGAAAAATCAATTGAAGGATTGGCAGAAGAGGCGTATGAGCAAGGCTATGGAAAAGATACATCATATAAGAACGGGGCACAGCATTCAGGTAGCCTTCCATGTAAGAAAGCCTACTGCTAAAGGATGCTTCGAATTACGTCCTAGTTCAGACACCGTTACAGGTGACCGTAATGTTGACGGAGATGTTAAATGCCTCTATTTTACTGGATAATTCTTTCAAGATGAGAATGGCGATGATTGATGGTTGAAACAACTGCTTAAAGTGCAGAAGAGGGCCTATACTGCATTTGGTAACTCATTGTATGTTAATTGTATGTGCGATAGTTGTATCTCCTAAAGTAAAAAAACTGTATGGTGATATTTCTTATAGCTAGTCTATATGTAATTTATATATCTTCGCAAATTAGGAATCCTGTATGTATTACTTATAGACCTAAGTGTAATATTTTACGATTCGGCATTTTGTCATAAACTGATTCAATGAAATTAAATTTATGCTAAGGAAATTTAGTGTGAACTGATACAATAAATAAAATATTATCACACATTTTCCCCCTTCTTTATATGGGCTATTTTACAAATACGTCTCCGGATTAGGATCTTTCCCCACACTCTACTCCAGTGGCAATATTCCACATTTCCCTGGATTGAGCCTTTTCTTTTCTTTGTCACATGGAAGCAAGTTTATCTCTGCTCATTCAACTGTGTTTTTCCTTTTATCGAATTTGAAATCTGATACATTTTTAGGAAGCGTTGATGGAAATTAATAAAAAATATACGTTGTTATGCACATGTCATCGATATTCACAGAGTTTTATGCCACAATGACAAATGAAATAAAACCACTAAAATATAATCCATATATTATTAAATGATCGAAATTTTATAACTTATGTATATATACTAGCTAATACTCGGCGAGCGCTGCTACTCCTAAATAAATGTTAATGTGTTTTTTTACCATCAGCCGTGCGCTGTTATGCTTGCCCGGCAATCTGCTTATCCCGATATTCTTTAAAGACAAAAATGGTTATTGTGAGTTATCCGTAGAAGATAAACATATGCTGTCGCGCACTTTTTTTGTAGAGTTTTTTGAGATATTTAATTCTGTGTACATTAATTTGGTGTATCTGTTATGGTTTAGGCAGCGTAAGCCATTTAAGCGTCAAAATAGGAACTTTATTTCACGTTTTTCACTACAAGGGGTGATTTTAGGGGTGACGGGGTTGAATATTACAACACTCTTATAGCCTATGTTCATCCCCGGAATCTCCTGAACAGTTTCCAAAAACCCCGTCTCAATCGGATGAATGGTATGGCAGAACACGCTTGCCCGGGAATCTACTTATCCGTATCTTCTTGGTATCAATGAAAGGACAAAAATGGTAATTGTGAGTTATCGGTAAAAGATAAACATATGCTGTCGCGGACTTTTTGTAGAGTTTTTTCGAGATATTCAATTCTGTGTCCATTAATTTGGTGTATTTGTTATGATTTAGGCAGCGTAAGCCATTTAAGCTTCAAAATATTGACTTTATTTCACGTTTTCACAACAAAGGGTGATTTTTAGGGGTGAACGGGTTGAATATCACAACTGTCTTATAGCCTATGTTCATTCCAGGAATCTCCTGAACATTTTGCAAAACGCCCCATCAAAATAGGGCGAACGGTGTGGCCGCGCAAAAATACGAACGAACGAACGAACAACCAAACATTAATTTTTATATATTAGATATAATTCAATAGTGAGAAGTACTGTCACATATGGAGCTGATGTTTGGAAATTCAACAAAAACTTAGAACAAAAAATTATGTCATTGGAAATGGATTTCTTGAGGAGAGTGGAAAGATGTTCAAATTTAGAAAAAAATAAGAAGTACTGTCATACGATAAAAAATGAATGTTAGATATTCAATAGTAGATTATATAAGCTACAAGCAATTAAATTGGTATGGCCATGTACGACGAATGCAAGGAGAACGGTTACCCTGAAATACATTCCACCTGGAAGAAGGAGGAAAGGAAGACCTCAAAACTCGTGGATGCAAGAAATAAGAACTGGAATGAGAACAAGAGGAATGGAGGACACGGAGTAGTTGGGTAGAAACGAGTGGAGAAGTAAAGTAAAACTTTAGGCACAAAAATATGTGTAAACATTGAAAATCTGTATATATATATATATATATATATATATATATATATATATATATATATATGTCCCATTATTACTGACACATGTTTTCACTCAATAAATGTAAGACTGGAAAGTGATCGTCAGCTCATGTAAATTGATTAGGGTTTGATGACACACTTGTAGACAATAGTCTAACAAGTTACATGATGTAATAATGTGAATTGTGGGGGTTTCCAAGGTAATTATGTTTCGGCCATGTTTAATCTGCCCCTGGCTCGCACTTAATGATGGCCTATAACGACAGAGTAAACTTGAGTCCAAGTCCAACACCTACTTCAATAATCATATTCAAGTGTAACTAGCCTGCGTTCTCAGAGGGCTAATTATTACCGTGCTAGAGAAGTAGAAGTGAACTACTGCTCCTAACTATGACACCCTCGTCAACTACTTGATTAATAACTCTCCCTTCTTTACTGCTGGATGGGGTTAACATCCCATGAGAAATAATCACGCAGTTTCCTTTCAACATTTCATATATCCCCAGCGTAATTTACAAGAACATGTCAATTTTAGTTGCCAACTTAAAGTTGTATTAAATAAACACACTATTTTGAAACTTCATATGATATTCATATAATCGTAAAATTAGTTTTCTATATCTCATTATTTTGTTTTGTTTTTATATACATTAGACAGGGACAATTTAATATGTCTTGCTTGTATACATTTTATTATTAGTTTTAGTCTTAATTTTAACTAACATTAACTGGTTGCATTATAGATCGTAATATATTTTTCATCAAATTTTTACTTAGTATTTAATATTAGAGTTAATTGAGATTGTTATATTCTGATGTAATATATGTTTGTCCTGGTGAGTGGAAGAGAAGGCCACATGGCCTTAATTCCACCAGGCTAAATTAATCTAATCTAATTATGCAAAGATCTTTAGAACATTTTCTCGTTAATATCAATATGCATATAACAATAATTATTACTATTATTGTATTATTATTGGTATTATTATTGTCATTATCATTGTTATTATTATTTTGTTATATGAATCAGCCGGACAGTCTAAGGGGAAATGGAGACAGATTGGCATTGAGGAGGATTGTTGAGAAGGCCAAAATTTTCACCTTTGAAATTGTCGCGCCTTAGGATAATGATTATTATTATTGTTATGTCCGTCGGTGTGGCCTAGTCAGTAGTGTCCACTCCAGCTACCCGGGTTCGATTCCCGGCGTTGTAAGGAATTTTTAAAACCTCAACCTTGGGACTGGGTGTGTGCCGTGTCCTAGTTGTACCAATTGGGTTTAATTCCTCTAAAAATTATTGTTATGTCTCAAGGTAGCGTGCTGCCTTGTCACGCAGCGGGCCCGGGTTCGATCCCGGCCGGGGCAATTTTTCTGTGTGAGGTTTTTATCGGGTTTTTACTCACCTGTAAGACAAATGTCAGAAAACCTTTAAGGTCCAAACGGTCCCCGAAATCATATGGCCATCAACATCATCATCCTTCACCGGTGTGGAAAGCAACGGGAAACTACCACACCTACAATTCCCTAGAAAAGCTGCAAGCATAGCATGCAAATGCAGTGAAATACCTGCCTTCGGGCAGAATTACTATGGAAGGATTATTGTTATGCGTTATTATTATTATTATTATTAAAAAATTATTATTATTATTATTATTATTATTATTATTATTATTATTATTATTATTAATAAACTGTAATATGCGACAGAACTAGTAGATACCAGCCGAATGCAGACTTCACATCCAAATGTGTTAATCTCAAAGTTTGAGGATCTTTCAGTCAGTATAGAGGTAACATGTGGTCAGGATGTCGGTTCCCCAGATATAATTGGTTTTCTCTACCTGGAACCATTACTTATTGTAGCTACCAAATTCCTCACGATGCATCGGTGTCATATTGGTCGAAATTCCATGAGAAAATTTCTTCAAATATTTCAAAATATCGGTAACTATATTTAAATAATGATTTTTGAGTAAACAGCTTAATTGTTTTCGTTAAATAGTCCTAACAAATGCCACTCTTGATTTCCAAATTCTCATAAGTAATGCCACGAGTGATTTCCAATTTATCTAGAAAATTTGGAAATCAAGAGTGGCATTTGGTAGGACTATTTAACGAATAAAATTAGGCTATTTACTCACAAATCATTATTTAAATATAGTTACTTTAAAGTATTTATTTATTCAATGTAAACGGCGTTTATTGAAAACAAATAAGAAACGTTATGTTTCGTTTCTCCATCCACTGCAACAAGATCATATAATGTTATATATTGCCATCTGGCGTGGGAAACTTGAAGTATCATCGCAATATTATAAGAATGTATCCTAGCGGAGAAAAAATTAAACAAATCACACTGTATATTATAACCAAAATTATAGGTTATTAATTTATTTTTAGTAAACAACTCGGTAAAATCATTATTTAAAAACACAATTATAGAACACAGAATTATCAAAAAGAACTCGGTAATATCATTATTTAAAAACACAATTATTGAACACACAATTGTCAAATTTGTATTTCGTCTATAACTTAAATTGAAGCACAGCCAAATCTTGTTTCTGCCATTTTGAACATTCAAATATGGCGGCTTTACTGTTAACTCAGTCACTGCAAAATAATGATCAGACTTGTTCAGAATATTAAAAAGGAGGAGATTTATTTAATATGGTAAATATAACACTGATAAATATTTCGTGAAACACGACTCTGATTGGTTGTAAAACAGGAATCATTGAAACGTGATTGGTCATTGACTGCCATTTAGGGCATGAGTTAAATAGTCTAGATAAATTCACTCCTCATTTCGTGAGTCGTGAATTTATCGATAATTTGGAAATCACTCGTGGCATTACTTATGACTAGATGATTATCGGGGGCATTAAATTTTCCTGACATTTGAATTATAGGTGATGAAATACCCCGAAAAACATTACCCAGGGAACTTTTCTCGACCTGGGATCGAACCCGGACTCGCTGAATCTGACGTTACAACAGCAGTGAATTCTTAAGTATTAGTTGTTAGAATATTATTTTTTTTATATGCTGTGAAAGTAAATATTATTTCACTCAAACATAGTTACTCAATTTCAAATTATTTCTGAAACTACCACTAATGTAGAATTGCATTATGAACATATTATTTATGACTATTTAACTCATGCCACAAACTAGCCAATGACCAATCACGTTTCAATGAATGTTGTTTTACAACCAATGACAGTCGTGTTTCACCTCGCTCTTTATCGATTTCTCTTTATCAGCTCCTGCTTTTGTGATAAAGAAAGCTCCTCCTTTTTAATGTTCAGAACAGGTCAAAGCATTATTTTTCTCCAACAAATACATTGAATTGGAGCGTTGTGATTGGGTCGCTCCGTCTTTTTTGTGATGCCACTTTGGAGCGGGATAGTCTGCTCGGCTACTCTGCTCCAGGGTTAACTCCTTCCATGTTAAGGATGAGGGATCCTTAATGCTGGACAGTTCAGGTTAATTGCTCCGGACTAGGTTATCAGGGTTTCTTGTTATCGGTGAGCACATGGGACTTTGGTTCTCAGGTACAGCGGAGGACTGTCGGACGAGAGTTGGACGCCAGGAAAATACAAACAGCTCTGTAGTAATATACGGGTTTGCACAGAGTAGACGCAAATCTTTATTTTTTCCTTCCTGTCACTTACATCCCGATTTTAGCTCGGTTAATATGCCGGCGGAGATGTCTGCTGATGTAGGCTCCCCTTTAGAAACAATTATAGGCCTACATTGACCGCTAACACTAACACATTATTTTTTGGTGTCCAACACTTGGCCGCACTTGGAGACCACACGTCTCTTATCAGCCTCCTCCGGACCTACACCTTTACTCCTCGACTCCCACACGGATTCTGACACATATTTTCTTTTCTCAAAATTGTTGGCCTGCATACAGCAAAGTTCTCTGTTCGGCTTACAACTTATTTTTTAATATGCACTCTTATTGGGCATTACCCTGGTAGGGCGTATCTCAGTTATTGTCACAACTTATCGCTAAATATGATTTTAATTGCCGACGCTTTTGCCAAATTTTACTGAATCGTACCTAAAGGGATCTTACATTCTACTTCTTCATTGGCGGGAGATCTTTTCTGGACGTGTCCAATGGTCACAATCCTGGATGACCTACTTTCTCCTTCTCTTCTCTGGGCTTTCCGCGTAACTTGTTTTCACGCAATATATATATTTTTTTCTTTCTTAACACTAACAAAATTTCAAAAGGCCGGATATCGGCAATAAAAAGATATCCCGATCTTTGTTGATTTATTTAGACGCAATAAACTGCCCTTGCTTTTCTTATAAGGGTCGTCACGTGGCTAAAAATAAAAGGGCGGTTTACATTATTCTTAGGTTTGACTTTCTTTTTTCTTAAGAAACGTTACTTTTCTTAAGTTCTTGGAATGAGGATAGAGACTCCATTGTCTCGCTCTTTTTAGGAGAAAAAGATAAAAAATCTAACTTAAGGCCCTTTATAAAAAAGTTACTTGGGGGATATCGAATTGTGCTACCATAAACACATAGTACATTGGCGACACGTTTAACAGCTTTGCAGAATATCTGCCCATGTCTCTAACTGTTGCATGAAATCATAAAAGAGAAATTACTATATGAGATATCCTTAAATACAGCAAATTGAACATACATTTATATTATATCAATTTTTGGTTTAAATTTATAAAATTTATGAAATTTAAATTATTAGGGTTGGGAATCTAAATATTGCTTCAGAATATAGCAAATAATGAAAAGATTCCTTGATTTTATCGAGTTGTTTACTAAAAAATAAATGAATAACTCGTAATGTTGATTATGATATATAGTTTGATGTGTTTCATTATTTCTCCACTTTGGTGCACTCTTACAATATTGCGATCTTATTTGGCAATAAATAATGTGATCAAGCAGCAGTGAATGAACATAACCTCACATTTCTGATATGTTTTCAAACATCGCCGTTTACATTAAATATATAAATATTTTAAAATAACTATAGTTAAACAATGATTTGTGAGTAAACAGCTTAATTTTATTCGTTAAATAGTCCTAACAAATGTCACTCTTGATTTCCAAATTCTCTAGATAAATTGGAAATCACTCGTGGCATTACTTATGAAAGTTACGTATACCCAGGAGAAATTTCAACGCTGTACTATATACTTCACTCAATATTCAAGTTTGAATCGTCTAGTTAAGATATTTTCTCTTTTTTGATGAATAATGAGATTCTGTTAATGGTTTCTTATGGAAGAAAGACTTGGCGAAAGTTCAGTACTAAGAGGAAACTTTGATATTCAAATCCTTGTTAACACTTTTAAAATCAAAGAAGATAAAATAACACTATAGCACTTTTGGAAACCTCAAGCATAAAATAACGAAGTAAAGTTAGAAAATCTTCTATAACTTAATCGATTAGAATTAAAAACCTACTCAAGAAAATCCACATACATGAATGAAAAGTTAACGAAGAAATATAAACATTGAGGACGACTAGATATAAATTTCGAGACTATTTTCATTAAAAACTAAAATCATAAACACAAATTAAAAATTCAACTGAAAATAAGTATTAACAATCATTAATTAAAATAGTTTCATCGATTTTGGAAGTCAGTCAAGATAAATAATAAAAAATATATATTTAAATATTTGAAAATAAATTAGTAAGTCGATAATAGAATACGCTAAAATTTAAAAAGGTTAAAGTAAAAATAATATTTACTTTACAGCTAAATTCAGCATAGATTCGAACATTAAGCATAAAAAATGTCCGTGCCAATAATACTGCAAAACAAATTTATTTATTTTTTTACTTAAATGAAAATATGTGATTTTATATATCTGTATGTGTGTAATGCTGGATTCAGATCTTCAATCCAAAATTTTCTATTACTTACCATTCTTTTGAAAAATTGGAATAAAATGTAGCCTATATTAAAATCCACAAACAAATATTCCGATAATTCCTTAGCTATATAATTTTATAAATCCAAAGAGTTTTAACAAAGAAGTGTGAAACCAAAAATAACTTTTCAATTGATTTACAGTCACAAAGTTTTTTTATCACTAGGTAATACACGACGTGCGCTCCTACGCCTAAATAAATGAAAATTAATATGATTTTATGTTTAGTTGAATAAGTAGGGGTAAAAATAATTATACATCTATATTTTTTTAGATGCTCCGTGCTGATTACCGGACGTTGCCCGGTAACCTACTTATCCCGATCTTCTTGGCATAAACGAACAAAAAGACTAAATTCGTTATTGTGAGTTATCCGTAAAAGAATACCCGCCATGAGCTGCTATGCTTGCACACGAATCTACGTATTTGTCTCGATCTTCTTTGCATCAATGAAGGACAAAAATGATTATTGTGAGTTATCCGTAACAGATAAACATATGCTGTCGCGGACCTTTCTGTAGAATGTTTTGAGATATTCAATTCTGTATACATTAATGTTGTGTAGCTTCTTGTAGGAAAGCCGGAGGGAAAACGCCCAGTTGGTAGACCAAGAATGAGGTGGGAGAATAATATTAACTATGATTTGAGGGAAGTAGATTATAGAGGGAATGATTGGAAAGCATTAGCTCAGGATAGGGATGTACGGAGAGCTTATGTCCGCGCGGCCATGAACCTACGGGTTCGATAGTGCCAGCGAGTAAGTAAGTTAATGTTGTGTATTTATTATGGTTTAGACAGCGTAACCCATTTAAGCTTCCAAAGATCTACTTTTTCACGTTTTCCACTACAAAGGGCAATTTTTAAGGGTGTAGGAGTTGAGTATCACAACTCTCTTATAGCCTATGTCCATCACGGAAATCTCCTGAACATTTTGCAAAATGCCCCATCAGAATCCGATCAAGGGTATGCCCGCGCATTACGTACAAACAAACAAACAAACATTTTTTATATATTAGATGTTTGATTTTACTCATATGAAAATGTCTGATTGTACTCATATAATCTAATAAAATTATTTCTGGAATATGTCCGCTTATAGATAGCATCAAAAACATTGCTAATTACCTGCCAACAATAATCAGCTAACATGCTGAGTGACCATTGCCTGTGTTTTGTTTCCATGTCGGGTATGTTTGATGAAAACATTCTCCGTTTTCATATCTGAAGGCCCCGAGTTTGTGAGGAAAGAAGTACAAGTGTGAATGTAGCAAATCTATTTTTCAATGGCATATTACACCCCCAAGTTTTTATTATGTCTTGTACCAGTCATTCACTCAGCCTCCTTTGCATAGAGTAACTGAATAAATTAATAAATCCCAATGCCAGTCTATAAAAATCATAGACAATCAGAAAGGCCATTGAAAGAAGCAGTTGTCAGACTTAGGCCATGAGTATACTTAAATCAATCAGGAAAGCGAGTAGAATACGATTATGAAAGGATAAATGGCAAATAAAATGACCCGACGAAATTATCATTAATGGGAACTAATTGACTAGTCATTAACAAGGTAGAGAGTACTCAGGTAATGCTATCCTTTCTTTTGTGAAGGCGGAAGTGACTGACACATACACAAAGAGTTAGAATGTTGACAAAATCCTTTATTCTCAGGGTTTAACTAGCAATCTCTTGTGAGACAGAACTTAACAGCTCTGAGTTGACAGTCAGAATACAATAACTGAATATATGACCGGGGATTTCAACTTGGGACAAACAACGCTAGTAAAAAGTGTGGGAAGAGAGAAAACTCTAGCGTTAGGGCCTACTATAAGTAAAGAACAATGACCTAGGAAAACCCCAGTGGCCTAAGTAACAAACTTGTGATCCGACTGTACGTGAAGCCAGCACGGATAGGGCCCAACCTCCGACGGTAAAAATCACCAATAACAAATTTGTAACACATTCTCAGATTATACTATAAGGATACATTAACCAATCATAGTATTTGTTACGTGCACCTAAGCGCTGATCTCAGGTCCACGAGGTCGATATAGTGGGAGAACCTAATTTACGTAATAAGCGAGGGAGACGAACCTCAGGCACTTCTACTTGTACTTGTGCTCCGGGTCTGGCCCACATCATCATCAAACACTGGCAGCATGGTCACCAGTGGTAACTTGAATTTAATGACTTAGAATTTTCACGGAAGTATCTCAAGTATCGGGACTTAATCATTTTTTTATTAATCTCAAGATAAAATTAGAGTGTACGCGAGTGAGCTTGAATAAGGCATAACAGTTCTCGCGACCGATAACAAACCTACGATAAACGTCATCGCCGATTGTGAGATCAGTGCGAGGGAATATAATTAAACTATGTACAGTGTTATCCATTTCGAGTGTTTTTCATGACATAATAAATTGCATTCAACACAATGTATTCGACACAATTAATTGTACCCGACGAAGTCCTCGTGGAAACCCTGAATAAGAACCTCATGCCTACCGATATTTAAACCTGAGCAAACCGAGTACCCAAATTATCCAGTGAACCGGGGAAGTCCTTTATAAATCCGGCGCCCACCAAATCCTTTGTTATCCAAACAAACATGGGATTGACCCTATACATCGTTTCCCATATTGCCACCCTACGTTGCGGCAAGCAATAATCCCTGTCCCAGTCTTTAGCACGTTTTAATCATTTCTTTATAGTTTTCTATCCTTACGTTTCCCAGAAATTTGTCACACGTTGTCCACCGCTGTGGACTCGAGGTAGCGTGCTGCCTTGTCACGCAGTGGGTCCGGGTTCGATTCCCAGTCGGGACAGCTTCCTGGGTGAGGTATTTTTTGGGTTTTTTCCTCGCTTGTAAGACAAATGTCAGGAAGCGTAGGGCCCAATGCTCCACAAAAATCATCCAGCCATCATCAAAATCCTTATCATTATCATCATCATCATCCTTCACCGGTGTGGAAAGCAACGGAAAGCTACAATACCTGTAATTCCCTAGTAAAACTGCAAAGTATAGCATGAAAATGCAATGATTGCAGTGAAAGACCTGCCCTCGGGCAGAATTATTACGGATGGATGTCTTGACTATCACCCACTTCCTACCTTCTCATTGTCCTTTAGCACATAATAAAACTACTTGTCTTGCATTAGTTCACGAATTTATGGATAAATAAAAAATGCTTTCCTTGCAATTTAGCTTCATATATTCTTGGTTTTTTTTACAGAAAATTTTACTATTTTTTAGAGCCTAAACAAAATGTTTTATAAAGCCTAACAGAATGTGAAAGATTGACAGCAATTAACGATTGGTGTTTAATATAATTTTGCCCTTATAGAAAACCATTACAGCCAGTACGGCTTTGTCCGTGTTAAAACATGTTTTAACATGGAAAAAGCCGTACTGGCTGTAATGTATAATTCCCAAATATGTCTTCTTAATAAAGGGGCCGCTATTTGCAAGATAGAAGCATGGCTTCATAGCATTTGGTGGACGGGAATTACAATGTATATAGAGAAAGATTTGCGTTTAGATCGGTACTTGCTCAGGTAGCTCAGTTGGTAGAGCACTTGGTCTAGAGAACCAAGGGTCCCGGGTTCAAGTCCCGGTCTGAGCGTATAATTTTTCTCTTCAAAATATGATTTATCCATCATTGAGATGTACGAAATCAATATTAAAAAAAATAGTTTTATATAGTTTTGCTTATTTTTAAAAAAGGAACATTAAGATTGCAATTAAACGATTATAGTTGAAGTAAAAATAATTACCAATCAAGATTCATGCATTTCATCGATGACTAACTCTCTTCAACCACTTTACTTTTATGCGAAAGTCCTATATATTCCTCGGGATTCTTTTAGCAAATTTCCAGATTATCATCTAGCGAATAATAGTCTTGCTATTAAACGATATGATTTTTTTATGAATAGGACTAAATAAGATTTCACTATTTCAAATATACTCGATTCCATTATTTCTTACAACAGAGATGTATGATGCAAAATTATAACGATATAACATTTATCTTAAGTAATTAGGAAATCAAGAGTGGCATTTGTTAGGATTAATTAACGAATAAAATTAAGTTGTTTACTCACAGATCATTATTTAAATATAGTTATTTTAAAATATGTATATATTTAATGTAAACAGCGATGTTTGAAAACAAATTAGAAACGATTAGTACGCTTAATTTGCTTCTTTTGTTCACCATTGCAACCAGATCATATTATTTACTGCCAAAGGAACGCAATATTGTAAGAATGCACTCTAATGGAGAAAAAAAAGAAATACATCAAACTCTATACTAATTCATTTCTGATGTCCTATGATGTAAAATATGACAATTATATTTTTATGGGACGTTATTACCTGGGAAAATATACATTTAAGAAAGTACAAACAGTGGTTTCTTCTTTGGTGGTATAATCAATTGCTACAAATGTTTTATATTAGCTCCCGCATGAGCTATGTGTTGACACTCATGCACTATATATACAATCTGGTAGCCGTATTTCTTGGAGAGTCAGTCACTGCAAAAGAATGCTATGACCCATTTAGAATGTTAAAAAGGAGGTGCTTTCTTTATTATGATAAACTTTACTTGGTAAATTCTAGGCGAAACACGACTGTGATTGGTTTTAAATAAAAAAATCATTGAAATGTGATTGGTCATTAACTCCCAGTTGGGACATGAGTTAAATAGTCATAAGTAATGCCACGAGTGATTTTCAAATTATCGATAAATTCAAGAGTCACGAAGTGACGACTGAATTTAACTAGACATGTGCGCATGTGAAATGAAAATCTTGAGAATTATTCAGGGGAAAACATTATTTGATGAAATACACATAACAGAAATTAGGGACAAATGTCATATTCAAGACATAACCAAATTTATTATAGATAGACAAAAATATTGGAAGGGTGATCTGTGCCCATGCCTCCACCCCTTGGGATACCTCGGTCAAAGACCATATTCCCAAGTCCTAGTATCTTGTCCTCCCTATCTATTCGCGTCCACGTTCAGAGGTTCTCGGCTTAAAACCAACACCTCAGGGAGAAGGTGTTGGAGTCACAACTTCAGGGAAATTGCTGAGCTACATAGTACGTCAGGTCGCTCATTCCTGACGACCCCGCAGTTGATCCACGGGCTCCTCGGGCCTAGCCGGGAGGACTGCTGTCACAGATCCACCGACCGTTCTCCTCTTCTACCTCCAAGGATGCACCCTGCAGCCGTTGTGAGACCGGCTAGGGCTTGAATCCTCAAGGCCCGCAGTGTGAGACTTTAGTACACCCAGGTGCTCATCTCCTGGTGACCCCACAGTTTGTCCATGAGCCCGTAGGCTTAGCCGGGAACCAGCACAGTTGCTCCCCTCTGCACTGGTCCGAGCTGTTCCCTGGTGTGCCCCCAGGGACGTGTCCTGTTGCAGTTGTGGTCCAGCACGGAGCTCGCAAGCTCCAACAGGTGAGCAATAGTAGGACAAGGTGCTCAACTCCTGTCGACCCCTCTAATAGTTCACGAGTCCCTTGGACTTAGCCGGGAGGACTGTCTAGCAGATCCACCGACCATTCTCCCAGTGCACCACCTGGGGACGTGTTTTGTTGCTGCATATAGAAATAATGTAAGAAAACCGACTTCCAAAAAGAGCTAAAGAAGATAGACTAATGGACGAGAGAAGAACAAGAGGAAGACCAGCCAAGAGATGGATAGAAAATTAATGCACATCCAATACGTCTTCCTCCGAGCAGTGATTTTGGAAATAAACAGGATTAAAATCCTACAAATTATGTTTAAGAAGAAGAAGATTTGGAAATCAAGAGTGGCATTTGTTAGGACTATTTAACGAATAAAATTAAGCTGTTTACTCAAAAGTCATTATTTAAATATAGTTACCAGTATTTTAAAATATTTATATATTTAATTTAAACGGCGATGTTTGAAAACAAATCAGAAATGTGAGGTTATGTATATTCACTGCAAATTGATCATATTATTTATTACCAAATAGGATCGCAATATCGTAAGAATGCACCCTAGTGGAGAAATAATGAAACTCACAAAACTATATATTTTAATCAACATTAGAGATTATCAATATATTTTTTAAAAACTCGGTAAAATTAAGGAATATGTTCATTATTTGCTATATTCGATGTGTTTGTTGGAGAAAAATAATGCTCTGAGGTGTTCAGAATATTAAATAGGAGGAGTTTTCTTTATCACAAAAGCAGGAGCTAATAAAGAGCGTGGAAAAACACGACTGTAATTGGTTGTAAATAAAAAATTAATTGAATCGTGATTGGTCATTGACTACCATTTGGTGCAAGAGTTAAATAGTCAGATATATAAAAGAATTGCTAAAGAAGTATGAACAATGGTAGTTCTTTAACCCCTCTTCCCCTTGTCTGTATGACGAATGACGAGTCAGCACACCCACTAACCACCCTCCAGACTGTATTATATCCACCCATCTATGAGAGTCCTCAGCACAGCTGCCTTTTCTTTCTTTAAGACTTTGCAGAGAAGGTTGTCAAAGAAGACCTCAAACCACACATGTATAAGTCCCTCATCCTCCTTTCTGAAGCCAGGTCTTTATGAAATGATGGAAAATCCTTACCAAGCTACCCAGATTCCTTGAAGAGCGGAACATGAGTTTGAAAGAGAAAAAAGAAAGGAGAAACGCAAAAGCAACTACGACTTTTCTAGCTACTTTCACACTCTACTACTTTATCCCTTTTTTGAGAAGATTTTTTTTTCGCAAAGGAGGTTCATACTTTTTTGAAAGAGAAATATGGTAGTGAAGAATTGCAGACTGCAGCAAAGGGTAGTAGAAGGGGATGAAGAGGAAGGTTATTATTTGAAAATGTGAAAAACGTACAGAAATCTAACTTCAAAGGAATAATAGTTTGACTCTAGATATGCTGAATTCAAACCGAATGTCATTATAAAGATTTTATATATACACTTTCCGGCCACAAACACAATCTAATATAAATATAAAATCAAAGGAACTAAAGCTAAAAAGTACTCAAATGTGACTTTCAGTTCATCTTTTAATCTAACACAAAGTGATATATACTATTTTTTACAATTCTTTAAGTATGAACATTATATAGCATAACATATCCAAAATCAATATAATTTTATAGCACGAGTACTTCATTATCATAAGTAATGTCACGAGTGATTTCCAAATCTTTCGTCAACTTATCTAGAGGATATTGAAATCAAGAGTGGCATTTGTTAGGACTATGTAACGAATAAAATTAAGTTGTTTACTCAAAAATCAATATTTAAATATAGTTACCGATATTTTAAAACATTTGTATATTTAATGTAAATGGAAATGTTTGAAAACAAATAAAAATGTGTGGTTATGTTTCATTTATTTATTTACTGCAACTTGATTATATTATTTATTGTCAATTAGGATCGCAATTTGTAAGAATGATGAATTATATAAACTACTAGCTAATACCCGACATGCGCTGCTACACCTAAATAAATTATGTGTTTTTACGTTTAGTTGAATAAGTAAATAAAAAAATAATTATACAGTTGATATCTTCGTAATTGCAGCTAAAACAACTATAAACTAATTAATTATATTTCCAAATTACCTTTCATACAATCCAAATAGTAAATAAAATTTCATCTTCCAAAATTTAACATTCAAGCAATCACTATAAGTAAAGCCATATCGTAATTATTTTTAGATACAACGTGCTGAACACCCGGCGTTGCCCGGGAATCTACGTATGCCGATGTATTTGGCATAAATGAGCTGAAACACAAAATTCGTTATAAAAAAATACCCTCCGTGCGCTGCTACGCTTATCCGGAAATCTACTTATCCTGAACTTATTGGCATCAATGAAAGACAAAAATGGTTATTGCGAGTTATTCGTAAGAGAGAAACATATGCTGTCGCGCACTATTTGTAGAGTTTTTTGAGATATTCAATTCTGTGTACATTAATTTGGTGCATTTGCTATGGCTTAGGCAGCATAAGCCATTTAAGCGTCAAAATAAGGACTTTATTTCACGTTTTTCACTACAAAGGGTGATTTGAACGGGTGAAGGGGTTGCGTATTACAACTATCTTATAGCCTATGTTCATCCGGGGAATCTCCTGAACATTTTGCAAAAAGCCCCATTACAACGGATCAACAGTATGGCCGCGCATAAAGTACGAACAAACAAACAAACAAACAAACATTTTTATATATTAAATATGTTGATATAGATATCATTAGGATAATTAAGATGACAATAATTAGATGGCTGGGACATCTGCACGAGGAAGAGGAATCAGACATATAAAGTCACACTGACAACTACAAATGGAAACCGAAGAGTTGGGCATCCTAATAATATTGAAACTAGGAGACAGTGACCTAGCGGATCCTAAGTCATATAGACATATCTGCCTTCTTCCGGCATTGGGCAAGCTCTATGAACGATTAATACTTTATCGACTACAACCAACACTGAAACTCAATTCATCAGACAGGCAATACGGCTTTTGACCCGGTAGAGGAACTGAGGATACAATTATATAACCTCGTTGAGACTTCCCAGGAGAAACTAGTCATCGGAATATTTATAGATTTCGAGAGTGCTTTCGACACCCTATGGTGGCCCAGCATTTTCCGAGCACTAAAGCAGAGAAACTGCCCCTCCAACCTTTACGAAATCATTAAAGACTATTTCCGCGACCGAACAACATCTCTGATCCAAAACCATCATCAAATTAGCCGTAACGTCACGATTGGCTACCCGCAGGGATCTGTTCTAGGACCTAGTCTATGGAATCTGGTGTTTGACGAACTATTACACAAACTGGAGACACATCCTCACGCAGAACCCATCGCCTATGCAGATGACCTTGTTGTTCTGGTCCGCGGAAATTCAAGACGAGAAATTGAAAACAGAGCGCAGGACATCATGCAAGAAATCTCCCAAAAGACAACGGATCATAAACTTTCCCTGTCGACCCGCAAAACCACCGGAATTATTCTCAAAGGAAAGCTATATCCCGAACGACCGCCCACTATCAGAATGGGGCAGAGGGGTCTGCGCTTTGTACAAGTCACCAAGTACCTCGGGGTGAGCATACAAGCGAATATGAGGATCGATGCGCACATAGAGGTCATCACAGAAAGGCAAAAAGGCTATTCCATGCAATGGCACGACTTAGTGGCCAGAACTGGGGATATCAAACTGTCAACAATCGAATACTATATAAGATGCTCTGCCAACAAATCTGCGCCTATGCTGCCCATGGATGGGCACATAAGCTCAACAACAATAAAAAAAGAAAGCTACTAGCAGCACAACGACAACTCCTCATTCGGGTCACCAAAGCTTACAACAGAGTATCGCGAGCTTGCCTACCTGTGATAGCAGAGGAGTACTTCCCATCGATCTGTAGACTGAACGTCGAATACATCGCTATAGGCTGCGTAGAAGACTCCCAATCTACATTGAAGTGTCAGTTCTCACTCCCGAGCTTTACACAGAACCAGATGATCGGGACGCAACCTACAGAATCATCGATGCTTACCTTGAGGAAAAATGGCAACAACAATGGGAACAAGAACAGCATGGTTGTCAAACTCAGGAATTCTTTCCTAGAGTACGGGCGAAAATGCGCATGCCATGGATAGTGCCGAACGACAACGTAACTCAATTGCTGTCCGGACATGGGCATTTCAAGGGTAAACTGTTTGAGAGAGGACTCGCCGAAACAGCAGTGTGCAATTGTAACAACCCTGAAGAGGACACCGTCACTCATGTGCTATATCAATGAACTAAGTATGGTGTCTTCAGAAGCGAACTCGAGTTTGCAGCTATGGAGGGAGGAGTCCACTGGCCGCCGCCCCTGGAGTACTGGACAAGGAAGTAACCGTACAAAGCAATCACACGGTTCATCGGTAGAGTTCTACGATTAAGAACTGAAGAAGATGGCAGAAGAAGAATGATCCGTCATTAACATTCCCGTCTTCACATTCACACACACACACACACATACATACACGTACACATAAACACAAACAAACAGCAAACACAAATTACACACACACTAACACAAACAAACACAATTACTCTCATATCACGTATCATTAAAACAATTATCATTACTTTAAGTATTACGTATATTTATTTTATGTAGGCCTATCACTAAACACAAACTCACAGACACAAACAAACACACAATACTTTTTACTTTATGCAACATCTACATTTCACATACCCGAAATCTGTATGTATTATGTTTATTTATTCAATAAAGATTCTATAGTAGTTAGGGACATAGAGCAGACCAGGAGATAAGGGCATTATGCCCAAGGTAACCCGGTGGTGGTGGTGGGGCTCTAAATAAAAAATCCTAATAACAGATGGTTAGACAGCATTGGACAGGACTTGAGACTAATGTGTGTACGAGGATGAAGAAGGAAGACGGAGAATGGAGATGAATGGAGGCTCATTGTAGGGTCGGTCAAGGCCTGCAACTAGCTGTATTACTCCACGAAGTAATCTGCTCAGGCGGAAAATACGTTAACCAATATGCTATCTTTCTCTTTCCCTTCCTTACAATGTTGCCACTTCCTGTCCTCTGTATATGTTCTTTGTCTGGCAGGTAGAGAGCTGACAAATATTATGGATTTTAACGGTTCGTCCTTCTACGCGGTCATTGGTAAAATGACTAATTTTACAACCCTGTTTCTATTGCGGTTACGTGTAGGAATGGGCTGTACCTTCTCATTACATTTTGCCACTTGTGATTTATTGTGAGGCTAGTAACGGAGAGACGACAAATATTGTGATTTTAAATTATCCGACCGCTTGAGCGTTCCGTGCTTAAATGACTAATTTGACAACCATGTTAAGATATTTAACACGTGTTTAGGGATTCTCCGCCCACACTTAAAACTGAACCATTTCAGTACGTGATCGGATTTACAGTATTCTCCTACATCCCTTCCACAGATTTGTTGCTCGGTGACACTAGCGCTAAAACACTTTCCCTCCACCAGTGCGAAGTTAACTTGGCGGTGTAATAGAACCGTGATGATGATATTGTAAGAATGCACACTAGTGGAGAAAAAATGAAACACATCAAACTGTATATTACAACCAACATTAAAGGTTATTAAATTATTTTTTTAGTAAACAAACTCAGTAAATGCATTATTTAAAAACACAATTATTGAACACACAATTATCAAATGTGTAGTTCAAAGGAATCTGTTCATTATTTGCTATAATCAATGTATTTGTTGGAGAGTCAGTCAGTGCAAAATAACGCTGTGACCTGATCAGAATAATAAAAAGGAGGAGGTTTCTTTGTAACAAAAGCAGGAGCCTGGTAAAGATATTTCGATAAATAGCGAGGTGAAACACGACTGTCGTTTGTTATAAACGAAAATTCATTGGGGCATGGGTTAAATGGTCATATACCATTTACTCAGTTATTGTTTCGTATTGTGGATCATATCGCTAATTGAGGGTACATGGTCCTCCTCCTCCTACTCTCTAGTTATATTTCATAACGTCGTTACCTCGCGGACTTTGTCTTGATTAGGTCATGCTGTACGAGAATAAAAAAAGTAGAATTTAATAGACCTGTGAGAGAGATGTACAGACTAAAATTGCAATGGCAAAAAATGCAACTAAGACATTACATGGAATAATTTGGAATAAAAATATTACAAAGGAAACTAAAATGAAAATTTATAAGAGCATAATACAGAATGTTTTGTCATATGGACGTGAAACTTGGTCTTTGACGGAATTACAAAAGAATAAAATTAGAAGAGTTGAATTTTATTATTTCAGAAGAAGCCTCCAAAAAACAAGACAGGATAAAATAAGAAATGAAATCATTTCGAGAGAAATTAATGTCACCACATCTGTTGTTAAGAGGATTGAAAATCAAACGCTTAAATGGTATGGCCATGTACAAAGAATGGAAAATGAAAGATGGCCAAAAAATATATACCAATGGAAGAAATAAACGTGGCAGACCAAGATGGAAATGGAAAACCTACGTCAGAACTATAATGGATGAAAGGAATTTGGAAGAGGGCGATTGGAATGATAGAGATAAATGGAAACTGAAGATGGCAAACCTATAAGTGGGGAAAGCTGAAGAAGAAGAAAAAGAATTTAATATAATAAAAGAGAGTAATTGAGAATTATAAATCGTATATTAAGAGTATTGTTTTCGGATACTTTTGAAATACACAATGGGTTAAAGCAAAGGAGATGACTAACTTCTCTAATATTTAATTTTGTACTGGAGCATGCCATCAAATCTTTAGGGGTTGAAGAAGGCCTACAACGCAGTGGTATTAATAAGCTGTTACTTTATGCTGATGATGTAGTACTATTGGGCGATAGGGTAGAGATACTAAAGGCCAACACGCACACACTATTGACTAACACTAAGAACTTGGGACTGGAAATAAATATAAATAACACTAAATATATGATCACACATAGAAATAATTTATATAATGGAAATGGACACTTAATGACAAATTAGGTAAATTTGAGGAAGTGACTGAATTCAATAACCTAGAACAATAATCACAAATAGGAATGAGATGCACAAAGAAATTAAACATCGGCTCAATTCTGGAAATGCGTGCTATTATGCATTACAGAGACTCTTTAAGATCATTTTCATGTAAAAAAATTATTGTAGGAGCAAAACCGACTCAGTGACTTATTATTATTATTATTATTATTATTATTATTATTATTATTATTATTATTACTATATAATATAAATATAATAATATAAATGTGATAAATTATACGAGAAACACCAATTAACATATATACCTTACACTGGGTAATAATGAAGTCGAGGTTCAAGCAAATATAAATTTAGTTTTCTTTTAAAAGATGCCAATGTCCTGCAGCCCCTTATTTCTTATGGTAGGGAATTCCAATTGCGAGAAGTGAAGATAGTATATGACATGGAGTGATGTGATGTCCTATGTTGCGGTATATTAAACAAGAGACTATGTTGTGATCTTGTGTTTAAGTTATGGTTGGAGGATAGATACTTGAAACGAGATGATAAATAATTGGGAATCGAGGTATGTAGGATCTTAAATAAGAGAATTAGACAGTGCGATTTTATTCTCTCTTTTATGAACTCGTTCACTTTAAATTTCAGGTTACATTTTATCATAGTGTGTTTTTGTGCTTGTATAAACGTGAGTAACTGTGTCATTCATTCAGAAAACTTTCTATGTAAGAGGCAATAAATTGCCAGATGTAATATTTCACAAGAGAGGGACACCAAGTTATACTTCAATCTTTTGGGTTCAGAAAAGGGGATAGCGTAGAGCAAATTCCACTGCAAGTATTTGAGAATTGATTAATAGATGACTCTTCGCTATATGAATTCAGAGCTGGGTGGAAGGAAGACAGGTGCAAGCGCAAGGTGGCCTTTCAGGTAATTTATACCCCAGAAATCACAGATATCGATTTAAGGTAACATTCCTAGCTACGGTTTAAAAAATCTCATTTCTATTTAATATTTGAATTGTGGCATTGTAACTTATCATTATCTCTTCTTCATCACCAACTTCTACTTCATTTTTATTTCGCCTTATTCATCATCATCATCATCATTATTTACTTCGTCTTCTATTTCATCATCATCATTTTCTATTTCACCATCTTTTTCATCGTCTTCTTAGAGCAATCAAGAATTTGACCTGTTACTGTTTTAGAACTCTGTCCCTTCATTGGTCGCCCTTTTTATGTTTGAAATTATATTCCTTGAATGTTTCTTTGTGAGTCAAATTGCACGTTCGCGTCAAATAGTGAATCTGATTTTTTAATATATATTAACTAACTAACTCAATGGCACTATCGAATCCGTAGGATCATGACCGTGCAGATGAGCTCTCCATAAATCCCTATTCCATGTATTATCGACTTACCTCAAATCATAAGAATGTTATTCTCCCACCTCATTCTTGGTCTACCAAATGGGCGTTGGTGTGTGTATATATATATATATATATACTATTAGGAAATTGGTATGATGAACTCAGTGCTTTGGAACAGAAATAGAATATACAGATCGAAGAAAACTATATTTCAAGTTCTGTTACAAAGCATTATATTATATGGGTCCGAAACCTGGACAGTATGCATAAAACAAGCCAACAAGTTGCTAGCAGTATAAATGGATTTTTGAAGGCGATCAACAAGAATTTCAAGAAGGGATAAGATCAGGAACAGCTCAATAAGAGAAATTATGTAAGTTGAAAAAAAAAAAACAAAAAAAATAGAAGAAAAACGTTTGCATAAGAATGGAAGAAGAGAGAATACCAAATAAGATCCTTAATTAGAAAGCTAATGGAAGAAGTGGAAGAGGCAGACCTAGAGAACGTTGGATGGATGGAGTGAGGAGAAGTATGGAAGCTAGAGATACGAGGGAAGAAGATGCTCTAGGCAGGAACCTCTGCCGACAAATCGCTTTGGGTTGAAGAAACACTGTATTTTGCAATATGCCTAATAAAAAAGATAAATTTTAATATTTAAAGAGAAGATAATAAATATGTATAACTGTTATAACATGCACCATACATTTAACATCATCTGAGATTCAATGAACCTTCTTTCAACGTATACTGTAGCGGGATAATGGTTGCTAAGTCTAATGGTTAATGGTAATGAAGGATTTGATGGTCGCCGGATTTAAAAAGGACTTTATGTATGTCTTCACAAAAGAAAAGATTGCATCTACCCGAGTTCCTCCTGCTTGTTAATGACTAGTCATTAATTCCCATTAATGCTAATTTCGTTGGGTCATTTTATTTGCCGTTTATAATTTCATAATAATATTCTACTCGCTTTCCTGATTAATTCAAGTATACTTATGACCTATGTCTGAGAGCTGCTTCCCTCTATGGCCTTTCTGATTGTTTATGATTTTAATTGCCCGGCATTGGGATTTATTAATTTACTCAGTTACTCTGTGCAAAGGTCCGTTGGGGTCAGGATTTTTAAAACTGACCCAAACCCTCTGGCGGCACTATGGCCCTGGGGTCTACTCAGCCTCTAACGGAAATGAGTACCAGACGCTTGTTCTGGGGGTAAAGGCGGCCGTCACGCAGGGCTGACAACCCGGCTGACATCAAGTGCCGATTGTCTAGAAAAAGTGGGAGCCAAGGGCCTCCGGGCCTGTTGTGGGATCACTTTACTTTACTTTACTCTGTGCTAAGCAGGCTGAGTGAATGACTGGGTGCAATACTTTACTAAATCAATTTTGATTTTTTTAAATTTCATTATTATTTAGAAAGCTTTAAAATCAAAAGCCATATCGCTAATAGAATCGTTTATTGTGTCAAAGGTTCTGTAATTCCGTTAGTCTGTATATTCTTACGTTCCCTGTATGAGTTCCCTTATTTAATATAATTCGTGTATATATTATAATGAAATAAGGTCACGGAGCCTAATATAATACTACGTAGCATTTACTTTGAAGTTTGAGGAAACCCAGGAAAATCACGGTTAGGTTTATCAGTGCCAGGATTTAAATAATACGAATGTTAAACGCTACGGTCTGAGGTAACACATTTGGTTTTGACTTTGTTGTTAATGCATAATTACCTAAATTAACTAGATCAGTAATATAGACTTCAATAATATTAAATTTAATAACATTATATGAACATATCATTTACACATTCAAGAAAATAAATAAATTATATATAATTAGACATAAATTCATTAAAAATTAAAATTATTAACCCATAACAGTAAATATGTCATTTTACCTCGCTATCTTTATCAAATAAAATTGAAATAATAAAAACTCAACTTTGTCAGACACAGGTAACGTGCCCGACATGCAAATAAATTTCTGTGAAAAAAAAATGTTATAGCATTCCTGTTAAGAAAAGAAAAATGAACATATTCATGTCACAGGTAAAGAATGACGTAATTAATAGCGTTCTTATGAAACCAACTTTACACTTACTACAAAACGTCACAATGCGAGTTCAAGAGTAATGTCTCCTCATACGACAATTTAATAAAAAAATTCTTTCTCGAATGATAGCGTAATTTTTGTTTCATTGTTGCTCCATAAATTTAATTTGCCTTTTACATGCATTTACCCAAAAATTATCTTAAAACTGTTTAATGTTTTTATGTGTATTATATTTTGAGACACAAGAACATGTCTGGTAATACAACATCTACCTTTAGGTTAAAAAGCCAACATATATTTATTGCGACGTGTATTCATTTTACCTGGTAATTTATTGATACAGTATCTGACTATTTATGAAATTATTAACTATTATTAATGTGAAATGGATTGCTATAACGCAAGTTCACATATCTTTTTTTTAATTGAGAATATGTTGGTTGTTTCTGACTCCCTAATATCAATCTCAAATGTTGCAACTCGTTCAATAATTTGTAACAATTCAATTCTGTGTACATTAATGTTGTGTATTTTTGTTTTATGCAGCGTAAGCCATTTAAGCGTCCAAAGAGCTACTTTATTAACTTTTTCCACTAAAAAGGGCGATTTTAAGGTGAAGGAGTTGAGTAACACAACTCTCTTATAGACTATGTTCATCCCGGGAATATCCTGAACATTTTGCAAAACGTCCCATCACAATCGGATCAACGGTATGGCCGCGCATAAAGTACGAACAAACAAACAAACAAACAAACATTCATCTTTATATATTAGATTAGGATGTGTTCACCGCAAAAGAGGATCAACAACAATGGAATGGTTTTTATACAGACTTTGTGCTGCTTGGTCTGTTATCATTAGAGACCGGATGTTAGGGAAAATACCTACAGTTATTTATTATAGATATTGTAAAAGTGACTTTATAAGTTCATACCAATGACCCTAGAGTTGTTTTCCATGAAGTTAATTTTGCCTATAAATGCCCATTTCAGCTTACAATTCCTATAAATGCCTATTTGCCATTTTTCTCCAAATTAACTTAGTATTTCAATTAAGTTACCGATAACTGAAATGGACAAACTTCATGACACATATCATTCCACAGAAACCTTTAATTGACTGACAATATTATTTTTGATGTTGATAACATTGAATTCAGTCTGTAGTCCTCGTTCACAGACAGGTGTATGTGGCTTATTTTTGTTTTGTTTTTCTTTTTTTTTTCTCTTTAGAAAAGTTATTTCACGATGACTAAAGAATGGACAACACTAAAATAGTAAAAGACAAACTGACCAATTTAATGAAAGAATTTGGTGCGGAAATATTCTCAAGTGACGATTCAATATTGTTTTGCAAAATGTGTAAAATTTCAGGGAATTTGCGCGAAAAAGTGCTATGTTTCGCAGCATGTACACACTGCAAAACATTGGTATTATCTTTGTAAAGTGGCAAAACGAGTTCCAAAATCATCTCTGATATCTTCGTACACTATTGATAGGATGTTTATATTCTTTACGCAAGAAAAATGTATGTTGTACTCAATTTTTGTAAGAGCCTATTTTGATTTTTAGTGCCTATATTAATGATTTTAGTGCCTTTTTGCCTGCCTATTTTAAACGTTTTAAGTGCCTAACATCCGGACTATAGTTATCATACTTTAATAGGTCATCTGAAACGCTTATATTTTAGATTCAGTAATGAGAAATTTATGTTCGTATGTAGATATGAAATTATTCACACTTAATGCTATGTTAGAATATTACAATCGAACAGAAAACCCTACTGTAGACCATAGAGTGAGCAATGTTTGCTTCATTTTAGAAGTGGTTGCTGAGGAAGAGAGGAGAGATTTAACCACAAACCGCCGCACCCCCTCTGTCACTTCCGTTCAAGTCGAATGCTGAGTCGCCAGGTTCCTTACCACTTCCACCCGAAATTTTGATGACGTGGCGATATGAAAGTCTGATAGGGAGGCAATCTCCCTGCATCAATCCCCTCTTTCTTTGCCTTTCTGCGTATTTTTTCATTCTTTCTTTCTTTAATATTTTTTTTTGTCGCGAACTTCACCAATGATACTGATTTTTCAATATTTCAATATTTTAAATCAAACAAAATAGAAACGCAGCCGAGCGGTTAAGGTAGGAAGCCTTGGCGCAGAGCTACGGGACTTGCGCTGGTTCGAGTCTCCACGGGGAAGAAATTTTCTTATGGTATTTCGGACAGTATGGGACCGGTGCCCACCCAGCATCGTGAGGCAATTGGGTAGCTACAATAAGTAGCGACTCCAGGTTGAGGAACCAGCTATAACGGCTGGGGGACTCGACATGCTAACCACATGTCACCCCTACACTGGCTGTTGATCATCTACCTCTGCGATTGACACATGTGGATGTGAAGGGCCAGCAGCCGGCTGGTAAAAGGGCAACCGCTGAAAAGTGGAAAGACCCTCAATCGGAAGTAACTAACTCACTGGCACTGTCGAACCCGTAGGTTAATGGCCGCGCGGGCATAAGCTCTCCATACATCCCTATCCTGAGCTTATGCTTTCCAATCATCCCTTGTATAATCTACTTCCCTCAAATCATAGTTAATGTTATTCTCCACCTGATTCTTGGTCCACCAACTGGGCGTTTTCATTCTGGTTTTCCTACAAGAAGCTTCCATGCACGTCTTTCATTCCCCACTCGTGCCACATGTCCTGCCCATCGCAATCTACGAGACTTAACTGTTATTATATCTGACTTATTCTAAAGACCATGTAGTTCACTGTTATGTGGTCTTCTCCATTCACATGTCTGTTCATCTCTCATTGGTCCAAACATTTTTCTCAGAACTTTATTCTCAAATACTCGTAATCTCCTTTCCTCCCTTAAAGTAAGAGTCCATGTTTAGCGTCCATATAGACGTTCTCCCCCTACAGGGGTGAAATTCAACCATACTAATTTAGTTACACTTGTTTTCGTAAGTTATAGATGTCGTTGAACGGCCCGAGTCCATCGTTCCACCTCATGGTGACATCTAGGAAACTAAGGGATTACTAGGACGGGAACGTTCAGTAAATTCTGCACAGAGGCCTATTTATTCTGCCTTATGGTTCTTTTAACAAGCCTCAAAATCTTTTAAGGACCCACGGCTTAAAGTCCCTTCCGAGGACTTGTCCCTTTGATTTTTCCATCCTTAAAAAATGAATCGACCTCGGCTGGGTTTGTTCCCGCGACCCTCGGTACTAGATGAAAGGGATATATTTAATAGAACATCACGGCCGATTAAATTACAAATTTATTAAATTAAAACAAATGGCATTGCTATGTCGGCCGATAGCGAGGAGATACTAAAGGACAACACGCACACACTATTGAGTAACACTAAGAAATTAGGACTGGAAGTAAATATCAATAAAACTAAATATATGGTTACACGTAGAAATTCATTAAATAATGGAAATGGACAGCTAATGACAAATGAGGGAAATTTTGAGGAAGTGGCTGAATTCAAATACCTAGGAACAATAATCACAAGTAGGAATGAGATGCACAAATAAATTAAACATAGGCTCAACTCTGGAAATGCATGCTATTATGCATTGCAGAGACTCATGATGTCCCATCTCCTTTCAAAAAAACGTTAAACTGAAAATGTATAAAACTGTTATTCTACCAATTATATTATATGGGTGCGAAACATGGACTCTTACTTTAAGAGAGGAAAGGAGATTACAAGTATTTGAGAATAAAGTACTTAGGAAAATTTATGGACCAAAGAGAGACGAACAGACAGGTGAATGGAGAAGACTACCTAACAATGAACTACATGGTCTTTATAGGAAGCCAGATATAATAAGAACAGTTAAGTCTCGTAGACTGCGATGGGCAGGACATGTTGCACGTATGGGGAATGAAAGACTTGCATGGAAGCTTCTTGTAGGAAAGCCAGAGGGAAAACGCTCAGTTGGTAGACCAAGAATGAGGTGGGAGAATAACATTAACTATGATTTGGGGGAGATGGATTATACAGGAGATGATTGGAAAGCATTAGCTCAGGATAGGGATGTATGGAGAGCTTATGTCCGTGCGGCCATGAACCTACGGGTTCGATAGTGCCAGTGGGTAAGTAAGTAAGTCATTGCTATGTCATTATATCGAGAGAGGTAACAGGACAGAGTATGGGTATCATACATACTCCTGATGGTATCCAATTAAAATTCAGTAGCTATAATTACATACTACATTTGACCTATTCTGAAGGTAACATAGGTTATGGTTACAGGAAGATTAGTGGAATTTTCATCTGATGTAAGGAACTTTACGATATTATTTATAAACAATTTCAACAATGTCTCTTAGATACACAAAATAAAATGGTAGAGTCTACTATTCTTTCCATGACGACAGTTTGACATGGTGTTCAACGATAGTGTAATGTTATTTCTACAATGTTTCCTTTTTCAATATTTCCTGTCGAAGAAAAGATGAATGATCATTCAGAAGCGCTTCTTCAACGTTTTTGATTAATGTGTATTGTGACGGAAAATGTCTCATTTATATGTATTGTCATGAATTCGTGTCTCTGTTGTCAAGAAAATAGCATGTCACTATTATGGCGGTTAAAACTGAAAATCGATTCTCGTCTATTCATTGTCAAATAGATATCATTCTATGCAAGTTTAAACAACACACTCGGGAATTTCTGAAGTATAAAAAGGCACGAATTAATAGAATGCTTAAGTACTACGGAATAAAAAATATTTTAAAATCCATTCTGCTTGTAATGATGCTTTACTGTATAAAATACAGGATACATGAGATTTCGATTTAATAACACAAACTTAAATGTATTTTCAATTTACATTAAAATTTATTTTCATATTTCCTATAAACAACTGAAAATATATAAAACTATTATTCTACCAGTTATATTATATGGATGCGAAATATGGAGTCTTGATTTAAGGGAGGAAAGGAGACTGCGAGTATTTGAGAATAAAGTTCTTAGAAAAATTTTTGGACCAAAGAGAGATGTACAGACAGGTGAATGGAGAAGACTAAAAAAAAACGATGAACTTCATGATCTTTATAGGAAGCCAGATATAATAACAGTTAAGTCTCGTAGACTGCGATGGGCAGGACATATGGCACGTATGGGGAATGAAAGGTGAGCATGTAAGCTTCTTGTTGGAAAACCAGAGGCAAAACGCCCAGTTGATAGACCAAGTATGAGGTGGGAGAATAACATTATCTATGATTTGAGGAGGTGAGATTATACAGGGAATGTTTGGAAAGCATTAGCTCAGGATAGGGATGTAGGGATAGCTTACGTCCGCGCGACCATGAACCTTCGGGTTCGATAGTGCCAGTGAGTAAGTAAGTATTTCCTATAAACACAATCGGAGAGCCCACCTGGGTCGCAGGTATAACGAAACAATTCGAGCTATCATCCCGAAGTGAGAAGAGATATTGGGCGCCCAACGAAGAGGGGGTCCTAATACTGAAGACGGGATCAGGTAAGATTGCCTAATCATTGCAGTGATGATGTAGGTGATACGTTTCTATAATAATTACTCAAGTATTCAAATATTTAATACACTTAAAGAGATCATATCCTCAATACCGACATTAGAGAACAATTATACATATACGAATTAAATAAATTGATAGACAAATTAGAGTACTTTCAATATGAACGAATGGAGACATCTATCAAAACAGGCTTTACAATATAATCCTAGAGGTAAATGTTCCGTTGACGCCCCATGACCAGATGGAGGGATATGCTTTGATTCAGCACAGGCTTATAGCGTAATCTTGAAGTAGAAGATATTCAAATATTTACCACTAATTTTGCTAAATTTACTTTAATTACATACAGAGTATGCCTAAAACTTCCTAACCGTTTGTGTTCACTCTTGATTCATATATTAAATAACACAAAGACTCATTATCCATTCTTCCCCCGGCCGCGTAATGAATATATTTTCAAGCGAAAATCAAAATAACTTTCGTCACGAAATTTCAACAAAATTTACAATATACAGCAGAGAAGACAAAAAATGTTCGATTTCGGGATATGGATGCTCATTTAACTAAAATTATAATCAGATTTTAAAGTTACTTCAAATCCATCCAGTTATGAAGCATAGAGGAAAAAAAGAGCCAAAATATGACATTCAATACGTACGATGCAAATATCCATATTTATTTAAGATTTTTTTTCAGTTTTTCTTACTTTTTTAGACTAAGATATTTATGTATTAATCTATTATATAAGCATTATTATTATTGTTATCATTATTCAATATTATTATCATTATCATAATTATTATCACTGATTTTCACTGCCATATTATTATTATTATTATTATTATTATTATTATTATTATTATTATTATTATTACTATTATTATTACTATTATTATTACTATTATTATTACTGTTATTATTACTATTATTATTACTATTATTATTACTATTATTATTATTATTATTATTATTATTATTATTATTATATATTATTATTATTATTATTATTATTATTATTATTCGAGCTACAAGCCGGAGGGTCGAAGGTTCAAGTCCCGTTGGGGTCAGGATTTTTAAACTGACCCAAACCCTCTGGCGGCACTATGGCCCTGGGGTCGACTCAGCCTCTAACGGAAATGAGTACCAGACGCTTGTTCTGGGGGTAAAGGCGGCCGTCACGCAGGGCTGACAACCCGGCTCACATAAAGTGCCGATTGTCTAGAAAAAGTGGGAGCCTTAACCTCCTACTACCCCAAGGGCCTCCGGGCCTGTTGTGGGATCACTTTACTATTATTATTATACTTCAGCACAATAAAGTATCTTATAACTATATAGTTGTTTTTAATATTATATATTATACTGCAGATTTTTACGGATATAAGTATGATTAAGAAAAAAGTATTTTATATATATATATATATATATATATATATATATATATATATTCACATTAATTTGTCTTTACACATTTATTCATTTTATTGTACGAAATTCATACCGTGTTACACTTATGGTAACAGATTTTTTTTAGAATTTTGTGAGAGGAAAGCGTTCATTTATTATTAATAATCTCAATTCTCTCATCATGTATCAATATATGTAATTTTTTACGGCAATTTAGACATAATTCTGATGGATATTTAATTAATGGCGAGAATCAGCATCAAATATTTCAATCGTAAATTAAACAAACGTTAATGACATATATTTTCTTTAATAGCCTATTTTATACGCATTACTATAGATGGTGCAAGATTAATACATTCTCATTTAAAATGTATTGTAATAATCAGATTTTCTTTTTATTTGGTAAACCACACCTGATTTTACTTTCTACATTTACTCCCACCCCAACTAAGGATCGTGTGAGATCTCTCTAATCCTTCTTTCCATATCAGGTTGAAGAGGAATAATTGAACTCTCGGCAAACTCAGACTAATCAAGCAATATGCAATTCGTCAATCTTACAAAAAATTGAGGTGTTTCGATGTAAACTACGAGACCCATATTTGAGAGGTTACTTCTTAAATCATAGTTTCAATCAGCCTAAGATAGTCTCTGTGTTTACCATAGCAAAGCGCAGACTGAAATTATCATAAGTAATGTCACGAGTGATTTCCAAATTATCGATAAATTCACGACTCACGAAGTGAGAAGTGAATTTATGTAGAGAATTTGGAAATCAAGAGTGGCATTTGTTAGGACTATTTAACGAATAAAATTAAGCTGTTTACTCACAAATCATTGTTTAACTATAGTTATTTTAAAATATTTATATATTTAATGTAAACGGCGATGTTTGAAAACAAATCAGAAATCTGAGGTTATGTTCATTCACTGCTGCTTGATCATATTATTTATTGCCAAATAAGATCGCAATATTGTAAGAGAGCACCCAACTGGAGAAATAATGAAACACATCAAACTATATATCAATCAACATTACGGGTTATTCATTTATTTTTTAGTAAACAACTCAATAAAATCAAGGAATCTTTTCATTATTTGCTATATTCAATGTATTTGTTGGAGAAAAATAATGTTTTGACCTGTTCAGAACATTAAAAACGAGGAGCTTTCTTTATCACAAAAGCAGGAGCTGATAAAATCGATAAAGAGCGAGGTGAAACACGACTGTCATTGGTTGTAAAACAAACTTCATTGAAACGTGATTGGTCATTGACTAGCATTTGTGGCATGAGTTAAATAGTCTTAAGTAATGCCACGAGTGATTTCCAAATTATCGATAAATTCACAACTCACGAAGTAAAATAATCTAGAGAATTTGGAAATCAAGATTGGCATTTGTTAGGACTATTTAACGAATAAAATTAAGATGTTTACTCACAAATCTATACTTAAATATATCTATCTATCTATCGATCTATCTATCTATCTTCGGGTTTTTATAGCTGCTGTCGTCTTCCCGTGCCAAACCTCCAAAGCCTACGATCTTGGGCATTTTCGATGCTTAAGCCCTCTAGCTTTTAAATATAGTTATTTTAAAATATTTATATATTTAATGTAAACGCCGATGTTTGAAAACAAATGAGAAACGTTATGTTTCACTTGTTTATCACTGCAACTAGATCATATTATTTATTGCTAAAGGATCGCAATAAGTAGAAGTAGAATATGGAATTTATTGCCTTTTTTTTCAGAATAAAGAAAATACATATGCATTTACATTGCGCACGGGCCTGCTTGGCCGTACGTGCATTATTTTTCCATGAATAAAAAATAAAACTAATAATATAAACAAATACCTTCAAATACACCTGTATCAAAAAACAGTAACAGGCTACATATAAGTAAAATCTATGTCTACACTACATCACAATAATACATATCTACATTCATCCACATTCCGTACATTAATATTAAAAAAAAATGCTAGGAAACAAATTAGAAAAAAAAACACACACACATACACCCACACACCCCCACACATATACACACCGCACGCTCATACCCCCCTCCCCCCGTCCCTGCAGACATTAAGTGCACTATCAGACTATTCAACTTATCAGACCTACTTATTATATAACATGATTAAAGATCGAAAACAAAGACCATATTGAGATTCTTCTTATTGTTAATGCATATATCCTTAATCTACAATTTTGTTATATCTCAATTTTCTTACTGTACCCAAAAATTTGCATGTTTTTGATTCACTCTCGATCCGCCCTAAAAGATCCCAACACGCCACTCTCCCTCGATCCGACCTGAGAAATCTCTCCGGCAGCATCTGTAATCTAAGTTGTTCTGTCTCTCTACAGAATGCTATAATATGCTGCCAGTTTTCATGGTCATCGCATAGTGGGCATAGTTTAATGCCTTCCTCATTTGTTAAATTATGGGCCATCCATCCCCCCAAGTGAAACATGCAATAGCACTTTTATCATCCCCATCCAAAGAGTCAATATATTTCTCCCTTCCCCACGAAAGTTTCAGTTCCGTCTGCAGGGTGAGCGATAGATCGCAATAATGTAAGACTGCACCCTAGTGGAGAAAAAACGAAACACATCAAACTGCATATTAATTAATTTCTGATCTCCTATGATGTAAATATGTCAATTATATTCTTCTAGAACGTTAAAAAATACATTTAAGAAAGTGCAAACAGTGTTTTTTTTTGTGGTATAATCAATTGCTACAAATGTTTTATATTGTCTCCCACAACCACGGTAAGGTTAAATTCGTGCACTGTATATATAATCTGGTAGCCACATGGGATCACTGTAAAATAATGCTATGACCTATTCAGAATGTTAAAAAGGAGGAGCTTGATTTTACAGTAATAAAATTAAAAAGATAAAATCTAGGTAAGAAATTACTGTGATTGGTTGTAAATCAAAGATCATTGAAATGTGATTGTTCATTGACTCCCATTGGGGTATGAGTTAAATAGTCTACGTATATTCTTCCTTAACCATGCCCCTTTCGTCAAGTGTCTGTTCTGTAGCTTATGGAATTATACATTGTATAATATGTGGATTATTATCAAGAATTACTTCCCATGGACGTAAACATTTAAAGAGAGGAGCAAAATTGCAAATAGAATGAGGAAATGACGATGTAAATTAAAACAAATTACATGCTAAATTACATCAATAATAATTAAAGATTGATGCTATATGCTCAACTAAAGCAAGCGTCTGCTGTTAATTAAACACTAACATATTCTCATAACTAATTAACTCACTGGCTCTATTGAACCCATAGGTTCATGGCCGCGGACGTAAGCTCTCCATACATCCCAATCCTGAGCTAATGTTTTCCAATCATCCCCTATATAATCTACTTTCTTCATATCAAGGATAATGTTATTCTCCCACCTAATTCTTGGTCCACCAACTGGGCGTTTTCCCTATGGATTTCCTACAAGAAGCTTCCATTCACCTCTTTCATCTCCCACAGGTGCCACATCTCCTACCCATCGCAGTCTACGAGACTTAACTGTTATTATATATATTCCTGTACATATCATGTAGATCATTATTATGCAGCTTCCTCCATTCACCTATCTGTTCATCTCTTTTTGACCCAAAATTATTCCTAAGAACTTTATTCTCAAATACTCGTAATCTTCTTTCCTCCGTTAAAGTAAGAGTCCATGTTTCGCATCCATATAACTGGGAGAATAATAGTTTTATATATTTTCAGTTTAACGTGTTTTGAAAGTAGATGGGACGACAAGAGTCCCTGTGATGCATAATTCCATGCATTTCCAGAATTGAGCCTATGTTTAATATATTTGTGCATCCCATTCATTCCTATTTGTAATTATTGTTTCCCGATACTTGAAATCAGCCACTTCTTCAACATGTCCTTGATTTGCCATTCCCATAACTGGATTTGTTTACTTTCAAACAGATGTAAAATTAAAGTAAATTTGTAACCACTTGAAATGTGTAACTCAGGTTAGTGTCTTCAGTCCTCAAAGTAACAGTAACAATAATTCTTGGTAAAAGCATTTCATTGCACTGTTAAGAAAACTAAAGGAAAAAGAATTTTTCCTCCTTTTTCACTCATTCTTCTCTTTTACCGTCATTCCATTGAGTACGGAAATCAATACACTTGGCTTGGCTCCACTTGAAGCAGAGTTTATTCTGGGAGGAGAAGAAAACGAGGCAAGGAATCCGCCAGCATTGTTAGGACGGAAGTCGTAGCGCCCGCACTAATAATGAGGCTCAACGTATATTTATGCCAAGTCGTGACTTTCTCCTAAACTTTTCAATTGTATAAAAAGCAAGGGGAAAGAAGATTAAATTTTAATTTTCCATAATCAAAGACATTCCCAGATTTAGATAAAAAAAAAGAAGAGGGAAAGCCATGGCAAAGAAAAGTATCTGTAGATATGAATTATGAGATAAAAACATTCTTCCCGTTTTTTAAATTTACAAGCAGATAGAACAACGTAAATAAATAACCAAAAGTCGTTAAAAACAAATACTGATTAATGTTAAATAAAACTACTTTTGGCTCAACATCATCCCTAAAAACTAATTCTAATGTATTGGTTTTACCTCCCGGGCTAGGTACGTAATTTGTAATATTACAGTACAGTTATTTAGTTATTTATAGGTTGGCAACCCCGAAATTTAGGAAATCATGGTCGCCATTGCTGTAGGTACGACAGAATGCACTATCGTGCAAAAAATATTATTATATAAAATTATAAAATTGTGTACCTTGTATGCAGTCTTATTAACTATTAAAATAATTAGAACATTGCAGGACTTTCAGGACCATTTCCATCTTCAGCAGAAAGATAGTCGCTACTGTCCAGCTGCTGACTGATTTGTAATGATCTTGTAAAGATAGTGGTGTGTACTGGGTGCGTTCTCGTTTTAAATCAAAATGTTGTCGAATTCCTTTAAAATCTGTAACTCCTCCAGTACGTTTATCTATGCTGGGTTCCACACTCTATGTAACATTGTGAGGGTGTTGTGTATATCCTGCATATGATATACTTCTTTCATTATACGTTTTGCTTAACTCACAATGTTACACAGACTATTTAACTCATGCCCCAAATGGGAATCAATGACCAATCACGTTTCAATGATTTCTGTTTTACAACCAATCAGAGTCGTGTTTCACCAAATATTTATCAGTGTTATAATTACCATATTAAAGAAAGCTCCTCCTTACAATATTGCGTTCCTTTGGCAATAAATAGTATGATCTGGTTGCAGTGATAAACAAAAGAAGCAGTAGAAGCGTACCTATCGTTTCTCATTTGTTTTGAAACATCGCCGTTTACATTAAATATATAAATATTTTAAAATAACTATAGTTAAATAATGATTTGTGAGTAAACAGCTTAATTTTATTCGTTAAATAGTCCTAACAAATGCCACTCTTGATTTCCAAATTCTCTAGATAAATTCACTCCTCACTTCGTGAGTCGTGAATTTATCGATAATTTGGAAATCACTCGTGGCATTACTTATGATAATAGAACCCAGCAAATATGAACATATTGGAGGAGTTTGGGATTTTAAAGGAAGTCGAGAATAGTTTTATTTTACTCGTACACACAACCCTATCTACAACCCTACAACCCTAACTATCGACAATATCTACGACTAGAGCATGGAACTCGCTTCCTAATCATGTCAGGGACTGTAAATCACCATAATTATTTAAATACAAATTAACTGATATCCTAAGTTGGACACAATGAAAACATTAACTGCATAACAACTATATTCAGCATTTTGTAAATAATTATCTAGGAAGCTTTACTTACTTTATGTTATTTTAATTGTATTATATTCCAAGGTTTTGCTAGTATTATATCACATCACCATTGTCTATTGTTTAGTCTGTATTTTAATAATATCTTAAAATTGTAATATGTATGTAATTTTTGTATAATTTTACTATTCGCTGGTTAAGTGAAAGAGAAGGCATTATGACCTTAATTCTGCGAGCTAAATTAAAGCATTATTATTATTATTATTATTATTATTATTATTATTATTATTATTATTATTATTATTATTATTATCTAAAAGACCATTACTAATTAGTCAATAGCCAGACAGTAGCAAACAATCTTCTACTGAAGATGGTACTGGTCCCGAAAAAACTATAATGTTTTAATTATAATAATATTTGAGACTGCGTACAAGGTACACAACTTTATAATTTTATATTTTTTTATGTTCTGACTAATACCTCAACATAATTTTACCATACATTTATTGGTATTGGTATTGGTATTGGAATAAGAATAAGTGTATATATATATATAATCAGTCTAAATTTCAAAGTCTGGCTACACATGGTACGGAAACCTGGAAACCAAGTCAAAAAATGTTCGGTGAAAATGACCACTGAAAAGGATTTATTATGCGTTCAACCAAACATTCTAAACTGAATAGAATAAGATATGAAGTGATTAGAAAATATATAAATAAAGTAAATTCAATTATAGATTCTGTAAATTAAGGACAACTGAAATGGTACGGACATGTAGAACGAAAGGATGATGAAAGATTACCAAGAAGAGTTTTGGATTAGATTCTAGCGGGAATAACAGGTAGAGCTAAACCAAAAAAAAACTTGTCTGCAGGACGTAAAGAAATCAATGATTGAAAAAATATTATAAGACCGGGACTGGGAAGACAGTGAGATTTGGAGGAAAATGAAAATAGTGTATAATATTGGTCACAGGAGGATGTGATGATGCATTGTAAACATGTTCAAGAATGAATTATAGCTTTTATTACCGAATATTCCTGCTTATAATTATATCTTCTTCTTCTTCCTTCCAAGTATTAGGCCAAGGCCTGTTACGATCCTATAGAAAATTTTCCCTCCAGCGTTTCATAGGACGACCCAGTGATCTTCGTCCTCTTGGTATATAATTATAAACAGCTTTGGGGATCCGATTTGAACTCATTCTTTCAAGATGGTGTTTCCAATTTAGTTGGTACTGTTTAATATATTCCAAAATTGGCGTAGTCTTCAATTCTTTTAAGATATCGGTGTTCCTTTTCTGATCCCATCTGGTGTTCCCGCTGTTCTGCGCATAAATCTCATTTCACAAGCCGTTATTCTGCTTTCATGTTGTTTTTTTAGTGTCCATGCTTCACTACCATAGGTCAACACTGGTCTAGCCAAAGTGTTATATAAACGTAATCTGGTGTTTTTTTGTACAAGGGATGGTTTCATAACTTGATTAATAATTCCTAAACTTTTATTATAACTAGTAACTTTTCCAGGGATATCCTTTTCATCCCAGATAGAGAGATAATATCCAAGATATTTAAATTGATTAGATCTCTCTAAAATTTTATTCTGGAGACAGATTTTACTTTGTATGGGGTCCTTCCCATGAAATGCCATCATTTTAGTTTTGTTAATTGATATTTCCATATTAAATTTGGCACCTATTTTTTGTAAATTATAAATTGATCGTTGCAAATCATTTTCGGAAAGTGCCAGGAGAGCTAAATCGTCTGCAAAAAGAATAGCATCGAGTTTGAGGTTCCTATTGATGGGTATATATCCTCGTTGTGTTTTCCTCCATTCATTTATTAATTTATTCATGCATATAATGAAAAGCACCGGTGAAAGTCCACATCCCTGTCTTACTCCAGTGTTGATCTTTTCCCAAGAAGATAATTTGCCATCTTGTTTAATTATATAAATACCTTAATGTCATGTATAATCTCTGAAAACTCGAAAGTTAAGCATTCTGATAATGTAATAACATAAATTGCACATATACTCTCTCTTCCAAAATGATAGACGGGTTTTAAGTAGTTAGTATAGCTTTACGAACGAAACTTGATGCACGATTATTTGCTATAATGAAAGAAAAACTGTGAAAGTTTCATATCCTGTATGCAGTAATTTTTTTGTCATTATTACGTCAGCATTAAATTTGTGAAAATTGCGACTCCTGCACAGAAGCCATTCTGTGTGTTGTAATTTGCGAGGTCTGGTTCCATTGTTGCAGTGCAGTGAGCTTTCCGACGGCAATTTGGAATTGATCCTTCTACAGATAAGATTATCTTTCGATGGTATAAGCAGTTAGAAAAAACTATATGTATCCGTACAAGGAAAAGCCCAGGACGTGCACAAACACCAAATGACGCGTCGGTCCAGATGACATGGTTTATTCCCATAGCCTCCACGGTCTCCCGATCTCACACCTTGTGATTTCTTCCTGTGGGGTATGTGAAGGACCATGTGTACGTACCACAACTTCCCGTCGAGCTTCCAGACTTGAAAAGAAGGATTGTTGCTGCTGTTGAATCCTTTACTCCAAATATGCTGACCAAGTTTTAGGAGGAATTCGACTATCAAATAGATATGTGGGCGTGTAACGAAAGGTGCTCACATCGAATATAAAGTATGTTATGAAAATTCGAAGAGTTTCTCTTTAATCCCATGTAAATTTTGTTCTTATATATATATACTAACTGGCCCGGCGAACGTCGTATCGCCTTTAAATATTTTTACGTTAATTTTTCCGATGTTTTAATAGTTATCTACTATTCGGGGGCGGAAACAAATCCAACAAATCAGAGATCATGAAAATCGGTCCAGCCGTTCTTGAGTTATAAATAGTGTAACTAATCCGACTTTGTTTTATATATATATATATATATATATATATATATATATGGGATGATCAAATAAAACAATTGATTGAAGAAAAAAATGCAGCTTATAAAAAAATATTTGAACACAAAGAAAGTAGAAAATGAAATATATATAAAAAGCCCCGGCCACGCGTTGCTGTGGCTAAGGTACATGTTATGTTATGTTGTAGTAAACTAAGTGAGAAATCTAAATCAGAAAGTTTTTGTTTTACACATTTTTTTTAGTTCTGGTACGTTAACTACACCCGGTATAAATATGGGTGGTGGTTTATGTGGAAGTGGTTTTGTTGATTGAGATGAATTTATGTTGTCTGCATTCTCAGTATCATCCATAAGTGTATCATAAGAATTATATGCATTTATTCATGGAATATTTTGAGGAGGCTTGCTGATTTCATTATACTTTCGTTTTTTTTCTACGAAATTGTTGGCAGTTTGGATTCTCATCATCATCAAGAAGTCTCTGTATAGTAATATCATCTTGTGATATAATATAGTCATCTTGTTTTTCATTTAATTGAGGCATGGAGATTGTTTCTGTAATATTAGGCATATTATTAGAACTAACAGACTTACTTACAGTTCTGTTATTCCGTTCCTTAGGACCTCCATATGTTTTTTAATTGACATTCTTCTTAAATGTAAGATTTATGTCACATAGGCCTATACCAATTTGCGGAAATTCACTTGATACCTTATCATTCATGGTCTCTAGGACTGATTCGCCATATTGTTCAATGTCTATTCTCGGTCCAGTTAAATTTAAATTAAGATGCTGTCTTTCAGCCAGATTACTTAAAACTAATACTTACACACGAAATTAATATTATTATCAATATATTGAAAATAAAATAAACACTGAACACACTTAAATTATGAAATAAGCAATATTTAATTCAATTGAAATTCGCGGTTGCAACAAAAAAACACACCCACCTGGTTAAACAATAAGCCAATTACCTTACACCTTCATCTGTTAGAATCGTATGGAACTCACAGATAATTATAACTCCTTGTTAAATAATAAACAAATAATTTGCAATAAAATATAATGCGACTATAAATTTAGTTATAAATAATCGTAGGTCTCAAGTTGGATCGAACAGCTCAGAGTGTGCAAAATTTTATTGAAATCGGTTCAGTAGTTTAGGATTCCATCGCGGACAAACAACGTGACACGTAATGTTTGTATATATATATATATATATATATATATATATATATATATATATATCATATAAGGGAAATTAAAGAACTTAGAAACGCCGTCCATCATTTTGGAACATCCTGTATTTTGTATAAAATATACTTATAGAAGCTAGAGTTTTTGTTTACCTTGTGCTATTGAAGCAGAAACAATTTTTTTTTTCAAATGCCCCAGGTTTGTCTTTCGACATTCCTGGTTTCTCTCCTGGCATGGCGTACTTGTAACCCACTTCTGAGGTTGGGGCACCTGGAAGGCGGGGTTACGTTGCCCCGATGATATGATGGGTGATGATGATGGTGCGCCAGCAGAGTCCCTAATCCTAAGCTTAACCTAAGATGAATATGAATGATGATGATGATTGCGATGGCCATATGATTTCGGGGACCGTTTGGGCCTTAAAGTTTTCCTGACATTTATCTTACAGGTGAGGAAAAACCCCGATAAAAACCTCACCCAGAAAAACTGTCCCGACCGGGGATCGAACCCGGGCCCGCTGCGTGACAAGGCAGCACGCTACCCCGAGACCACAGCGGTGGACACAGAAACAAATATTACTGTGAGAATAAATAGTTTAAAGAAAGAATGATGGAAGACAAATTACTGAATAATATATATGAACTGAATACGTCGGGAAGAAGGAAGAGAAGAAAACTATAAAACTAACATGGACAAAGAACAGTCCTAACAACGAGAAAGTGCCTTCGAGAGAGGGGTGAGGAAAAATCGAGATTAATACGAATGTTTATAGAATCTTGAAATGGGCAAGGAAGATGTTAAAGGCATTGTAAAACCTGACAATAAATAAATAGTTTAAAATTATACCAATAAAACAACATGAAAGAGAGATGTCATGATTGCAGTGAAGAAATAGGACAATATTTTAACGTCGTGTCCAAGTTTATTAAAGCGAGACGGAAACTAATCCCCCATTATACATGTTATTATTAAAATTAAATTAAAAGAATATTTATATTCAACATAAAGGAGAATTCCAGTAATTACTTGTCTGGTGACAAAAATTTGGAAGTAGACCTACATATGGGAACCTTAAGCTCGTGGACCCCCAAAGGATATAAGCAAATTAGCTGCAAATCCTACAGTCTATTGGGATAGTCACGTAGAAGCCATAAAACTCAGTAGTTAGAAAGGGTGGAAGGTAAGTTGGATAATAAAACCTTTACAAATAAACATCTTACAACCCTACCGCCTGTACAGGTGTTGAAATGTCCAGAAAAGTCGCTTGTAAACAAGATCAATGAACTCGGGGGAAAAACATGGTCCCATGTGTGTGATTTTTGTAGGCGTAAATGTTTTTAGCCAATAAGAATGTATATGTTGTATTATTATAATATATTAACCAATTGAATGTGCGATGGTAATAATGTTACCACCCTAAAGATTCTCAACAGGTTAGGCTTCGAAAGGAGTCCAGAACGAAGTTGACAGACACTCTCTCGCTCCTGCATTGGGCAGGATAAGCTATTTTGCTCGTCTCCAAGAGTGGGCGCGAAATTAATATTGTTCTAAGATTTTACAACGGCCGCAACTTAGCGAGAATGTGGAGGTCACTAAGTAATTTTATAGTTAGGAGGATATGAGCTCCTATCCACACCTACTCCTTCCCGAGAAAAATTCTTCTTTTCCTATATAATGCCAATCGACGTTAAACTATCCCTGGACCGCATTAGAACTAAAACACAAGGTATAGACAATATAAGTATCGACTTTTTAAAGAAAATACTCCATGTCATACTGTCAACTGTAACCCATATATTTAATGCCTCAATTATGACCTCAACTTACCCCGAACTCTGGAAAAAAGCTATAGTCAGACCAATCCCTAAAATTAAATTACCTGTAACACCAAACGACTTTAGACCAATCAGCATCCTCCCAGTCCTATCTAAGGCCTTGGAGCACATTGTTCATGAACAATTAACTGATTGCCTTAACACTCATAACATACTCGACCCATACCAATCAGGTTTTAGGACAGGCCATAGTACGGCAACCGCACTTCTTAAAGTTACCGAAGATGCGCGTGAAGCAATGGACAGTGGTCACATGACAATATTTACACTCTTGGACTTCAGCAAAGCTTTCGACACTGTTGACACTGACATATTAATAGCAAAATTACGCGCTCTGAATCTTTCGGACAATGCTGTTAACTGGCTTGGATCCTATCTTCATGGTCGCCAGCAATGTGTATCCAATGCAGAACTTTCCTCATCCTGGCTATCACTGAAGGGTGGCGTCCAACAAGGTTCAGTGTTAGGACCATTTCTGTTCTCTATCTATGTTAACGATATATCCACTAGACTTACCTATTGTCGATATCACCTATATGCTGACGATTTGCAAATTTACATTCACTCCCATCCTGACGATGTACATGACACACTAGACAAATTAAATAGTGACCTAGACTCAATATCCCAATGGTCGAAGAAACATGGACTTAATCTAAATACTGACAAGACACAGTGCATAATTATAGGACATCGGCGAATCCAAAGCATTATAAATTACGAAAATATCCCTACCATTCTCCTAAATGACAAAAATATCCCCTACAGCTCAGTAGTAAAAAATCTGGGTATATATATGGACCAACACCTAGACTGGAAAATCCAGGTGAATAATACCTGCAAGAAAGTGTTCTCAATTCTTCACTCCCTAAATAGTTTTAAAAACTTCCTTCCTACAAAATTAAAACAAATACTTGTACAGACTCTTATAATGCCACACTTCGACTACTGCGACATATTACTGACTAATCTGACAACTGATCTATCTGATAGACTACAGCGTGCTCACAATGCGTGCATTCGATTTATATTCAATCTCCGTCGTTATGACCACGTGTCTCCTTCATTTCAGGCCTTATCATGGCTACGCCTAAATGACAGAAGAACTTTATATTCACATACCTTACTATTCCAAATTCTGCACACATATTTACCAACTTATTTAACAACACGTTTTCAACATTTATCGGCTCATCACAATTTAGGAACAAGATCACAAGACTCTTCTTTACTTTTGATACCACAACACAGGACCTGTCTGTACTCTGAATCTTACACAATATCTATGGCTAGAGCATGGAACTCACTTCCCAGTCATGTCAGGGACTGTCAATCGCTATCAATATTTAAATCCAAATTAACTGATATCTTAAGTTCAACACAATGAAAACATTAACTACATAACAACTATATAGAGCATTCTATTAATAATCATGTAGGAAGCGACTTACTTTATTTTATATCATTTTAATTTTATTATATTCTATGTTTTTGTTAGCATTAGCTAGTATTAGATCCATCATCATTGTATTTTGTTTAGTCTGTATTTTAATATCTTAAAATTGTAATATGTACGTAATTTTTGTATAATTTTACTATTCGCTGGTTGAGTGGAAGAGAAGGCCTTATGGCCTTAACTCTCCCAGCTAAAATAAATCATTATTATTATTATTATTATTATTATTATTATTATTATTATTATTATTATATATCCCCGATTGATTAAATATGTGCTATATAAGTCAAATATAGGCATTGCAAGAAATAAATGGTCCTAATAGAAAGTCATATTCCCGTGTGAATAACTTAAACGTGCCTTGAGAATCTTAAGGGCGATAGCTGTCAAATATTAATTCATAAAATAAGAAAAAATGGAAAGTGTATCAAGATTTCCTTGCATTTGAATAAAGAAATAAATAATAGAAAATAATAATTCTTCGTCTATCTTCATTATCATAGTGATCGTCCACTGAACCTCATTGCCCACTGACATCCATCGTGTCCGAAACAGACCAGTACCAAAAGTAATATAAACAGTAATCGAATGGTTAAAGTAAAATTCTATAACATGCGAAAGATAAAAGAGGGCAGCACTCTGAGAAGATTCATTAGGTTGCTCCACATAAGCCGTGAACCGAGCATTAAATCAGAACTGAAAGTTGTGACCGGTCTGTAGAGAAGCATATGGGTCATTTACATTACGCATGGCTTTGATGTCCTCAGAAAAAAAGAAACCAAAAAAATAAAGGGATATGAATTCCCAAACTAGAGATATGAATGCGTCATTCTTCATAAAGAGGAAAGTGAGAGTGCCTTAGCATAATTTACAAAAAGCTCAAAGCTAACAAAAAATGAATACCATTTCTTTTTACGTAACCAGTCCGACTTCATCAGTCAAACGAAAGAAGAGTAACAGAAAGTCGCTTTTGTAATGTCACATAGATATTCAGATTTTATTAAAAGTATATTTTCAATAAAATGCTAATATTAAGATCAAGTGATACATTTATAGTCTGTATTCCGTTCATTTTTCTATTGCTGTGATATGCATTAATAACACTGAGCAACAAAAAAAGAAACACTTTTTTGTCTCAGAAATAAAAATATGTGATTCTGATAGTATTTTTTTCTCCTGGATTCAAATATGATATCGGTGTTTCTCCATAATGCAAGATTTCCGAGAGACAGGTATTTATAATTACGAACACTTTAATATTTTCTACATCCGTAACTACACAATATTCGAACATTCGGACTCACCTAGAAAGTAAGAAATGACGATTTTCTGCTATATTTCGCCTGTGGAGCATCCTTCTTGATGGTCCAACAATAATCGCCCAGCATATTAGGATTCCATTTGCCTTGATATCTCTTTCTATAGCTGAAATCTCCTGATATAAGTGTTCCCCGTTTTATTTTACAATGGACAAATGGGCGAAAAAAGTTTATTAAGAAATTATTATTTTAATCCATTAACTGAAATTGAAAGTAAAAAAGAAAAGCTGTGGGTGATGGAGAAATTCCGAATACAAATTTGAAAACACGATAAAAAACTGCATTAAGTACAACTATTGGTACTCATGAGACAAAAATCATGTTGACCAGTGTAATACAGACATTGATACGTGAACGTGGCGCAGATGTTAGACACTCGCCCTCCATCTCCGAGTCCTGAGTTCGAGTTTGTCACACCGCGTGGAGTTTGTGGTGAATGAATCAGAGTCAGGGCAGGATTTTCTCGGAGTTTCTCCCGCTTTCCACTGCCAAAAACTACATTCCACCACTTCTCTATTCTCATGTCATCCATTACATTTCATCTGCCCCTTTCATGGTACGACAAAATGAAAGATGATTAGTTTAGAGAAGAATTATTGATGAGATCTGGTTTATATACAGTATGTTAGCTCAGGTAGGCAATTTCGGTTATTTTCAGGGGATTGAGGGATTTTGTTGAGAAGTCGCTTCATAAATAAGTAACTATTTTTGTTTAAACTCTTGATTAGGTATCGAAGATGGAACGAATTCTGAAAGGCCTACATGGTTTTAACTAATAGACGAAGTTTTTTGGAACAGAAATCCAGTTTAATTTGAGGACGACAGATACATCAGATACTTATGTTAATATATGTTTTAAAATGTTTATTTTTTATGTATAATGTAATACGATTGTGTAAAGGATATTCACAAAAAATCCTATAGTAATATTGGCTTAAGAATAAAGTAGTTGTTTAAAAATGTGGTCATAAACGGTTTTATAACCATGACTGTTTTATGTTCAATTGTGAGTGGGAGAAAAGTATAGACGGTAAAATTTAATTTGAAAATTTGTAATTTAAACACATCTGTGTTTATAGGAATAGTCTACAGCTGGAGGTATAGTACAGATCGCTTTTAAAGTGTGAATGTTGTATCTTGAGATCGCCTCTAGCCTACTGCGAATCTGTCGCGACTCCCACGGAATTAGAACACGGTTCTTGCATCAAGCTCGGTCACCTAAATGCAAGTAAGTGCTGTCGCCCTCAGCACTGCGTATTTACTGTTTTCATTGTTTCACTTCAACTAACGTCAGCGCTTTCCTTAAGTGTCGACCCTAGAAACACTTCAGACATCAACAAGATTCCTCTTGATAACATTAACTAGCAAAATAAACAACGATGCCATAGGACTAAGCATTTCAATTAAATTTTCAACTTAGATAGAGATTATACAGCATGTTTCGGAATACATACATAAGCACAAAGAGTAAGAATTTTGAAATAATTTTAAAAAATTTGAGAAAGTGCCGTATGGAATAAAAATTACACACAATGATTCGCAATAATTTAAGGGTTCTAAGCCAGTGATTAAACTTAACCCTTTCATTTCATATTTAAATGGCCAATAATTGTAATCGGAATAGAATCGCACAAACAAAACAAGCAATAAATGCTTTAAACTCAATTTGGTGGAGCAAAAATATTACAAAAAATATAAAATTGCAAATATATCAAACCATAATTCATTTTAAGAACAGAAATGATTTTTAAGAATATCAGCTGGAAAATCTAGAATGGATACAATACGAAATAAACAAATAAGGGAAATTATGGGTGTGCAAGAGGAGTCGGACATCATAGACATTATAGAAAAGAAAAGATTACAGTGGTATGGCCATGTCAAACGAATGCCAGAGCAAAGATTGCCTAAAATAGCTATGGAATGGATCCCAATGGAAAGGAGGAAGAGAGGAAGACCGAAGAAAACTTGGATAGAAGGGGTACAAGCGGCTATGAATATCAGAGGATTGGAGGAAGATCAATGGATGAACAGAGAGGAATGGCGTTTGGTTTCCGGAAGACGGCGACAGTTGCATTATACCGGATGATGATGATGATTTGTAATCGGAAGAATTTGGGCAGGTTGAGTATTTCGCCGTTTTCATAAATACTAAACTGTAACTAGATAGTGTGAAAAGCAAGCAACATTTTATATTATTTATAAAAATTAACTAAAGTTATTGAATGCTTTCATATAACGGCGTTCTTTAAGAACTGAGTTAGCGTCGCAATTCAAATTGGACGTGAAATGGGTGACGAATCTTGTCAGAAGCCTTTTATTTCAGACTTGAAGTTATTTTGCGTTTATATTATTATTATTTTATTATTATTACCATCATAATAATCATCATAAGTATTAAAAATATTAAATATTACTCTCGCATTGAAGCTGTTATGAGATATAAGATTTCAGACACTCGCCTTCTACCAGTGGGTCCCGAATTCGCGTCCCAGTCACTACATGTGGATTTGTGGTGTACGAATCGTAGTCAAGGATTGTTCTTCTCAGGTTTATCCCATTTTTTTCTGTCAAAATGTATCCATACTCGTGTCATCCATTTCTTTTCATCTGCTCATGTGATGGTGCGACAGGTCTGGTCAGCCGGCTTCCATATATCAAGGACATTTAATGATAGAGATTGCATCTTATTTGAATACTCGACCTGCCATTAAGGAAACTAGACGATTTACGTTTACTATTACATTATTGTTACTGACACACTAAAAAAAATTGAATAATATAAAAATATATATATTTGTTAAGCTTTTGTATCAATAGCAGACTTGTGGATCGATTTGAATTATTCAATAATAGATTTCAATCATTTTACAGCAAAATAAATAGTGTTAATACGCTATTTAATTTTGTATCATAGAAATCAAAAGTACCTGATTCTCACGTGAATTGACAGATTTATGGAGTATTAACTACCATTTTAACACCATAACCGTAAATGGATTATTTATTTCTTTATTGGTCGGCCGCGGTGGATTAGTGGTTATGCTCCTTGTCTCTGGTCCCGAGGGTCGCGGGTTCAAACCCGGCCGGGGTCGATGGATTTTTTTAGGATGGAAAAATCCAAGGAGCAATTCTTCCGGGAGGGCCCGAGTCTGAAGATTTTCAACCTCGTAAAAGATCCTTAAACCTGAATGAAAAGACCTCTAAGCAAATTTTACCGAATTTTCCCGTCCTAGTACTACATTTGTTTCCTAGATGTCAGTATGAGGCGGAACGCTGACCACGGACCATTCAAATGACATCTATACGAAACAAGTGTAACTAAATTAGTATGGTTCAAATTCTTCCCTGTAGGGGGAGAGCGCCTACATCTCTGTTAAGGGAAACATTGGCTTAGGGAAGATAAAAATATGTCTTTATTGGGATATAATATTGCAACATAAACTATTTTGCGTAACTATGTAGTAGATTAAAAAATTTGAGATATGAAATTTACAATGGCTGTATTTTTTTCTGCATTACTTAAAAATGTTTCTGTAATAAAATATTAAAATGAAGAATGCATTGAATGGTCACGAAATAAGACCACGAATAAATAAAGACGAATGATAAAATCCCAACATTACTTAACATAACAAAAAACAGGAATTTTAATGTAGGTAAAATATAATTAAAATGTCTAGCACAAGATATGTGAAATTCAGTCGCATGCCGCTGACAGAAACGCTTTTCACGAGTCTTTATTTATCACGCAGAGGTCTATGAAAAATGCTTCAGTTTATTATATCAAAAAATGTAACACAAAAATCTTTGAATCCAACACTTCTTCCAACACATTTTGATGTAAAATCCATATCTCGTTAAGTGTAAACATGTCCAAAAATATTTTTCTACCTTCTTAAAACTGGTTTCTCGGAAACATTTTTTTATCATATATGCAGAATTATAAAGCTTATTTAAGCACGTTTTAAAACAATGCTGCAAATATAGAAAGTCAACACCATTTCTTACTAATAGTCATCATCATCATCATCCTTGATGGATTAGGTATTTGCCAATTCCGATCTCACATCTGTTCAGCCCAGTGCTTTCTTTGTCTTCCTACCGATCTTCGTCCTACAGGATTATACATCAGTGCCATCTTTGGTATCCTATACTCTGTCATTCTTTGCAGATATTCTATCCAATTGTTCTTGTGTTATACTATATATGTTGAAGAAGTGGTTGTACTTTTAGTTCCTCTCTAATATTCTCATTTCTAATATGCTCATCTCTTGTACAACCTTTCACAGTTAGGAATCTAATTTCTGCTTCCTGAATTTTACTTATTTCTTTTTCCTTCAGGACCCAGGCCTCACTTCCATACATCATACTGATAGTATCTAATATAATTCAACCTAGTGCATCCCCCGTGACAACTGCTTTCCGATTGCTTTTTTCTTTTTGGTGATGAGAAATGTCAGTCGAGTGACTTGATTTTAATATAGAATATAATATATAAAGATAAATAAATTAGACTACAGAAACAGGAAGAAAAATTACTAAGGAAACAAATGCTGATCAGTTGCAGAGAAGAAAAAATAATATATTTGGTAGTGTATAAACTGAATTTAAGTATGGTACACCATTCATTCTAAATTATAGGAATATCCTAAATAGAACCCTTAAAAACACAAGAAAAGAAACAAAAACTAAATGTTATAAAGTAATGGCTGTTCCTGTATTGATGTATGGATCATAATGCTGGACGATCACTAAAAGACAAGAACAAAGATTGGGAGCAGCTGAGATGAAATTCAGCAGGATTTACTCTGCTGAATAAGAAAAGAAATGAAGATATAAGAAAGGAACTAAATATTTTCAAACTTACAGATCGAATAATTAAGTATAAAAACGCCTGGAAAGAACATATTGATAAAATGCCAGGAAAACGATTTTCAAAATGATTGCTAAATTATAAACCGCACGGAAAGAGAAATGTTGGACGCCCACACAGAAGATGGTCTGAACAATTTTAACACTTCTAGCGTTCATGAAACCGGAGCGATGATGAAGATGATGATCCTAAATAGTAATGCTAAGGGCAGACGATGAACTTCCATCGGTGTGAACGTTGCATACTGTTTAGTGATACAAATAATAGCAACAATTATTTATTTTATTTTTATTTGTTTATTTATTTATTTATTTATTTATTTATTTTACCTGATGCAGTTAAGACCGTAAGATCTTCTCTTCCACTTCACCAGAGTTAAATTATACATATAATAACAATTATGAATTATCTACATGATTAATTATACATTACCCTGGTCAACAGTGGTTTTGTTGCCCTTGATATAAGATTAATTTCGGACATATTTATGCTCACAAAACATGAAACTATCAATAATTTTGGAAGATTTCTCTGGTTTTTTTAAATCGTTATTTTCATTTTACACTACAAAAATCGGAAAATATAAAACATAACAGATATATTTATAATGTCACTTTTAAAAAAAAAAATAGTATACACCGACGTAAATAGAAAGAAAAATGTCGAAACCCATGTTATACTTCAGTGAAACGTCTTTTATAAGAATTTCTTCTATAATTTTTTAGGGCAAAATCTATTTTCTAAGAGCCAGCAATAATCTTGCATCATGTGACGGTCCCATCTACCCTGATACCTTTCCTCCATTACTTTTAGATCCTGGTGAAAGCACTCTCGCTGTTCGTCACTATAATTTCCTAAATTATCCGGAAATGTATCCAGGTGACTGTGGAGAAAGCGTAACTTTATACTCATATTTGCTCCTAGAATCTTGAAGTTTTTTAACATGTTTTGCACAATTTCGTTATAATTTGGTGCTTTATAGTTACCTAGGAAATTTTCTATACCAATATAAAACCCTTCCAAGCTTCACTTTCCGGAACAGTCATAACATTGATAAAATTTGCATATTTCTTCAATTGCCGAATTTCAGGACTATCAAATATTCAGCCTTTTAACTTTTCCATACTGAGCTTAGGAAATTTTCTACAACTGTATTTGAAACATTCTCCTTCCTTGTCCAACGCTTTGACGAATTGTTTTTTCATATCCAGATGCACGTCGTGAGTACTTTAATTTAGTCAAATGACCGAGGTCACGGCCGATGTGCTGAATGAGGGGGTGCTAGATTGGGGATCACGTGATGTTTGCATACGAGAAAAAATGCACAGAAATCAAATCAAGACTGGAAACATATATTTTATTAGTAACAAGCCGTTTACTGTTTAAAATATAAGATACGCAAAAATAATAAAATATAGAGCACATTCAGCACTTTCACGAATATATTCGTAAACTGTGCACTTGAATACATAGAAATTCGCTGAGATATCCAGGGCAACATTTTTTTTTTGTTTTTTTGTAGAGCTGTGTAATAGATATAGGCAGGCTATACAATATAAAGTTGAGAATGGAAAGAAATAAAAATTGGAAAGTAATGATAATAATAGTAATAATAATAACAATAATAATAACATATAATTTGATTAAATAATTGACTTGGTGAAGGAAATTTAAAATATAGAGCAATAATAAAAGTATACATGGAACACGGTTTATATATTATATTGTCTAAGAAAATATGTAGTAAATTTTTTCTTGAACTGTTTTTGAGTCTGGCAGTCCTTCATACATGAGGGGAGGGAATTCCAGAGTCAGGTGCTGAAACAAGGAAGGTTAGATGGTCAGATCTGCAACGTGACATTATCTAATGTTCCCAACTAAGGAGTAAGATTATCAGAGAGATTTCAACCCTTCTCAAACTAACAAAATCAACCATTTCAAATGTTGTTATAAGGTGAAAATTTATAAAAATGAAGATGTCCTAAAATGGTTGGTTGTCAAGTGAGTTAGTCACCAAGATTTCAACCGTGGTACCTGAAGTGATAAGAATGTTTCGTTTGTCGTAAGTGGAGGAAATTTGACTATGAGGGCAAGTACATTAAGACAATTCCTCTGCGAATACAAAGAACTACCACAATGGTGTAATGAACTTCGTCACTGATTAATTTGAAATATGTGATTTTTAGCGACGAATCACATTATACGTTATGGTAGTCAAATGGAAAGGCTCGGGAATGGATGTGCATCTGTGATACAACATGTAATTGAATGGTGTCATACAGTATCTCCCTCCACTCTTCAGCTCAGCCGTGATGCCGATGGTGTCATGAATGATGTAAGTGTGACGTCAAATAAAGCATGTGCTTGAAGTGAAGGATGCCTAGGCTGAAGGGTTTGCGTAATTCTACAAGCTAATAACAACGTAGATCGGTCTAGCAATGAATATTCCACACGGACTACGTATCAAGTGGTTACATTATGTCACAGCGATAGATGACGTATTTAGACTTTTCCCCTCCCTCTGTTGAGTTACACATCCATGGACGTAGCGAATGCAATGGGAAAGGTATTGTCCAATTCTGGTAACTGTAGCCTTATTGGTGAATCCTAAGGCGCGTGGCAGGAGGTAACATTGCCGAGTGGGGAGGGAGATAGTAGCCATACAAATATAATTTTCTTATTAATGATGATAAAATTAATTGTTATAAAAACAACACTATTCTATAATGAGCACTCCAAACATACGAGAAAACAAATGTTCACTAACACAGAACTGATAGATAAAAAAATTCAACATGTAGTAACTATTATGTTTTCAAAACTGAGTAGTTGCTGGCAGTACCTGTAACTCATCCTCCCTCTTACCGCACCATACAACACTGACCCCTCAAATACAGCTACAGAATCCAGTACTGAACTATATCTGCCAGTTTGTACTGTGCCTAAAAATATATTCGGAGACGGTGGTATTATTAGTCATTCAAAATATCTCTGTAGGCGGAAGAATTACGAAGCTCTGTTTGTTGTTACACGTGACGTCATATAAGGCAGTGTACACTGTAAGAGTCCCACGTCCCATTCCCCTTTGACCTCAAAGATATCAGTGTCACGTGTTCTATTCCTGCATAAACACGATTGCAGCGCCCTCCGTCAACAACTGCGCTTACTCATTAAACGGGTAATATAGTGTGGGAGTGTTTCTCTAATAAAAATTAATGACAATCTGAACGTAAAATATTACGAAGACATTAATAATGGTTTTGTACTGCCTACTGTAGAGGACAAGTTTGTTGTTAACTCATTCGCTTCAGAAGACGAGGCAGACTTGCTGGCTGTTAAATGGCCTTCTACTCAGAAGACGAGGCACACTCGCTGAACTCTGCTGTTATATGTTTTGCAATATTTTGGACATCCCTTGGCAGGGTAATCTGTTGTTAACATTTATGAATAGTAGAGGAATGTGTTTTGGCTTCATCCTTATTGAGATCTCAAGTACCGTTATATTCTGTTCGTTTTCAATATCTGAAAATAATATAATTTAGGGCGAGTTAAATGCAGTTTCTAGGGAAATGCATTGAGTGTTTAAACCTGAAGCGAATGGGTTAATCATTATTTGTACCAGTATGATAATACTTCATGTCAAAATCAAGGTCCATAGGGGGTGGTTTGGAGACAATAATGTCAGGATATGGACTGGCCGGTCCACAGTCCCGATCTCATTCTAATCGAACATATGTGTGATGAATTAAAACGTAGACTTCGTGTCAAATCCCAAATGTCTACATAATTTCCTCTATGATTACAGATTGGCACAAATGTTCATACTCCTACTGGAAAATCTTTCTGCTAGAATTAATAAATTCATAAAATATTATGATGATATTGTGAAAAAAATGAATGTCTGAACCATGAATCGAACCGTGGGCCTCTAGTTCTACAGACTAGTGTGCAGTTTTTCTTTTCACAATAGCATTATCCATCCATCCATAGTAATTCTGCCCAAAGGTAGGTCCTTTACTGCAATCACAGCATTTCGTTGCTATTCTTGCAGCTTTACTAGGGAATTGTAGGTGTGGTAGCTTCCCGTTGCTTTCCACACCGGAATATCATTATAATACTATAATATGATACATTATTGGAACTGTGTTAAAATAACTGTAGGCCTACTGGAAAATGTTAAATAATTTCATAAAATCAAAAGATGGATCCAGACCTTATTAAAGTTCAGTATCTGAGAGTGTGCCAAGGTGAGAGGATAACTGTGTCATTATTCTTCTGATCGTAGAATATATGATAACATTGATTTGTAAATTCTTGTTTCGATTTCGGCATATATAATGAATTTTAAATTGTCAATTTGCCTTTTTGTGTCTACCAATTACTTTAAATATAAATTATTCGAAATAAAATAAATAAAATACAATATGGAAAAGAGTACATAACAGTGAACTACATGGCCTTTATAGAAAGCCAGATATAATGAGAACAGTTAAGTCTCGTAGACTGCGATGGGTAGGGCATGAGGCACGAATGGGGAATGAAATACGTGCATGGAAGCTTCTTGTACGAAAACGAGAGGTAAAACGCCCAGTAGACAAAGAATGAGGTGGGAGAATAACATTAACTTTGATTTGAGGGAAGTAGATTTTACAGGGGATGATTGGAAAACATTGGCTCAGGACATGGATGTATGGAGAGTTTATGTCCGCACGGCCATGAACCTACGGGTTCGATAGTGCCAGTGAGTTAGCTAGTTAGTTAAAATATCCTCAACTCGTGTCCAACTCAGGGGTGAGGTCGAAGAATGAGACGAGATGAAGCCCCTATATTTATAGAGGTCTGAACTACAAGGGTGCCGGCCGACCACTTCTGACGCACTGTCACAGGGCGGATCAATGAAATGAAACGAAATAGATGAGATGAGTACGGAGAAATGATGGAATGAAATTTGTGGCAGGGGAAAAAGGGAGAAACCCCCCTCAAAAAAAAAGCCTGCCCAATCTCCGTTTCGTCCACCACGAAACCCACTTGGAGTGGCCAAGACTCAATCTCGGTATCCCAGGGGTGAGAGGCGAGCGTCTAACCGCTTGCGTCATAGAGTTGCCTAAATTATTCAAAATACAGGAGGAAATTAACCGTCGCATTTCTTCCCATTAAAATGTAATTTCGAATACAACAGAACATCTGGAATTTCAAAATTTAATCTAATTATCTTAGTTTTGTTAGAAAAATGTTAGACTAAAACTAATTCACCGGCACTATCGAACACGTAGGTCCATGGCCGCGCAGACATAAGCTCTCCATACATCCCTATCCTGAGCTAATGTTTTCCAATCATCCCCTGTATAATCTACTTCCATCAAATTACACTTAATGTTATTCTCCCACCTCATTCTTGGTCTACCAACTGGGCGTTTTCCCTCTAGTTTTCCTACAAGAAGCTTCTATGCACCTCTTTCATTCCCCATTCGTGCCACATGTCCTGCCCATCGCAATCTACGAGACTTAACTGTTCTCATTATATCTGGCTTCCTTAAAGACCATGTAGCTCACTGTTATGTAGTCGTCTCCATTCACCTGTATGTCCATCTCTCTTTGGTCCAAAAATGTTCTTAAGAACTTTATTCTCAAATACTCGTAACGTCCGTTCCTCCCTTAAAGTAAGAGTCCATGTTTCGCATCCATATAATATAACTGGTAGAACAATACTTTTATATATTTTCAGTTTGACGTTTTTTTTAAAGGTGTTGGGACGTCAAGAGTTTCTGTAATGCATAATGGCACGCATTTCCAGAATTGAGCTTATGTTTAATTACATAGTCGCCTAAATTATTCAAAATACAGGGGGAAATTAACCGTCGCATTTCATCGCTTTAAAGTGTAATATCGAATACAACAGATCATCTGGAATTTCAAAATTTAATCGAATTATCTTAGTTTTGTTAGAAACATTTTAGACTCAAGAATAGTAATTAGTTGATTCAATTTTGCTTTAGTAGTTTTATCACACAAGACTATGATTCGTAAAAGAATCTAAACAACTCAATTCGAGAAAACATATGCCATTTACACCCAGAAGAGATTTTTACGACCGTGAAGAAGCTAGCCGTAAAATAAGAAGAGTTACTTCGCCACTTCAGCGAGGTAATGAAAAGTTGAAGTGGAAGCATTGTTTAGGAGACATTTGTTCAACTTATGCATATTAATGCATGAAACTTAAATCTTGAAAAACTGCCATATTGCGCACATAAATGCTGGATATACAGAGGTATCCTTACAATCCTAAGACGATATTCTGAAAATAACTTTTAAAATTAAAGTTTAATTTTGTTTATATTATTTTTTAGTCTGAACATCTTACCTCAATATTAATGTTAATTTGTTCTTGAACATGTTTCAAAAAACAATTCTGTTTTATCGTCAGCTTTTCCAGACTGGTTTTATTTATGTTGCATTATGTTGCACAACCTGGATATCGATGTCAGCTCCATCCTGTGGTTGGCCAAAGAACTTCCAAACAAGGTCACGCTCCATCGGTATATCAAAATTCATAACTCTGTTTCTGTTCTTCTGAATACATTTTTCCCCCCCCAAATAGTCAGCTCTTTTGTATTTTCTAACTGTTTTAATAATTTAGTGTCTGAATTTATATTATGTTTTTCAGACCAAACATGAGCAGCAACTGCAGATTTTTCTATTTATTATCTATTCTATTATTTGGGGAAAATAGGAAAATCTGCAGTTGCTGCTCATGTTTGGTCTGAAAAACATAATATAAATTCAGACACTAAATTATTAAAACAGTTAGAAAATACAAAAGAGCTGACTATTTGGGGGGGGGAAATGTATTCAGAAGAGCAGAAACAGAGTTATGATTTTTGATATACCGATGGAGCGTGACCTTGTTTGGAGGTTCTTTGGCCAACCACAGGATGGAGCTGACATCGACATCCAGATTGTGCAACATAATGCAACATAAATAAAACATGTCTGGAAAAGCTGACGATAAAACAGAATTGTTTTGAAACATGTTCAAGAACAAATCAACATTGATATTGAGGTAAGATGTTCAGACTAAAAATAATATAATTAAAATAACCTCAAAATATAACTTCCTAAAATTAAACATTAATTTTGTTTGTTGATAACGATAATCTGTTTAACATTTAATTGCTTATATTGTAGAGAGATTGCTTTCTTGTAAAATTACAAAGCCACAGTGATAAACGGTATGCGGTACGGAGAAGGAGCATTAGCCTTTTTTTCTACTAGTTAACAGTGACTTGCACCGTCCGGTGTGCTGCATACTGTTACCCATGGGGTATTACTTGGCAGCAAATTCCTTTGTGGCTATCAAGTAGCGGTTCTGGATTATATAACCTCAGCCTTAGGTGACAATATGTTTTACCTAACAGGTTTAGGTTAGATTAATAGTGGAAGCCACTACACTAGAAAAAGGGCATCATAAACTACGCCGCCGGCAAGCAGAGAGTCCGAAAGCCGGACAGCATAGAGAGAGCCACACTTTTAAAAGCGAGTAGCCTCGCACTATTATGTAGATGGTCTCTCCTTAATTTATTAATCTGCGAAACACAGGTTAACCAGTGGCTCATGAAGAGAAAACACTCCATGGACTAGACAGTTCAGCCAACAAGGGCTGAATATCCCGGAGTATTTCCTCTCCACGTGCGCTTAAATTACCTGTTGGCGATAGTTGGCTCTTTGCTTTCTATTTTTACACGCTTTATATTAGCTCCACCTGTATCTATGTAACGGAATTTTTGAACACGATTTTCACCCACTTAAAAACATTGGATCGACTTGAAACTTTGTATACTTGTAAAGGACCCATGACAATACAATAATTTCATAACTTTTTCTAAAATACTGACCAAAATCATAAGAAAATCAAAAAACAAAACTGGTATAATAGGTTGCAGATTTATCAAAATTTTAGTCAATCGTTGTAAGAGTTCAGTTGGTAGAGCGGTGGACTGTAGTAATATATAATTTCAGTAATCCATAGGTCGCTGGTTCAAACCCGGCACGGAGGATTTTTTTTAGAAGAGTATTAAGCAATTAAATTTTCATGGGATTCCGGTTTATGGCAATCAATTAAACTAAAAATTAAAATAATAAATAATAGTTTTAAAAAACTAAAACAACACGCTTTATTAGAAAACCAAACTAAAAAATAAAAAATAAATAATAGTTTAAAAATCGAAAACCACACGCTTTATTAGAAAATCGAACTAAACAAATGAAAAATAATTTTAATTTCCAACTAGCTTGGGATAAAATTAAAGTGGTCAACAAAAAAATCATCTTCAACACATCTAGAATAAAACCAGAGTTATCTACAAAAAAATAATTTTACCATCAAAAGATTGGGGTGTTTTTTTATGGTTTTTGTTTTCTTCTTAGAGACTTTACTTTTACTAATATGTAAAAACTCCCTTAACTCCTAACGATTTTCGACCCATTAGTATTTTACCTACCCTTTCAAAAGCTTTGGAACGATTAGTCCACAAACAACTGACTGACTACCTAACTGAACACGACCTTTTAGATCAATACCAATCAGGCTTTAGGACAGGACACAATACAAATACTGCTCTACTAAATATATGTGAAGACATACGCGAAGCATCTGATAATCGAAAACTTACTATTCTTACACTACTTGACTTTAGTAAAGCATTTGACACGGTAGACTTGGACTTATTGTTGCTTAAACTAAAAAACCTCTCACTTTCTGACAGTGTCACGCAATGGTTCAACTCCTACCTTCGTGAGCGCCAGCAATATGTTGTAGGAAATTCTACATTACGCTCTTCTTGGACCTACCGTAAAGCTGGAGTTCCACAGGGCTCGGTGCTCGGCCCATTGCTTTTTTCAATCTATATAAACGACATATCTGACTCCCTAAAACATTGCAAACATCATTTATTTGCGGACGACATGCAGATCTACCTTCACTCAGACAAATATTCTTTAAATGACGCGGTAACCAAAATTAACGAGGACCTTGACTCGCTACGAACGGCGTGGACAGAGAAATATGGACTTGAATTAAATCCTAGAAAGACACAAGCAATCATGATGGGCCATCAGAGACTATTATCCTCAATTAACACAAATGCAGTATTACATGTGTCACTTAATGGGGTTCAGATCCCTTATAGTGAGACAGTAAAAAATCTAGGAGTGTTTATGGATAAACATTTAATTTGGAATAAACAAATAACATTTGCAAAACTATCTTCTCAATAATACACTCATTAAATCGTATAAGAAATTGTTTACCGTTTTCTGTAAGAAAAATGCTAGTAGAAACACTCGCAATGCCCCATTTTGATTATTGTGATACTCTTTTTACTGACCTAAATACTGTTCTTACCCAAAGACTTCAACGTGTTCACAATTCTTGCATACGTTTTATTTGTGGTATACGTAGATTTGATCACGTTACACCATCCCTGGAACAATTGTCATGGCTTCGTCTTCAAGATCGTAGAACCATCCATTCCCTATGCCTACTCTATAACATATTACACACATCTTTACCTTATTATTTATCACACCGCTTCACTAAACTCTCTGATACACATAACTTAGATACTCGATCCCTTGAGCACAGTGTCCTTTATATCCCTCCTCATCATACTACCTATTATTCGAAATCTTTTACAGTTTATCTTGCTAGAACATGGAATTCACTTCCACCCTATGTCAGAGACTGCCAAACTTTACCATCTTTCAGAAATAAATTGAAAATAAAATCACTAACAGAAACAACTCACTAATACTACTTTTTAAGAATTAATAATGCGTTTTTGCATTATTTAATAAAAATAGACTTAGGATTTGTTAATATATTTACCTAATGCCTTGTATAAAAAGCGTAGATTAATTCATTGTAGTGTTTTTTTCTCTTCTTTTTATGCATAGTAGATTCGAGCTGTTATTCCTTTTTTATTCATTGTATCATTAATTTAATTTTAATTGTATTTATTTTCATTCTATTATTAGACATTAATTTCATTATTATTCAATATGACAGATAATGAATTGTTCAATAACTATTATTGTAACTTTTTTTTGTATTCATATGTAACATGTTTGTCCTGTCTAATATGACTACTATTGTAATTTTTTTGTATTCATGTGTAACATATGTTTGTCCTGTTTTATATGACTATTATTGTTTTTTTTGTATTCATATGTAACATATGCTTGTTCTGGTGAGTGGAAGAGAAGGCCACATGGCCTTAACTCCACCAGGCTAAATAAATAAATCTAAAAAAAAATAATATCTGTTTATTATATTGATATAAAAGCACCCCACGCTTTTGAAGGTAAAATTATATTTTTTGTAGATGACTCTAGTTTTATTCTGTATATATTGGAGATGATTTTTTTTTTGTTGACCACTTTAATTTTATGTCCCAAGCGTGTTGGAAATTAAAATTATTTTACATATTTTAGTTCGGTTTTCTAATAAAGCGTGTTGTTTTAGTTTTTTTTAATCTATTATTTGTTAATTTATCGTATATAAACGATACATTAAAAGTAAAGTAAAAGTGATCCCACTACAGGCCTCAGGAGGCGCTTGGGGTCATTGAAGGTTAAAGCTCCCACTTTTTCTAGACGATTGGCACTTGATGTCAGTCGGGTAGTCAGTCCTGCGTGACGACCGCCTTTACTCCTAGAAAAAGCGTCTAGTACTCATTTCCGTTATAGGCTGAGTCGATCCTATGACCATAGTGCCGCCAGAAGGTTTGGGTCAGTTTAAAAATCCTGACCCTATCGGGACTCGAGCCCTCTATCTTCCGGCTTGTAGCGCAATGCCTAAGCTACGACGTGCCCCCAAACAATACATTGGTGGAGCAGAATACAAATTTTGGCCCTGCCATCAACATAAACTGAATTTTTCCATATACGCCTACAGAGATTTGATATGTTCCTATATGAACGACGAATATCATGTGCCTCAAATATATGACATGGTTCTCACAGATTTAGCCTACTTCCATTCCGAAGGAAGGATTTCTAAACGTTTGATCTCTCTATTCTACCTATAATTGATGTAGCGTATTTTTCAATCTATGTAATTTGTTTGAAGAATGTGTAAGAAACTTACAAGCGTTCTGACATGGGTCACTAAATCACTGGCTCTATCGAACCCGTTGGTTCATGGTCGCGCGGATATAAGCTCTCCATACATCCTATCCTGAGATAATGTATTCCAATCATCCCTGAATAATCCACTTCCCTCAAAACATGGTTAATATAATTCTCCCATCTCATTCTTGCTCTACAAACTGGGCGTTTTCCCTCTGGTTGTCTAATAAGAAGTTTCCATGCCCCTATTTCATTCCTTATTCGTGTCACATGTCCTCCAATCGCAGTCTACGTGACTTACCTCTTCTTGGGAGACTATTGCCAGAAATTTGTACTTTATAAAATAATCAAACTCATATACAAACTTTAAACATCTTGTTGAAGGATTACTAAATATTAATAATAATAGTGTCCCTAACTAAATAACTTGTTTTACTAATAAAATCCTCAAGCTCCATATGCTTTCAGTAAGGCCCTTCACTGGTGCGTTTCAAAGCCAATTGAATCTACTTAACATATTTAAGAATTCCTTAGGAAAGGACGATCTTGTATTGATTCATCATTTTCTATTAAACTATTGCTTGAAAAAAAGAAGAGAATTCAATTTATAAACACATTTTGCTTTCATAGATTTTGAAAAAGCATTCGACACAGTCAAGAGATCAAAACTCTTCAATATATTGGAAGACAGAAATATACCAAATTTACTTCTGCAGAACATACAAAATATTTACAAAGACAACACCATAATGATTAAATTAAATAACAGATTTTATGAAGAAGGAATTATAAATCGTGGTGTGAGACAAGCCTGCCCCTATCCCCAACACTCTCTGCAATTTATATCAACGAAGTATGTTGCTGGTACAATAAATATAAACTTGGAATAAGAATATCAGAAAATACAAAATTAAACACCCTATTGTTTGCAGATTACCAAATAATAATTGCAAATTCAGAAGATAATCTGCAGAAAGATCTGTATGAACTTAACAAAATTGCCGAAGAATATGGATTGAAGATATCTACAAAAAAAACGAAAATTATGGCATTTCAAGGTGTAGATCCTGTCAGAAGTAAAATTGTACTTGACAATAAAATTTTGGAGCAGGAGAATAATTTTACATATCTAGGATGCAATATCTCATATGAAGAACAAAAGAATGTAAATGCAAAATTATGTAAATTTTGAAGAATTTTTGGTTACTAAATTCTATCTTCAAGCCACAGTTAGTTCAAAAACATTCAAGACTAAAAGTGTATAAAACTCTTTTGTATGGTAGCGAAGTATGGACGTTGAAACAAAAGGATATACAGAGACTTAGATCTGCTGAAATGAGATACCTTCGGAGGACTGCAGGATACACACTACTAGATCACAAAAAAAATGAAGACACCTTAGAAGAATTACACATGGAACCTTTAGAAAAAACAAAATTTCTGCTCATAAGTCAAGTTCATCGAATGGAAGATCACAGGATACAGAAACAAATGTTAAGATATCTACCTGCAGGATGAAGAAGACCAGGACGTCCACTCGAAAGACTTCTGGATGGTGTTTCTCTTGAGGCCGAAACAGGTCAACAAATGACCTAAATTCGTGAATGTACAATGATGATGATGATGAATTCCTAAATATGAGCAATAGTAATGTTAGAATGGAATGGATGTCTAATTAAATAAATGTTGGCTTATAGAACCCGTAGGTTTAATGTCATATTCAATAAGACCCTTAAATTAATGAATAAATCTAATTAGAGGTTATTATTACTGTTATTATTATTGGTATTATTATTACTATTGTTCTTTCTTTCCCTTGTCAACTTTATATTGCGCAGCCTATATCTATTATGTATCATTAATCAACATGTAGATAATTCATAATTGTTATTATATGTATAATTTAACCCTGGTGAAGTCAAATAGAAAACCTTACGGTCTTAATGCCATCAATTGCATCCACTTCTTATCCCCGGTATGTACCATTCTAATATTATGTTATTTTATTTAATGACACTACTCACAACCCGACCAGATTTGAACCCGCAAGCCTTAGATCTAAAGGCAAACAAGAAACATCTAGTCCACTGTGACAGACTCACTTCAAAGGGTCGAAATCTCAGGACACAACCCCCATCTTATACTCTCCACAACGAATTAACTTTTATCTTTCTGCAATAAAGAAACTACCCTACTTTATACTAATTAATGCATGATAATTTCCATTAAGATATTAGTCACATTATAAAATTCTAATATAAAATTATAAAATTAATAGGCCTACCTGTAGACTTCAGGTTTAATCGCCATCAGCTTGAAGGATGACTACTAGCTGAAGATGGAACCGATTGTGAAAGTTCTGCAAATAAGAAAAAAAGTTTTCATGAAGTTCAAATCGACTGAACTTTAAAGGCATCAGTTTTATTTTGTATTCAAATTTTATATTGTAATATCTTAAGATATTATTTACTTTAACGACTCTCATTAGCAGCTAATGACATTAGCAATTCAAATCTGGGCATGAAACGGTCGAAAAACAGGGCTCCTTTTTAGGCTTGAGGTTCTTTTAAGTTCCGTATATCTAGATTGTAGGATTCACGGCTTTAATTGCCTTCCAAAGAAACCCATGGTCAGGATATATACGCCCTAAATAAAACCATTGACCCCGGGCGGGTTTGAACACTTAACATTGAAAACAGAGGTGGACATAGTAACAGTAGCCCACAAACCGACAAAGAAATTTATACATACTCGTATATCAGAATTCATTGCAAGATTGCGTTTTATTTCAACTATGGGGTCCTTCTTCTTCAGCTTTCCCCCACTTATAGGTTTGCCGTCTTCAGTTTCAATTTATCTCTAACATTCCAATCTCCCTCTTCAAATTCCTATCATTCATTATGGTTCTGACATATGTTTTCCATTTCCATCTTGGTCTGCCACGTTAATTTCTCCCAAGGGGTGACCATTGGTGTATTTTTTGGCCATCTTTCATTTTCCATTCTTTGTACATGGCCATACCATTTAAGCGTTTGATTTTCAATCCTCTTACCAACAGATGTAATGACATTCATTTCTCTCCAAAGGAATTCATTTCTTATTTATCCTGTCTTGTTTTTTGGAGGCTTCTTCTAAAATAATTAAATTCAACTGTTCTAATTTTATTGTTTTGTAATTCCGTCAAAGACCAAGTTTCACTTCCATATGACAAAATATTCTTTATTATGCTCTTATAAATTATCATTTTAGTTTCCTTTGTAATATTTTTGTTCCAAATTATTCCATGTAATGTCTTAGTTGCATTTTTTGCCATTGCAATTTTAGTCTGAACATCTCTCTCACAGGTACCTTAACTTGAAATTATTGACCCAAGATATTTATAAAATTCACTTTTTTTTCCGTTTTATGTATGAGGTCATCCACATCCTTTCCCAAACACATATATTCTGTTTTCTGTAAATTTATATTCAGTCCCCATTTCTTATATTTTTCCGTTAGTTTATTTATCATATATTTCATATCATCTTCATCCCCTGCAAAAATTATTTGATCATCTGCAAACAACAATGAATGCAGTATTTTTCCTCCTATAGGAATACCCATTTCAGATCATTACTATGTGGTCCTATGAAATGAAATGAGGGTCATTTAAGCAATTATTTAAGAAAAATTCTCCCAAAAGACATACATTTCTCCTGAATACATTATATATTATACTAATTTAAGGAATATAATATTTCTTCCACAAAACAAATGTGTGTAAAACATATAAATATAAATTATTTTAAAGCCACTTATAATTCTGGACAGTGAACACGCTTAATTGGATTTAGGAAAAACATTTTCATTTTTATAATCAAAGTAAAGATTTAAATCAGAACGGAGATGCTCGTTTTATCGTATCAATTTAATCGGATTTTGTATTTTGCACGATTTTTTTATTTAGTTGAACATACACCGTTATATATTTTCCGATAAATTTTAACACACACTCCTCTCAAATTCCCTGCAAAATTCACAATTTCAATAATAAAACTCGATGTTGGTCTATGTATTAAAACAAAAAAATAACCATCTTTACATTTCTTACTAGAACGTTAAAAAACTATTAAAATTGTAAATTCTGAACCTATATAAATTATTATATATTTTTAATTCATTATTTCTTATAATATTGATTATTTGAAATTGAATTCATACAGAATTTCGTAAAAAAATAACACATCGAAATAAATTGAAATCTCTTGATGTCTAAACAAAAAAAATCAAATAGATTTCAAGTTATAAAACATTTCATTTAAACTTAATCTATAGAACGTTCAATATATACCTAACATAATTCAGAATAAACAGAGTGTTCAAATTAATACAGAATGTAGAGAACATAAAAAAATATATTTCGATAAGGAACATATGGTCTCAGAAGTCAATTTGTAATGTTAGAGAACAGTTGTAAGCTGTTATTGTCGGTGTGGCCTGGTCACCAAGATCACCTGACCCCAGGTGTCTGGATTTCTGCCTCTGGGAACAAATAAAGCAGCTAATGCATGAAAGCGTTGTGAAAACAAAAGAAAACATGGTCGCTAGAATTTCCATTGCTGCCAGGAATCTTCGAACGAACGCGACAATCAATATGTATAATTTAACCCTGGTGAAGTGGAAGAGAAGACCTTACGGTCGTAACTGCATCAGACAAAATAAATAAATAAAAATAAATAAATAAAATCAATGGTCAGACGATGTACTGCGTGCATGCAAGCCAATGGACGTGCATTCGAGCAATTCCTGTGATAATACTGCTGTAATTAGCATGTTAAACTATCTTCTGTGTAATCGTCCCTAACATTATAAATTAAATTCAGAGACCATATGTTCCTTATCGAAACATATTTGGTTTGACGTTTTCTACCTCCTGCATTAAATTTAAAGAATTGTTTTTGGAATACCCTGCCCATTATCCATAGTAATTCAGCCCAAGAGCAGGTCTTTCACTGCAATCATAGCATTTTCATGCTATGCTTGCAGCTTTACTAGGGACTTGTAGGTGTGGAAGCTTCCCGTTAGCTTTCCACGCCGGTGAAGGATGATGATATGATATGATGATAAGGATGACGATGATGGCCACATGATTTCGGGGGCCTTAAAGTTTTCCTGGCATTTGTCTTACAGGCGAGAAAAACCCCGATAAAAACCTCACCCAGAAAAGCTGCCCCGACCGGGGATCAAACCCGGGCCCGCTGCGTGACAAGGCAGCACGCTACCTCGAGATCACAGCGGTGAACGAACACCATGTAGTAACAGCAAATACCTCACTGTTTGTACAAGTATGTATTCTATTCGTTTAATAAAACATTAGACATATCTCATAAGAAAGAAATGTTTTAAGCTGTAGACACAATTTATAAACTTTTTAGCTCTATCTGAATCCTGCCAATTGGCTACAATATGTTATATTTTTCAATCCGAGTAATTCCTTTGAAGAAAATACAGTAAAACTTGTTTAATCCGGAGAGTGAATAATGCATTAATCTGTATAATGTGAACAAATGTACTGGTCCCGCCAAAAAATAGTAATTTTACGTATATTTATTTTGTATAACACGGAATCTGTCCAATGCGGAAAAGGAAGGATGTTCCTACACAGTTCATGAAAAATGTTTATAAGGCGGAAAGAGAGATTAGTTTTCACTTCATTGAATTCCCGTTAGGCGAAGTAACAATAAGTGATAATTCCTGCCGCCGGGTGAAGTAGAGTTTCTACTTGTATTTGAAATTATCTTCCGGCCTCACTGCACACCCTCTTCTCGCTTCTTTTGATTCATAATTTGTAGAATTTTCATCCTGTTTATTTCCCAAATCACTCCTCGAAGGAAGACGTATTCGATGTGCAGCCATTGTCTATCCATCTCTTAGCTGGTCTTCCTCTTGTTCTTCTCCCGTCTATACCCGTTTTATGAAATACAGGGTTGTTTAAGAAACATTTGTGTGTGACATCTGCCTTACAAATAACTAGTGAACTATAAAATCTTAAATTAGTTTAAGATCTGAGACCAATATTGTGTTCGTACATTTCACAGTGTCCCGCGCCGTAGCCGAGTGGTTAAGGTAGGAAGCCTTGGCGCAGAGCTACGGGACTTGCGCTGGTTCGAGTCTCCATGGGGGAAGAAATTTTCTCATGGTATTTCGGCCAGTATGGGACCGGTGCCCACCCAGCATCGTGAGGCAATTGGGTAGCTACAATAAGTAACGGCTCCAGGTTGAGGAACCAGCTATAACGGCTGGGGGACTCGACATGCTAACCACATGTCACCCCTACACTGGCTGTTGATCATCTACCTCTGTGATTGACACATGTGGATGTGAAGGGCCAGCAGCCGGCTGGTAAAAGGGCAACCGCTGAAAAGTGGAAAGACCCTCAATCAATCGGATCGGATCTCTAAATAATTAGCTGTTTGGTTTATAGAACATGTCCTATAGGTTCAATATCGTATTCACTAACAGCCTTAATTGGTTTCTATCACAAGCCAACAGAAACAGCTTCATATCTCCGTTCATGAAGACTAATCGGAAAATAGAATAAATCTAGAGATAGCAGAATTCTAGGCCGACCAAAAATACAATAGAGTTGCGTTTGGTGACTGTATGCCAGCGATAGAGATACCTGGAAGTGAGTTTTAAATGAAGCCAAGATACAAATTTGACTGTTTTGCTGCTGATAATTAAAGTGTGCTTTATAAATGTTAATAATAACCTAGAAATACCGTAGTTAAATATAGCCCTAAAAAGTTAGACTTGTACGAATGTGTCTAAATGGCACAAAAAGTAAGGTGCGTGTAGGCAAACAATTTTCGGATATTTCCGAACTGTAGGCCGTGGTCTCGAGGCTTCAAGTTTCCCGACGTTTCGCCAGAGACTATGTATGGCATCCTCAAGGATTGTCTTGAGACGCAGACTCTAGCGAAACGTCGGGGAACTTCAAGCCTGGAGACACGGCCAACAGCCCGGAAATCTTCTTCAAAATCATTATAGCAACTTCGGCCATGAAAGCCAAAGCAATACAATTTTCGGATACTTTTGAAATTCACAATGGGTTAAAGGAAGGGGATGCACTATCTCCTCTTCTATTCAATTTTGTTTTAGAGCAAGACATAAAATGTTTGGAAGATGAAGAAGGCCTACAATTCAATGGTATTAATAGTTTATTAGTTTATGCCGATGAAGTAGCATTATTGAGTGATGGCGAGGAGAAACTAAGGGACAACACGCACAATCTATTGAGTATTACTAAGAAACTGACACTGGAAGTAAACATGAATAAAACTAAATAAATGTTGACACATAGTAATGCATTCTATAATGGAAATGGACAACTAATGACAAATGAGGGAAATTTTGAAGTAGTGGTTGAATTCAAATATTTGAGAACACTGATTACAAATAGGAATGAGATTCACAAAGAAATTAAACATAGGCTCAATTCTGGATATATCTGCTATTATGCATTACAGGGACTTTTGTCATCCCAACTCTTTTCAAAAAAGTTCAATTAAAAATATATAAAATTGTTACTCTCCCAGTTATGGTATATGGACGAGAAACATGGGCTCTTACTTTAAGGGAAGAAAGAAGATTACGAGTACTTGAGAATAAAATTCTTAGAACATTTTTTGAGCCAAAAAGAGATGAACAAACAGGTGAATGGAGAAAACTACTTAATATTGAGCTACATGATATGTATAGGAAGCCAGATATAATAAGAACAGTTAAGTCGTAGACTGCGATGGGCACGAGATGTGGCACGTATGGGGGATGAAAGAGGTGCATGGAAGCTTCTTATAGAAAAACCATGGAGAAAACGCCCAGTTGGTAGGACAATAATGAGGTGGGAGAATAACATTATCCATGATTTGACTGAAATAGATTATACAGGGATATTTGGAAAACATAAGCTAAGGATAGGTATGTATGGAGAGCTTATATCCGCGGGGCCATAAACCTACGGGTTCGATTGAGCCAGTGAGTTAGTTATAAAACATACTTAGGAAAAGTAGCTAAAAGCATACCTGGACTTTTAGATTGTGAAAAGAATTAAAAATAAATATACAACATACATGTCATACTTGAAAAAAAATATATATCAGCTCCAAATATTATAGATTAAATGAACAATGAATTGAAACTGATACAGACAAATTTGCAAATAGTAATTTTAAAATAATAAAAATTGAAATCCTGTACGATATTGCAACTTTCTCATGCAAATATATTACCATAAATACACATGTACCCACTATGCATAAACATATCTACACATACATAAGCACACATGCGGACTGTAGATATATAACTATAAATCTTCATGTTATGTTTTTTGTGCTGGTTGAACGAAAGAGAAAGTTTTTAACTGTATCAGAATGAATAAAATATAATAATAATAATAATAATAATAATAATAATAGTAATAATAATAATAATAATAAAATAATAATAATAACAATAATAATAATAAAATTACTATTACATTCATTTTGAGAACTTTCCTCATCATTGAGGGTTTTGTCCAACCAATCTTGGTAATTAACGCGAGTTTTAAAAACTACGTAAATGACTACGGACTTACAGACTATCAGTTTGTAACAAACATTCACAAATAGGCCTATCCCTTAATTAAAGTTCTCCGTTGTTTTCTGTTATTTGTTACACCAAATTTCTTCATTGAATTCTGAATGTTATTCTTCCAGGTTGTTCTTGGTCTTCTTTTTCTGCTCCTTCTTTCAATTTTCCATACATAGACAGCCTTTGGTAGTAATCCATCCCGCATTCTTCTTACGTGTCCCATACCATTTTAGCCTTCTGTGTTTAATCTCATCCATTTTCTAATTTCTCTATTTCCAGTCGGCATTTTCTGGCAGCTCTTTTCCAAACATCCATTTCAACTGCAGTTAGAATAATAATAATAATAATAATAATAATGATAATAATACTACTAATAATAATAATACTAATAATAATAATAATAATAATAATAATAATACTAATAATAATAATATGTTAAAGAAGGTCCTTAAATTGGAGGCTAGAGGAAGGAAGCTAAGAGGTAAGATCAAGAGAATGTTGGATGAACCAAGAAGAAATATGGAAGCAAGGGAACTAAGGGAAGATAATGCATTAGACAGAGGTCTCTATCGACAAATCATTAACTCTAAAAGGAAAACCACTGGGTAGTATGGAATATTTCTAATAAAAATATTACTTATTAATTAAATAAAAATAAAACTTAGTTTTATTTGATTTTCATATTTATTATATAATTCAGTGACAGCTGTTTCGGTACACTGTACCTTCTTCAGACATGTTAACAAATTATAATTTCATTAATTCACAATTTGTTAACATGTCTGAAGAAGGTACAGTGTACCGAAACAGCTATCACTGAATTATATAATAAATATGAAAATCAGATAAAACTACGTTTTTTTTATTTAATTAATAAATATGGATTTTCATCAAGTAAACACCAACTCAATTGATTAAAAATATTACTGTTATTATGATGATCATTATTATTATTATTATTATTATTATTATCATTATCATCATCATTATCATTATCATTATTATTATTATTATTATTATATTACTATTATTATTATTATTATTATTATTATTATTATTATCGTTATTATTATTATTATTATTCAACATATTATTATTAAACATATTATAAATATACACATATACACATGTACTCACACATACACACACAAACTCGCACGCACAATGTAACAAATCCTCTTACTGGTTTCATTCACAAATACAACTAATAACTATTGGGCAAGTATAAACATGATTTATTTTACAATCTATCGCTTCCATGATTGTCTGGAACACTCTGTTCACTGTTTAATAAAGTTTTAAACCAATATTTAAATTCGTGCGTTATCACATACAAAGATGCATCGATCGTAAAAACCATCACAAACGATGGATTTCTTCCTGATATAATAAAAATTGACCATTGCCAATCACCTAACACTTCGAATTCACAAGAATGCTCTCAGTATGTGATCCAAACCTATTTGGCAAGTTAGACTCAAAATCGAACGTACGCATTCATGTACAAACCAATAAGACAAAATGACGTAAGAATAATATATTACAATGAACAAAGAGCCAATGCCACCACAATTACACCGAACTCATATAATATAGAAATCACTGCACACTAGAGCGATTACAAAAATAATAGAAAACCGTTATTAAACATAACACATGTTTTGAGTCAGGCAATGATATGCAGAAAATCGCAAGTTCTTACATTATCCAGTATTTTGAAAATATATTTTTTAATGCCCAGGTTTGTCTTTTTTTGGACATTTCTGGTGTTCTTCCTGGCATTGGAGTAATTGTAACCCACTTCTGAGTTTGGGACGCCTGGAAGGCGGGTTTACGTTGCCCCGATGATATGATGGGCGATGATGATCATAGTGGTGCGCCAGAAGAGTCCTTAATCCTAAGCTTAATCTAAGATGAATATGAATGATGATGATGATTACGATGACCAAATGATGTTCGGGGATCGTTTGGGCCTTAAAGTTTCCTGATATTTGCCTTACAATGAGGAAAAACCCCGATAAAAACCTCACCCAGGAAACTGTCCCGACCGGGGATCGAACCCGGGCCCGCTGCGTGACAAGGCAGCACGCTACCTCAGGACCACAGCGGTGAACGTATTCTGTAAATATTAAAGATTGAAATCTGTCAGAGACATTGTTTACACTGTATATTCCTGTACAGGGCCTATCTACATGTTATGTAGATTATGAAATATGCTCAGCTTTAACTTAACATCGCAACACGAAAGTTCTTGTCTCTAAACAATTGTGTAGCACAGAATGACGTCAAACAATTAATTTGAACAATGGCTCATCATGGCGACAAGAAGTAAGACAGTTGAGGTAGCGTAAACAAAGACAACGTTACAGATAACAACTTAGTGCTCGGTTTCCTTGGTGACCAACAATGTGGTAGTATTGTACATGACACGATTAAAGAGAACATGCCCAACATAAAAGAGTCTTCAAACATTGAATATGTTACTGGACATCTGTTCATTTTCAAAAATTATTTATTTCAGCATTCACTTCAATTATTTCAGAGGAATTCTGTATTTTTATCTACATTAAATATAAACTGAATTCCTAAAATCTTCCTGTTTGCGCGACACTGCGTTTTGTCGTACTTGCAGCAATGGCGAAATGATTGAAAGTTCAACTTCCTACATTTTGGGGTTGCCAATCTATAACTATACTGTAATAAAATAACTATACTTTAAAATTACATATTACAAACCGCGTGTGGGAAGTAAAACCACTGCCCCCTATGTATACTAAGGTACATACAATGTATATAGGCCTACAAAAATAAGTCCAAAAGGTAGTGTTAATATAGGCCTACATTATACGAAACAAATCACTGCATTTTAAATGAACTGAACTTAATTTTAAAGAATATAAACAATAAATACGTATTTGTGGTCATGTTATCAATAATTGTTCTCAAGGCCTCCTGTTTGTTTCAACTAATAAAACATTGCCCATACTGTTAACGTTAGTCAATTGTTTATAATGAACGCTAATATTTCCAACAAAGATGTTATTATTTTACTATTATTTATTATTTTGAAAACACCGTCGCGCTAAAAAATAATGTACAGTGCACGTTTGTGAAGGGTTTTACAGAATCTCGGAAATTAAAAACCTCGCTATCGCTCGATTTTTAAACATTTTCCTCGCTTCTGTAAAAACCACTTCCCAACCTCGTATCGTAATATACTATTATTTCTGAAAATAAATTGTAACCACTTAACAGTATATATATATATATATATATATATATATATATCCATAGTAATTCTGCCCGAAGGCAGGTCCTTCACTGCAATCATAGCATTTTCATGCTATGCTTGCAGCTTTACTAGGGAATTGTAGATGTGGTAGCTTCCCGTTGCTTTCCACACCGGTGAAGAATGATGATGATGATGTTGGTGGTAATAATGATAAGGATGATGATGATGATGATGGCCATTTGATTTCGGGGACCGTTAGGGCCTTAACGTTTTCCTGACATTTGTCTTACAGGTGAGGAAAAACCCCGATAAAAACCTCACCCAGAAAAACTGCCCCGACCGGAGATCGAACCCGTGACAAGGCAGCACGCTACCTCGACACCACAACGGTGGACAATATATATATATATATATATATATATATATATATGTAAGTATACAGTATGTAACAGGACCTCACCGACAAATTGATAGGGATGATAGACCATGCAGAGAGGATCGTTTTGTTTGTGAAGGAACTTATAATCGCAAACAAGTCGTTTATGAGTTATGCGCAGATGAAGATCACTCTTAAGGGTCCAAAATTTAATACAAACAATTGTACACGTATCATTTTATTGAAAAAGACATGTTTTTACAATAAGTGTTCTGACGACGTCAAACAAGAATCTTGCCATATTCGGCCATGCTGGCCGATCGTTGCTGCGACGATATCAAATATGCAATGGGGCACAGGGTTGACTGTTTTAACACTTATTGTAAAAACATGTATTTTTCAATAAAATGGTACGTGTATAATTGTTTGTATTCAATTCCGTCCCTTGAAAGTGAACACCTTCATCTGCGCATAACTCATAAACGACATGTTTGCGACTATATGTTCCTTTACAAAAAATTATCCTCTCTGCATGGCCTATCATCCCTACCATTTTGTCGGTGAGGTCCTGTTACAGCCTGTATGTATATGAAATATATATATTTTTTTTGACATTTGGCAATGGAAGCAAATATGATATGAAAAGAAAAATGAATGCTTGAGTCGGGATTTGAACCGGATTCTCTAAACTCTGTACGTTTAGCGCTCTAACGACCTGAGCTACCTAAGTATTCCAACACAAACATACATTTTTCTTATAAATGTAGTATTAACACTTCACACAAGAGGTAGCGGAAAATTGTTCCTACTGACATCTAGTGACCAACTAACAGTTAAGCAAATTTTTAAAGAGAATATTTATTTAATAGTAAATGTTCTCTTTAAAAAATTACTATTAAGTAAATATTCTCATTAAAAATTTGCTTAACTGTTATGTTGGCCACTAGATGTCAGCCGGAACAATTTTCCGCTACCTCTTGTGTGAAATTGAGAAAACTACATATAAAAGAAAAATGTATGTTTGTGTTGGAATACTTGGGTAGCTCAGGTCGTTGAGCGCTAACCGTACAGAGTTTAGAGAGTCGGGTTCAAATCCCGACTCAAGCATTCATTTTTCTTTTGATATCATACAGTATATATACATATCTCTTTATCTTAGTTTAATCCCCCTCGAGCCTTACAGGCTCACTACCAATCGGAAGAGAATTTTTAACTTTGGATCACGCACGTTTTATTCACTATACAAGGACATGGAGGGCCTCTCTGAATCAGCGATCATTTCTATGCCAGACCCCCGCGAAGAAAACACCATTTAATACAAGGCACTCCATTCATTTATAGTAATCAAGGGGAATATGACATAGTTGATGATGCTCGGATGATGTTCGGGGACCATTGGGCCTCACAATTTCCAACATTTGTGTTGAAGGTGAGGAAAATCACCAGAAAAAAAAACTCATTCCAGGTCATTTGTTCCGACCAGCAATCGAACACTGGCCCGCTGCGTTCGAGACAATGACATTATCTCGAAACCACAGCAGTGGACTTAGAACACGAATTCAAATTATTACTAAAAGCTACTGTAAAAAATTACAAAATATAATACACTATTAAAAATATTTTCAGTCTTGGAAAAATCATAGGCCCCTACAGCATATAACATCCGCTTGGCAATTTCATATTGCTCAAGGGAAACAGAATAAGATGCCTACTATTTTCGGCTGTATAGGAAATACAGCTAAGGCACTACACTCTTATACGAATCAAGTATTTACATGTTAACACATCCATTCAGTAACAAAAGTAATTTATTTTTAATTATTATTATTATTATTATTATTATTATTATTATTATTATTATTATTATCATTATATTATATTAGTATCATCATCATCATCATCATAGTACATTCACGAATTTAGGCCATTTGTTGACCTGTTTCGGCCTCAAGAGAAACACCATCCAGAAGTATTTTGAGTGGACGTCCTGGTCTTCTTCTTCCTGCAGGTTGATATCTTAACATTAGTTTGGGTATTCTGTGATTCCTTCTGGCTTTTTTCGTGTTGAGACTTGAAAGTAGTTTGAAGTTCCTTAGGACAGGTTACTGGCCCGACGTTAAGTAGTCCAGTGGTAGGGCTGCTACCTTTTAGTCTCTGGACAGACATTAGGATACCACATTTACTCAGTACCTGATGGAACGGTTATACCGCCGTGATTCGGTCCTCAGAGCCTCGTTTGTGAAAACAGGTTGTACCACGAGAAGGTGAGGATGAGAATTGGGTACGAAAGGTTATACACACGTCACTACCCCTTCCAACCCTATTAGTATCATCATCATCATTATTCTATTTTTATTATTATTATTATTATCATTATATTATATTAGTATCATCATCATCATTGTATTATTATTATTATTATTATTATTATTATTATTATTATTATTATTATTATTATTATTATTATTATTATTATTATTATTATTATTATTATGCTTGCCAAGTTGTGAAAAAATTTCTGAACATTTCAGAAGACCAAACATTATAGAATAATGACACAATCGGTAGATTTTTACTATTAGCATCTGGTTACACTGAATTCCAAATTATCACCCGTAAAAAACAGATGTTGAAGTAATGGAATCTTCAGATGACGATGTGGCAAACGAAGAAGAAACTGATATAAATAAAGAATGGGAGGCTATAAGAGATACTGTTAAAATGTCAGCATCAGAAAGCATTGGTTGTTTAAAAAAGAGGCAAAACAAGAAATGGTTTGATGAGGAATGTGCCGACATTGTAAAGAAAAGAAAGCTAGCAAAAATGAAATGGTTATACGAGCCAAATGAGGTAAATTTAGAGCAATTGGGTAGTGCTAGACGGGAAACCACCAAGTTACTAAAGAGTAAAAAGAGGGAATATTTGAGAGAGAAGATTAATGATCTTGAAATGAATGCAACAAATAGGAACATCCATCCATCCATAGTAATTCTGCCCGAAGGCAGGTCCTTCACTGCAATCATAGCAATTTCATGTTATGCTTGCAGCTTTACTAGGGAATTGTGTAGGTGTGGTAGCTTCCCGTTGCTTTCCACACCGGTGAAGGATGATGATGATAATGATAAGGATGATGATGATGATAAAGATGATGGCCATATGATTTCGGGGACCGTTTGGGCCTTAACGTTTTCCTGACATTTGTCTTACAGGTGAGGAAAAACGCCGATAAAAACCTCACCCAGAAAAACTGCCCCGACCGGGGATCGAACCCGGGCCCGCTGCGTGACAAGGCAGCACGCTACCTCGAGACCACAGCGGTGGACATAGGAACATTAGAGAATTATATCAGGGAATTAGTATATAGAAGAAAGGGTTTCAGGCTAGAACAAACATAATTCGGAATGAAAATAGGGATATGATTGCAGATTCTAGGAGTATATTAAATAGATGGAAAAGTTACTTTAATCAGCTATTAAATGTACATACAGAACAGGACATTGAGGAGGATAAGTTACAGACAGCAGAAATGGTAGTTGCAGAGCCAAGTGCATTAGAGGTTGAAATGGCGATTGAAAAATTGAAGATGTATAAAGCATCAGGTTCAGATGAGATCCCAGCAGAACTGATAAAATCAGGGGGAGAAACATTGATGGACAAGATACGCTGGTTGCTTAGTATGATTTGGGAAAAAGAAGCTCTTCCAGATGAATGGAAGGAATCAATTATCGTACCAATTTATAAGAAAGGAGATAAAACTGATTGCAACAACTACAGGGGCATCTCATTACTTTCAACTTCGTACAACATTCTAACAAATATATTAGTAAGCAGACTTACTCCCTACATTGATGACATTCTAGGAGATCATCAATCTGCATTTAGAAGAAACAGGTCTACAACAGATCAGATTTTTAGTATAAGACAGATTTTAGAAAAGAAATGGGAATATAATGGTACTGTACATCAACTATATGTAGACTTCAAAAAAGCATATGATTCAATTAAGAGGGAGAAGTTATATAGTATCCTGCTGGAGTTCGGAATTCCTAAAAAGTTAGTTAGACTTATACGAATGTGTCTAAATGGCTCAAAGAGTAGGGTGCGTGTAGGCAAACAGTTTTCAGACACTTTTGAAATCCAGAATGGGTTGAAGCAAGGAGATGCACTATCTCCTCTACTGTTTAATGTTGTACTAGAGCATGCCATTAAATCTTTAGAAAATGAGGAAGGCTTACAATTGAATGGTATTAATAAGCTGTTAGTTTATGCTGATGATGTAGTACTACTGGCCGATAGCGAGGAGATACTGAAGGCCAACACGCACACACTATTGAGTAACACTAAGAAATTAGGACTGGAAGTAAATACTAGTAAAACTAAATATATGGTCACACGTATAAATTCAGTATACAATGGAAATGGACAGCTAATGACAAATGAGGGAAATTTTGAGGAATTGGCTGAATTCAAATACCTAGGAACAGTAATCACAAATAGGAATGAGATGCACAAAGAAATTAAACATAGGCTCAATTCTGGAAATGCGTGCTATTATGCATTGTAGAGACTTTTGATGTCCCAACTCCTTTCAAAAAACGTTAAGCTGAAAATATATAAAACTATTATTCTACCAGTTGTATTATATGGGTGCGAAACATGGACTCTTACTTTAAGGGAGGAAAGGAGATTACGAGTATTTGAGAATAAAGTTCTTAGGAAAATTTTTGGACTAAAGAGAGATGAACAGACAGGAGAATGGAGAAGACTACTTAACAATGAACTACATGGTCTTTATAGGAAGCCAGATATAATAAGAACAGTTAAGTCTCATAGACTGCGATAGGCAGGACATGTTGCGCGTATGGAGAATGAAAGACTTGCATGGAAACTTCTTGTAGGAAATCCAGAAAGAAGACGCCCGGTTGGTAGACCAAGAATGAGGTGGGAGAACAACATTAACTATGATTTGAGGGAAGAAGATTATACAGGGAATGATTGGAAAGCATTGGCTCAGGATAGGGATGTATGGAGAGCTTATGTCCGCGCGGCCATGAACCTACGGGTTCGATAGTGCCAGTGAGTAAGTAAGTAAAAAACAGATGTTTGTTTCCGTGTTTTCGTACACGACTGTGATATATAATTACACTGAGCAACAAAAAAGAAACTTTTTTTTTGTCTCAGAAAGAAAAATATGTGATTCTGATAGTATTTTTTCTCCTGAATTCAAACATGATATAGGTTTTTCTCAATCACGCAAGGTTTCAAATTTTAATATTTTCTACATTCGTAACTACACAGTATTCGAACATTCGGACTCACCTAGAAAGTAAGAAATTATTTTCTGCTATATTTCGCCTCTTGCTGGTCCAACAATAATCGGCCAGCATATTAGGATTCCATTTGTCTTGATATCTCTTTTCCATAGCTGAAATGATTTGAGTTAGCTCATTTGGTTTTATTTTACAATGGACAAATGGACGAAAAACGTTTATTAAAAAATAATGATTTAAATCCATTAATTGAAATTGAAATTAAAAAAACTGTGGGTGATGGAAATATTCCAAATACATATTTTAAAACACGATAAAATACTGCATTAAGTACAACTATTGGAACTCATGAGACAAAAATCATGTTGATCAGTGTTAAATATAGATAATAATAATAATAATAATAATAATAATAATAATAATAACAATAATAATAATAACAATAATAATAATAATAAGTCGTAATGATAATTATAATGTACAATAAACGTGTTTTTATTATCATCCTTACAATGAGTTCTATTTTATAAACGGCCGAAGTTAAATTTTATAACGGTATTCTGTAAAAGAAAAAAGATGTAGAAAATATGAAGATCAAATTAATTGAGTAAAACAGCAACTACTAAGAGTAGTAGTGTGATCAAAAGACTTGTTTGAAACAAAAAAAGTTATATATTACTCCAATTAAACAAAAACTTAAAAATGAAATATATTATCATAACTAAAATTGTAATATAACACTATTTATTTATTTACAGAGACACAGATCGGATAAATATCTTCAGAGGACTACTGCATAAACACTACTAGATCTTAAAAAGCGAAAACATCTTAGATGAATTACACATGGAAAACAAAATTTATGATTATAGGCTAAGTCAAGATGGATGCAATATATAATGGATCGGCCTTCAAAGTGATGTATAGATCAATTCGATGTACACTTAGTGACAAAAAGAATGAGCCGCTTCAAAAAGCAGAGTATCTATTATGGACCACTGCGTATGCTCGAAAAGCTAACGCTGTGATTCACGAGGTGGCGCACTGTTAAATGTTTTAAATACGCTGTATTTTGTTTTAATCGTCTTAAATAGTTAAAGAACAGTGAAGGAGACATGTTTATAGATATTTACGAGTGTTCGACAAATGCAGTGTTACTCAAATTGAAACATTTCAAATAAAGTTAAACTCTCGTTCATAATGCAAAAGTACAAGACAATCAATATTTAGACAACCTTTATCCGACGTTCGAGTAGCGTATATCGTTCAACGACTTACAAGAAAATGAAATATGTATGAAAGCCAGGGTTCGAATCCTTCAAACATATTTTTTATTCATTTGTATTTTCGCAAAATACATTCTATAAGTGTTATAACATTTAATTCCTGCCAAGTAATCTAAGTCCACTTTACACTATATTAAGCAATATTCCTGCCTTCGTAAACTCTATAACACTATTTAGCTATCGGAAAAAAAGTAATTGTGTGTGCAGTACCACTTTTTAATAATAATGCTGTAAATTTATGTAATAAAAGTAATATAGCTTCATATATTTATGAGTTTATTTATTTAGCCAATTACGTATTAGTGAGGAAAAATTCACCCTTCAATTAAAATATTTAGATTATATACGTCGTGTCAGGCATAATATTAGCCCACATATGATGGACAATAATAAATTATTATTATTATATTATTATTATTATTATTATTATTATTATTATTATTATTATTATTTTTATGTTACATCATCCATAGTATTAATAACAATAACAATGGGATATATCAAACGTTGTGAAGAATGTAATTAACTGGGGATCAAAATTAACTCAAGATGTACTCAAGAATATGACATAACATATAGAATTAAAAAGGCAGATAAGTAACAACAATGTTAAACGGCGTTTTGTGGGATAAGAACATATGAATGGATACCATATTAGAAATGTATAAATCCATAATTCGAAGCACGCTGACTTACGGTGCAGAAACTTGGCAGTTGAATAAAAATTTGAGTTTAAAGCTTATGTCTATTGAAATGGATTGTTCTAGACGCTCAACTAGACATTCTAAATTGGAAAAAATCAGAAAAACAAACTTCAGACAACAAATGAAAGTCCAATATTCATTATTAGATTTTGTGAGATACAGACACTAGAATGGTATGGTCATACACGTAGGATGCCAAAGAAAAGATTGTCCAGACAAGCTTTGGAATGGATTCCACCTGGGAAAGGAAACAGAGGTCCACCTAGAATTAAATGGATGGATGATGTAAGAAGAGGTATGAGGGAGCTAGGTCTGGAAGAATTGGAATATGAACATAGAGAAGAATGGAGAAAGAAGATAAAACTTTAAAAAGCTTTGGGCACAGGAAGATGTTTTATTACATTGTTAACATTTTTATAAATAAATATATAAATAATAAAAATAGTGAAACTTCCAAATAGTTAGTACGTTTTTTATTTATGAATGGGTAGACAGATGGGGACGCGCCGTAGAGTTAGTGGTTAAGGCACTGCGCTACAAGCCGGAAGGTCGAGGGTTCCAGCTCCGTGGGATCAGAATTTTTAAACTGACCCAAATCCTCTGGCGGCACTATGATCCTGGGGTCGACTCAGCCTCTAACTGAAATGAGTACCAGACGCTTCGTTTAGGGTATAGGCGGCCGTCACGTAGGGCTGACATCAAGTGCCGATTGTCTAAAAAAAGTGGGAGCCTTAACCTCCCACTACCCCAAGGGTCTCCCGAGGCCTGTAGTGGGATTGCTTTGATTTAGACAGAATAAAATAGAAAGCTTTCTAACGATAAAAAATTTAACCTCATCGGGAATTGATCTTGTGGCCATTTGCATACCAATCAAGCCACTAAGATCTGAGCTAAGCGTACGCTGGCTGATGGCACTTAAAGAATACTCTTCAAAGGAAGGAGGTAAACGTAGTGTAGCTCTACTGTGCAATTAATTTACTCGTGTGAATCGCGTGTTGGAACTTAACAATATTCGAGATCAAGAGTCGGCCCATTATTTTTGTCGCTAAGTGTACATTGAGGTCGAAACAGAACAACATGCCTAAACCATTTTGCTGATAATGCTCATTACAGTTTTAATGTAGTGCGTATTATATTCCTTCTATTTCATAAGTTCAAGTGAATGTTTGAAATTCTCTCACTTTCTCTCTTGGTTTGGTTATCTTTCCTTTACCTTCGCCATGCACTTTACGAAATAGGATTTTTAATTCCGTACACCGGTAATATTTTTATGCCATACCCGGACATAGTGAGCCTATTTAAATGATTGTTTTTTCAAATTGAATTTTATACACGTATTTTTATACATTAAATAAAACATTATTTTCTGCAAGTGCAGTGTATCACAACATTTAAACATGCATTTTGTAATGTATGACTGTAGCTACTCTGAAGTGCAATCTAAATATTGTTTAAAACATAATAATAAGTAATTGATACAAATTACATACTGAATTAGATACCAGCAAATGTTACATAATATTTAATATGTATACAATTTTAGCTGTATTAATTTTGAATTTCGCATTGATTGCTCATTAATTTTAATTAAAACTCATAATTAAAGTCTAGTATTATGGCGGACTCTATGACCGGTTAAAACTCAATTACTATCTATCATAGAATAGTGTTGTTCATAATGAAATAAACGAGATTAAAATAATGAATTCAATCATAGCATCCTTTCAAGAATAAAGGATGAAAAGTAAATTTTGACTATGTTACATGGTAATTAATGTCAGGTAGCTATTACGAAATTAGAAATTGCTTTAAGATTAGTTAATTGAATAGGGATGTCATAATGCCGATACAACATTCATCTGAACAACAACAACAATAATAACAACAATAGCAACAATAACAACAATAGCAACAACAACAATAGCAACAACAACAATAGCAACAATAACAACAATAGCAACAACAACAATAGCAACAATAACAACAATAGCAACAACAACAATAGCAACAACAACAATAGCAACAACAACAATAGCAACAACAACAATAGCAACAACAACAATAGCAACAGCAACAATAGCAACAGCAACAATAGCAACAGCAACAATAGCAACAGCAACAATAGCAACAGCAACAATAGCAACAACAACAATAGCAACAACAACAATAGCAACAACAACAATAGCAACAACAACAATAGCAACAACAACAATAGCAACAACAACAATAGCAACAACAACAATAGCAACAACAACAATAGCAACAACAACAATAGCAACAACAACAATAGCAACAACAACAATAGCAAACAACAACAATAGCAACAACAACAATAGCAACAACAACAATAGCAACAACAACAATAGCAACAACAACAATAGCAACAACAACAATAGCAACAACAACAATAGCAACAACAACAATAGCAACAACAACAATAGCAACAACAATAGCAACAACAACAATAGCAACAATAATAGCAACAACAATAGCAACAACAACAATAACAACAACAATAACAACAACAATAACAACAACAATAATAACAATAATAACAACAACAATAACAATAATAACAATAACAACAATAACAACAATAATAACAACAATAATAACAACAATAATAACAATAATAACAATAATAACAACAATAATAATAAGAATAATAATAACAACAACAATTACAATAATAATAAGAATAATAATAACAACAACAATTACAATAATAACAACAATAATAACAACAAGAATAACAACAAGAATAACAACAACAATAACAACAACAATAACAACAACAATAACAATAATAACAACAATAATAACAATAACAACAATAATAACAATAATAACAATAACAACAATAACAACAACAATAACAACAATAACAATTACAACAACAGTAATAATAATAGCAATAATAACAACAATAACAATTACAACAACAATATTAATAACAATAATAATAACAATAATAACAATAATAACAATACTAATAATAATAGATCATCGGTTGATTAATGTCATTGACATCGTCCGATTCCCAATGGCCAATTATGTCGGTTCATCCAATCTCCTGGTTGTAGATGTTTCTCCTTCATGTATAAATATATTCCTTGACTCCAGGAGGTTTTAGGTATGTCTCTGCCTCGTCTTCCCTCAGGTTTCCATTCCAAAACACATTTTGGTAGTCGATCCTCTTCCATTCGCTGGACATGCCCATGTCATCTTAATTGCTGAGTTTTAATATAATCTAAAAATAGTGTCTTCAATCTTAATTTTCTCCCTTATAACTGAGTTTCTAATTTGTTCTCTTCTTGAAATTCTTACTGCCCTTCGTATAAAATCCATTTCCGTTGCCAAAAGAAACTTATTTGTTTTTGTTCTTAATGGCCAAAGTTCTGCTCCATAAGTAATGATGCTTTTAACAATTGTATGATATATATATTCATTTTATTATTTGTATTACTTATATTTTTATCCCACAATATTCCATTGAGGCAACCAATTGCAAATTTTCCTTTATTATTTCTATTTCTTATTTCCTCTTCATAACTCCCATTTTTATTTATTTTAATTCCTAAATATGTGATCTCACTACAATATATTTTTTTTTTGTTTCTCAAGTCTCCAAAATTAAATTTTGTTCTGGTTCACCAATTTGATAACTATTTTGTTCTTTTCACGTTCAAAATTAATCCCAATTTTCGTATTCTTCTATTAATTTTCTAGTCATATATTCTCAATCTTCATAATCTTGTGCAACTAACAATTGATCATCTGCAAAATGTAAGTTGTATAAAGTTTTGTTGTTTGAAATAGGAATTCCCATGCTTGAACATTTTCTCCTCCAATTCTTTAATATTTAATGTACATATATTTCAAACAGAGGCGGTGATCGACAACAACCTTGACGAAGACCTCTATTTATCGTAAAACTATGTGACAATTTACTGCCAATTTTAATTTTAGATATGCAATTGCCATATACATTTTGTATAGCTTTAATTAGTATAGCCTTAATTCCCATACGTCTTAAAGCAATCAATAATAATAATAATAGCTTATTTTATCTGACAGAGTTGTGCCCTTAAAGCCATGTCTACCACTCAACCAGGTTAGAAAAAGTATACAAAAATTAGTCTTACATCTAAATTACCAATATGCATAAACGGTTACATGCTATATCTACAATACAATTGTCCGTTGTATCCCTCCTCGTCACACTACATATTACTCGAAATATTTTACACTTTCTCTTGCTAGAACATGGAATTCCCTTCCACCTATGTCAGAGACTGCCAAACTTTAGCATCTCTCAGAAACAAATTGAAAATAAAATAATTAACAGAAACTAATATTAATTTTTAATAATTTGTTTTTTTATTATGTAATGAAAATAGTTTTAAAATTATACAATATATTTACCTAATGCCATGTATAATAAGCGATAGACTAATTCATTGTAGTTTATTACTTTCTTTGTATTTTTTTTCTTTTCTTTTTATGTATAGTAGATTCGAGCTGTTATTCATTTCTGTATACATTCTTACTTTAGTTTAATTTTATTGTATTATTAGACATACTTTTCATTATTGTTCAGTTTAACATAATTAATTGTTTAGTATGTAGGCTACTGTTATTTTATTTTTTTGTATTTAAATGTAGCATATGTTTGTCCTGATGAGTGGAAGAGAAGGCGACCAGGCTAAATTAATATATTCAAAAAATAAAACAAAACAATTATCAAAGTAAAATCAATTAATTAGTTATATATTTTTATACTCTAGATTTAACGAATTAAATTTGTTTTTCAAATGCCCAAGGTTTGTCTTTCGACATTCCTGGTTTCTCACCTGGCATGGCGTACTTGTAACCCACTTCTGAGGTTGGGGCTCCTGGAAAGCGGGGTTACGTTGCCCCGATGATATGATGAGTGATGATGATGATAATGGTGCGCCAGGAGAGTCCCTAAGCATAAGCTTAACCTAAGATGAATATGAATGATGATGATTGCGATGGCCATATGATTTCGGGGACTGTTTGGGCCTTAAAGTTTTCCTGACATTTGTCTTACAGGTGAGGAAAAACCCCGATAAAAACCTCACCCAGAAAAACTGTCCCGACCGGGGATCGAACCCGGGCCCGCTGCGTGACAAGGCAGCACGCTACCCCGAGACCACAGCGGTGGACACGAATGAAATATACAATGTATAATATAGAAAAATGAGGAAAACACTATTAATGACATAGAATAAATTTAGTTCTGGAGAAAAATTAATCATTTAACAACTAATTTTATACGTGACTTGGTGTTAAGTGTGCGGTAACCCATTATAATATCTAGAGGGAGAGAATTCCAGGAGCGGGCAGAGACTATTGTGAAAGAAATATAATAAGAGGAAGTGCTGTGGACAGGGATTGTTAGCATACTTATCTTGTGAACTAGTGTTAATATTGTGGTACGAAGATAACTTTTAAAATCTGGAGCCGGGTAACTGGGAATGTAGGGATCCAGAAGCCTTGAAAAGAAGTGAATGAAAGTGCAATTTACGTCTGTCACTATTAGTTTATAAGTTTTTAACCTATCAAAAACCTCTTTTTTTATATTCCTAATTAGTTTACCTTAACATATACTGCATTTCGAATGTTTGCGTGCATGGAAGTAGAGTAGTATTAATTTATATACATATACAGATTTTTAATGTTTACCTATTTTCCTGTGCCTAAAGTGTTATTTTTCTTGTCCACTCGTCTCCAACCATACACTCCATTTCTTCCAGTCCTCTTGTTCTCATTCCAGTTCTTATTTCTTGCATCCACGAGTTTCGAGGTCTTCCTTTCCTTCTTCCTCCAGGTGGACACCATTTCAATTTTTTCTAGGTAACCTTTCTTCTTGCATTCGTCGTACATGCCCATACCTATTTAATTCTTTATATCTTATACTGTATAATCTATTATTCAATATTTAATATTCATTTTTTCTCGTAAGACAGTATTTCTTACTTTTTCTAAGTTTGAACAACTTGCTGCTCTCCTTATGAAATTAATTTCCATCAACATAAGTTTTTGTTGAATTCCCAAACGTCAGCTCCATATGTGACAGTACTTTTTACTATTGGATTACATATTGTAACTTATACATATTTTCCATTATATTTTTCTGGTTATGTATCTGTTCCATAAGACTCCATTCATCATTGCAGTTGTAGCTCTACCCTTATTTATTATTAATACTTCTAAAATTGTGTGCGGCCAATTATTACCGGTATTTCAATCCTTTATTTATACATAAAATGAGATTTAGAGTGTATTGAATCACGATAATAAAACCAACTCAGAATTTACCTGACATCTGAGGTAAAAAGTCAGTCAACAGAACTGCATAAGCTAAGCGAATTCCTCCTCATGTTGAATGTATGGTCCGATTTTTGCTGGTTTATGAATATATTTATTTTGTTAATTAAATCGTGTGTAACCACTTGCGTTGCTAGAAATCAATCATTGCGGCTGGTAGAGCGATTTTTAAATTACGTTTTTCCGATAAACCTCCAGTCCTAATAATTCGACTTCAACTTTTTTTTGTAAAACACCTTTCTCGTTTTATTTTAATTGCATATAGCAAATTTCGTTGCGAAATATTGAAAATTGTGGTAGCACTGTATGATCGCGATTAATAAGATAAGGGTATTAAATTAATTACATTAACAATGTGGGTATACATTATCAATAAAACTAAATATATGATCACACACAGAATCGCATTATATAATGTAAATGGACAGCTAATGACAAATGAGAGAAATTTTAAGGAAGTGGCTGAATCAAGTGCCTAGGAACAATAATCACAAATAGGAATGAGATGCACAAAGAAATTAAACATAGGCTCAATTCTGGAAATGCGTGCTATTATGCATTACAGGGACCCTCGATTCATTCCAAAAAACGTTAAACTGAACATATATAAAACTATTATTCTATAAGTTATATTATATGGATGTGAAACATGGACTCTTACTTTAAGATAGGAATGGAGATTAAGAGTATTTGAGGATAAAGTTCTTAGGAAAATTGTCGGACCAAAGAGAGATGAACAGACAGGTGATCGGAGAAGACTACTTAACAGTGAACTACATGGTCTTTATAGGAAGCCAGATATAATAAGAAGGGTTAAGTCTTATAGGCTGCGATTGGCAGGACATGTGGCACGAATAGAGAGTGAAAAACTTACATGGAAGCTTCTTGTGGGAAAACCAGAGGAAACCGCCTAATTAGTACACCAAGAATGAAGTGGCAGAATAACATTAACCATGATTTCAGGGAAGTAGATTATACAGGGAATGATTGGAAAACATTAACTCAGGATAGGGATGCATGGAGAGCTTATGTCCGCGCGGCCATGAACCTACGATAGTGCCAGTGAGTTAGTGGATATACGTATTTATACAGACAAAATAGAAGGATAATTACACAGATACTTATAGAAATATGAAATACAATAACTTAAGGTTGCGATAGCAAATTTGATTTTCCACAGTAGAAAATAACCCTATATGTAAGATACCATACAGCTAGCAGACAGCCAGGTTAACAAGAGGAATAGAGATATAAGCTTCGATTCTTACAAAATATCACGTAGAGTTGTAAGGAAATATTACAACAATACTTAGATTTGTGACTTAGAAATAACCCAGACCGAAACGCGGACATGGGTTCCATTGGGGTAAGATTTCCGGACGTAAAATAGTCCCCCCACTATTATTCGGTTCCCCGAGGGCGAACTACTTCAGGGAATCCATGCCCAACAGTTCAATACAGGGACATGTTCCTAGGAACTTGGAATGTTAGGGCATTTTATAATAGCGGGGCGCTAGGGATATTAACGCGGAACTAGATAAATAACTCTTAGATATAGTTGCTTTACAGGAAGTTAGATTGCCAGGAGAAGGTAGTCTGGAACCAGGAAGCTTTGCATTGTACTAGTGGGTACAGCAAGACCTGAATTTGGAACGGACTTTTTAGTCCGAAGGAAGCTCCTCTTCCGCTATCTGAGATATTAAGTTTATCACTATTTGAGAATAAAGTTCTTAGGAAAAATTTTGAACCAAAGAGAGATGAACAGACGGATGAATAGAGAAGACAATTTAACAGTGAGCTACAAGGTCTTTATACGAAGCCAATATAAGAATACTTAAGTCTCATAGATTGCGATGGTTGGACATGTGGTACAAATGGGGAATGAAAAAGGCGCACGGAAGATTCTTGTAGGAAAACCAGAGGGAAAACGTCCAGTTGGTAGATCAAGAATGAGAATAATAACCATGATTTTACATCGCGAAGCACGTGAGTAGCTACAATAAGTATCGGCAACTCCAGATAGAGAAAAATTAGCTATAACGACTGGGGAACCGACATGCTGGCCACGTGTCACCCCTACACTGGCTGGATGATCGTCTACTCTGTGATTAACACATGTGGATGTGAGGCCAGCAGTTAGCTGATAGGACAATGGCCTTCTAGGCCCGTCGCGCCGTGGAGTTTAGTTTTTTATGATCCAGTAAGAATTGTGACTTTTTTCGAAAGATATTTTCTTGAGAACAAACTCAATAGGTAAAATGTAAGTTTATGTTGAAAAAATAATATAAAAGCTATCATTTCGTCATTAGATTTTCCCTCAATTACTCATTATTACTTTGTATTCTCCCTATTTTCTACCAACTCCATGGATATTAATTTTAGTACCACATCCTGTTATATTGAAATTGTCAATTTCCATGAATCAACCACGGCTTTATATTAAAGCTACTTTTGAATTGTGTCTCCCATTCTGGATACAACATCCACCATAGAGAATGCAATACTTTTTGAAATATTTTTATCATGTGTGTATGTTTGTGTGAAATTTGATTTCCAAAGGCTGGAAACGAAACAATGAGATCGCATGTCAAATGTCAACGTTAGTCTGTTGTCAGCCTGGAGATGACAGAATCATGCTGAATTCTGGATGATCGATCCGTTTCTCTGATTCTGTTAATGTAAATAAAGTTTCATCGCTCCAAATTACATCTCCCTCTCTCTCTCTCTCTCTCTCTCTCTCTCTATATATATATATATATATATATATTTCTCTCTCTATCTATCTTTCTCTCTACTAACCGCAAAACTCCATGTTACAATTCATGTATAAGTAATTTCCATTTATATCGCATTTTGCTTATTTTTATTTTACTTCTTTTTCCAAGCTGAGTGAAATGTCAGCTACAGAAAATCGAGTTAGTTTATTTTGTTCGTTTCATTAAGTTAGTTGTAAACCCTTTAAGCCTTAAACTGTTAAAGACAAACGCAAGGCATTTCCTAGAACTTACTCATAGCAGTTACTTTTCAGACTTGATTAATTCATCTACCCCTTTTACGAAGTTTACAAGTTTTAAATATAATTATCACATAATGAAGCATAAACCAATAAACATTTAATTTAAAAATGCAGTTCAAATTACAAATATAAGTTAAATATGGCATAGCAACGTTTGAATTGCGCGGGCAAGTCGCCAATCGCGAGTTAAAGGCCCCGCACAAACCGGCCGAAGTGTCTGGAATGTCTTGTCGGACGTCTCTGCATCTCCCTTCCCTTTCGAGAAAGATCCGTGGCCAGAGACTTCTGGACTTGGAAATGTCTCGAAGCTAGATCTAGAAGTTTCCTCGCGCTTATAAAAGGGGCGGAGGCAGGAGGCCGGCCAGTCAGTTTGTGTTTGACGGCGGTGATTTTTTCGCGTTGGATAGTGTTAAGTGAACGAGAAGTTGTGGCGAGCTTATTCAACAGTGACTGCAACAGAAATTAAAAGAAGATTAATTGTGAGTTACAATTATCAACAAACGTTTACTCATAATTGTGAAAAGAAATTAAGTATTAAGTCGTCGTCATCATCATCCGGTATCATGGCAACTGCCGCCGTCTTCCGGAAACCAGCGCCATTCCTCTCTGTCCATCCATTGATCTTCCTCCAATCCTCTGATATTCATAGCTTCTTGTACCCCTTCTATCCAAGTTCTCTTCGGTCTTCCTCTCTTCCTCCTTTCTATAGGAATCCATTCCATAATAATTTTAGGCAATCTTTGTTCTGGCATTTTTTTGACATGGCCATACCACTGTAATCTTTTCTTTTCTATAATGTCGATGATGCCCGGCTCCTCTTGTATACCCATAATTTCCCTTATTTCTTTATTTCGTATTCTATCTATTATATATTTTCCTGCTGATCTTCTTGAAACATCAATTTCTGTACTTAAAATTATTTTCATTTCCCTGGTAGGAATTTGCCAGACTTCAGCACCATATGTTAAAATGCTCTGACTTATGGTTTGATATATTTGTAATTTTCTATCTTTGTAATATTTTTGCTGCACCAAACAGAGTTTAAAGCATTTATTTTCCATTTCTTCTCCTATACACAGATATTTAATTTTCTCAATATTTATATAAAATCCCCATTTTTCATATTCTTCTTTTAGTTTTTTAGCCTTATATTCTATGTCATCGTGGTCTTGTTCTATTAATACCTGGTCATCTGCAAAATTTTGTGAATATGCATATGTATTTTGGATAGGTATGCCCATTTTTTTACTTTTTTCCTCCAGTCTCTTAGGACAGACTTACAGACATACAAACATCTGAGGAATAAAGTCAACCAGACTATAAAGAATGCAAAACTAAGATATGCCCATACTATTATTACACAATCTATGTCCAACTCAGCTGACATGTGGAAAAATTTAAAATCAATAGGCCTCTGTCAAAATAAACTACAGGTAGAAACAGCTGACCTACCACTAGATGAGTTGAATGACCATTTTACCCGCCTCCCTTCTGACAACACCTCACAACACAAACAACAGACAATAGATGAACTAATGTCATATTCCCAACCTACCCGAGACAAATTCTTTTTTTCCTATATCTCACCTGATGACGCCAAAAGAGCAGTATTACGTATTAAATCTAAAGCACAAGGAATAGACAATATAACAATAACTCTCCTGCAAAAAATAATAGACATTATTCTCCCAACAATAACCCACATTTTTAATGCCTCTATAATGACTGGGACTTATCCCAGACTCTGGAAAATGGCTCTAGTTCGTCCTACACCGAAATCAAACACTCCCACAACACTCGATGATTATAGACCAATTAGTATTCTTCCCTGTTTATCTAAAGCACTGGAACACATAATACACTCACAGTTAACAGACTACCTCACCACACACGACTTACTTGATGAACATCAGTCTGGTTTTAGAACAGGATATCACACAAGTACTGCACTACTTGACATTGTAGAGGACATAAGAGACTCAATGGACAAAAGCAAACTCACCGCAATAGTCCTACTCGACTAGAGCAAAGCCTTTGACACAGTAGATATAGACTTAATGCTAGCGAGACTAAAGACACTACATCTGTCAGAAAACTGCCTTGATTGGTTTGCATCTTACCTCACTAATCGTCAGCAATCAGTTTCTGTTAATAATCGCATTTCTTCCTGGCGCTTGGTGAGGAAAGGGGTACCTCAAGGCGGTGTCCTCGCTCCTCTTCTCTTCTCGATTTATATTAATGACGTGACCAAGAAACTACAAAACTGCAAGCATCATCTTTACGCCGACGACCTACAGATTTACACACACTTTAGGCCTGACGAAATTAATGAATATATTGACAAAGTAAACACTGACCTCAGGCATATATCTTTATGGTCCAGACAATATGGGCTGAAACTAAATGTAAACAAAACGCAAGCAATAATTATCGGACATCCAATGCTATTACACCTCATAAACAATGGCAATATGCCGGCTGTCATATTAGATAATGAACAAATTCCTTATACCGACGTCGTTAAAAACTTGGGATTTTACTTAGATTCTAATTTAAATTGGCATGTGCAAGTAAAACAAACATCTAAAAGGATCTTCTCCATACTGTATTCCCTAAAGCGACTTAAACATTTTCTTCCTACAACTCTTAAAAGAATTTTAATCCAAACTTTAGTGATGCCGCATTTTGACTACTGTGACGTTCTACTAACTGACATAAGTGACGGATTGTCGGACAAACTGCAGCGTGTCTATAATATGTGTATCAGATTCATATTTAATGTTCGAAAATACGATCACATTTCTCCATTATTCCACGAATTGTCATGGCTACATCTAAAAGAGAGAAGAAAATCGCACTGTCTAATTCTCCTATTTAAGATCCTACATACCTCGATTCCCAATTATTTATAATCCCGTTTCCAGTATCTATCCTCAAACCATAACTTAAACACAAGATCACAACATAGTCTCTTACTTAATATACCGCAACATAGGACATCACATCACTCCATGTCATATACCATCTCCACTTCTCGCAACTGGAATTCCCTACCACAAGAAATAAGGGGCTGCCGGACATTGGCATCTTTTAAAAGAAATCTAAATTTATATTTGCTCTAAACTCGACTTCATTATTATCCAGTGTAAGATATATATATTAATTGGTGTTTCCCGTATAATGTATCATATTATTATTATTATTATTATTATTATTATTATTATTATTATTATTATTATTATTATTATTATCGTATCATTATTGTTATTACCCTATAAAATGTTGTTTGTACATGACATTTACATTGCTACATTTATTGTATCTTTAACTGTTTATAATTAGTATAGTGTATATCTATATTTGTCGAATATTTATTTGTATTTGTGCTGGTTGAGTGGAAGAGAGGGCCTTATGGCCTTAACTCTGCCAGAATAAATAAAGTATTATTATTATTATTATTATTATTATTATTATTATTATTATTATTATTATTACTCTTTCGAGATAAATTTTGAATATAGTTGGAGAGTATTAAGTAAAATTTTAAAACAAATTCAGTGTCTTCATATACGCCAAAATAACGCAGAAGAAATATCCTGCCATCCTAGCGACAATATATATATATATATATATATATATATAGAGAGAGAGAGAGAGAGAGAGAGAGAAAGAGAGAGAGACATACAACAGAGAGACAGACACAGAGACAGAGAGGTAGCGCGTGCGTGCGTGTGCGCGTGTGCGCGTGTGCGCGTGTGTGCGTGTGTGCGTGTGTGCGTGTGTGCGTGTGTGCGTGTGTGCGTGTGTGCGTGTGTGCGTGTGTGCGTGTGTGCGTGTGTGCGTGTGCGCGTGTGCGCGTGTGCGTGTGCGCGTGTGCGTGTGTGCGTGTGCGTGCGACGGCTGAAACTATGATGGCGTGACCAGTTCTGCGCTTTAGTTAACTATTGAAACGGAATAGGCCAGATAACCTAACCCGTAACGCTAATGACGATTAAAGGGTGGAGAAATGTGCGCTTTGACATAACAAAAATGCCCTATTTGAGAATCCACATTATTGAAGAAATATGCGATGCACCATGTTCACTTGAGTCTACAATTCGCAAAGAATTCCAAAAAATCACAGCTATTTTTCAATTTAATTCCAGTATTTTTATATTGTCCACCGCTGTGGTCTCGAGGTAGCGTGCTGCCTTGTTACGCAGCGGGCCCGGGTTCGATCCCCGGTCGGGGCAGTTTTTCTGGGTGAGGTTTTTATCGGGGTTTTTCCTCACCTGTAAGACAAATGTCAGGAAATCTTTAAGGCACAAATGTCAGGAAAACTTTAAGGCCCAAATGGTCCCCGAAATCATATGGCCATCATCATCATCAACCTTATCATCATCACCATCACCATCCTTCACCAGTGTGGAAAGTTAGGGGAAGCTATCACATCTACAATTCCCTAGTAAAGCTGCAAGCATAGCATAAAAATGCAATGATTGCAGTGAAGGATCTGCCTTCGGGCAGAATTACTATGGATGGATGGATTTATATATTGGGACAAAACATATCAAATAGGACAGCAAAAAATCTTGCAATTTATTTTAATTTTATGTGTCCCTAAATATAGTGAATACATTTATAAACGTATTAATACAGAAATTAATTTTTATCATTTATAGGTTCGTAGTTATGATGATCTAAAATTATCGTAAATATGATAAACTAAAACGTTTACTAACTAATATTTCTGAAACAGTAAACAGCAAAAATTTGTTTCAAACATATTTATATAGGTGATATCATGTAGTTTAAGGGTGTTATTTTTATAATTAGGATATTTTTATTTTCGGTGTCAATTTTCTGTTTTATGGCGGTTTACTGCAGTACATATCAAAAAATGAAAACGGAAAAAATACAGGATACTATTCACGTAATAAGGATTAATTTCCAGCAATTACCCTTTTGGAGAGTTGAATAGTTCAGACAATATAAATGTTTTTATTCTATTTTCGTAAAAAAAACTCGCGGGTCCACGGCGCAGCAGATTCATTTCACGACCAAGGTCGCGCGCGTACTTTATTGAAAGAGCTTCATCAGTGACTTTTTCAACTGCCATTAAATCGAATAGATTATTATATGTTCTGCTTAATGGAACAGTACCGTAAATTTATAAAAGTGGCGATATTTTAATTCTTACACAGTAGATATTTATTTATCAAATGTTATTGCTGAAGCGAGAAGTAAAGAGCTATGTTACTTACGTTTACTGTGAATCATTAAATAAATTATTTTAACTAACTCACTCACTCACTGGCTCTGTGGAACCTGTAGGTTCATGGCAGCGCGGACATAAGCTCTCCATACATCCCATCCCGAGCTAACGTTTTCCAATTATCCCCTGTATAATCTATTTTCCCTCAAATCATGTATAATGTTATTCTCCCACCTCATTCTTAGTCTTCCAACTGGGCGTTTTCCCTCCGGTTTTCCTACCAGAAATTTCCAAGCACCTCTTTCATCCTCCATACGTGCCACATTTCCTGCCCATTGCAGCCTACGAGACTTAACTGTTTTTATTATATCTGGCTTCCTATACAGATCATGTAGCTCACTATTATGTAGTTTTCTCCATTCACCTGTCTGTTCATCTCTTTTTGATCCAAAAGTTTTCCTAAAAACTTTATTCTTAAATACTCGTAATCTTCTGCCCTTTTTTAAAACAAATTATTTATTTTGTTACAAATTTTTTATTACAGTTTAAATGTAATATTATATAATAAAAACTCTTTCATCATTAATTGAATAAACTGGTATAAATTTTTATTATGTTATAATTACTAATTTCAGTCTTAAAATAACTTTTTATTCAGTGTATTTTATTGTACCCTGAAAACTTTGACGAAATAGTATTGTTTTAAGATATCACTTCCAAATAAAACCGAATGTTTTAATACTCGTACCACTTCCTACCAAACGATAATAATGCAGCATCAGCAAGTCTTCCTTAAACATCTGTTTAACATCAACAATTCTCAAGTTCAGACAGTTGATTTACATCAGTATGTTTAGTGCATCTCGTCATTTTAAATGTCACAGTCAAATTTAAAATAATATCTTATTGTTTTTAACTCACAAGTTTGCAGATCTACAAAGACTGAATGGTGAGTTAGAAGTTAAATATAATTTTAATTATGCATATATTAGTATACAACAGTTATTAACAATATTATCTGTTAATATATAATTTTACAATTTCTTAAATGTTTCTGGAATGAGAGAATAATCGTAGAGGTATACATTTTGTGTTATAAAAGGAGAATAACTGGAAGTTTATACATTAAATTACAACTACTATAATAATTTAGCTTATAATAAAAGCTAATATTATCGTGCATTTTATTATCATCTTAGATATGTCATGAGTAGGGGATGCAAGATCAGTAAGTGATACCAAGCCAATAAAATATATTTTATACCTCTTAAATATTACTTGTAACAGCATGAAAATTGTTATAAATTATTATCGATAGCTTAACGTTACTTACAATATTCAACATCAGACATTGTTGTAGGGTACAAGTACAAAACATTACAACACATTACAAAACTACTCTCTAGAAAATATTTTTAATAGACCTACCAACTTGAATTCGTAGGTGCTTAGTAATTTAAATATTAAACTATACATTAGCCAAAATCAGCACAAAATTAACCGCCTACTGAATATATCAATAAAGATTGTTATATTTAATGACGTTTATTATGTAGCAATTTATTTCAAGCGCGAGGTTCTCCTACGTACCATAAATTTACGACAGGGGACTCACGGATTTCCTTCCTTCTGGAGAAAGCTACATTCAGAATTGTTACGCCTTTAAAATGTCATTGATTCCTATCGAGTTTGAACCCGCGAACCTCGGAATCGGAGGCGTGCAGAGTAACCACTTGTCCACGACGATGATGATGATGATAATGTAATAATTGTAATAATGATAATAAAAATAATGTAATGATGGATAATAACAATAAAATATATTTGTAAGTGCTCAAAGGACTATTACCAAGTAGCTCCGTCATTGTTTGTACGAGCGAGCGTTCTTCACTCACGCGAAAGGTATTGCGGGCAGTCTACACATAGGAGATTTTAGGAAAAATAATTAGTTTTGGTAGTTTCCTTTCAAGACTCCACTTTAATACTAATTACAAAAAATTAACTGGCGTTCAGGTAATAATGTGGCATTTTTTTATTTTATAAAATTTTTGGTGAGGAAGGTCAATTGCATATTAATTGCATTTACGCCCTTCAGAAAAACGTAAATATTAACTTACTAATTTTCAAGCGATAGAGCATAGAATCATCTATAATGTGACTATCTTTTCTAGTTGAGGGAATAGCCATACTTCGAGAAATGTATTTTATAAAAGAGACTATTTAAAACAATACGATAAATTGACAGCTCTATTACTCTTTAATTACACCAAGCGAAGACTTGAAATTCGGTTCAGATATTCAGTATATCATGAAGTTTCACTGTAAAAAAAATTGTAAACTTTTAAAGATGTGAGTTCAATTTTCTCAATTTTTTTTGCCGATTTCGTATGGAATGTCCCTATTCTGAATTTTGAGATTCAATGTAGCGATGAGATTCTTATTATCAGACTCTACTCTCTTGTTGCTGTTTACATGAATAAATGTAAACAGTGTAATCCAGTAATACTCAACCTAAGGAATAACGCATATTTTCCCGCCATTTAATAAGTATGGTCTAATATTTTTATTATATATAGGGTGTTTCAGAATAAGTATCATAGACCTCTAGAGCTTGTAGAGGAGACTTAGTAGATTAAGTTCTGAAAAGGAACTCAAGTCTGGAATCGTACCAATTCGAAGTAAAATAGGTTTGAAGATCGAAACACAATGATACGTTTCAGGATATGGGTTCCTTTTCAAAACTTTGTCTACTAAGTCCCCTCTACAACCCCTAGAAGTCTTTAATACTTATTCTAAAACACTCTGTATATGAAGTCTGTAATTAGGGCCTAATACTGGTAATGGTCCAAGAGGTCATTAATAATGCCGAATGATAATGATCACAAATCCTATGAAAAGCCGTCCAATACATTAGACAACTCTGCCACCAAATCTGACCTTTCACTTCTACCCTTGATATCATATCTTAATTGTAGCAAAGAAAAGCGGAAGATGAGCCCTTGGTGCCTCAAAACGAAGTCCTTCAGCTGAGAAAACAAGCCTACAGAAAATATGCAGGCTGTAAGGTGACACTGCACCACTGAACATACTACTCTTTAACTATAACAATTACCATGCTGGTAGTAAAAGATTCCGGGCTATGTGGCCGTGGTCTATAACTGGCGTTATAACTGCATTCGCAGTCGAGTCTACGACAGGGAAACAACAGCTGTAAGCGCTCGCCACTGAAGATGCCCTCCGCAGTTGAGGGAGAAACGTCTGGAAGAAACGCCAGTCATAGACCACGGCCACATAGCCCGGAATCTTTTATTACCATGATTACCGGCCGTGAAAGCCTGCATTCCACAATTACCATGCTTTCAATATAAAAAAAATCGACTTTGTCTACAGCATATATATCAATATCCTTGATATCTTACTATATTCAGATGACCAACTTCTCTTTGTCTTCAGTGAAGAGTTGTTACAATATTCCTTAAGGCTCGTTACCATTACTACAAATTTGTCCAACTTGTTGAGCGTCATTTGCCGTCACGTGTACCCGAAATTTGTTGAAATGGAAACAGTATGCATCATGTTGCGACACAAGTTCGGGGGACAAAAATGTGCCAAGGGACTGCGGCGGTCAACATGTGCCGCAACTTGTGCCACAGAAAATGGAAACATTCTGCAACATGTTCAAATACATGCGCATGCGCAGTACAGTCTATAATAGCTGTCTTCGAGACCCTGCGCTGCGAGCATAAGTTCAAACGTGCTCGCTTGTTTGTGGTTGTGGTATTTTCAGTAGTGTCAGAGCTGTTGTTTCTCGTAACCACTTTGGAGACGCAAGTCTCTCATCTACGAGTTGTAGGCTCCTTCCGAATGTCTTTTCGCCAGAAAATTTCTAATCCACCATCTCGGTCGTTTCCGCCTTTATTTTCTTTTTTTATTTATTTTTTGGAAGTTCATAGTATGCGCCTGCCATTACCACCACAAGAGCTGAAGTAGATGAGTTGTCCATATCACTCAAATATTTGAACCTCAAGAAACTCTGGAAAGCACTGTATCTTATTCATTGTATAATCTGAGAGTGTATCTTGCACTCCTCTACACTAATGTTGCAGATGCAGTAGGTAATTGGAAACGGTAGAAACAATGGCGCGCGACACGTGCCGGGACATGTTGCGCGTCATGTGCCTGGAACTTATCAGAATGGAAACGAGTCTTTACACTATCTTAATACAGATACACAAAAATATGTATCAAACCTTTAAGACAATATACGGTATATTAAATAATAGGCCTAGAGGTCTGTTTCGGTCTCATCCATAGATCCTCCCCCTTCTCCTCGAGGTACAGCTTTGAAAAAAAATGATGGCGCAACTCTTGATGGTGTAAAGTTATACGTTTTGAAGAGCGATTCACACTAGTAAGTTGTTACATGTGCTGCCTCCTTTGAGGTCAAATCCGGCGGCATAAGGGGCCTAACATATTTATTTATTTATATATATATATATATATATATATACATACAGGATGCTGCAAAAAACACAAAGCACCGACAACGGAGGTCAAGTGGTATATTAAGACATGTTGATCATTTTTAATAAGGAACCGATGTCGGGATATGACCATGAGAACAATCTCAATAGCTACATTTCTTGGGAATTCGTTAAAATGAAGATGCGTTTTCTTTTTACTCAATTAAGTTCTTTACTCTTCATCCCATGCTTTCCGGTTTATTTTTTACTCTAACGATTTTTTTATCGCACTTTGTTAACATAATAGCGAATGAAATGATTTAAAATCTGTTTACAGGCGAAAATCACAAATCTATTTTTACAATTCATTCGTTGTGCTTGATTCAAATTTTAATCAGCAAGTTGTTATTTGCATCGCACAGGTACCTATTTTTAGAAAAGGGAAAATTCATTTACTGCATTGGATATTTTGGAATGTAAATAAAATTTAAACATAATTCAATATTATTTCCCATTCGATAATTGAACATTCCTAAATGTAGATTCAATTTGCCAATGCAAATACATTTATCAATGATGACGGGTAGTTCAGACTGTCACAAAAGTGGTAATCAATCGTCATATCTGCAACACACATACATGATTATTTCCTATGATTTTTCTTATCATTAACTCTACAGGAAAATTTCAAACGAATCCAACAACCCTCGGAATAATCTTATTTTAAACAATAATTACAATTTCTCAACCATCGACTATTTCTTTTGATTTGGGCATAAGTTCAAATTTAGGCTCTTTTAAATCGAAATATTTTCACAATTTCATGACCTTGAATTTTGTCCTATTCTTATCATAAGTAGGCCTAATGCCACGATAATTTCTAAATTATCGTGAATTTATCTAGAGGATTTGGAAATCAAGAGTGGCATTTGTTAGGACCAATCAACGAATAAAATTGATCTGTTTACTCAAAAGTCATCATTTGAATATAGTTACCGGTAGGGTTATTTTAAAACATTTATATATTTAATGTAAACGGCGATGGTGTGAATGGCTCTTCAAAACTAACTTTCCGTCATCAAGAGTTGCGTCATCAATTTTTTCAAAGGCTGTGCATAGATCTTACTTGACAAATATTAGTCAGGATTTAGAAAGTGACCCCATCCAAATATTGACGTCTCGACATCGCCGAGGACACGAGAGAAACTATTAAGAGAAGAGAACTTACAGCACTAGTTCTTTCGACTTTGGTAAAGCTTACGATACATACACATTGACATTTAGCCACACTAAAGTAAAAATATATATGTCAGAAAATTGTCATGACTGGTTTGATTCATACTTTAAGGATCGCCAGTATTCAGTATCATTCAAAATAGTTTCTCATCCTGGCTGTTCATGAGCTCAGGTGCAGGCTACTCCAAGACAGAGCTCTGGCTCCATTACTAAACAAAATGTATATTAATGACTTCTCTGCAAAATTACGACATTCCTGCTACCATGTGTATGCTGATAACATTCAAATTTACATTAACTTCAAGCCTCACGAAAAAAACAATAAAAAACATCGACAAACTTAACAGCGATGTTCTACAAATACCACAGTAGTGAAAAGACCTGAGACTCAGACATAATGTAGAGAAGATCCAAGAGGTAATTCTTAGACATTCAAAACTAATGAATGTCATTACCATATCAATCTGCCTGATATCATGCTAGATAATAAAACAAAACATTTTACAGTCTGCGTTTCTGACTACTGTTCATGTGGTCCCGGGTTCGATTACCGATCAAACCATAGGATTTTATCCTTAAATGGAATTATTCCTGTTGTTGCCCATGGTCTCGAATTTATTTTAAGTTTAGGTTAAGAACTCTCCTGACGCTTCATCATTTATCACCCATCATACCATCGGGGTAAAATAAATTACAGTAGTATTAAATTCAATACTAATAAAATTCATTGTTAAAACCGTTGAGGTGGAGAGTCATAAAATAAAATAAGTTAAAATAACAAAAGTGGAAAGTGAAACAGATATTAATAATATATGGACTACACTAACATACACAGGCCACGAAACCATAAAATTGGCAAAAACATTGAGAAAAATAAATACAAATTTAAACATAGCCTACAAAACTAATAATAAACTAAATAATGTAATAAGTAACAAAAGTGACATACTACTACGAGTATTCAAACTTATCCCTAACTTATTTACAGAACTGTACAATACATGCTTGCAAAAAGGTTGCTTCCCAAAAATGTGGAAAAAATCAATAATAGTTCCAATCACCAAATCAGGCAAGGAGCATACTCATAAAGTGTCAAAATACAGGCCAATAAGCCTCCTCAATGTAGCGGGAAAAGTACTGGAGAAGCTACTCTTTGACAGAATTGTACATCACATGTACAAGAATAAATTACTTAATAAAAACCAATTTGGATTCATCCCACAAGTAGGAACAATAGAAGCAGTAATAGAGGTTATAAAAACCATTAAACAGAGCCTGAATATAAAAAAGTGTAGTTATGGTAAGTCTAGATGTTAAAGGTGCATTCGACGCAGCATGGTGGCCGAGCATATTATACAATCTAAAACAACTTAAATGTCAAAAAATTCTATATATTTTAGCACAGAATTATTTCAGAGACAGATCAGCAATGTTCTCAGTGAATATTGCTTAGAGTTACAAAGGAGGTAACCAAAGGATGCCCACAAGGTTCCTGTAGCGGACCTGGCTTTTGTACTATCATGTACAACTCACTGTTGAACCTTAACTTCTCAAACCACTCTAATGTTATCGCTTTCGCTGACGACCTAATACTTCTCTCAACAGGAAGTAACGACAATGAGGCAGAAAATTACGCAAATACTGACATAAGAAAAATAGAATTATGGGCTAACAATAACAAAATCACATTCAATGAATCCAAGTCCACAGCAATGTTAATATCAAGAAAAAGGACCTCCATTAATAAAAATATCAGTATATACGTCTACCATGAACGCATCAAGCAAGTTCAAGAAATGAAATATTTAGGAATCCATCTCAATTGCAAACTAAGCTTTGATAAACACATTGAGATAACAACGAACAAGGCTGTGAGCCTAATGAACATGTTAAGAAGGGCAGCTAGAATGCGGTGGGGACTGGGACATAAAGCATTAAAGACTATATACAATGGAGCAATCTTGCCTATGTTAACATATGGGGCCCCAATATGGGAGGAAGAATTAAGAAAACAAAAAAAATATAAAGCAACTGCACAGGGTTCAAAGAATTATAAATGTCACCATAGCCAAAGCCTATAAAACATTACCATATGAAGTATCTTGTATAGCTGGAATTAAACCCGTAACTATCAGTATACAAGAAACAGCCCAGTTATACAGAGTCATACACGATGACCACACTAACATTGACGTACCACTCAAAAAGGAGGAGTGGCCACATCCGGCAGAAACAATTAATGTGGACGAGATTGAAGAATCGAACAACTACAAAATAAAAATATACACTGATGGCAGTAAATTCCAAGGAATGGTAGGGGCGGCTGCAGTTATCTTGAAAAACGGAAAATTAGAGCATACAATAAAAGCCAAACTGTCCAATCGTTCCTCAATTAATCAAGCTGAACAGATAGGAATTCTTAAAGCTCTAGAAGCAATACCATCAATTGACGTAATCAGCTCTGAACAAAGTCTTGTTGCAGTTTATACAGATAGTCAAGTTACTCTCGACCTAATTAAAAACAACTTCAAACAGGGATACATCATATCAAAAATAAGACAAACAATAGCAAAGGTCAGAGAACAAAATTGGACAGTACACTTCGGCTGGATAAAAGCGCATTTTGGAATTTATGGGAATGAAATGGCAGATCAATTGGCGAAAGAAGCTGCAACAGAAACCACCATAACCGTAGAATATACAAAAATACCTAAATCATCAATAGTTGCCCAAATAAAAGAAGAAGGAACCATTAAATGGCAGAACGAATGGAATATCACAGGTAAAGGAGCCACCTGTAAGAAGTTCTTCCCAACAGTCAGAGACAGATTATAACTTAAATGTGAAATAACTCCAAGATTTTCTGAAATGGTAACTGGTCATGGAAAAAATAAATCACATCTTTATCGTATTGGAATATTAAACAACGCAACCTGTCCATGTAGAAAAGTAATTCAAAACGTAGAACATCTCCTTTATAATTGTGAATTGCAGCAGCATTCTAGAAATAAGTTGAAAGAAGATCCGCAAAGAACGAGGAACATGGCCTGTGACGGAGAGAGACCTAATACACAAATATTTAAGACATTTCAAAAAATATATAAAAACAATAGTGTACGAAAATGAGTGATTAACAAGTGACGAAGAACAAAAAACATGTAAAAAATACCAAATATGTGATGTTATGTAATGTTATGTTATCTGATTTTATGTTTGTTATGTTATGCATGTAATATTGCTATGGTAATGGGGCATGCTGAAAAAAAATAAATGAAAAAAAAGTAACAAAATAGAAAAACATAATAAATTTAATGGCGAGGGTGTATATAAATTAACATGCAAAGACTGTGACAAGTTCTATATAGGTAAATGAACAGAAGCTTCAACATAAGGTTTAAAGAACATCGTAACGATTTCGTATATGCATATGGAAAGTCTAATTACGCTAAGCACATAATAAACGCCGGTCATAGGATGAACTCAATAGAAGACACCCTTACAATAGTATACAAAGAGGGAAATCGAACAAAAATCAACACATTGGAAGACCTGGAAATTGTCAAGGAAATAGACAACAAGCTTTTAATAAATGAAAGCACTCCCAGACTAAATATCCCACTATACGATATCGTCAGGAAGAAGCTTTAGTCACGACAACACCACATTAGGACCAGCAGCATCAACCATCATACTAGATATTGTAGCGAAGAAGGACCTGCTGAAGATGGAACGGATGTTCTGAAAGGCCTACAGGCATAAAGAATGCATACTTTATAAGTTGAGGACGACGGATCTTACCTAAGAAGGTATATTTTAACTTATTTTATTATATGAGTAGTATTAAAGTAAAGTAAAGTAAATTCGCCTTCTAGGCGCCCCAAATTCAGAAGTGGGTTACAATTAAGCCAATGCCAGGAGAGAACACCAGAAATGTCGAAATGGCAATCTGTGGCATTGTATTTAAAACACATATGTTAAAATATTTGGGTTTCAGGCCTGAAACAATATTCCTCAATATATGAATATTTGTATCTATTAAATATCCAAAGACACCCTTGGCTATGAATAACATACATATATAAATGACTCTAATCCAAGTTACAACTTACAAATAAATATTAAAAAGTATTACAATTATGCATTCTTTAAATAGATTTAAAAATGTTCTTCCGACTGATCTCAAAAATTATAGTAGAAACTATCGTGATCCCGCACATTGATTATTGCGACATATTATACCGGCAGACAATAATGATGGACTTATAATACGTATATCATATAAGTTATGTTCAATAATAGTAAATATGACCAATTTTTGTTAATATTTCCGCGAACTTTGCTGGTTCCATCTCCACGATCTTAGGAAAGTGCATTATCTTATTCTGCTATTCAAATTATGCATACATCTGCATCAAGTTACTTATCCTACCGCTCCCGTCGCTTATCTTCCAATTACAATTTAACTACACGATCGCACCAAAACCAATTTCACATCACACAACACAGTGTGTCCAATTATGTTAATCCCTATATTGTTTCTAATGCTAGACTCTGGAACTCCTTACCACAAGATATTAGGGATTAATTGATTTCTTATTTTTCACTTCTCTACTAATATTGGGTTATTTTAATTCAATTTTAATTTAATTTGTATAAATATTTATTTGTAATTATTCGTTCTATGTTGTGATATTCTGTAAATATGTACTAAATTTAATATTTTTCGCTGGTTGAATGGCCTTAACTTTGTCAGTTTAAATATTAATATAATAATAATAATATTAATAATAATAATAATAATAACAAAAGCAATTATTATTATTATTAGGCCTTCATTTAACTGACTCACTGGCTCTATCGAACCCGTAGGATCATGGCTGCATGGACATAAGCTCTCCATATATCCCTATCCTGAGCTATTGTTTCCTAATTATTCTCTGTATAATCTACTTCCCTCAAATCACGGACAATTTTGCTCTTCCACCTCATTCTTGGTCTATCAATTGGGTGTTTTCCTTCTGGTATTCCTACAAGAAGCTTCCATGCACCTCTTCCATTCCCCATTCGTGTCGCATGCCCTCCCCATCGCAGTCTACGAGACTTAATTGATCTTATTATATCTGGCTTCCTATATATACCATGTAGTTTACTATTACGTGGTTTTCTCCATTTACCTGTCTGTTCATCTCTTTCTTGGCCCAAACATTTTCCTTAACTTTATTCTCAAATACCCATAATCTTCTTTCCTCCCTTAAAGTAAGAAATTATTATGATTATTATTATTATTATTATTATTATTATTGTTATTATGATTATCGTTATTATGATTATCGTTATTATTATTATCGTTATTATTATTATCGTTATTATTATTATCGTTATTATTATTATTGTTATGATTATCATTATTAGTATTATTATTATGATTATCATTATTATTATTATTATTATGATTATCATTATTATTATTATTATTATTATTATTATTATTATCATTATTATTATCATTATCATTATCATTATTATTATTATTATTATTATTATTATTATTATTATTATTATTATTATTATTATTATTATTATTATTATTATTATTATTATTATTATTATTATTATTATTATTATTATTAAAGTAAAACTTGTACAAAGTGAAACAGCATAGGACCATTTTTTCCACATCAGACAATATTCCGCATTATTAAATAAAAACAAAAAAATATTAACGAATCTTAGATTACCGTATAGAGCACCGTATATGTCTTTTCATGTACCTTGGATTAAGCGTAGTTCTGCTGCCGTTAGAAAGTGAAGTATAGTATGTACGAGTGACTTCGACGGTAAAGCGCAAAAAAATATTTTTTCGTCAGCGTTCAAAATGTCTCTTAGGGGCGTATCCTGAAATTAGAGTATGCAATTTCGGTTTCCACTCATTAACTATACTTTCGTCCACATCCTTTGATTCCCCGCAAATTTCATTCCACACTACATTTTTTCGTCTTTTAAAACTGTCCACAACCAACCTGAAGAAGCCTTGAAATCGTTATTCCCTAGGGATATACACGTAGCAACACGTAGAGTTTGATATTGGAGCATCGGGCATCGGTCCGGAAATTGTAGATTTTTTGATCGTGGACTTCTAAAAACACTCTCACACCTCGTGGATTTTACTTTTTTTTCTTTCTTCTTCATTTGACCATATTTCCTTGCGTCCATTCATTCATTCTTTTTTTTTGTGTTTTAAAATCTCATAAACTTGGGTTTTTTTCACATTTAAATTTAGTCATTATTTCGCGTACTGAGAGTTTGTTTTCTTTATCTTCAATCACTTTCACTTTTTCGTTTAATGGCAATGATACATACGATTTAGCCATCTTTATTCAGTATATTCAGAACGTTACCTGTGAAAGATACGTACACAATCGGCCTCAGATCTTAAACTAATTTAAGATTTTACAGAGCACTGGTTATTTGTAAGACAGATGTCACACGCCAAAATGTGTTAAACAAACCTATATTTCGCAAACCGGGTGTGCAGCGAGACAAAAAGAAAATTCCAGATACAGGTAGAAACTCTACTTCACCCGGCTGCAGGGATCATCACTTATTGTTAATGCCTAATGGGAATTCAATGAAATGGAAATTTATTTATTTCTCTACCTATCTTTCCGCCTTATAAACATTTACTTTCACAAATTGTGTAGAAATGTCCTTTCGTTTCCGCGTTGGACAGATTCCGTTTCATACAATATACAAACACGTAAAATTACTATTATTTTGCCGGGACCAAAAAATGTGTTCACATTGGACAGATTTCCGCATTATTCACGATCCGGATTAAACAAGTTTTACTGTATTATTATTATCATTATTATCAGTATCATTATTATTATTATCATTATTATCAGTATCATTATTATTATTATCATTATTATCAGTATCATTATTATTATTATCATTATCAGTATCATTATTATCATTATCAGTATCATTATTATTATTATCAGTATCATTATTATTATTATTATCAGTATCATTATTATTATTATTATCAGTATCATTATTATTATTATCAGTATCATTATCAATATCATTATCAGTATCATTATCAATATCATTATCAGTATCATTATTATCATTATCAGTATCATTATTATCATTATCAGTATCATTATTATCATTATCAGTATCATTATTATCATTATCAGTATCACTATTTTCAATATCAGTATCATTATTATCATTATCAGTATCATTATTATCATTATCATTATCATTATCATTATCAGTATCATTATTACCATTATCATTATCATTATTATTTCCAAAAGTAGCAAAATTATAGCTATATATTTCGCCTAAAGTTGTGAAGTCTTTAATTTTGTAAAACGAAAATGTTTATTCTCCCTGTAATTTGACTATGTTTAAACGATTTGAAATTGTCTTTAATGGTATGGATAAAATGTTAAAATACGTACTTATAAAGTAATTAAAAATTTATAAACACTGATTCTGCAATTTATAACTTACTCGTGTCCTCTTTAGGCCTATCTAGACAGAGTTTTATGATCTTTCTTTGAATTAGTTCTATAAATAATAACTTATGAAGAACTTCTAAAGCAGACAAGAATTCATGATTAGCAAAGATACGAGGTCTTTAAGAATAATGTAACGATTTATGTAGAGTTACCCAATAATTTTTGTTACCGTAGTCCATACATCAAAAAGTACAAAACCATATAGTTCTGAACTCGTTAACACATAAAAGAGAACCTAAAAAAAAGGGAGGACAAAAAGAGAGATTTGTAGAGATACAAGTGGAGAGACACATGGCCGACCTAGTTTATTCGCTTTTCCTTTTTATCTATGGCGGTCAGATCCATTACTCAGAGTTGGCCACGACAGGAGGTGAGTATAGGTAACAAAAGAAACAGTGTGTTCCCTGGGTGGCGATATGTCAAGTACCAAACTAACTTCATTCCCATGTTTCTTTTCTTCCTCTCTTTTTTTTTATCGCTCGTATTTCGCGTGCACGTGATATGTGGCAATACTTCACTACTCAGATGTGATTCCGACCAACATAAGTTTGCTAGAGAGTGATGTGTCTTTAACAGCAACACATCACAACACCAAACCTACTGCTGTGGGATTTTAAACAAATTCCTTTAAACACTTCTTCTTTCTTCTTCTCCCTTCCAAGTATTAGGCCAAGGCCTGTTACGATCCTATAGAAAATTTTCCCTCCAGCGTACACCGGGAAATTCTCGTATAAGACTTGAAAGCATAATAATAGTCCCTTCGATTGGTTGCTGGCCAAAGGAAGGCAAGACCAGTGATGTGGCTGCCATCTTATAGCCTCTGGTCAGGCTTTTCTGGAGAAAAAAAATAAAGGAAAGAAGAAATGGAAGAAAGGAAGAATCCCTAGTCCTCGGATGCCCTAATAGCGTCGGGGTCTAAAAAAACAAGAGTTAACCAAGAGAGGTTAGATAGTAAAGTTAAAAGAGTGCAAAACACAAGTAAGTGGAAGAACTGTTTTGCTCAGCTTGGGCACCTTGTGGTCCCCATCCACATATCCCCTAGATGAGGACCACTGAGGCCTTTAAACACTGGGCATTTTAAACTATATTTTGTCACAAATGTCTTATCATATTACAGAAATAAGTGACAGATTCCACTGATAATGTAAAATGTTCTACGAAATAGATATAAAAAAATCAGACCAAAAGGAGTTAATAAAGGATTAATAGAGAGTGTACACTGTTACTTACAGTAAGATATCTTCATTTGTTTAATGTATATCCCATTAATATAATAATCCCAGGTAATTGATTAGTAGATATATCGGGTGTGTCTTCTACATTTAAAAGAGGTGAACAGACTAGGCCATTAAATTATAAAATCTGTGCAGGAATTTAAAAAACACAAACTAATTACCGATAAGTCATTCCTAATGGAAGAACAGAATGGTTTCCGAATTGGCAGATTAAGCACAGACAAACACCTACATAATTAGACAAATTGTAGTGAAGAGGAAAGGTTATAAGCCTAACTTCTCATTTATAAGGCATATAAATTATCTTCGGTAAAATAGAAATACAAAAATGTTAGAAATAATGAAGAAACGTTACCCGGCACATATGATAAAACTCTTAGATGTTTCTACAAAGAATAAGCATTTTAATGTTTTTAATTTGTAGAAAATATATATATATATATATATATATATAATCCCGCGCTGTAGCCGAGTGATTAAGGCAAGAAGTCTTGGCGCAGAACTACGAGAATTGCTCTGGTTTGAATCACCATCGGTGAAGAAATTTTCTCATGGACTTTCGGCCAGTATGTAACTAGTGCTCACTCAGCATCGTGAGACATTTGGGTAGCTACATGAAGCAGGGGATTCAGGTTGAAAAAAACAAGTTATAACGGCTGGGGACCCCGACATGCTGATAGCATGTCACTCCTACACTGGTAGAATGAACGTCTACCTCTGTCAATAACACATGTGAGAGCAGTTTCCGGCTTATAAACCAAGGGCCTTCTAGGCCTGTCGCGCGTTGGAATTTAGTTAAGTTTTAGAATATAATATAAAACCTATATTACATAGAATTTTCCGTAAGTAATGTAATGAGTGATTTCCAAATTATCGATAAATTCACGACTCACTAAGGATTGAATTTATGTAGAGAATTTGGAAACCAAGAGTGACATTTGTTAGGACTACTTAACGAATAAAATTAAGCTATTTACTTACAACTCATTATTTAAATATAGTTATTTTAAAATATCTATATATTTAACGTAAACAGCAATGTTTGAAAACAAATGAGAAATATTTGTTACGCTTCATTTGTTCATCACTGCAACCAGATTATATTATTTATTGCCAAATGATCGCAATATTGTATCAATGCACCCTAGTGGAGAAAAAATGAAACACATCAAACTGTTTATATCCAACATTATAGGTTATCAATCAATTTCTGATGTCCTATGATGTAAATTATATTTTTCTGGAACATAAATTCCTGAGAAATAATACGCTTACGAAAGTGCAAATAGTGGTTTATTTTTATTGTGTGTTTTTCTATTATATTCCGCAAGCAGTAACTTATCTGTTTACATTCGTGCACTACATATACAATTAGGTAGCCGTATTTCTTAGAGAGTCAGTCATTGCAAATAATGCTCTGACCTATTCATAATGTTAAAAAGGAGGAGATTTCTTTAATATGATAAACTTATTTGATAAATTGCAGGTGAAACAAACCGTGATTGATTGTAAATCAAAATTAATTGAAACGCGATCGGTTATTGACTTCCATTTGGGGCATGAGTTAGTCATCGAAAAAGTACAAACTTATAAGAACACGACACGTATCTGTAAGTGGAAGAGCTAGATGTAAATAGAATTCTTGTAACTTCAAAACTTTAAAAAGATATATCGTATTGTATCGGGAACACTATCAAAGTTTGTCTGATGTTTCACATTGAAGAGTGTTCAACAAGTAGAAAGAGAAAAAAATAAATAAAGTTAGTACAAACTGAATACAATGATGCATCGGTCCCACTTCGCCAAGCGTAGCATTGTTAACTTGGAACAATGCAATGTGTGGGAGAATGGACGTCACTCACAATTATCAGATCCCTTCAGGTATCAACCTTATTGTAATACAATGCTTTCACTTTTTTATTCGCAGAATAGGAGTGAAAAGTTGAAATACAAGAGGAAAATATTTATCTATATACGAGATAAAGCTGGTATTGAACTGATTTCACAGAATTTCTTTCTACTTAAATGATACTGTCAATCATTATCATAAGTAATGCCACGAGTGATTTCCAAATTATCGATAAATTCACGACTCACGAAGTGAGGAGTGAATTTATCTAGAGAATTTGGAAATCAAGAGTGGCATTTGTTAGGACTATTTAACGAATAAAATAAAGCTGTTTACTCACAAATCATTATTTAACTACAGTTATTTAAAAATATTTTTATATTTAAAGTAAACGGTGATGTTTGAAAACTAATGAGAAACGATAGGTAGCCTACGCTTCTACTGCTTCTTTTGTTTATCACTGCAACCAGATCATACTATTTATTGCCAAAGGAACGCAATATTGTAAGAATGCTCTCTAGTGGAGAAAAAATGAAACACATCAATCTGTATATTAATTCATTTTTGATGTCGTATACATTTAAGAAAGTGCAAACAGTGGTTTCTTTTTTTGGTGGTATAATCAATTGCTACAAATGTTGACATGTAAGCACTATTATATACAATCTGGTAGCCGTATTTGTTATAGGCTCAGTCACTGCAAAATAACGGTCAGACCTGTTCAGAATATTAAAAAGGAGGAGCTTTGCTTAATATATGATAATCCTAACGTTGATAATTATTTCGTGAAACACGTCTCTGATTGGTTGTAATACAGAAATCATTGAAACGTGATTGGTCATTGACTCCCATTTGGGGCATGAGTTAAATAGTCAAGGAAACTAACTTACAAAGATAGATAAATAGTTCTACCAAGTGATAAAAAAGTGGTACTGTACTCTATTCATAGACTTACAGCAAAGCATTCGACTCCCTGAACAGAAAACTCTTGATCCAAAAAATAAAACACATGATCGGCATAGAACACCCACGCTCCCCAATACAACTATATCGAAATAGAAGATAGGGTCACCAGATCAAAGATCGTCACACAGACAAATTGAGTACTCCAGGACGATCCCATAAGCCCGCTACTGTTTAACATAGCGACGGCAGACATAGTGGAGATACTTGAAAGAAAGACTGCAACCACATTAATCATGTATGCAGACGATATGGCCTTAGGGTCCCCCAACCGAGAAGAACTACAAGACACTATTAGAATTAGAAAGCTGGGTAATGAAAAACCAAGTGAGCATCAATATGCAAAAGACATGTTTGATGACATTCAGAAAAGGAGGGCGAACATCAACCAAATATATAATGATGCTACACAACGAACCCATAACAACAGTCAAAAAATTCAGATATCTAGGCGTAACCCTACAAACAACAGGGAACTCGTTCAGATATCACATACAGGAAAGGGCAGCGAAAGCCACGAAAGCGATATACAGAATAGAGAATATTGCATCCTTATCACTAAAGACTGCCACTAGACATTTCGACACGACAATATCCCCAATAATCATGTAAGGACTCGAATCAATATGGGAAAAATTGACAATCTGACTTAGAACGCATTGAGAAAGTGAAGGCGCGGTTCCTATATGTGCCCTCAGAGTGGGAAAATATGCGCCATCAAGGCTAGCATATGAGCTGGCCAACGAAATTTTTTACATAGAAGATCTGAGAATCAGCCTACCATCTACCAGAACCAGCAACAAACTACTAGAACGGAGAAGAATGAAAATAGCGGAGATGATGTGTTTAATGTGCTGACACTGAAGTCATTAGCAGTCTTGCTCTTCAATACTTTGAGGTCTTAGAATTTTCATGTTTGACAGCGATACAGTTGTTCAGATGACGTCCATATCTTCATCAGGGTGATTGCATAAAATGCATTTCGGTGAAGGCAGAACATTGATTTTGTGAAGGTGTTTTCACAGACAGTCGTGGCCCGTTGTCATTCTAAAATGTGCTACTTCTGTTTATCTTGGTAGGTTCGGTATATCAGTATGTTTTATTAGGCATTCCCATTTTTTGTTTCTGGCCACTGTTTGAAGTCAAAGAGCGGAGATAGACATCGACTTCTATGGAACGACTGCAATGATCGACCGCAACTGGACCAAAGAGAATCAGGAGCAGAGGCACGCCATTACAAGACTAGCCATACACGGCTTCCACCACAAAATATATAAGAACAAGACATTCCATACCCCGAACGACGAATGTGTGTGTGAATTGTGCGGACAGAGATGCAATCAATATCATATCACAGTGTGCCGTGAAAGAACAAAATCGATCTCAGATTATAGCAAAGAATAATACCCATTCGGGTGAACCTTTCATCTTTATTTATAAAGGAGCAGCTAACAGATTAGATAAATAGTCCTACAAAGTGATTAAAAAGATTGTCTGTAACGGCTCAGTGATGAAATATGAGGCGTATTGTCCTCCTCCGACGAGTTTAGCGCTCAAAGGAATGTGGTGTGGGGATGGATACTGGATGACAACACCAGTCAGAAAGAAAGTACAATCATATTGAAAACATTCGCCCTATTTACAAAAGACACAGTAACAGAAAACAGCAAACTTAAAACTGCATATTTGTGATTGAATGTTAATTCCCTTCGACTCGGCTGTAGGAACAAAAGAAACTATCTGCAAGAGTAGTAAAATGAATGGCAAGAATACCCTACCTCCCAGCGCTAAACTCTACGGAGGAGGACAGTAGATGGATTGCATTTTAATATGAAGTTGAAGTTACAATAACAATGGTGTCATTTTAATTAGCAGTAAAAGTGTAACCATTGTAGGCCTACAAATGCAATACAATTCAAAACTAACAAACTGTCAACCATTGCATGCTGATACCTACGTTGAAATTTCTCGCAGAGGAGCGTTGTGATGTACCAAGGCCGTGTCCAAAAAGTTATTTGCCTCTTTAACTGCAAGGCACAAAAATTATAGTCAGAACCAAATAATGGCAACGAACTGTACGAAGCAGATGTATTCCCTGAGTGAGTAAATCGGAATGTAGTGTGGAGAGACGCGGCGTGCGGGATACAACTAAATGCAAGTAAATAATAATAATAAATATTATTATTATTATTATTATTATTATTATTATTATCGGACATCAAAGATGATCACACTCAATAAATAATAATACCCACCATCACATTCCACAAACAATAAATTCTACGTGTAAATGTTCAACATTTGTGATTTTATCTTTATTCTAAAGTAAATTAGAATACCCAAATAAAATAAATATCTAAAAACATATTTTCTACCTAATGCATTTCCTAAAGCGTCTCAGAGCTAATTATGTGCAGGTCATTTAATAGAAAAACATTCCATTATATTGACCAAAAAGGGATTAAATTATGTAACTACTCGCTAATACCCGGCGTGCGCTGCTACGCCTAAATAAATGAAAATTAATGTGCTTATATGTTTCGTTGAATAAATAAAAGGAAAAATAATTATAAATTTATATTTTTTAGATACCCTCTGCTGTTTACCCGGTGTGGCCCGGGAATCTACTTATCCCGATTTTCTTGACATAAATGAGCTTAAAAACAAAATTTAATGTGTTTTATGTTTAATTAAGTGAAACGAAAAATATATATCGTAATTATTTTTAGATATCCCGTGCTGTTTACCCGGCGTTGACCGGGAAACTACTCATCCCGATCTTCTTGGCATAAATGAGCTGAAAGACAAAATTTAATGTATTTCTTATGATTAGTTGAATAAGTGAATAAGTGAAATGAAAAATAATTATAAACGTATATCGTAATTATTACCTGGTATTCCCGGGAATCTACTTATCTTGATCTTCTTAGCATAAATGAACTAAAAGACAAAATTTGTTATTGTGAGTTATCCGTAAAAGAATACCCGCCATGTGCTGTTACATTTGCACAGGAATCTACGTACTTGTCTCGATCTTCTTGGCATCAATGGAACACAAAAAGGTCATTGTGAGTTATCCGTAAGAGATAAACATATGCTGTCGTGGACTTTTTTGTAGAGCTTTTTGAGATAGTCAATTCTGTACATTAATTTTGTGTAATTGTTATGGTTTACGCAGCGTGAGCAATTTAAGCGTCCAAAGAGCTACTTTTTTCACGTTTCCACTACAAAGGGTGATTTTTAAGGGTGTAGGAGTTGAGTATCACAATTCTCTAATAGCCTATGTTCATCCCAGGAATCTCCTGAACATTTTGCAAAAAACCCCATCACAATCGGATCAACGGTATGGCCGCGCATAAAGTACAAACAAACAAACATTCATTTTATATATTAAATATCAACCGATCGTAAACTGCGATGGGCAGGACATGTAGCACAAATGGGAAATGAAATAGATGCATGGAAGCTTCTTATAGGAACACAAGAGGTAAAACGTCCAGTTGGTAGACCAAGAATGAGGTGGGAGAATAACAACCATGATTTGATGGAAGTAGATTATATAGGGGATGATTGGAAAAAAATATCTCAGGATAGGGATGAATGGAGAGCTTATGTCCACGCAGTCATGAACCTACGGGTTCGGTAGAACCAGTGAGTTAGTTGTGTCAACTGGTTGAGCATCACTAAATACGAGTATCTTGAGGCGACTACGTGGCGCAAGCGGTTAGACGCTCGCCTCTCACCGCTGGGGTCCCGAGATCGAGTCCCGGTCACTCTATGTGGGTTTCATGATGGACAAAACGTAGCTTGGGCAGGTTTTTCTCGGAGTTCCTCCCGTTTTCCCCTACCACAATTACATTCCAAAATTTCTCCATACTCATCTCATCCATTTCGTTTCATTTCATTCATCTGTCCCTGTGATGGTGCGTCAGGCGTGGTCGGCCAGCAGCCTTGTCATTCACAGACCTCTATGTATATATGGGCTCATCTCATCTAATCCCTCGATCCGACCCTGAGTTGGACACGAGTTGAGGATATTTAAATATCTTGATGAAAAGGAGTAATTGGATGTTCTGCGGTAATGTGTGACTAATACACGATTGGCAGAAGATGGAATTTTAAAAAATATCCGATAAGTTCAGACTTAATAGATTTTTAAAGTGAAACTATTTAACAAGAGTGTGATTCATTAAATAGTGAATGAATTGTTTGAAGTTAGACTGCACCAGTTAGTTTTACCCGTGGAAAGAGAGAAGATTTGAAACTCATATAAAATTCGGTTCTCGTCCTCGTTCAGTGAGTAACCAATGGAGCATGTCTTCGTAGCCCGCATTACTTTTTCCTGCTCCAGTTTGTGGTGCAAGTAAGGAAGTAGCAAGACCTCCGATATTGATTGATTCCAACCCCGTAAGGCACATCTGTACTGCACTTAAATCCATCATAGTCTTCTTTCAGATGATCAACTGTCCCCGCCAGGGACTTTATAAGAAGATCACGCCCTTTAAATTCTAAAGTCGATATCCACGTTTTCGTAAAATGGTGTCGGTACTGGTTGCCTAGCTGTTACTATTCACAATTTTGGTATGGAGATTCTCGAGTTTGATTTTTATGTCGTAAAAATTCGAAATAACTTCTGTTGAAAGCTAAATAAAACCTTGGATCCTGTCTCATGCATTTTCATAAATCAGAACGTTCCTAAATTAAATATAATCGGTGACCAATTATTTACACTAGTATTCGCCTAGTAGTCGAAATTCGACCTTAAGTAATACGTCATCGCACTTCTTATTTCATTTTATATTATATTAGAAACTAGCTAATACCCGGCGTATGCTGCTACGCCTAAATAAATGGTAATGTGTTTTTACTTTTAGTCGAATAAGTAAAAGGAATAATAATTATAAATTTATATCATTACTTTTAGATACCCCGTGCTGGTTACTCGGCATTGGCCGGGAATCTACGTTTCCCGATGTACTTGGCATTAATGAGCCGAAAGACAAAATTCGTTATTTCGAGTTATCCGTGCTGCTGCTCTGCTTTCCCGGGAATCTACTTAATGCCGATCTTCTTGGCATCAATGAAAGACAAGAATGGTTATTGTGACTTATCCCTAAAAGATAAACATATGCTGTCGCAGACTTTTTTGTAGAGTGTTTTGAGATATTCAATTCTGTGTGCATTGATTTGGTGTATTTGTTATGGTTTAGGCAGCGTAAGCCATTTAAGCGTACAAAAAAGCCATTTTTATTTTATTTTTACTACAAATGGCGATTTTTAAGGGTGAAGGGCTTGAGCATTAAAATTCTCTTGTAGCCTATAACCTTTCCGGGAAAATCCTGAACATTTTGCAAAAAGCTCCATCACAACCGGATGAACGGTACGGTAGTGCACGCTTGTCCGGCAATCTACCACCTCATTCTTCTTGGCATCAATGTAAGACAAAAATGGTTATTGTGAGTTATCCGTAAAAGATAAACATAGGCTGTCGCGGACTTTTTTGTAGAGTTTTTTAAGATATTCATTTCTGTGTAAATTAGTTTTGTGTATTTGTTATGGTTTAGGCAGCGTAAGCCATTTAAGCGTCAAAAAAGGATTTTTTAACGTTTTTACTACAAAGGGTGATATTTAAGGGTGCAGGAGTTGAGTATCACAACTCTCTTATAGCCTATGTTCATCCCGGGAATCTCCTGAACATTTTGCAAAATAAAACCATCACAATCGGATCAACGGTATGGCCGCGCATAAAGTACAAACAAACAAACATACATTCATTTTTATATATTAGATTGTTAGTTTTAAATTGCATTTAATTTGATATTGTACTGGATGTTTTATTATATATATATATATATATATATATATGCATATGCCTATATATGTTGGAAATTGATTAATTTTCACTTTAGGATTAGGTTATATTACTTTGACATTAATTTGTTGGATTATATTTCCTCTTTTGATCTTGACATTTCTTCTTCTTTCCGTTTCTTTTGTGGTTGTTTATATAATAATAATAATAATAATAATAACAATAATAATAATAATAATAATATTAACAGATTTAATAAATTCTAAATGGCAAAAACTGTATTGAGTATTGTACAAATATTGTATATTGCAAACGTGAAGTTACGACGAATAAAGACTTCTAAATAAAGGCATCGACTCAACGTCGAAAGTAGGAGGGGAACTACTAACCGTTTCAATCTTTTTTATTGATAACACTAAAGCTCGTTAACAGCTACTAAACAAAATAAAAATCGGTTGACAAACAGAGGAGATACTGAACTGTTTTGTTTTCATCAATTTGTATATATATTCCTAAGATTAATCCTAATATTAAATTTAAATTCAATTCACTTATTATATTGGTGAAGTACATGGGCATTAGGCCTATTTGTAAATTTAATTAACTAGTGTTTCTGTATTTAACAAAATCATACTATTTCCCAGATGTGTGTTTATGAAATAAGAGTGCCGATACAAATTTCATTAAAAAATATAAGTGCAAAATCAAAAGTTAATATATATGAGATATTCTATAAATACAAGTATTTAGATATTGAAAATACTCTTAGAGGTTAAAGGACAAAAATATTAGAAAAGTTCGACTAATCCATTCAAAGATCAAAATCGATTCACACTAAGCTATAAATTGAAAATCTGTCAAACACAAAATCTTGATTTTTTTTAAAGAGAATATTTCAGTGTGTAAGTCAGTGACTTGCAATGAGTCTGGAGGACATACGGAGTGTAAGGAGTATCTATTTGGGCTAGAAGAAAGAAAAGCTGAGGTAAGAAAGAAGAAAAGGTAGAGGCCAACCTAGATTAAGAATGTTGAATTGTGTGGAGAAAAAAAAACGGAATTTGGAAGTAACGAGACCTGCAACGTGTAAGACACATTATCGTAGACTTAGTTACTAAATCTGGCATCACTTTAAACTTTTAAACAAGTAGGAATGTAGAGAGCGTTTATACAGACTATTTAACTCATGCCCCAAATGGTAGTCAATGACCAATCACATTTTAATGAATTTTGATTCACAACCAACCACAGTCGTATTTCACCTCGATTTTATCGCTTTCATTTTATCATGTGGTTCCCAGATTGTATATATAGTGCACGGATGTAACCAGATTCTGTTTGCGAGATATAATAGAAAAAACATTCGTAGCAATTGATTATACCATAAAAATAAACCATTGTTTGCACTTTCTCAAACGTATTATTTCCCAGAAATTCACGTTCCAGAAAAATATAATTGACATATTTGCATCATAGAACATTAGAAATTAATTAATAACCTATGATGTTGGTTTATTTTTTCTCCACTAGGGAGCATTCTTACAATATTGAGATCTTTTGGCAATAGATAATTTGATCTGGTTGCAGTGATGAACAAATGAAGTTAAACAAACGCTTCTCATTTGTTTTCAAACATCGCCGTTTACATCAATATATAAATATTTTAAAATAACTATATTTAAATAATGATTTATGAGTATATTCGAAATACATATATCAGACAAGAAATGGATGCACAGGAAACTTATCGATAGGATAACAAAGAGAGTTCTGCAATGGTATGGACATGTACAACGGATGCCGGAAGACCAGTGGCCTAAACAGATGTTGGATTGGATGGTACCAGGCAGAAGGAGAAGGGGAAGAAGTAGAAGAACATGGTATGAGGGAATATATGATGACATGATGAAGAGGGGTATGGAAGATGGACAATGGGAAGATAGGAATCTCTGGAAAGCAGGAATCAAGGGCAAACTGCTGTAAAGTGGAAAGCCTGTATTAAGTATTAAGTAAGTTTATGAGTAAACAGCTTAATTGTATTCGTTAAATGGTCCTAACAAATGCCACTCTTGATTTCCAAATTCTCTAGATAAATTCACTCACTCCTCACTACCGGGGTCGTGAATTTATCGATTTGGAAATCACTCGTGACATTACTTATGTTAAAACTATGTCCCTACGTACCTAGTTATGTTATTCAGTTTAACGCGAGATATGAATGTACACCCTTAGACAAAAAAAAGAGTCATCTCTTGATTCTATCAACCGATCGGGGAACTTCGTGAGCACTCGCAGAAGCCTTATTCACATTAACACGTTTTCAGTAATTGTATTGTGTTGTTTGCTAGTTAACGTAGTGCACACTAAAGTAACATAAAAGAGAGAGCTTACCTTTGTGTGTTTCCGCGGTCGAGAGGTTTAACACACAACATCTGCGTTCGTAACCTCACGGGTTCGATTCACGTTCTACTTTCTTCTTCTTCTTTTTTTTTTGTTTGCTGAATGTTAGGATAGCATTTCGCCTGTAATATAGTTTCATATTTACTTTTATATTTGAGTTTTATGGCTTTAATGCGCATACAAAACACACAAATGAAAAAACCTTCTAATACTTAAATGAAGAAAGAAAATAATATCTTCTAAAATGGAAACTTAACAAAAACAAAATCAATATCGGGTGTATGAATCCTCAGCATCTATTGCCGCCCTCAATCTGCGGGGCATTGATGCAATCAAATTTCTACAGGCACGTGGACTATCGGCTAGAGCATCCCAGGCGTCTTGAATTTGTGCCCATAAGCCATCTTTCGTTTTTCGTGCATCTGCAGGCCAATTAGAGTTAATCTCTATTTTCATCTTATCCCATACATTTTCGATTGGATTCAACCTGATGAACAGCGAAATTTGATTTGCCTTCTCCTTTAACAATGAAATCAAATTTCGCTAAACGCATTTCAGAAAGCGGCCAGTTTCAACAATATCGATAATACAATGTAAATTATACACAGAGAAAACAACAGACACAAAATTAACATTTTACAAGAAATCTATATTATCAAAAAGGCCAAGAATACAAACATTCTCAACGAAAATGTGCCTAATAAGCAAAACCCTATATTAGACAAACAGTTAATTCAATACTACTACAACTCCAGCCTAGAGTGAAATCAACGAAAATTTTAGATAGTTGAGGAAGACGGTAGTGTACAAGGTAAAAATAAACCATAGTTTAAACAAACTAAAACAACACGCTTTATTATAAAACCGAACTAAAAAATAAAAAATAATTTTATTTTCGAAAACGCTTGGGATAAAATTAAAGTGGTCAACAAAAAATCATCTCCAACACATCTAGAATAAAACTAGAGTTATCTACAAAAAAATAATTTCAAAATCAAAAGCGTGGGGTGCCCTATATAAATTAATAAATTTGATAATAAACAGATATTGGTAAAAGTAACGTCTCTAAGAAGAAAACGTAAAAACCATAAAAAGCACTCCACGCTTTTGATGGTAAAATTATGTTTTTTTGTAGATAACTAGTTTTATTCTAGATGTGTTGGAGATGATTTTTTTGTTTGCCACTTTAACTTTTTCCCCCCAAGCGTGTTGGAAATTAAAAATAGTTTTAATTTTTTAGTTCGGTTTTCTAATAAAGGGTGTTGTTTTAGTTTTTTAAATTATTATTTATTTTTTTAGTTTGGTTTTCTAATAAAGCATGTTGTTTCAGTATTTTAAACTATTTTTTTTTATTTTTAGTTTAATTGATTGTCATAAATCGGAATCCCATGAAAATTTAATTGCTTAATACTTTTCTAAAAACAACCTCCGGCCCGGATTTGAACCAGCGACCTATTGATTGCTGAAATTATATACCACTACAGTCCACCGCTCTACTAACTGAGCTCTTACAACGATTGACTAAAAAGTCGATAAGTCCGCAACGTATTACACCGGTTTTTATTTTTTTAATTTTCCGATGATTCTGGCCAGGATTTTAGAAAAACAAATTATGAAATTATTATATTGTCATGGGTCCTTTACAAGTATACAAAGTTTCAAGTCGATCCAATGTTTTTAAGTGGGTGAAGATCGTTTTCAAAGATTCCGTTACATAGATACAGGTCCGTTACATAGACAGATACAGGTCAAGCTAATACAAAGCGTGTAAAAATATATAATTTAACATTGTTATAACCTCAACGGTATAAAAAAAATTATGAACTTAAAAAGTATAGATTAATTCAAATGTCGAAATAAAATGTATTTAATTCATAAAACTTGTAATACAAATATCACGAAAAAACTGCGTAATTGAAGACGCGAACCTGCGATCTTCATTAACAGAAACAGTGACCGCATGCATTACCACTGAGCTATTGGGACACGTAGTAGAGTCTTCCGTTCATGCCACATAACACAGTAGCTCAGGGACTGCACAATTATGACTAGTTTCCTAGTTTGAACCCAGCGCTGTGCCGAGTATGACTTAGAAAAAATGTGCGTTCAAGAGTTGACTCATTTTTTTGTCGAAGGGTGTACATATTAACAGAAAAAAGGCATAGTTCAATAAGGATGCTTTGTTATATGGGGAATATCAATTTATAGATTAACTTATTTACATTTATATAACATTGGTCTACAAGTGTTCAGTTTTTTTCCACTAAGAGTTGAATATACATCGGAGAATAGTTGGTTAAGACATATCACAATTCATAAATGTAAACAGTAAAATTCCCGACATTCAAATCACCAGTTTTTTACACCTTAAAAATATTTTAATGTGCCTGAGTGTAAGTCTATTTCCTGCACAAATATTGCAACTTTCCAAAATAATATGCAAAAATACTGCTGAACTATTGATATAAAAGTCAGTGAGAAGCAAAAGGGATGTGATATTTTCGCAAAAAAAAAAGGGATTGGATTATAATTACTTTCTTAAAGCACAATTTTACTTAACTTAGTGGCAAAGGGATGTAAGTGTATGCGTTATGAGTAGTTAAATTATAACAATTTTCAATTACTAGGACTTTCTTACAGATTCAACTTTATACCTGTGTTCTCATTACTGTAAAACTTGGAATTTGCACCCCTCTGTTTCTAACCATCTGGTTCCAATGTCGTGAACAAGATAGACTTGCTGTACATATTTACATCAATACAGTTATATTTATTTCGAGGCCGTTATTTTAAAGGGAATTAGTTGTCTTTGATATATTTGATTTTCTCTTCTTCTTCTTCTTCCTCTTTATCTTCTTCTTCTTTAACTCAATTTAACCTTTCATATTATAGGTACTCTTTACATAGCACACGCAATCTGGGTCTTGCAGTGACACTTATCGGGAGAGGGATTCTTAAACTGTGTATCACATGCATAACTTTGATAGCACAAGGACATGAGTGATCAGGTGAATATCACGCCATCCTCCGAAATAATAAATTAAAAATAAACACACCATTTACACACACATTCATACCAAACATTAGCGAATATGATGATGATTATGATGGGCAGTGATTGGGGACCGTTTTGGATTTAAAATTTCCTGAAATTTATCTTACAGGTGAGGGGGAAAAAACCGAAAAAAATCACCCAGAAAATTTTGTCCCGACCGGGGATCGAACCCTCGGTCCCTGCGTACGAGGCAGCGTCGCTTCTCCGAGGCCACAGCGGTGAACATTTTCGCCTTTCAGTTCAGATAAATAATGAAAAATCAACAAATAAATGCAAGTCGAATGGAAATTGAATCCGGACCATTGTATAAGAGAATTATATAACTGTTATACTGCATCAGTTGTTTAATGCACTTTTAAATTTAACTAGCTAATACCCGGCGTGCGCTGCTACGCCTAAATAAATGAAAATTAATGTGTTTTTATGTTTAGTTGAATAAATAAAAGGAAAAATAATTTTAAATGTATATTTTTAGATACCCCGTGCTGATTACCCGGCGTTGTCCGGGAATCTACATATCCCGATCTTCTTGACATAAATGAAGTGAAATATGAAAATTAATGTGTTTTATGTTTAGTTAAATAAGTGCAAGGAAAACTTTATATCGTATTTATTTTTAGATAACCCGTGCTGTTTACCCGGCGTTGACCCGGAATCTACTCATTTCGATCTTCTTGGAATGAATGAGCTGAAAGACAAACATTAATGTACTTCTCATGATTAGTTGAATAAGTAAAATGAAAAAATTGTAAATGTATATCGTAATTATTTTAAGATTCCCCGTGCTGATTACGTGCTGTTGTCCAGGAATCGACTTATCTCTATCTTCTTGGCATAAATGAGCTAAAAGACAAAATTCGTTACTGTGAGTTATCCGTAAAAGAATACCCGCCATATGCTGCTATGCTTGCACAGGAATCTACGTACTTGTCTCGATCTTCTTGGCATCAATGAAAGACAAAAATCCGTTATTGTGAGTTATCCGTGGACATAAACATATGCTGTCGCAGACTTTTGTGTAGAGCATTTTGAGATATTCAATTCTGTGTACATGAACTTTGTGTATTTGTTATGGTTTAGGCAGCGAGAGACATTTAAGCGTCAAAATAGGGTCTTTATTTCACGTTTTCCACTACAAAGGGCGATTTTTAAGGGTGTGGGAGTTGAGTAACACAACTGTCTTATAGCCTATGTTCATCCCGGGAATCTCTTGAACATTTTGCAAAAAGTCCCATCACAATCGGATCAATAGTATGGCCACGCATAAAGTACGAACAAACGAACATTCATTTTTGTATGTTAGATTTCGTGATTTTATATTATATATAATATAATGCATCACTTGTTCAAAAAGGGTGAACTTTATTTACGTTGTTTGATGTTTACATTGAGATCTGTAACTAAAATATAATATTTATTCGATGCTTTTAAAAAAGTTGTAACATCTATAATATAAAACAGATACCACCCGTGGATTGACAATCCTCTCTCTATTCGTATTTATATTTAATAATCATATTTTATGTTTACTAAGTTAATTTATAATAATCAATGAAATAATTATATGGATATATCTACATATAGCACGGTTTTATTTGCACGTATAAAATGATCCGAACATCAAATACTGTTAAAATAACCAAATATTCATGGTATCAATTTTACGACGAAACTTACTATAACCTGTGTGTCCATAACGTGAAATTATCAGATTATGGATAAATAGAATTTATTTTAAACGAACAACAAGATAGAATTAAAAACACAAATAATGATAATAATACTATTAATATTATTATCATTAATACCGTTACCAGAATAATAATAATAATTATTATTATTATTATTATTACTATTATTACACTGTCTCTCTCTTTTTACCTTAGTTTAACTTCTTCTTATAGGAACTATTACTTGACCCACGTCACAAGAGATACTACCTGTCGGGAGAAGATTTTAAACTGCTTTACATTCTTGATCTCAGAAGTACACGAAGGTCCTCCCCGGATGAGTAAACAGCTCAATGACGGGGCCAACTCCAGGCAACACGAACATTTAAGACAATCCACTCCATTCACTTACATATATTTATTTTGGACAATTTCTATTTTTTTTAATTTTAGTTGCAGTACATTATGAAGCAGTTGCCCTCAACTTTAATAATTTCTGTTATATATGTCGTTACACTTTTCAAATTCTAGGCCTTTCAAAGACATGCTTCATCCTCAGGAATTCTTATATACAAATAATTTTAGTGCCATAAGAATTCCTGAAGATGAAGCATGTCTTTGAAAGGCCTAGAATTTTAATAGTGTGATGATGTTTATAACAGAAATTATTATAGTTGATGACTGTTTTATAAGTTACAAAATTAAAAATATCATTAATAATAAAATATTATAACAAACTAACACATTTAACTACCTCGCATATCAAGTTACATACGAAGAGGGAAAAGATTTTAATCAAAAAAATATATAATTTAACAGAGTAACAGGAATTATAAATAATATTTTCAAGCCAAACACAGTACAGAAACACACACGAACTAGAATTTATAAAACACTGGCCAGACCCATATTATGTTACGGCAGTGAGGCCTGGACAATTCGCAGTGTAGATGAACACAGACTATCTGCGGCAGAAATGAAATTGATGAGACATGCTACAGGTTACTCAAGAACAGACCATAAAAGCAATTCTGAGATTCTCAGAGAATTACAGACAGAATCAATCATGGAATATATACAAAAAACACAGAAACAACGGGATATCTCACGCAAGAAGAATGAACAGAACAAGAATACCACGTCAAATCTTAAATTACCAGCCACCAGGCAAGAGATCTTTGGGCAGACCCTTTAAACGTTGGATTGAGACCGTAACAGAATACTAAGTCCATCACATGAAAGGAAGAAGAAGAAAACTAAAATTGAAATAATTTTAACCTCGACGGTGTTCAAATATGATTATTAAAAGTATAAATTTGTATTTTCTAGGTGCGTATTTGTTATTAACTGAAATGTAAGCTAATAGCATGCGACTGGTATTAAATGTTTTAATTAAATATGCAAGAAAAAAATTAAAAGCAGGTTATCGTGTTTTTCTACGACAAAAAGTAACTTGGAAAAACTGCACTTAAACTAGCGTAAAATATTTTCAAAGTCCTATAGAACAACAGTGCGCATGCGCCAGATTTTATAGAGCCAACGATAACCCACAATCAAACCACATATTGATTATCATCCTCGATTACTATCCGTCGTTATGAAATTTAAATGACCAATGTTTGCAATAAATCCCCAAATCTATGTTAAAAAATATATTAATAATATTAAAATTACCAAACGTTTATTAAAAATGGGTGTAAACTTACTTATCACTCCCTAACGCTGACCCAACCAGCGATAACTCAAAACAGCGATAGAAAAATCATATTGTATTGTAAGCCCATGTTTTCCCTTTACAGAGATTTAGGCGCTCTCCCCCTACAGGGAAGAATTTGAAGCATATAAATTTAGTTAAACTTGTTTTCGTACAGATGTCATTTTGAGTGGTCCGTGGTCAGACTAATCATAGAAAGTAATATACTCTAGAGAAATTATCAGTTAGCTTCACAACAGTGTCATAATATTGTTATTTGCATATTTAAATAAATATTCAAAATTGTCTAATAATGTTATAACATAGTTTAAAATATTAACTAATGTTAGTAAATACAGAAAAAAAGCTATAGTTTACAACAATATAACTGAAAAATCAAGCGCTAGTAGAAGTGTAGTTGAGCCAGTAACTTACCTTTCTATAGCACACCAATAGGTTTACAATGAGTCCGACCATATAGACCAATCTCTTGAAATGAACTACTTTACTCAGTTGTTTGCATTAAAGATCAACCTACTTCCATTTGTTTGTCTTTACTTCCCGTACTTGTCTGTGTTCGAGTCTCTGTTGAAGTATTATGTAAACTCTTTCAGATTTACTAAACTTCATGGAGACGATAGGGGAAACAAAAGTTCAAGTTTTTCTCTGTATTAACATTGATTACTAAGAATATGTTTGAACTTAACATAGCATATTCAGTGTCCCACATCTAGTGGGGTACTATCAGTTTATAATAGAAGTAGTTGATCTCTTCAGAACTACTTCATAATCTGTGATGGATAAGTATGTAATAAAAAATCAACGACAGCATAAGAACCACTTTCGCTGTATTTATTGTGACAATTTTTACTTATTTTTGTATTATCAGAGTTCAATCTCTCACCTTATTTTATGTGTCACACGCCACTCAGGTCTTACAGTGGCAAAACGTGTCGGGAGAGAGATTTTGGGGATTCTACGCCGCCATGCCATCAACATAAATTCAAATAAAAAACCGGAAGAATACACAATTTATTGTTGCATTACGTGAATAATTACGTGAGAAAAATAAATATATATATATTGATTTTTTCTCCGCAAAAATGAGAAAAATGCCTTAAAATAAAGTCAAAAGTTGAGCTCAAAGTAACCTAAAATCAAAATATTTTCAATGTAAAATGTGTATTAACCATTGCTCAGACAGTGTAGCCAACTTATCACAAAATCCCGCTAACAAACAAATGAACACTAAACTAATATGGTTTACTAACTCGCCCATTTCTCATCCAAACTTGCCCACATTAACACTAACTTGCCCAACTTGCCCATCTAACATTAACTTGCCCATTTTCTCAACCTAACTTGCCCTTTAATGTAAGTGGACTTTTGAGATAGAATCCCCTTATATGTGGTAATTTGCTCTAGCGGGGTTATCACATTGACCAACACAATGCATTGTTAAAAGTCACTTGTTCGATGAATTGAATGTTCGCCGGGGTCACGGTGTCATAGAAGAGGTGGGATTTTAACTATGGATCACACAAATATTTTTTGACCACACAAAGACATGAAGGTTCTCCCCGAATGAGTGATCAGTCCCTCTTCAGAGACAACATAACATTAGGGCGAAACACAACTCACATTTGTGACAATATTTCTACTTGCCGTATGTTACTTTGGATATAAGCCCCACTGTTGGGAGACACTTGTGACAGGATTTTAGCTCAGGTTGATTAGGTTTGGTGTCTGAGGAATATGGGTACCTGGACGGTTTGATGTCCGGACTGCTCAGGTTTATGGTTCGGTAAGGGCTGGATTCTTATCACGCAAGGAAGATTAAAGTGATACATTATTAGGTAAATCACTGTAGGCTGCCGTGGAGTTAACACAATGGAGTAATTAATTTTCGTAGATGTATACACTAGTCGGTCCTCCGACTACTTTCTTGAGTTCCAAAGCACAATATAGGAGACGATCCTGACTTTGACGAAGTTTGAGAAATGCGCCCTGTTCGACGATGGGCTAACAAGTAGTGCGCCCTATTAGACTGAGGGCCAACAAGTAAGTGTGTCCTGTTAGACGTCGGGCTAACAAGTAAGTGTGTCCTGTTAGACGTCGGGCTAACAAGTAAGTGTGTCCTGTTAGACGTCGGGCTAACAAGTAAGTGTGTCCTGTTAGACGTCGGGCTAACAAGTAAGTGTGTCCTGTTAGACGTCGGGCTAACAAGTAAGTGTGTCCTGTTAGACGTCGGGCTAACAAGTAAGTGAGCCCTGTTAGACGTAAGGGCTGACAAGTAAGTGTGCCCTGTTAGACGTAGGGCTGACAAGTAACTGTTGTGCGATACTCTTCGCAAATAATGTATTTAGTTTATTAGGTATTTTATGATCCCGCCCACATATATGCTTTGGGCCTCTTTACAAATTACAAATGTTACAAGTTTTGGGGTTGGTTCCCCTCTTCTATATACCTCAGATTTCAAAAGATGCTGGTTTACACCCATTTTCCATTACTAAGGGATGTCCAAACCCTCTATTTCTTAGGTTGCCAAAATTAATCTTATATCTTTTTCCTTTAACGTCTTACTAAGTGAAGGGGTATCACGTCTCCGACAAAGACGTCTCCTGTCATGCCAATATATTTTTATCTTAATTGGATTTGGAGAGCATCCCATGCTCGTTAAGACTGGAAAACATGTATTTTTGTATCTTATTCTGACAGTGTAATTTGTTAGTTAGGGGATTTATGTCCGGTTGACAGTGCCTTGACCGTATTTTTGTATTACAAAGGGACAGTTCGAATTCCTTTCCCTATTGTGTTCAGCAACGCGGCCGGTGGAAAACCCTTGCGTAATGCTGGGCTTTTACTGATTAATAACTCTATGATATTGATAATTTATTAAACTTTATATAAAAATCGTGTACTGTTCTAATTATCAATTTATTTGTATTTTTCATTGTACTGCAAATGGTACCCTCATTATTTTGAGTATAAACTCGGTATAATTCGGATTATTATTACTGTTTCATATTATAGTCTATATTACATTTGAATAAAATTATTTTTTATTATATTAGATACTGGGAAACAATGCCTAGACTTAATATCGGTACACATTCTTACTAAACAAAGCTAATATAATTAATGATGGTTATGATGGCCAGATGTTCGGAGACAGTTTGGGCCTTAAATTTTCCTGACTTTAGTCTGACAGATGAGGAAAGGCCCCGAAACTCGACAAGACTGCGATCGTACACGGACCCGCTGCGTAGTAAGACAGCAACGCTACTCCTAGACCACATCGGTTTTACTACTATAGAGTGTGTAACATAACTCAACGGCAAAATTTCAGGAATGAGTTCCTCATATGGAGATAATAAAAAAAAGTGTATTACAACATGGATCCGGAAATTGATAATTACAGAGTTATTCGAACTTTTATGAATGTTAGGTTATTAAGGTTTACAGTACTTATTGACAGTCTGTTTTCTGTTTATTGAAGACTGTTGTGATGTACACAAATGAAGAATATGCTTGTATTGAGACACAAGGAGGTCAGTTTGAACATTTCATCTGACAACAGAGCGCTCCAACAAGTCCTTTGCATTTTTGTCGTCATGTACTAACATTCATAAAAGTTCGAATAACTCTGTAATTATCAATTTCCGGACCCGTGTTGTAATACACGTTTTTTATTATCTCCATATGAGGTACTCATTCCTGAAATTTTGCCGTTGAGTTATGTTACACCCTGTATTGACTTACTCTTTCACGGGCGGAGTTAGCATGAATATCTTGAATATTTCCGGGCGGTTGGCGGTGGTCTTGAGGCTCGAAGTTCCCCGACGTTTCGCCAGAGACTGCGTCCGGTATCCTCAAGGGTTGTCTTGACATCAAGAAAACCCTTGAGGATACCGGACGCAGTCTCTGGCGAAACGTCGGGGAACTTCGAGCCTCAAGATCACGGCCTACAGCCCGGAAATATTCTTCAAGATATGCAGTTTCAATACTGTTTCTAAACAAAAATAAGTACGTGATATCATTCAAGTTACCAACATAATCATCATGGACGCTTCGAATAAAAATAATATCTAGTTAAATTGCCAGTAAATATTTAACTATACTTGAAAAGTGTCTAAACGAAAGCAAAATCTCTATTCTAATATTTTATCGTGTTTCAGTATATACTTTGATTATTTTTATACATCTGTCTCCACCGCTCTAGCTCAGATGCCTGTTTCGTAACTTAAAAGGCCAGGTTAGATTCCCGGTGGGGTAGAACTTTAATTGTAAAATGTTCTACCTCTGGGCTAGGATTGCTATTGGTCAATAATATCTTATCACTAGATTGTACTAATATGTTATCATTAGATTTTACTAGATAACTAGAAATATCAAAGCCCATCGGCAGTACATAATGTTTAGAAGGCACATGACAATGATGGCGACAGGAGTAGGCTACGAGCAGATACCGGGTTTCATCTTCTCCCTTCTCTCACCATTACCATCCCTCCTACATACTACACATACACTTTACACAATACAAGTACACGTTTAGTAATCACATTAACGTTATATATTCGCTTAACGCGGAACCAAAACCACGAACAGTGCAATGGATAGTATTCCAACACACACACACACACACTTTAAACATCAAAACTGATTCTACCTCAAAACTGATTTTTTTGTCATTAATTTCAGTTTAAACTGCATTAAATTTTAAACTAAGGTAGAATTTCTACTATAAATGCATCATTATATTAAAAGCTAACTTTCCGGTGGAGATTGAAAAACTATTTAGCATTTTAACAGAAATCGCAAGTATTGGCAGTTCCATATCTTATCTGTGGATGTGAAACCTGGTCATTAACTAAGGCAGATAGTATACAAATAGAGGCTGCTGAAATGAAGATATTGAGAGCAATAGCAGGATACCGTACCAAAGGACCGATAAAAAGAAAAACGAAGATATAAGAACAGAACTTAATATATTTAATCTCTATGAAAGAATAAAATATTATCAAAATGCTTATCTTCAGCACGTATTACGAATGAATGAACAGCGCATACCAAGAAGAATGTATGATTATAAACCAAAAGGGAGAAGAATGTTGGGAAGAGCATTGAAGAGATGGAAGGACCAATTCGACCTAAAATGAGATCGGAACAGGCTATTGGGCTTAATCCTTGTTATTGATGATGATGAACAGAAATCACATATGATAATTATCCTGAATCATATTCTTAGGAACATTATCTTGATGAAAGTCACTGTTTAAAAGACTGAGAGACTTATATTTTCATTATTATTATTATTATATTATTATTATATTATATTATATTATATTATATTATATTATATTATATTATATTATATTATATTATATTATATTATATTATATTATATTATATTATATTATATTATATTATATTATATTATATTATATTATATTATATTATATTATATTATATTATATTATATTATATTATTATATTATATTATATTATATTATATTATATTATATTATATTATATTATATTATATTATATTATATGATATTATATTATATTATCTTATCTTCTCTTCTCTTCTCTTCTCTTCTCTTCTCTTCTCTTCTCTTCTCTTCTCTTCTCTTCTCTTCTCTTCTCTTCTCTTCTCTTCTCTTCTCTTCTCTTCTCTTCTCTTCTCTTCTCTTCTCTTCTCTTCTCTTCTCTTCTCTTCTCTTCTCTTCTCTTCTCTTCTCTTCTCTTCTCTTCTCTTCTCTCTCTTCTCTTCTCTTCTCTTCTCTTCTCTTCTCTTCTCTTCTCTTCTCTTCTCTTCTCTTCTCTTCTCTTCTCTTCTCTTCTCTTCTCTTCTCTTCTCTTCTCTTCTCTTCTCTTTCTCTTCTCTTCTCTTCTCTTCTCTTCTCTCTCTCTTCTCTTCTTCTCTTCTCTTCTTCTCTCTTCTCTTCTCTTCTCTTCTCTTCTCTTCTCTCTTCTTCTTATTAACTTTTTTTGTAGTTCGAACACTGTACAAATCCTCTTACAGGCACTATTCATATTTCCGTAGAAGGAAAATAATTTACTACACTGTTATAAGTTAACACATCCCTATTCTTTACTGTGAGGTGTATATTTCATATTTTCAACTCTTCGTTTATCTTCCGACACATAATAAATCCTACATCCGATCATAAATAATAACTTTCCTTCCATCGCAGAAGGTAAGTAACTCCATCATACTCTTTGTTTCATATTAACCAATTTTCCTTAAAGTAAATTAAATGCATAAAATTATTTCAATTAGATGTATTTTATATTTAAGTGGAATTACCGAACTGTCAGGCACCTTTGCCCATTTTAACTTTAGTAACGAATGTAGACAGAAGAAAAAACGACGAATAATCATAACCATACCATTACAAAATTATAGAAAAATATGTAATTCCTTATCCAAGAAAATTCTCTAAGATGGTTCATTTTTATGCTAGAAACACAAAGAGTAATACAACGTGGCAACACTGTATAACTAAAATAATATTATATACATATTAATGTAGATGGTTCAGGCATTTTTTAAGTGGCTAACGTTTAGGGTTTTGCATATTATCAACAGAGGTTGTGATTTTGTCTAATGAAAAACTCAACCTCGCGTTGGATTTGGAGTGACAATTTGGCGAATAATACACCAGTAGCTAAAAATAATTATAATGTTTAATATTTACCAAATGTGAGTTTATGTATTCCGATCTTACTTCCGGGCGATTTCAAAGCCGGCTGTATAGTTATAAATAACAAATATATTTACTGTTAAATATCTTTGGACTTGAGAAAAATTAATAACAGATAATTGTATGAGAAATAACTATTAACAATAATGCGAATGCGATACAGAAGGTTTTGATGGGCAAATGAAGTTCGGTGATTATTTGGGAGCCTTGACATTTCTTGAAATGTAATCATCAAGACGTTGCATGGCACAATGTTGTTACCAACAATGCCACAGGAAATATCAACGATCCACGCTCATAATCCATTTGACGGCACTCTTCAGCTCAATAATGCATTTTCCTTATGTTCACATCCCCATATTGAAGTTGCCTTATCGGTAAACATGACATTTTGGGAAAAATTTTGATTTGTTAACAACTATTAAAGAAAGCTTCACTCGAATCAATTTTACAAGGTTTAGACCAGGCTAAATAAATAAATCTAAAATAAATAAATAAATAAAATTTATACAATGCAATAATTGACGAAGATAGACGTGGTAGGATAAAATTTGTAGCGTTGAAGTATATGATGGGCACTTGATTGTAATATGCCAGTTTGACGTTCAATACCTCTGACACTCACATGCAGCCATTACCGCAACTTCTGTATCTAGCAAAAATAAGTTTGCTTCGGGCAATACCAAAATAAAACATGCCGACGTCATTACCTTTTCGCAGTTTGTTACTAATGTTCGGGATGTAACATTATATAAATATTTGACCTCATCTTTCAGATAGTAATGCTGGTTGAACACTAATTATAAATGGAAGAATGTATCGGTTCCTCATGTTTCTGCGCCACCTCCCTCACATAACTCGCTATACTTGTATCCCAACATGTGTTCTAGTACTTACAAATCAATAGTGAATAGTGGTAACTTACAAGTTCATAACGTCACCACAAATTAGAATAAATTAAAATTACATAAAATTTAATTAAACAGTTATTATTCTTGTTATTGTTATTATTATTGTTATTATTATTGTTATTGTTATTATTCTTATTATTATTCTAATTATTATTGTTATTCTTGTTATTATTATCATTATTATTATTATCATTATTATTATTATCATTATTATTATTATCATTATTATCATTATTATTAGTATTATCATTATTATCAATATTATTATTATTATTATTATTATTATTATTATTATTATTTATTATTATTATTCTTGTAGTAATGATTCCTGTTGTTATTATTACTCTTGTTGTTATTATTCTTATTATTATTATTGTTATTTTCATTATTCTTATTATTATTATTGTTATTTTCATTATTCTTATTATTATACCAAGAATGAGGTGGGAGAACAACATTAACTATGATTTGAGGGAAGTAGATTATACAGGGAATGATTGGAAAGCATTAGCTCAGGATAGGGATGTATGGAGAGCTTATGTCCGTGCGGCCATGAACCTACGGGTTCGATAGTGCCAGTGAGTAAGTAAGTAAGTAAGTATTCTTATTATTATTATTATTATTTTCATTATTATTATTATTATTATTCTTGTTATAATTGTCATTTTTACTTTTATTATTATTGTTATCATTGTTATTATTATTATCATTGTTATTATTATTATTATTATTATTATTATTATTATTATTATTATTATTATTATTATTGCTATTATTATTATTGCTATTATTATTATTGCTATTATTATTATTGCTATTATTATTATTGCTATTATAATTATTATTATCATTATTATTATTGCTATTATCATTATCATCGTCATCATCATTATCATCATCAACATTATCATCGTCATCAACATTATCATCGTCATCATCATTATCATCGGCATTATCATTATTATTATCATTATTATCATTACCATTATCATTGCCGTTATTATTATTATCATCATCATTATCATTATTATTATTATCATTATTATCATCATCATCATCACCATCACCGTCACCATCACCGTCACCATCACCGTCACCATCGCCACCATCGCCATCATCGTCATCATCATTTTTATCAATTTATCATTATCATTATCATTATCATCATTATTATTATTATTATTATTATTATTATCATTATTATCATTATTATCATTATTATCATTATTATCATTATTATCATTATTATCATTATTATCATTATTATCATTATTATCATTATTATCATTATTATCATTATTATCATTATTATCATTATTATCATTATTATCATTATTATCATTATTATCATTATTATCATTATTATCATTATTATCATTATTATCATTATTATCATTATTATCATTATTATCATTATTATCATTATTATCATTATTATCATTATTATCATTATTATCATTATTATTATTATTATTATTATTATTATTATTATTATTATTATTATTATTATTATTATTATTATTATTATATTAATTATTATTATATTATATTATTATACACAACAAAATAGTTTCAATGGTTGTAATTCATACCATTACTTGACCTTCTTGAAACATGTGCATAATTTTATTAAATTCAGAGTTACAAAAGTCAACATATAAAGTATTTCCTATTACTAATAAAAAAACTTACTCTTCGTGAGGGCACATGAATACGTAGTTGTTTAAGGGAATACGCTACAAGTCAGCAGGTCAATGAGTCGAGTTCCGGCGAAGTCAGGATTTTTAAATTGGCCTAAACTTTCTGGCGGAACTATGTCCCTGGGTCTACTTACCCTCTAATAGAAATGAGTATTAAACGCAAGTTCGGGGGGTAAATACGGCCGTCACGCATGGATGACAAACCGGCTGACGTCTTGCCGATTATATCAAGAAAGGCGGGAGCCTCACCCCCAAAACCCCCAAGGGCTTCCACAGACCTATAATTAGATCACTTTACCTTTTTACTTTTTCCTCGTAGAATAATAAATAAAAATAATATTCTCAATTCATGTCCAACTCAGGGTCGGATGTCCAACTCAGGGTCGGATCGAGGGATGAGATGAGATGAAGCCCATAGTAATAAAAAAATCTATTCAAAATCATAATATTGGTCATAATTTTAAATTTACTATGCTGAGATAAGAAATCAAATGATTTAAATATATAGCTAGGCTGTAACACTTTGACCTACTGTATATCTTCAGTGCTTATTCCATTATACTGCGAGTCATTGTCATTTATAATTGAATATTTGATTATTCGAATGGTGGAATAGAATGAATATAATCCAAGAAGACGCTTTCTATCGATAAAGTAAGAGGACGTGATCTTAGGAACAGGGTGTAGAGGCTGACCCTATGCTGGTCACGTTATCGTCTCGGCCACTTGTCACTACCTGCCTGCGTCTTGAATGAGTGCTCCTTGAAAAGCTTAACCGCCCTTACGTTAAGTAACTCACGAGATTCACCCCATAAGTCAAAACTTCGACAAAAGAACTAAGCTAATATTTATTCATTCCCAAGATTTTCCTTTTGACAAGAATAAAACACATTTCAATAAATATACGTGACGTATGAACTTAACTTTCTGTGCTGTGAATATTTTATCATTATCATCATCATCCTAAGGCGTGATAACTTCAAAGGTGAAAGTTTTGGCCATATCAACAATCCTCCCCATGCCTATCTGTCTCTTGCAATATTCAAGTTAGTCACTTTCATTTTCTTTAGATCTTCCTATGTGTAATCTTTCTATCTAATCTTCGGTCTTCCAACTGCTCTGCCTCCTATAGGTTTCTATTTATAGAGTTTCTTAATCAATCTCTGATCATCCATTCTTATTAAATGTCCCAGCCAACCAATTCTAAGTGATCTTATATGGTTTATTATATTCTGATTGTCCACCGCTGTGGTTTCGAGGTAGCGTGCTGCATTGTCACCAAGCGGGCCCGGGTTCGATTCCCGGTCGGGAAGACTCCTGGGTTATGTTTTTTCGGGGTTTTTCCTCACCTATAAGACAAATGTGAGGAAGCTAGGGCCCACCGGTCCCCAAAAATCATCCGGCTATCATCATCACCCGGCTATCATCATCACCCGGCTATCATCATCATCCGGCTATCATCATCACCCGGCTATCATCATCACCCGGCTATCATCATCCTCCTTATCATTATCATCAACATTCTTAATCGGTGTGGAAAGCAACGGGAAGCTACCACACCTATAATTCCCTAGTGCTGCAAAGCATAGCATGAAAATGCTATGACTGCAGTGAAAGACATGCCCTCGGGCAGAATTACTATGGATGGATATTCTGATTTTTGATTAATTTGTTTACTTCGTTATTTGTTTTCATTCTCCAACAGTTATCATTTCCTCTGTATGGTCCAAATATTCATCTTAGAATGTCCCTTTCAATAATTAATAATTTATATTTTATTGTTTCACTAGCGTATGTAACTACTGGTGTAATGAGTGTTTTGTATAACCTTATTTTTGCTGTTTTTGATATTAATTAGTCAATAAGAATTCTTATGAGAGTTGTCATTTTAAAAAATCAACTTATCCTCTCAGTTTTTTCTGGGTGAGGTTTTTATCGGGGTTTTTCCACACCTGTAAGACAAATGTCAGAAAAATTTCAAGGCCCAAATGGTCCCCGAAATCATATAGTCATCATCATCATCCTTATCATTATCATCATCCTTCACCGGTGTGGAAAGCAACGGGATGCTACCACACCTACAATTCCCTAGTAAAGCTGCAAGCATAGCATGAAAATGCTATGATTTCAGTGAAGGACCTGCCTTCGGGCAGAATTACTATGGATGGATGGATCCTCTTATTAAGAAAAAATCCTTAATTATCAAATCTAAAATATATACACATTCGCGAAACATCTTAATTTTATTATTAACAGCAAGATGCTTAATTTTGTGTTTCGATCAGTCCCGGTAGTTACCATGCCTCGCCCCGATTACGAATTTCGCTGTTTCAAACCCGGTAGAAATTGGTTGAGTCATTCCTTCCTTCATAAAAGATGGTCGGAATTGATTGATTCCTTCGGAAGAAAAGTAAAGTCATGGGTCCCCGAGTCATAGATTTACGGCTCATAAAAGAATCTCAATACTAGAATAAGGGGCTTCTGAGCAAAATGTATTGGTTATTCGAGGGAGGAAAGGAGATTAAGAGTATTTGAGAATAAAGTTCTTAGGGAAATTTTTGGACCAAAGAGAGATGAACAGACAGGTAAATGGAGAAGACTTCATAACAGTGAACTACATGGTCTTTGTAGGAAGCCATATATAATAAGAACAGTTAAGTCTCGTAAACTGCAATGGGCAGGACATGTGGCAAGAATTGATAATGAAAGACGTACATAGAATCTTCTTGTAGGAAAACCAGAATGAAATGCCCAGTTGGTAGACCAAGAATGAAGTGGGATAATAACATTAACTATGATTTGAGGGAAGTAGATTATACAGGGGATGATTGGAAAGCATTAGCTCAGGAAAGGGATGTATGGAGAGCTTATGTCCGCGCGGCCATGAACCTATGTGTTCGATAGTGCCAGTAAGTTAGAGTTATTTATTTCACGTCCAGCTTTGAGTTGCGAAGATAATTAACTTACATGTTAAAGAGCATCATCATCATTACCTTAAGGTACTACAACTTCAAAATTGAATTTTTTGGCCTTCTCAATAATCTCCTTTCAGATTCTTCTAACTTCAGCCTATTTCAGGATTGACCCTCATCTTCTTCAAATCCTCCCAAACATCGTCCTGCCATCTCATCTTAGGTCTACCAACAGCTCTAGTTCCTGTAGGCTTCCATTTATAAAGTTTTTTTTTTAACTAATCGCTATTGATCCATTCTTATCAGATGACCAAACCATCCAATCCTAAGAGTAAATAGCGTCTTTAAATATATTTCTACCTCCGGAGTGAGTTGACTAAAACGGAACTTTTGAGCCTCGTATTCTGAAGTTCCAGAGTTCAAACATAGGTTCTTTTCTGTATTTCCTCAGTCGTTAAAGCAAATGCTGGATAGTAATTCCATTACTAGAACCAATTTTCTCCTGTTCACCAATTCATAGTGTCATTAAAAAATAAATAAATATATGAGATTTGGCCTCGGCTATTAAAGAATTTATAAATAAGAATAAAAGATTATACCTAAATACTGAAGTTGGTTTCAATGAAAATAATTAACTAATTCGCTGGCACTATAGAACCCGTAGGGGAAAAGTTCTTCATACATCCCTATCCCGAGTTAATGTTATACAATCATCCCCGTATAATCTATTTCCTCCACCTCATCCTTGGCCTATCTACTGGGCGCTTTCCATCTGGTTTCCTTACAAGGAATTTCCATGACCCTCTTTGATTCCCCATTCACACCACATATCCTGCCCATCGCAGTCTACGAACATGACATTATATAGGTAATACATTACTATTTATTTCTAACATAAACTAAGTAAATTATTGAATTTATTCTTTGTAAGTTAAAGTGAGTATATTGATACACTTAAATGCAAATAAATGTTATAATTAAACTAACTTAATATTTTTTTTAATATTATTAATCGCCGTTGAGGTGGTTGTTAAATATTTAAAACAATAAAAATTGTATCTGTGATGGCACTCGCCATCAACAAATTAAAGATTGTTTAAAATAATTACCTATGCCTTTCGGAACTAGTTTCATTTTTGAAGCTGTTCTATTGGGTACCCAACAAACATAAAACGTTGCCAAAGATGTCTTATTACATAAAAGTTTGTTTTTAGGTTAGGATATTATTGTTATTATTCAAATATCTCCGATCTCACTGTATTTAAAATAAAATTATTTTATTTTGGTTTTTAACATCATTAATCGAACGATTACGTTTTCTGTAGCTCTAAAAACTCAAATCTTCCTGTTTTATTATTATCTTTGCATCATTTTCACTTTTGAAACTTGAAGTATTTTCAAATTTGGATATACTCGTATCTGCGGCTCCATAGAGACAAGACCGACTGATTTGTTTACGTAACACGGTCCCTTTAATCTTGGTTTAAATTTTGTTAGCCGTATTTGGCCAATTCTTAATTTAAATACACCGTGTACCATTCAAACCTCCAAAATTTTAATTAACCATAACTCTCAAAGTATGCAGAATTATGGAATGAGGTTGGTATTAAAAGAAAGAGAAACTCAAAGAATTTTTGTTTTCATTCTTGAAGTTAACTCATCTGTCGCATGTTGGACAATAATGATATAAAACAAAATGGCGACTCCTCAGCAACGAGCACAAACTGTTTTCTTGTTTGTAAAAGACCGTGTAATTGCGACTCCAGTACAAGATCTGCATGATTTACGAACCCGTATCCTTGACACAATTGCAACAGTACCAATGGACATGATGGACAGAACGTGGCACGAAATCGAAAACAGACTTGATATTGTTTGTGCTACTAATGGTGCACATATAGAAGTGTTTTAGTGTGTCGCAATAAAAATTCTTCGAGTTTCTGCTTCGTTTAATACCGGCCTCATTTCGTAATTCCGCATACTTTGTTAGTTATGATTAATTAAAATGTGGGATATTTGAATGGGACACCCTGTAAATTCTCAATTGTATTAACGGGCTGAGTGGACCTCATTTAGGACACTAAACTCAAAGAATGTGTTTATGGTATAACCCCGAATTGAACATCAGACCTCTGGGATAATATGAAAGCTAATTATTGATCTATATAAGTGGAATTTCTTGTGATTCTCTTCTATAGTAATTCTGCCCGAGGGCAGGTCTTTCACTGTAATCATAGCATTTTTCACGGTATGCTTTACAGCATTACTAGTGAATTATATTAGTAGGTATGGCACCTTCTCATTACTTTCCACACCGGTGAAGGATGATGATGATGGCCGGATGATTTTCTGATACCGTTGAGCCATAAGTTTCCTAACATTTGTATTACAGGTGAGGAAAAACCCGAAAAGATATCACCCAGGAGCCTGTCCCGACCGGGAATCGAACCCGGATCCGGTGCGTGACAAGGTCGCTAGCTACCTCGAGACCACATACTTACTTACTCACTGGCACTATCGAACCCGTAGGCTCATGGCCGCGCGGATATAAGCTCTCCATACATCCCTACCCTGAGCTAATCCTTTCCAATCATTCCCTGTATAATCTACTTCCCTCAAATCATAGTTAATGGTATTCTCCCACCTCATTCTTCGTCTACCAACTGGGCGTTTTCACTCTGGCTTTCCTACAAGAAGCTTCCATGCAAGTCTTCCATTCCCCATACGTGCAACATGTCCTGCCCATCGCAATCTACGAGACTTAACTGTTCTTATTATATCTGGCTTCCTATAAAGATCATGTAGTTCATTGTTATGTAGTCTTCTCCATTCACGTGTCCATCTCTCCTTGGTCCAAAAATGTTTCTAAGTACTTTATTCTCAAATACTTGTAATCTCCTTTCCTCCCTTAAAGTAAGAGTACATGTACGGAGATATTTTATTAGAACCGGCTGAAAACAAATCACAATCCACTAGCTATGAAATTATCACATGTGGACTAAATTCCACGTTATTAAAAATCGATCACTTAACTAAATTAACAGTAGCATTACAGTTATTAATTATAATTTAAAACTGACATTTGGATTATGTACAAAATGAAAATTAGTCTTGTCATGTTAGCCTTTTTTGAGGGATAAAAAATTCTATTGATATAACACAGTGTTTATTAGTGATTAATGGGGAATTATCAAACAACAGAGTATTAGTGAAAGAGAAGTGTAATGACGGATAGTTGAACATTCACATCTCATTTTCCTAGCCAAGTACATTATTCATCGCCCTGTGTTTGCTTTTGTTCACTGCGCCACTTTTAGCGAATGACAACGTAGCGCATACAAGCGTACCTCTCACCCCACATGTATGTTTTGTTTCATGCTATTCCAAAATACTAAATGCAGTTAACCTGCAGAATAAATAAAGAACGTTTTCGCAGTCAGAGAGAACAAAATTTAATCAAGAATGTTTCCATACAAGATTAATTTAAAGCGAAAAAAGTACAGTTTCCAATTACAAGAATAGAAGAACTCTGTATTCAATAAAAAGGACACAGCAAAACTAATATATCCTGGGTAATTCATGAAGTCACAAGAGGTAAGTGGTCTTCACCAGGACTCTTTCAATGGACAGTTGAACAGTTTTTAGGATTATGTGAGATCAGACAACAGTTCATTAGGTTCAGAATTTAATAACATTTATCTGTAAGCAAAATGTATTACATTTGTGATTGTAATTCAATAATGTAATTGCAAATGAGGGACATTTTGAAGAAGTGGGTGAATTCAAATACCTAGGAACAATTATTATAAATAAGAATGAGATGCACAAAGAAATTAAGCATAGGTCCATGTGGAAACGCATACTATTATGAATTAAAGAGACTTTGGTCGTCTCAACTCCTTTCAAGAAACGTTAAACTGAAAATATATAGAACTTATTCTCCCACTTATATTATATGGATGCGAAACATGGACTCTTACTTTATGGGGGGAAAGAAGATTACGAGTATTTGTGAATAAAGTTCTTAGAAAATTTTTAGGACCATCGAGAGGTTAACATATTGGTGAATGGAGAAACTACGTAACAGTAACTGCATAGTATTTATAAAAACAGTTAAGTCTCGTAGACTGCGATCGGTAGAACATGCGACACGAATGTGGAATGAAAGAGGTCCATAGAAGCCTCTTGTAGGAAAACCAGAGGAAAAATGCCCAGTTGGTAGACCAAGAATGAGGTGAGAGAATAACATTAACCATGATATGAGGAAAGTAGATTATTTAGGATATGATTGGAAAACATTAACTCAAGATAGGGAGGCATGGAAAGCTCATGTTTGCGCGGGGATGAACCTACGGGTTCGATAGAGCCAGTGAGTTAGTTAATTCAATAATGTTTAACCTGAATCAATCTATAACTTACACCGATTAAAAAATAAATGGTTTTAAACGTAATAAAATAAACTGACATCACTAAAACCTACATGAACCAGACGTCTTGCTTATAATGCTAAAATGAAACGCTCCAGAAGACTGTTTAATTATTCTAATAAGAATTAGTCTAATTTGGCAATTATTATTTTCATATTAAAGAAGTAATAATAAAAAATAACATCCTCACCTCGTGTCCAACTCACGGTCGGGTCGAGGGATGAGAAGAGATGAACCCCTTTTATACGGTCTGTGAATGACAAGGGTGCCGGCCGACCACGCCTGACGCACCATCACAGGGGCAGATGAACGAAATGAAACGAAATGAATGAGATGAGTGGAAATGGTGGAATTAAATTATGGCAGGGGAAAACGGGGGGAAAAAAACGAGAAAAACCTGTCCATTTCGTCCACCACGAAACCTACATAGAGTGACCGAGACTCGATCTCGGGACCACAGAGTGAGAGGCGAGCTCCTAATCACTTGCGTCACCGACCCGCCACACATTAAATGAAGTAATATAATAATATCCTCAACTCGTGTCCAACTCAGGGTCGGATCGAGGGATCAGATGAGATGAAGCCCATTATATAGGAGTCTCTGAATGACAAGGGTGCCGGCACCACGCCTTATGTACCCTCACAGGGGCAGATGGACGAAATGAATGAGATGAGTATAGAGAAATGGGGGAATGAAATTGAGGCAGGGGAAACGTGAAGAAAAAAAAAACAGAAAACCTGCCCAAGCTCTGTTTCGTCCACCACGAAACCCACATGGACTGACAGAGACTCGATCTCGGGACCCCAGAGTGAGAGGCGAGCGTCTAACCACCTCCGCCACGGAGCCGCCACACGTTAAATGAAGTATTTAATATAATTAATTATTTTTAAAATGTAAAACATTTATTCCATGTTTTTATTAATATATGTATTAGAGTCGAATTTATTATTTTAATTTGTATTTGTTCTTCAGTTCCTTATTCAGACTGGGAGGGCAGACTGTCCTAATCACCGCGACCTGAAAGATCTATCCCAGTATTATGGAGATGAGAAAAACGAAAGTTTACTCTTAAGTTGGAGGTCGTCGTTCAGGTCCGACATACAAGATTTTACTCCCTTGACACATACCGATAGTTTTAGGGGCAGCGACCTATTGGTCTATTCTGTCTTTTTATATTGCTCATTCAGATTCCAAGTCATGAGGTAGCACCCTGGTAGACCACCTGACTAGATCCCAACAGCCACATATTTTCAACACTTTTAGATTGTCACAAACTAATGTTCCTAGCATGAGATGATGTAAAGTGTAATACGAAATAAGTGAATGAGAAAGAAAATAACATGCCGGGAAAGGGGGAATGGAGAGTGTTGGTGGAATAAAATTCGGAAAATGGGAGAACCCCGAGAATAATCCGAAAAATCCCACTATGGCTCACCACCCTCTGTAATCGCCAGGATTAGAACGATCTCATTTGAGGCAGCCACGCGTCTACCAATACGGCAATTTTATTTGTAATAAAGTTTCAAATGAATTCTTCAAGCACGAACAACTGTTTTGAATTTTTATAAATTATTTTATTTATATGAAGTAATTATTATTTATTATTATTGATATTATTGTTGTTATTTTTTGTTATTATTATTCTTATCACTTTTATTGTTAACATCTACAAACAGAAATGAGATGCACAAATAAATTAAATATAGGTTCAATTCTGGAAATGCGTGCTATTATGCATTGCAGGGACTCTTGACAAACAAACTCCTTTCAAAAAACGTTAAACTGAAAATACATAAAACAATTATTCTACCAGTTATATCATATGAATGTAAAACATGGACTTTTACTTTAAGGGAGGAAAGGAGATTACGAGTGTTTGAGAATAAAGTTCTTAGGAAAACTGTTGGACCATAGAGAGATGAACAGACAGGTGAATCGCATGGTCTTTATAGGAAGGCAGATATAATAAGAACATTTAAGTCTCTTAGACTGCGGTGGGCAGAACATGTAGCACGAATGGGGAATGTAAGATGTGCAGGGAAGTTTCTTGTTTGAAAACCAGAGAGAAAACGCCCAGTTTGTAGAAAAAGAACACGCGCGAAAATAGTATTAACTATAATTTGAGGGAAATAGATTATACAGGGAATCATTGGAAAATATTGTCTCAGGATAGGGACGTATGGAGAGATTATGTCCGCGCGGCCATGAACCTATGGGTTCGATAGTGCCAGTGAGTTAGTTATATTATTATAGTTATTATTATTGTTATTATTATTATTGTTATCATCATTATTGTAATCATCATTATTACTGTAATTATTATTATTATTATCATCATCATTATTTATTCTATTAGAATAAAGGCTACAGTTTTATCTTCCAATCAACTAGTACTAATTATAATATTACGTATATATATATATATATATATATATATATATATAAAGAATAAAAAATTGAGGCACGCAGTAGAATAGTTGGTTAAGGGAAAATACTACAAGCCAGAAGGTCGAGGGCTTCAGTCCCGTCGGGGACCTAGATTTTTAAATTAGTCTAAACGCACTACCGACACCATGGCCCTGGAGTCAGTGAGTATATCAAGATAAGCCTAATATTTAGCCTATTTTTGCTTGTAGTGCCTTCTGTAATTGCACATTGCACATTTACAAAAGTTATTTTCTTATATTTATATTTTTCTTTAATTTTGAAACTCAGATAATTTTGAATTATATCAGTTTACAATCATGGAGGGTTAACTTCTGTAGGCTGAACTAATGTAGTTTTATGCCACAGGCTACGTAATATTTATATATTTCTTATTTCGTTATTCATTTAGGCCTATATATTTACTTCTTTATTCTGGGAAAATTGAATACAGACGATAATGCAGTTTTTATGCAGAATTAAAATATGAAAACAACTATTTTTCCATTGCGGATAGTTTTCTGACAATCGCTTTTTGTGTAATAGACCTATATTGGAATTTTCACTTCGTGGATTTCACTGCAGAAAACTCAGCGAGGAACTAGGAGAACGTTTCCATTAATAGATTCATGAAATGAGAAAGAGGTAGCAACATAGTTACAATATGTAGACTGATTAGTGGAGGATTATATGTATAAAGTTAGCAAATTATCATAGAAGCTTACAACTTTATGGCAAGTATTTTATCACTTAGTGTTATAAAAAGTTCTAATTATATAAAGAATAAAATATTTGCCACAAAATGTAACTAACTGGCTGATGCATGTGTCCTGAAATCCTATATCTTAGCAATAACAAAAGAACACTTATATTCATTAATCAAATTTTGTTGACGAGAGTAATTAATAATAGTTAAATTAGCTTAAATATTTCGAAGTTTCGAATATGTGAATAACTATTGTAAACAAAATTAAGATAAAACGTAAAGCAATCCCACTATAGGCCTCAGGAGGCCCTTGGGGTAGTAAGAGGTTAACGGCTCCCACTTTTTCTGGAAAATTGGCACTTGATGTCAGCTGGGTTGTCAGCCCGCGTGACGGCCGCCTTTACCCTCAGAACAAGCATCGAGTACTCATTTCCGTTAGAGGCTGAGTCGACCCCAGGGCCTTAGTGTCACCAGAAGATTTGGGTCTGTTTAAAATTCCTCACCGCACCGGGGCTCGAACTCTCGACCTTCCGGCTTGTAGGGTAGTGCCTTAACCACTACGCTACGGCGCGCCCCAAATAACAATTGCAGCAATATTTTCTGAAGCATAAATGCAATTCGATCTTGAATCTAAAATAATCAATGAGGAGTATTTCAATGTTACAGTTATCATTATTATTACTATTGTTATTGTTATTAGGTACACTACTATTATTAAATTATAACAACTATTAATATTTTACTATTAGTACTATTATTAATACTAAACTGACTCACTGTCACTATCGAATTGGAAGTTTCACGTCCGCAAAGACATAAGCTCTCCATACATCCCTATCCTGGGCTAATATTTTCCATTTATTCTCTGTACAATTAATATCCCTCAAATCCTGGTTAATATTTTCTCCCATAATATTATTGGCCTATCCACTGTGCTTTCTTTCCAGTTTTCCTACAAACAGTTTTCGCACCCCTCCTACATCCAAATTAGTGCCACATATCCTGTCCTTCGCAGTACACAACACTTAAGTGTTCTTACAATATCTGGTTCCCCATAAAGATCACGTAGCTCACATTTATGAAGTTTTCTCCATTCTCATGCCTGTTAGTCTCGCTTTGATTCAAACCAAGTTCTAAGAACTTTATTTTCAATTACTCTTAATACGTTCTCCTCCCTTAGAATACGGAACGACGTTCGCTGTAAAAATACAACTATCCATATAACCAGAATCTCCAACTGGATAAATTATTATTATTGTTATTATTATTATTATTTTATTATTATTATATTATTATTATTATTTATATTATTATTATTTTTAATAAATAATTAAATTGGTATGGGCATATATGACGAATGCAAGAAGAAAGGTTACCCAGAAAGACATTGGAATGGTGTCCACCTGGAAGAAGAAGGAAAAGAAGACCTCGAAATTCGTGGATGCAAGAAATAACAACTGGAATGAGAACAAGAGGACTTGGAGGGCATGGATAGAGACGTGTGGAGAAAGAAAATGAAACTTTAGGTACAGAAACACTGTAAACATTAAAAATCTGTATATAAATAAGTTATTATTATTATTATTATTATTATTATTATTATTATTATTATTATTATTATTATTATTATTATTATTATTATTATTATTACCTGTATTGTTATTGGGATAATCCATATCAAATCGGACAGCAAAAACTCTTGCAATTTATTTTTGTAATTTTATGTAGGGGCTATCCCTAAATATAGTGAATACATTTATAAATGTGTTAATGTCAAAATTTAATTTTTATCATTTACAGGTTCATAGTTATGACGATCTAAAATTATCGTGAATATGATAAACTAAAACGTTTACCAACAATTTTTTCTGGAACGGTGAACAGCAAAAATATGTTTCAAACGTATTTATATAGGTAATATCATGTAGTTTAAGGGTGTTATTTTCATAATTAGGATATTTTTATTTTCGGTGTCAATTTTCTATTTTATGGCGGTTTACTGCAGTACATATAAAAAACTGAGAACAAAAAATATAGGATATTATTCACGTAATAAGGATTAATTTCCAGCAATTACCTTTTTGATGGGATGAATAGTTTAGACAATATAAGTGTTTTTATTCTATTTTCGTTAAAAACTGGCGGATCCACAACGCAGCTGGTTCATTTCACGGCCAAGGTCGCGCACCTAGTTAATTGAAATAGCTGACCCCCACTTCATCACTGACTTTTTTTTAACTGTCATTAAATCTAATAGATTATTATATGTTCTGCTTAATGGAACAGTACCGTAAATTTATAAAATTGGCGATATTTTAATTCTTACGCAGTTATGTTTGTTTATGGAATTTAATTGCTGAAGCGAGAAGTAAAGAGCTCTGTTACTTACGTTTACTGTGAATTATTAAACAAATTATGTATAACTAACTCACTGATTCTGTCGAACCTATAGATTCATGGCCCCGCGGACATAAGCTCTCCACACATCACTATCCCGAGCTACCATTTTCCAATCATCCCCTGTATAATCTACTTCTCTCAAATCATGAATAATGTTATTCTCCCACCTCATGTTTTGTCTTCCAACTGGGCGTTTTGCCTCCGGTTTTCCTACCAGAAGTTTCCAAGCACCTCTTTCATCCCCCATACGTGCCACATGTCCTATCCATCGCAGCCTACGAGACTTAACTGTTATTATATCTGGCTTTCTATACATAGCGTGTAGCTCACTATTATGTAGTTTTCTCCGTTCACCTGTGTAGCCACCTCTTTTTGATCCAAACATTTTACTAAGAAATTTATTCTCAAGTAGGCCTACTCGTAATCTTCTGTCCTCCCTTAAAACAAATTATTTGTTTTCAAATTTTTCATTACAATTTAAATGCAATATTATAATAAAAAATCTTACATCATTAATTGAATAAACTGGTATAGTTTTTATTGTTATAATTACTAATTTCAGTCTTAAAATAACTTTTTATTCAGTGTACTGTATTGTACCCGAAAATTATGACGAAATAGTGTTGTTATAAGATATCACTACCAAATAAAACCGAATGTTTTAATAGCTGTACCACTTCCAAACAAACGATAATAATGCTGAATCAGCGCCTCTTCCTAAAACATCTGCTCCGCCATCAACAATTCTCTAGTTCACATTACTTACTAGACAATTGATTTAAATCAGTACGTGTGTTTAGTGTACCTCGTCATTTTAAGTGCCACAGTCAGATTTAAAGTAATATTTTATCGTTTTTAACTAACAATTTTGCAGATTTAAGTGTTTTATTTGATTAGTGTACATATAATTATACTGTCTATCATGAATAAGCCTAACTGGTGTTATGTGAATGGAAAGTGTTTCAATCCACTCGGACGACGCCATAAGAGTAGTTTAAGAAATTTCAGATCTGTCCTTCCATGGATCTGTGAGGAATTCGAGGTACACCAGGAACACTGGCTATCGGCAAAAATATGTATTAATTGCAGGATATTTTTAGAGGGTAAGAGAAATGTTGAGGATGCAGAGTAACCACTAGTCCACGATGACGATGATGATGTAATAAAGTGATGATGTAATAAAGTAATAATGATAATAAAAATAATGTAATGATGATAATAACAATACAAATGTTTGGAAGTGCACAAAGGACTACTACCAAGTAGCTCCGTCATTGTTTGTACGAGCGAGCGATCTTTACTTACGCAAAAGATATTGCGGGCAGACTACACATAGGAGATTTAAGGGAAAATAGTTATTTTTGGTAGTTACCTTTCATCCCAGCACTCTAATACTAACTACATTAACTGGTCATCAGGTAATAATGTAGTATTTTTTATTTTATAAAAATTTTGGCGGGAAAGGTCAATTACACCTTAATTGCTTTTAGGCCCTTCAGAAAAACGTAAATATTAACATAATAATTTTCAAGCGATATAGCATAAAATCATCTATAATGTGACTATCTCTTCAAGTTGAGGGAGTAGTTATACTTCGAGAAATTTATTTCATAGTAGGGACTATTTTAAAAAAATACGATAAATTGACAGCTCTATTACTCTTTAATTACATCAAACGAAGACCTGAAATTCGGTTCAGATATTCAGTATATCATACAGTTTCATTGTAAAAAATGTAAACTTTTAAAGATGTGAGTTCAATTTTCACAATTTTTTTGCCGATTTCATATGGAATGTCCCTATTATATTACTATTCCAAATAAATCCATCTATAGTAGTTCTGCCCGAGGGCAGGTCTTTCACTGCAATCATGGCATTTTCATGCTATGTTTTGCAGCTTTACTAGATAATTATAGGTGTGGTAGCTTTCCGTTGTTTTCCACACCGGTGAAGGAGGATGATAATGATAAGAATGATGACTTTCGGGAGCCGTTGGGACCTAAGCTTCCTGACATTTGTCTTACAGGTGAGGAAAAACCCGAAAAAACCTCACGCAGGAGCCTGTCCCGACTGGGAATCGAACCTGGGCCCACTGCGTGACAAGGCAGCACGCTACCTCGAGACCACAGCGGTGGACTGCTAATAAATAATGGTTATTATTGTTGTTCTTGTCTTAAATGTTTGTGTTGTCTTGGAGTTGGCCCCCATACAGAGCTGGTCCCTCATTCGGGGAGGTCCTCCCATGTCCTTATGGGGAAGAAAAGTGTGTATGTGACCCAAAGTTTAAAATATCTTCTCCCGAGTTGTGAAGGCAGATGACACGTAAAGGTCTCTAAAAGGGAGATATAAAACTAAGGATAAGAAAGGAATAAAGAAATTATTGTTATCATGAACTGCAATATTAATATAATCTTAATAGTTAAACTGTTCTAAGAACAGACTACCTTCATTTGAATATATGCGCGAGAGTAGTATTTCCTGAAATTAGATAATCTGCATGACACGGTCCCCCAGGAATCAAGGCTAGACGACCAAGTAGCAGCAGAGAGGTGTATGATTCATATGGCCAGCGATAGCTGTTCAGACAAGGTACAGGCGGTACTTCAAACAGTTCCATGTCACTTGCAATGATTTACACCCTCGCACGTTCCAGGGGATGAGGGTGTTATACGCATCACTCAGGTCATCAGATGACCTCCATTTCCATGTTACCACCCCCGGCATTACAAGCAACACGGACCATGTATGCCACTGAACGCCTATGTTGTATCGTTTTAATGATCGTGTATTCAATACTATCGATTGATACAGAATTCCCGGACGTCACATATTTGTTCCATCCTCCATTGAATTCAATTGTTTCGAAAACAATACAAAAATTATTTTAACAACGTGCTAATCCCTTTAAATTATCAGCGAATATCGTATTGGTAGGAGTTTTATTGTTCATATCGATATTTGCTATCTGTTATAGAATATGTAGGCCATGAGAGAGAGAGAAAGAGTTTCTGTATTGAATATGCGCCATATTTTTCTTCACATAAATTCGAATTAATTTTTCTACTATATACATATTGATTTTTAACTGAAACATATTTTTCGATAGCCCTTTTTCCAATACTCTCTATTAAACAATAAATGCTAAATTACCTAGGCCATATAGTATCATGGAGGGCGACATGAACGCAAGGATGTACTATTCTTAGATAATAGCAGAAAGAGATTAGGCGTGTAACATCTTGTTTAACAGAATCGACTTTATTGCCCCAAAACGTTTACGGTATTTACTTTTTAGCAGACTGAGTGTGCTCCAAAGATATTCTAAAAACGAATAAGTAAACGAATAACACTGGTCAACATGATTTTTTGTCTCATGAGTACCAATTGTCGTACTTAATGCAGTTTTTTATCGTGTTTTCATATATCTTTTCTCCACCACCCACAGCTTTTTATTTCAATTTCAATTGATGGATTTAAATAATTATTTGTTTAATAAACGTTTTCTCGTCCATTTGTCCATTCTAAAATAAAACCAAATGAGCTAACTCAGGAGATTTCATCTATGGAAAAGAGATATCAAGGCAAATGGAATTCTAATATGCTGGCCGATTATTGTTGGACCATCAAGAGGGATGCTCCACAGGCGAAATATAGCCGAAAATCGTAATTTCTTACTTTCTAGGTGAGTCCGAATGTTCGAATATTGTGTAGTAACGAATGTAGAAAATATTGAAGTGTTTGAAATAATAAATGCCTGTCTCCGGAAAACCTTGCGTGGTGGAGAAAAACCGATATCATATTTGAATTCAGGAGAAAAAATACTATAAGAATCACATATGTTTCTTTCTGAGACAAAAAAAAAGTTTATTTTTTGTTGCTCAGTGTTATTGGCATATTTTAACATGACTATTTAACTCATGCCCCACATGACAGTTAATGACCAATCACATTTCAATGTATTTTGATTTACAATAAATCACAGTCATTTTTCACCTCGATTTTATCACCTTCACACAAACAAGTGGCTCCCAGATTGTATATATAGTGTACGAATGTAACCAGATTCTGCCTGCGAGATATAATAGAAAAACATTCGTAGTAATTGATTATATCATAAACTAAAATAAACCACTGTTTGCACTTTCTTAAACGTATTATTTCCCAGGAATTAATGTTGCAGAAAAATATAATTGACATATTTACATCATAGAACATCAGAAATTAACTAATAACCTGTAATAATGTTTCATTTTTTCTCCACTAGGGTGCATTCTTACAAAATGCGATTCTATTTGGGAATAAATATGATCTGGTTGCAGTGATGAACAAAATGAAACAACGTTTTTCATTTGTTTTCAAACATCGCCGTTTACATTAAATATATAAATATTTTAAAATAACTATATTCAAATAATGATTTGTGAGTAAACAGCTTAATTGTATTCGTTAAATAGTCCTAACAAATGCCACTCTTGATTCCCAAATTCTGTAGATAAATTTGGAAATCACTCGTGGCATTACGTATGACTATTTATCTCATAGACCGATAATTGTGCCTCTTCCTGTTCGTAATGAGATATATCTCCGCAAATTAACTTATTTGACAAGGGTATCGATTCTACAATGCCCGATAGATATGGTACAGCAATAAATGCCAAAAGAGAACAACTTCAAAAATTGTAAAAAAAAAAAGTTAGTTCTGTTGCTCTAAAAATATTATTAGATGTTGTATAACTATTCTTCATTATTGTTAATAGTTATTTATTATAAAATTATCTGTTATTGATTTTTCCCAAGCCCAAAGAGATTTAACAGTAAATTACGTTGTTTATAACTATACAGGCGGCTTAGAAATCGCCCGGAAGTATGATCGGAATACGTAACCTCACATTTGGTAAATATTAAAGATTATAATTACTTTTAGCTTCTGATGTATTATTCGCTAAATAGTCACTCTAAATCCAACGCGAGGTTGAGTTTTTCATTAGACAAAATCACTCGCGACAATGTCGCTCATGATTTTTTTCAGAAAAGCACAACCTCTCGTCAGATTACTACTGGCAATTTTTTCCCTAATTATAGAGTAACAATTCAGTGAATACCGTCGTTCTATACACGTTACAATATTCAAGAAAACTACAGTTCTTCATTGCTCCTTATCGTTTCTTCATTGTTTTACATTAGTCAATATTGTTCCATATTGAAATCTCCGCGCTATGGAGATAGCTATAGAAAGGGATATAAAGACATTTAAGCGACATCCTTTGGCAATGTTATCCAAATTGTTCATGTAAAATATTTCCAAATTTTAACACACAACATTATATATAACCTCTACAAATTGTATACGCACAACTATTTTATTGTTGTGCACTTTAAAAATATAAACCCATAATTTAAAATGTATATTCTAGATTATGGCAACACTGCTATAACATCATAAAATGTATTTAGGTTACATTAGATATTATGAACTGTATTCATAGTCTCTTGTCAAGCCTACTATACGTTGCCAAATCCTTGGAAGATGGAGCACTCCATCTACAGCACCATTTTGGATATCTCTTTCACTAATCGATCTAAATCTTTCTGGATATAAACTCTTGATTGAATTCGAATGACTCGTAGAGGTTATTTGATATTTGAGAATAAGTTATAGTCACAAGGGCTCCTCACTGGTGAATTTGATGGATGTTCAAGTACTTCCCAATTCCACTCTCTAAACAAATTCAACTGAACACACTTTTAGTTTAGGGCAGTATTACTTACTAAATATGAGAAACAGTGAATGTATTCACAAAATATTGCTATTTCGAGACTTTCAATATTACAGATTTATACAACAAAGACTGCTCAACATCATACAACAAGATTACAATGGTCACCACTAGGATCGCTGATTTACAACAGTGTCGCCATTATTTATCAAATGCTCTAGTATGTGTATTTTTATTTAATTGTAATTTATGAACAACCTAAGTTACAATTTATCCTACAATTTTATGCGTATCGTTATTTTATTGTTTTCTACTTCAAAATATAAATCTGTATTAAAATATAGAGTCATTATGCCCAATTCACCAATCAATGTTTTAAAATGGTCAACACGTTTCCACAGCCAAGCTGTCATCCTCAAGACTAGATATTGACGGAAGACAAAATTGGTAACAAATAAACAAATTCAGTTAAAAACAAACTGCGTCACATGAAGCAAATAAATCAAAAGTAAACCGAAAAACATAATAAAACTAATCCTCCTATTTTTCAATTAAAGAAAAAAGGGCGCTATACGGAATAGGGCCCTCGTCTTTATTCGTGATTTTATCCTTATGTTGATAAATTTCCAAACTTTCAAAGACGCCAAGGAATTTGAAATCAATGACCGAACGAATCAGCCTAAGGTTACTTTTATTGTTAGCATAATCATAATCAGAAATATGCTGAGCAACTCCAGATTTTTCAATTCTATTAAGTCTAAAATGGGCAATATATTCGTTAAATCTAGTTAAAATAGATCTTCTGGTTTGCCTAACATATTTCATATCACAGTCATTACACCCAATTTCATAAATAAAGTAAAAGTAAAGTGATCCCACGACAGGCCTCAAGAGGCCCTTGGGGTAGTAGGACGTTAAGGCTCCCACTTTCTTTCTGGACAATCGGCACTTTATGTCAGTCGGGTTGTCAGCCCTGCGTGACGCCGCCTTTACCCCCAGAACAAGCGTCTGGTACTCATTTCCGTTAGAAGCTGAGTCGACCCCAGGGTCATAGTGCCGCCAGAAAGTTTGGGTCAGTCTAAAAAGCCTGACCCACCGGGACTTAAACCCGCGACCTTCTGGTTTGTAGCGCACATCTTAACCACTACGCTACGGCGTGCCCCCCCCCAATTTAATAAATACCGGACTTTTTTTAAACAATCAACTTTATCTTTAAGGTTTCCAAGTACACTATTTAATGTCAAAGTATAATTTAATTTAGTGCCTAATCCCTTGAATAGCTTGTTCAAACCTCTAGTTAAGAGGGGACGTAGCGGAATAATTGCAAAATTATGCTTTATTAATAGGAGAATGGAAGGCTGTAGAATCAGTAATAAGTTTTCTAAATTCAAATTTACGAATAAAATTATCAATCATATTTTCATTAAAACCATTACACTTAGCGATACCTTTAATGGTTTGTAATTCCTTAAAATATATATTTTTACTTAACGGAAAAGTGGTAAGATGGTGGACTAAAAAATTGAAACTAGCCATTTTATGTTGATTACAATGGTAAGAATCTGCCGTAATATATCTAAATGTGCTGGTTTCTTTTCTATAAATATCTAACTCTAATCTATAATTATTTCTAATTATTAGCATATCCAGAAAAGGCAGCCTTCCATTTTCCTCCCCTTCGTAAGTAAAACTTATGCTGGGAATCCGGTAATTTAATATTATAATAAATTCCTGTACATTGTATTTTTTAGTATCAAACATTGGAAAATGTCAACATATCTGACCATTTTAAAACATTAATTGGTGAATTGGGCATATTGACTGTATATTTTAACATTTTAGCACCAAGAAGATCACTTGTGTATTAAATAAACCTGTAAGTTAAAATTAAGATATTATCTTTAATTTTAATTTATTCGCTTAATGAACTGCATAGACACACGTATTGTATAGGGATATGTTATTGAGTAAGAGCGCAAATGATTCTTTTACCGGTATAAGATAGTAGGTAATTCCAGTGACGAGTAGAATAAACAAAGTAGGATGAGGAATAATGGGATATTCGTTGTACAGGTATAGCTAGAGCCATGGAACCCCTAACACAAAAAAATTGCAGTGCATTGGACAATTACGCATATGTATATAAAGAAAAGCAAACTAAATGTTGGATGTTTTACTATGTTCTCCAGTAAATATTCATTCATATATTATCGTTAACAATTTGAAAACCAGTTTCAAAATAGACATTATATTATGGAAGTGACTGTACCAGCATGACCATATATTAACACCCATAAATGTCAGCGCCATGCACATGTCACTCATCCGACTGTACTGTCTGAGTTACGACATGCGCCATTAAAACGGCTGATAACGTTTCTCAGACTCTCGCCCATGGGTTTCGTTAACAACAATACATATGCAACAAACTGCGCTTTTATTTTAGTTGTGTTTATGTCTTCTCCTTTTAACTGCTCTTATTTTAAAACGTATTTCGTTCTTCACAGATTTTATGCTTTCTTTTTAACTTATTTTTCTTTATGAACATACAAAATCTACAATCTTATTTTTAATGCCAGTTTTTAATATCAGAGTTCAGAAAATATTCCTTCCAACGTTCTTCTTTATTTTTTTTTTACTTTATATATGAAAATCGAGTAAATTATGATATATAGTTGATCTTCACATTGCCCTTCATCGCTAATTAACTGGCACTATCGAACCCGTAGATTTATGGCCGCGCGGACATCAGCTCTCCATACATTCCTATCCTGAGCTAATGTTTTCTAATCATTCCCTGTATAATCTACTTCCCTCAAATCTTCTTCTTCTTCACTTCACGGGCTAGGCAAATTGCCTGTTCCGCCTCACAGGTGTTCTGTCCATCTTTTCACTGGCCTTCTTACATTCCTTGAACCTCTTGGCTTCTAGTTGAATGCTGCTCTTGGTAATCTTGATACATTCATTCTTTCCACATGTGTAAAACCATTTATCTCTATATTCTCTGATTTTCTCGTCCAATGGATATATATTTGACTCTGTTCTTATATCTTCATTCCTTATCCGATCCAATCTTGTGCAGCCTTTTGTTCTTCTAAGGAAGTTCATTTCTGCGCTTTGTATTCTACTTTGCATTTTTTGTCATTACCCAAGTTTCGCTCCTATAAAGTAATGCAGGAACTGCCATGTTTTATAAAACTTCAATCTAGTATCTCTTCTTGTTTTATGCTTTAATGTTTTTTGTATAGTTCCGCATATCATTTGAAATTTCGACAGTTTCATATGTATGTCTCTTTCGGTTTTTGTGTTTATAGTAAAATTACAACCCAAATAATTAAAATTTGCTACTTGTTCCAGAGGTTTGTTGTTTATTACGATTTTTGATCTTATATGATCGTTTCCCCAAAATGCCATTATTTCTGTTTTTTCTTTTGATATTTTAAAATTATATTCTTGTCATAACTTATTTAATTGATGTAAAGAGTACTGAAAATTATTTTCATTTTCTTGAATAATAACCACATCGTCAACATACAGCGGGATTAATAATTGTTTAATATATTTTAACTCCTATATTTGCTCGAAGAATCCAGTGAACACCGTTAATACATGTCCAGTATTGGACCGATCTCGAGCGGAATGTGACTAATGAAGAGGTTGAGATGGAATAAAATATATATTGGTTGCCCTATGATCCAAATTCCATTATAACTTAAAGTTGTTTGTGTATTGTTTGACGGAATTAACGTTTTATTTCTGTTATTTTACTAACCGCAACACCAGTGACTTAGCTTCTACAGCTGGAATTTTTTTATAATTATGTGTAATTTCATATTCTAGAGTTCCTCAACCCACAACCGTGATGTGATACAGATTAATTCTATAGTCTCGAATTTTTCCTCATGCAATGTAATTAAAAAGACTCTAAAACAACTCGCTACTAACTAACACAGTCAACTATTTAAATTAATAAATCGTAGCGTTAATTGACATTGAAATATATAACATAGCGATAAGATTACAGATTTCAAAAGCTACTTTAAGGTAATAAAAATATATTATTGTCCGATAACTTTATTTTTCTTCTTCTTCTTCGGCTTTCCCCCCACTTATAGGTTTGCCGTCTTCAGTTTCCATTTATCTCTATCATTCCAATCTTCCTCTTCCAAATTCCTATCGTCCATTATAGTTCTGACGTAGGTTTTCCATTTCCATCTTGGTCTGCCACGTTTATTTTTTCCAGGGGGTGACTTTTGGTATATATTTGTTGGCCATCTTTCATTTTCCATTCTTTTTATATGGCCATACCATTTAAGCGTTTGATTTTCAATCCTCTTAACAACAGATATAGTGACATTCATTTCTCTCCAAAGGAATTCATTTCTTATTTTATCCTGTCTTGTTTTTTGGAGGCTTCTTCTAAAACAATGAAATTCAACTGTTCTAATTTTATTCTTTTGTAATTCCGTCAAAGACCAAGTTTCACCTCCACATGACAAAATATTCTGTATTATGCTATTATATATTTTCATTTTAGTTTCCTTTGTAATATTTTTGTTCCAAATTATTCCATGTAATGTCTTCGTTGCATTTTTTGCAATTGCAATTTTAGTCTGTACAACTCTTTCACATGTACCTAAACTTGTAATTATTGACCCAAGATATTAAAAAAATGCACATTTTTTTTATTTTCCCTGTTTCAAGTATGAACTTTAATTTTCTACAAAGAATAATTCCAATAGTGAAATAGTTGCATTATAACTTGCATCATATAAATTATTCCTTTTACATTTCTCTTAAAACTGTTCTCACTTTATTTTTCTACCAAGAATAATTCCTAACAACGAAATAGTTTTATTATAATTTGCACCATATAAAATATTCCTTTATTTCTCTTGAAGGAACTCTGACTTTATTTTTCTATAAAGAATAATTCCTAGTAACGAAAAAGTTACATTATATTTGGCACCATATAAAGTATTCCGTTAATATTTCTCTTAAAGAATTCTGAAAGTTAGTTCCAATTCTATCCCATAAAACGCATTAAAGTAGCACAACAATAAAGACTAAAAATTCTATGCAATTTAAGTTCATAAATAAAGATAATATGTCAGCTTAATGTTCTGTAATCTATTCTGTAGAGGGAAATATCTGTTGCAATATAAAAGAAGATTATCTTCACGGGTAAGTGTGCGATTGGTTTACGATGTTGGAATCGTTGCGGAAAAATAACGCACTCCATGTTCAGTAGACCGAAAAAGAATAGGAATAACAAATATATGGAACGAACATGAAACATTAGAGAGTAAACAAATAAAGATAAGAGAGAAAAGGGATGCATTAAAATATGAAGAGAATAAAAGAGGCTTACGCACAAACAAGGGAGGAACTAGATAACACAAGAAAGGAAATTTGCATAGAAATGCCTTTCTTCATTGAGATGAAGCTGGTCAGAGATGCTAGAATGAAAATGCCGCCAGAGGGAAACACACACACAGGCCATGGACGATAAAGCACGTGTAGTTGTTCAGATTGGATTGGATCTGCAGCAGTTGTTGCTGGGTTGAGGGCAAGGCCTTACTTCGCATTGTAAAACAGAAAACGGCAGAACAAAAAGAAAAGAACTTCCACTAGAGATGTGTGTGCATTTTCTTATATGTACTCCTCTCGCCCCGAGGCCTTGATGGCAAATTTCAAGAAGTTTTACAAACATTCAAGTTCCCCATTTCCCCGCAAGAAAAGTTTCAAGGAAAATAAACCCCTAATTTCATTGATGCTCTATTTTACAATGTGTAACATACTATCACTTATTTCGCGTAAAGATTTCTAAGGGCAAAGCACCAACTTCTTATTGCAAATACCAACGGTATAAAAATGCGTCAAAATTAAATTTTGCTTCACATTTAATTTAGGATTTCTTCTTCTTCTTCTTCTTCTTCTTCTTCTTCCTTTCCAGGATTAGGTCAATGCGACCTGTTCCGGTCTCAAATCCATCGTTTCCTTGGCCGTCCCAAAGATTTTTTTCCACGTGGTTTGTAGGTGTTGATCTTTTTGGGTAATCTTGTATTGTCCATTCTATCTAAGTGTTCTTTCCATTGGTATTTTCAATACTCGATAAACTAGAAGAGCACAAATACCAATGATTTTTTAGATTTCTTATTTGCTTATTTTATGCACGAACTTAATTTGAAGGTAATTACAACTCGTATAGATGTAACAAAATCAATAGTTATAAAATATGAAAATTATTTTTTCAGACAATCCGTCTGTAGGCCATAATTAACATAACCGGAGAGAAAATAGTGTAAATATAAATCCAGGCTCAGGTGAAAATTTGCCTCTCCTGTTATGTTACTAGCTTCAAAGGTTTGGAATTTTAAACCGAACGAAATTAGCAGAGGTATAAAAAATGTACATGCTATGACCGTAGAGTTATAGGCTTTAACAAGACCTGTCTTATTAATTATTTGGTCATTAATGTATATAGTGATAAACCCCCAAAAATGTAGATATAAAAAGGCCGATATTATTTTTAATTAATTCACTACGAATCTTTGATTAATATGTACCTTAAACCGGTTTTTCACTTTTAATTTTCTACTACCATTTATTATTAGCAATAGTAATAATTCACTTCTTATTCTTACATCAAACAGGGTCAAATAATCCAGTAGGAGTAAATAGAAATATTGATAAAATCCCCTTCCACCCTTACTTTTCCATTAAAGACACTTTTGTATTCTTAATTCTAATTATTATGGCCTTTTCAGTCACTTTATTTAATAAAAATGCAGACATATCCGGGTGCCTTACACCTGGCACATGTGTATCGAAAATATATTTTTCATAGACTTTCTCGCGTGGGGCAAGCTATACTCTTACGCGGATATTATTGTATATAAACTCGGGGTTCTCTGATCAGAATCAGACTCTTTGGGGGGTGAGGGTTAGAGGATGTTCTAACCCCCATGTAATTCATCACAGCGACTCTTCCTCACTTCGATGTCACCTACAACGGACTTATACAAGTCTGCGTATTTGTTTACACATATTCTTCTTCATCCAATCAAATATTAGGCCTATAGGCCTGTTACGATCTCGCTGATGAATTTTGTATCCAGCGTTTCCTTGGACGGCCCAGAGATCTCTTCCCTGTTGAACAATAACGAAGCATGGCCTTGGGAACTCTATCTGAACTCATTCGTCGCAAATGATTCATCCAGTTGTTCTGGTATCTATGCATGTATTCAATGACCGGTTCTAAACGTAGTTCCTTCAAGATATCATCATTGCGTTTGTGATCCCTTTTGGTATATCCTGCTAGAATTATCCCTCCAGTCCATCCGATGCTTGTTGTGAGAATTGAAAGCAATTCTATAGTACTACCCGACGGGTTGCTAGTCCGAAGGGGTAAAGTGATGGGGTTTCCATCCATGCAGTATTTACTCTGAAAGTGATGTAATTATATTGACGTTTATTATACTGATGTTTATGCATAAACATAAAATAGTATTCATTCTCATATCTAGATAAGTAATAAACTCAGCATAGAACTTCGCAACAAAGAAACTCAAGCAGAAAGGAACTTAGCTAAGATGTTTTTGCTCTGGCTCATTTTTATGTCTCGTATTTTAATAATATTTCGACTTTGATTTTTTTACCTCCTTCCGTTTATTTCAACTATGTTAAATATATTTTTTGCACGATAGTGCGTTTTGCCATACTTACAGCAATGGAGACCATGATAAAAAGTTCAACTTCCTACATTTCGGGATTGCCAACCTAAATAATTATACTGTAATATTACATTTACACCCACGTGCGGGAAGTAAAACTACTGCCCTCTATGTATACTACGTACAATATATATACAAAAAATACCCAAAAGGTAGTATTAATGTACATTATATGAAACAAATCACTGCGTTGTAAATGAACTGAACTTTATTTGAAAGAATATAAAACAATAAATACGTACTTGCGGCCATGTTATCAATAATAATGGTCTCACGGCCTCTTGTACTTTCATCGAATAAACACTACCCACACGGTTAACGTTACTCAATTCTTTATAATGAACGCACATATTTCCAACAAAAATATTACTTTACTACTATTTATTATTTTAAAAATACTATCGTGCAAAAAATAATATACAATGCACGTTTTTGAAGTGTTTTACTGAATATCGTAAATTAGAAACCTTGCTATCTCTCGGTTTTTAAACATTTTCCTCGATTCTGTAAATATCACTTCCCAACCTTGTATCGTAATATACTATCATTGTTTTATTCAAGTAACCCAGTTTTGTTATCCCATTGTATATTTACTTAAATCCTGAACTTGTCTGAACGTTAACCAATTTCATGTTTAGCCTTAGGTCACTAAATATGTCTCGCTACCACTTGACAGGAGACGATCTTAACAGTACACAAGCGTATATTTGTTTCAATGACAAACATTTTAATAAACCTCAGGACTAAAAAATTGAGTAACTTGCATATCTCTGACATTGTTTTTAAAATATCCATACAACTAACATCGAATATCTTAATCGAGATTTCAAATGCCCAGGGTAATTATTTTCTTAGAGTGAACTGTAAATACTTTACATACGTTTTACTTTTTTCTTAATTTTGAAATAAATTTCTGTACAGGGTGTTATAGATCTCGCTAAGAAATAACGAGAGGATAACTTTTTTAAGATCATACACGCCTAAATACGTCGTTTATACATTGAACACGCTGTGCGCTACGAGATGTAAACAAAGGTTCTAAATGATGATGTCATAACATTTTTCCACGTAAAAATCAACTTAGGAAACAAATTGGGTTTAAACCTTATTCAGATCGGATATTCAATTGTAAATATGCATTTTACTTAATTATTTATAAACTCCGCTGAGGGAGGTTTGGGAAAGAAAAAAAATATGCATAATAAAATATTTGGTATAACGAGAATATGAAGCCAGAATAAAGGAAAGAAATAAGGCTCAAAAGAAAATGTTGGAGAGAAATAAGCTACAAGAAGAGATGCGGTATAATATAAAGAAAGGGGGAAGTTAGTGAGAAAAGAATGTATCAGAGCAAAAAGAGTGATTAACTTATATTGTAGTTTCTAAAACTATGAGCATATTGGAGCAATAAAATTCGTCACAAAGTATAATAAATTCTCACTTTTTGCGTGTGTAAATAATTTTTAAGCTTCCAGTAACTAGCTTATTATGAAGTCGTTTAATGGCGATTTACAATACAATTACAAGTAGCAATCCAACACATATTTGAGATCCCATGTGTAAAATATGCGAGAATAACCAGCTAATCGTTATTCCTTATTTTACTCACTTTCAGCAGCTGAAGCTGTAGTTTCTCAAATTAAGGCTTTTCCTTCTTTCTCAACGACAAATCTCCACCGAATTCCTGAAAAAAAAGTTTCCTTTATAAACAATGTAACTCGGCTCGTCAATGTAATAGTTTACGCTGCCCTATTCTAGAGGGCGTATACAATACTGATCAACCATATTCACTTCAATACGAGCTTTAAATGTCCACAACATGTCATATAGGTAGTGGCCGTGCAGTTTAATCGCTTAAAAATCACTCAAAAGATATTTTCTGACAAGAAACTTTAAAAAATCAAGTTGCTGCACACTACACGGTGCACTTATAAATAATGTGTTTCGTCAATTTATGGGTTAAATGTATGCATGTAAATATTAATGGTTTACGAATGAATATGTATTTTATAGTTCTATGCAAGTCTTTTATTTCTAAATTTTTTTAAGAAAAAACTCTCAATTACAAAGGTAAATTCAGTGATGTGTGCTGCTAAGTCTCTTATGTACTTATTTATGTAGATTTATTTTCAATTTGACACTTTTATTGTAACAAATTTAAACCGTACACATAAAGGTGGCGTTATAATTAATAAAATACTGACAACGTGAGGGGTTGCTGATCCCCCATCGGGCGCCTCCCCAGGTGGTGGATAGGGGAATGCCTCCTAAATATAAGTGGTACCGGGGAAATGAAATACCCGGGGTGAACCAAAATCAGCATAGCGTCTGTTCCAGATTGGACGGCTATAATGAGCAGGTAGAGCTCAGAGCCGAAGAGAAGGCAATCTACCTAAGGGAAGGCACCCTAAAAACAAAGCTGAAGCAAGTTGGGAGGCTGTAAGGTGGCAATCCCACCACCCAACTATATCTGCGCAGCCCTCGTAAGGCGGCCAGATGAATTTTCTATTACTAAAAAGCGAAGAAGAAAGCCGGACGGAAACAATGATGATGGACCAGGCAAGAAACTATACGAGAAGAATTAAATATATATAAAATTGAAAATAAAATCAGCGAAAATAATAAGAAATGGACAGAACACTTAATGAGAATGAACAACGAAAGAATGCCAAAAAGAACCTTCCTATATAATCCCAGAGGAACAAGAGATGTTGGCCGACCACGTAGAAGATGGACTCCACTTTTAACTTCGCCGGAACAGGCTGCATAGCCTAAACCTTGTAGTAGAAGAAGAAGACTGACAACGTAGAAACGAATTTTGTATATATCGATACTTTATAAATGAATTGGAATAAAAAAGCTTATAAATATATTTGCATACCATATGTAACATGTCTTAATATAAAAACTGTATGAAATTGATATGGCTTAATACATAACATTTCATGTAAGAAGAAAATTACTTACAGATTATAACTAACTCACTGGCACTATTGAACCTTTAGCTTTATGACCGCGCGAACGTAAGCTCTCCGTACATCCCTATCATTCCCTGACTTATAGATTATAAATACTAGAAATAAAGAAATTTAACATAGGCCGAACTCTGAAAGTGCATGCTATTATATGTTCAATAAATGAAACTATCAACGATTTTTTATGACTTTCATAAATATTTATTTTATCTAACATTTGTAACAGCTGTTTCAATACACTGTATCGTCGTCATACTAATGCCATAAATACAAAAAACTCTTACGAATGTTAAATTAAATTACTATTTATGAAAATCATATAAAACTTTCATAGTTTAATTTATTGAATACATCATGGACTTTCATCAAGTAAACACCAAATCAATTGCTTACATGCTATTATAACAATAGGCCTATAAGAGCTCTTGTCATCCCAACATCTCCAAAAAACACCAAACTAAAAACACTGAAAATAAAACGTTTATTCCTCTACGGCAGTTAAAGATATGGACACAAAACATTGTATATTATTTTAAATCAATATTTTATTTATTTATTTGTTTAATGCCACCGCGTTGTCATTTCGACATTCTGGTATTCTCTCCTGACATGGCGTCATTGTAACCCACTTGTGAGATTGGGGCGCCTGGAAGGCAGAGTTATGCTGCCCCGATGATATATGATAGGTTATGATAATCGTAATGATGCACCAGGAGAGAAAACGTAATATCTCCATAGTTGTGAGTAGTGAAATGGGAAAATACACAAAGAGATATCATGCATCTAAATATTAAAGAAGTAACATGGAAAATGATGAAGCAATTCGCATAAATAACGCTGAAAATGTTTCATAAAAATGTTCTACTCCTGGATATAAAGCGGTAGCTTTTACCATAGACTCTGGTAATTTTTCATTTATTATGATGTCTAATGTTTGCAAAAGAAGACGCCTTTAGTTGAAAACAATATTCGTCACTTGACACATTATTTGTACTTCTAATGGCAGGGCTCTGTTTCATTAATGACAGCTGTCTGCCGCTTTTGTTACTTACACGTCTTGTCACTCCGAGTTTCAGGGGTGGCGAAAATAACCTAACTACTACTATAAACTTATTACGCCACTCATCATTCAAATTTTACATAATAACTTTTTATATTATATACAACTTTCCTCATTACATGATTGCCTCAAGGACAAAGTGATACAGACAATTTTCGAAATAATATTAAATACGTATATTGGATTTTCTACGTTTCTTCAATTTTGTCGTTTTCATTTTTTCTAATGCCACCAGATTGTATTTTATGACATTTCTGGTTTTCTCTCCTGGCATTGGCGTAATTGTAACCCACTTTTAAAGTTGGGGCGCCTAGAAGGCGGAGTTACGTTGTCCCGTTGATATGATGAGTGAAGAATGATAATGAAGCGCCAGACGAGTTCTTAACCTAAATTCCAGACCATGAGCAACCACATTAATAATTCGCTTTAAGGAAACATTCATATGGTTTGACCGGGAATCGAACCCGGAACTTCATGAACAGTAGTCAAAATGCTGACCACTGGCCCATGAGGCTGAACAATTTCATTTCTCTTTTTTTTTTGCCAAATGCCGCCAGGTTTTCTTTTATGACATTTCTTGCTTTCCAATAATATTATTTTAACACAGTTCCAATAATGGATCATATCATAATATAATGATATTGTGAAAAGAAAGTGTTAAACAACATCGATTACTGCTCATAAAAGTGGTGGTGTAAAATTTTGAAACATAGATACTTCCAAATGAAGCCGGCTGTTGATGTTGGTGGTGACATCTACCTGGCAGTGGACGAAACAAGAATTATATATTTGTATATGTGGAAAGAATTGTTAATGTTTGTACCATGTCTAGAATAGTGTAGTGGTCTTGTACGCTCGTACGGAATACGAGAGGTCCACGGTTCCATTCCTGGATCAGACATTTTTTTCTTTTCAAAATATCATGATAATATTTCTTGTTTTCTCCCCTGGCATTGGCGGAATTGTAATCCATTTCTTGGGTTGGGACACATTGAAGGCGGGGTTATGTTGCATCGATGGTATGATGGATGGTAGTTATGATGAAGCGCCAGGAGAGTCCTCAAACTAAACTTAACTTAAATTCCAGACCATGAGGAAAACGTTCCTATAACATGACCGGGAATCGAACTTGGGACCTCTTGAACTGTAGTCAGAAAAGCTGACCACTAGTCCATGGGGCTGGTCGATCTAGAATTATCCAATGCTTTCTTTAAAATTGGTTAAGAAATTTTCTTCCGACTGATCTCAAATTCTCCTGATGCTGCATTTTGATTATGACGTCTTATCAATGGTCATTAACGATGAACTGTCACATAAATTTCAAATATTCATAAAATGTGTGTGGATATAATGGCGTAACCATGTAAGGAGTTACTAGACCAAATCAATTTTTAGTTACCTTATTTGCTCATAGATGTCATGGATGGCATGCGTCAAACACAGACCCAATGAAACATCTAACAGGCAACTAAGGTAAATTTTGCTTTGATTCCTCTTTATTCAGCTTTAAGGATCTTTTGTGTGTTAAGAGCCTGAAAATCTTCAGAATCGAGACACACGGCTTAAAGTCCCTCCCGGAGGGCTGGCTCTTTGGATTTTTCCGTCCTAAAAAAACCAACGCGACCCTCGGAATCAGAGACAAGGATCATAACCACTAGTCACCGCGGCTGATCCAATAACTTCTGTATCTGATATATATATAATTATAGAGGCATATCAGTAACAAGTAGGCCTACATTAAGTAGAATATATGGACGTATACTAAGTAAAATGATTGATTTAGAATACCAGGATAAAGAAATGGAAGAACAATCTAGTTTTAGGAGTGGTAGGTCATGCACAGATAATATATTTCGCATAACACAAATGATAGGAAAAAAAGAGCTACTAACAGAGATATACATTTGCTTTTTGTCGATTTAACCAAGTTAAAAAAATGTTATGGCAAACTTTAGACAATTCAAACATTACCAAAAAATTAATAGAAGCTATAAAAGCATTATACAAATGATCTATTTCGAAAATAAAAATTGGAAATCATATAACGGAGGGATTTACTATTACAAAAGGTTCAAGGCAGGGTTTCAGTTTATCTCCAACTCTATTCAAAATTTATCTAGAAAGAGTACTAAGTGACTGAAGGAAAAAATATCAAAATATAAAATCCAAAATATACATGTATATTCACTAAATTTTGCAGATCCCAGGTAATAATAGCACAAGACCACGATGACATAGAATATATGGCTAGAAAACTAAAAGAAGAATATGAAAAATAGGGACTTTGTATAAACATTGAGAAACTAAATATCTGTGTATAGGAGAAGAAATGGAAAATATAAATTTCAACAATGGAGAAGAACTGAAACCTAGTATTGAATGCACTTACGTAGGAACAAAATTAGAGCATTCAGGGGATAACACAGTGGAAATTAAAAAATAGAATCGCACAAACAAAACAAGCAATAAATGCTTTAAACTCTGTTTGGTGGAGCAAAAATATTACAAAAAATAGGAAATTACAAATATATCAAATCATAATTCAGAGCATTTTAACACATGGTGCTGAAGTCTGGCAAATTCCTACCAGGGAAACGAAAATAACTTTAAGTACAGAAATGGATGTTTTAAGAAGATCAGCTGGAAAATCTAGAATGGATAGAATACGAAATAAAGAAATGAGGGAAATTATGGGTGTACAAGAGGAGCCGGACATCATAGACATTATAGAAAAGAAAAGATTACAGTGGCATGGCCATGTCAAAAGAATGCAAGAGCAAATACTGCCTAAAATTGTTATGGAATGGATCCCAATGGAAAGGAGGAAGAGAGGAAGACCGAAGAAAACTTGGATAGAAGGGGTACAAGCAACTATGAATATCAGAGGATTTGAGGAAGATCAATGTATGGACAGAGAGGAATGGCGTTTGGTCTCCGGAAGACGGCGGCAGCTGCCATGATACCGGATGATGATATATATATATATATATATATATATATATATATATTCAATAATCCTAAAATGAACATATTTCTTCATACTTCCCTGAATTGCGCTATCTCCATCTACATGATCTTAGAAATTAGTGTTTTTTTTCCAGAATTAGCCCCTATGCATACCTCTATACGAAGCTACTTATCCTCCCGCTTTCAGACTCAAAACACGCATTCTGAAGCTGTACAGAGAATAAGAGAATCAGTCAATCTCAAAGCTTTAAAGGTAGAAATAAACTAAATGAAAAATCTGGCAAACAACGCCCATCTTGTGGAATGCAACATTAAATTCGATAGAATCATTCTGGAAATAGAACTGAATAAATTAAGAGACGTTACCCTAGAACACTCGAGGAAAAAGCTACCGGCCCTAATACTTAAATTCACTATACTGCACACTATAGCACCAAAATCTCCTACTTCTCATCTCACATCACAGAATCTCTCAATCACCCAATTACTATTCCATATCTACTGCTAGATTTAGACTCCTTACTGCAAGAGATCAGAGATTGCCGGACATTAGCTTCCTTAAAAAATTATTAGGCCCTATAATTCTTTAGTAATTTATTTTATATAGTGTTCTGCCCGAGGAGGTCTTTCTCTGCGATCATAGCATTTTCATGCTATGCTTTGCAGCTTTACTAGGGAATTATAGGTGTGGTAACTTCCTGCTGTTTTCCACACCGGTGAAGGATGATAATGATAAGAATGATGGCCGGATAATTTTCGGGGATCGTTGGGTCCTAAGTTTCTTGTCATTTGTTTTACAGGTGAGGAAAAACCCCGAAAAATTCTCGCCTAGGAGCCTGTCTCGGCCGGGAATCGAACCCGGATCCGCTGCATAAGAAGACAGCACGCTACCTCGAGACCACAGCGGTGGACTCTTCAGTAATTGGTCTTTCCAAATTAACCGATAGTTTGATTTTTTTATTTCTCTACTAATATCGGCTTCATTCATTTTCATTTTAGTTCAATCTGCATAAATGTTTACTTGCATTTAATAGTCTTAATATATTTTTTTAAGTATTTTTACTGGTTTGGTGGAGGAGATGGCCTTATGGACTTATCTCCATCAGTTTATATAAACCATTATTATCGTCTTCACTTCATGGGCTAGGCAAAAATTGCCTGTTCCGCCTCACAGTTGTTCTGTCCATCTTTTCACTGGCCTTCCTATATTCCTTGAACCTCTTGGCTTGTAGTTAAAAGCTGCTCTTGGTAATCTTGTTACATTCATTCTTTCCACATGTGTAAACCATTCTCTGATTTTCTCATTCAATTGGTATATATTTAACTCTGTTCTTATATCTTCATTCTTTATCCGATCCAATCTTGTGCAGCCTTTTATTCTTCTAAGGAAGTTCATTTCTGCGCTTTGTATTCTACTTTGCAATTTTTTGGTTATTACCCAAGTTTCGCTCCCATAAAGTAATGCAGGAACTGCCAATGTTTTATAAAACTTCAATCTAGTATCTCTTTTTGTTTTATTCTTTAATCTTTTATGTATAGTTCCGCATATCATTTGAAATTTCGACAGTTTCATATGTATGTCTCTTTCAGTTTTTGTGTTTATAGTCATTATTATTATTATTATATTATTATAATTTTATTGTTATATTATTGTATTATTATAATATTATTATTATATTATAATATTATTGTTATATCATAACATTATTATTATTATTATTTCATTATATTATATTATTGTATTATTATATTATTATTATCATTATCATCGTCATCATCATAATCATAATAATAATAATCATAATCATAATAATTATAATCATTATTATTATTATTATTATTATTATTATTATTATTATTATTATTATTAATCACTTCCTGTATTTTGCGTATTTACATTGAGAGCTAATTTTGTGAACTGTTGTAACATAAGAACGATACGGGATACAGCATCAGTCAGTTTTTCTGTAGCTTACAATATCTATAAAAAAAACTACTACCGTAATTGTTCCGTAGTTAGCAAATTACGTCAAGCTGTAGAGTTTGAGATTATATTCTGAAGGTCCCAGTTTCGACCTTTTTTTTTTTTTTTTCCTTTCAACCATGTGCAGTGGTTAACTGACTTATGCCGCACTCTGTATTAAGATTTTTTTTAATATGCTCTCATCCAAATATTATTTTCAAAATATACTACTGAACAAAAGTATTAATTAATGTTTTATTAAAGTAATACCTTATTCGTAATCAATCTCAGTAATCTTACTATTTTTCACTGTTTGAATATTGTTTAAATTTGATATAATTATTTTACTTTATTTTTAATGAAGAACGTACATCATTTGTTTCATTATTATATACACTGCTCAAAACAATTAGAGGAACACTTGTAATAAATTGAATAAGTAATTGTTTTTTAAAGCCGTGATACTGAAAGTTGGACAATATGTAAATTGAATTATTAATTTTGTCATTGGATACAAATTTTAAAGATCTATGGCCTAAATACAGAGAAATTACCTCAAATAACAAATATAGAGAATTTTTTTATTTTGGAAGGTACTGGCCACTTCTAATTGGTAAGCTTCCTGATGTTGCTATAGTGACGAATGTTGATTATTGCCTTGTTTATTGAAGTCTCTGACAAAATGAGGCATTTAAATGAGTTTGAAGTGTTTCATGCTCTACATCTTTTACGACAAGGTCAATCTCTGCGACAAGTGGCTAGAGAGCCTGGGGTTTCTCCTTCCGTGGTGTCCAGGTTACGCAACAGGCACAGAGAGACAGGTCAGTATTGTAGAAGACGTGGCCAGGGCTGCAAATTTAAAACAAGCCCCCAGGATGACAGATACGTTGTTCTTTCTGCTCTTCGACAGCGTACAAAAACTGCAAAAGACCTGCAGAATAACCTTCATATGATCCATATTTGGTTCGTCTTCCGGGCTTATAGGCCGTGGTCTGGTTGTCTTCTTACTCGACGTTTCATCTACTGCTGCGGTAGACATCATCAGGAGATACTGCGTGCTTTCTGTGAACTCCTCAACAGTCGGCTGCAGACTGGTGGTAGGTCGTTGGAAACTGTCTCTCTGTTATAGCTAAACCCCGGGTGGAGGGGAGGTTTTCTGCGCGCACCGAGTTGTGCGCTGTATTGCCGTGTGCCGAAGTCATAGGCTTCGTTGTCGTGTTAAGCAGTGCTGGGATCCAAATTTTGTTTATCTTCAAGGTTTCTTCTTTTTTGTTGAAGGAATTTTTATGTTTGTATATTTCTATGGCTTCTCTGTATAGTCTGGTGTAGTAATGTGATGTTTGTGATAATACCTGGGTATCTTCAAATCTTATAATATGTTGTTGGTTGTTCATACAGTGTTCCGCTACGGCCGATTTTTCATTTTGTTTTAACCTGCAGTGTCTCATGTGTTCTTGTAATCGTGTGTTGATCATTCTCTTTGTTGTACCGATGTACACCTCCCCACAACTGCACGGGATACGATATATACCGGCATGACTCAAAGGATCTCTAGTGTCTTTGGCTGGGCGCAGTATATTGCTGATTTTTTGTGTTTGTTTGTAGGTTGTTGCTATGTTGTACTTCTTTAATAATCGTCCAATTTTCTCTGTTGTTGTTTTGATATAAGGTAGGTAAACCTTACCATTTATCTCTTCCTTGTTTTCGTTTTCGGGCCTATATTTCTTTGGATTTATGGCTCGACGAACATCTGTTTTACTGTATCCATTGGTAAGAAAAGCTGCATGGAGATGATTGATTTCTTCTTGCAGATACTGTGGTTCCGAAATCCTTTTGGCTCGTTCAACCAGGGTTTTTATTATCCCGCGTTTTTGTCTAGGATGGTGGTTAGACTGTTTACAGATACCTACACAAACAGTCTAACCACCATCCTAGACAAAAACGCGGGATAATAAAAACCCTGGTTGAACGAGCCAAAAGGATTTCGGAACCACAGTATCTGCAAGAAGAAATCAATCATCTCCATGCAGCTTTTCTTACCAATGGATACAGTAAAACAGATGTTCGTCGAGCCATAAATCCAAAGAAATATAGGCCCGAAAACGAAAACAAGGAAGAGATAAATGGTAAGGTTTACCTACCTTATATCAAAACAACAACAGAGAAAATTGGACGATTATTAAAGAAGTACAACATAGCAACAACCTACAAACAAACACAAAAAATCAGCAATATACTGCGCCCAGCCAAAGACACTAGAGATCCTTTGAGTCATGCCGGTATATATCGTATCCCGTGCAGTTGTGGAGAGGTGTACATCGGTACAACAAAGAGAATGATCAACACACGATTACAAGAACACATGAGACACTGCAGGTTAAAACAAAATGAAAAATCGGCCGTAGCGGAACACTGTATGAACAACCAACAACATATTATAAGATTTGAAGATACCCAGGTATTATCACAAACATCACATTACTACACCAGACTATACAGAGAAGCCATAGAAATATACAAACATAAAAATTCCTTCAACAAAAAAGAAGAAACTTGAAGATAAACAAAATTTGGATCCCAGCACTGCTTAACACGACAACGAAGCCTATGACTTCGGCACACGGCAATACAGCGCACAACTCGGTGCGCGCAGAAAACCTCCCCTCCACCCGGGGTTTAGCTATAAACAGAGAGACAGTTTCCAACGACCTACCACCAGTCTGCAGCCGACTGTTGAGGAGTTCACAGAAAGCACGCAGTATCTCCTGATGATGTCTACCGCAGCAGTAGATGAAACGTCGAGTAAGAAGACAACCAGACCACGGCCTATAAGCCCGGAAGACGAACCAAATATGGATCAAGACGCCGGCCGTGAAAGTCTACAATTATATATAACCTTCATATGGCTTCCGGAATCCGGGTTTCAGACCAAGCCATAAGGAACAGAAGAGAATATTCGTCCAAAAAGGCCCATTAAAAAACCACGCTTAACAAATGGGCAAAAGGCAGCAAGACGTACGTATGCTGAAAACCATGGTGATTGGAACCTGAACCAGTGGGAGTCAGTGCTCTTCTCGGACGAATCCAGGTATCGTCTTACACGTTGTGATGGTCGATTGAGGGTGTGGGGACGGCCAGGAGAAAGATTTTCTGCAGAGGCTGTACAGGAAATTGATAGATTTGGAGGAGGTTCCATAATGGTGTGGGCCGGAGTTATGTACAACAATCGTACGGACCTTGTACTTGTTCCCCAGCGACTGAATGCTGTCCGGTATATCGAGCACGTTCTGGAAGAGCATGTAGTACCTGCTGCCATTGGAGTAGGCCCTGGATTTCTGTTTATGCAGGATAATGCCAGGGCACATTCTGCGGCTGTCACTAGGGATTTCCTGAGGAGGAATGAAATTGAGGTAATGGAGTGGCCAGCGGTCAGCCCAGACCTCAACCCTATTGAACACTTGTGGGATCTTCTAGACAGGACGGTCAGGAACCGACATCAAGCTCCACAAACTCTGCAGCAACTTGGAGATGCTCTGAAGGAGGAATGGGAGAATATCCCGCAAGAGGAAATCCAGAATCTTATTGGGAGCATGCCACGAAGGTGCCAAACTGTCATAGAATGTCGTGGAGGCCAAACACGATATAACGAGTGTTTAACTTTGAAAAATAAGCACAAGATTCAATTGCTTACATAGCGGAATTATTTTAAAAGTTAATTGTCAGCGTTATTCATTTTTGTCTTTTACTGACATGAGCAATAAATAAATAAATAAATAAATAACCACAAATGTACTTTATTAATTTCATGTTTGTACCTTTATCCAATGAAAAAATATTTGCATATTTCATAGTGTTCCTCTAATTGTTTTGAGCAGTTGCACATCTGATTGATGTTAAATACTTAATTGAGCTACTATATATTGACAATAAGTTTAATTTGATCCCTGTTCAATCCAAAGTGTTCTAATTTTTGTTTAGTGATAACGTTTAAGAACTACAGTTAGAAACATGTCACTGCAGAGCTACTGAATTAATAAAAGTATTTTTAAAAACACAACAAAACTATAACAAATATCTATAAGAAAGTATAAAAATGCTTTATGTACTCGTATTATCATGTAAAGATTATCTTTCTATAAATCCCTTATTCATATTGAATATACAAGAGGTTTACTTTGCGATTGTTATATAAATTATGGACCATAGATTTTTCCCGTCCAACTCTGTTGTCTCGAGATAGCGGTGTCGCTGTCTCGTATGCAGCGGATATAATTATTTCCATCTATTTTACTGATGAAGTTTAGAAACACGCATATTTAAATAGTGTTAAAAGCCTTTTAACGGAGTAAGTTAAATAGTTATTGTACAATAATAAATCAGTAATAAAATCAATCAGTAACCATCAAAATACGTAGTCCGACCGACAGATTACTAAATTAAGTAAATGTGAATTAGTTGTAACATAGTACAAATGAGAAATATAACCCCTTTCATTAACCAGTAAGTGAGTGAAAGTTAATACACCATAAATATGTTTACAATATTACCAAAAGTAGCATTTAACTACAAGCCAAGAGGTTCAAGGAATGTAGGAAGGCCAGTGAAAAGATGGACAGAACAACTGTGAGGCGGAACAGGCAATTTGCCAAGCCCGTGAAGTGAAGAAGAAGATGTTTACAACAATTTAAATACGATTTATATTTTATCTATATAAATAAAAGCTAATTGTGCAATGATAACTTAATCCGCAACATTAATACTGAGATTACATTTGATATTTGGATTATCGATATATCCATCCATAGCAATTCTGCCCGAAGGCAGATCCCTCACTCCAATCATAGCATTTTCGTGCTATGCTTGCAGCTTTACTAGGGAATTCTAGGTGTGGTACCTTCCCGTTGCTTTTCACACCGGTGAATGATGATGATGATGAGGATGATGATGATTATGGCCATATGATTTCGGGGACCGTTTGGGCCTTAACGTTTTCCTGACTGTCTTACAAGTGAGTAAAAACCCCGACAAAAACCTCACCCAGAAAAACTGCCCCGACCGGGAATCGAACCCGGGCCCGCTGCGTGACAAGGCAGCACGCTAACTCGAGACCACAGCGGTGGACTATCGATATATAATTAAATGGAAAGAGAATTGTTTTAGTGGGTTGAGTGTGGTTCACCGATAACGTCAATGTATAATTTACTTGAGTTATTACCTTAGAAGAGAGTAACTGTTTTACCGATCGAGCCATCAACTTTGTTCTTTACTTAAAGTGCGACGTACCACCTTCTTGAGTATAATTCTTGCGGATTCTATGCTACCAGCATAATTTCAAATAAAAAAAACAATTTATTGTTGCAGTCTATGAATAATTACGTTAGAGAAATGCAAACGTTCATTTTTTTGTGAAAAATGCTCTTAAAATGAAGTGAGATGTTGAGTTCAAAGTAACCTAAAATCAGAATATTTGCAATGTAAAATGAATATCAGTCATTGCTCAGTCAGTGTAGCCAACGTATCACAAAAACACTACAAACAAATGAACACAACTAATCTGGTGCACTAGCTCGCCCATTTTCGCACCCTAACTTGCCCAAACTAACACTAACTAGCCTAGCTAACATTATTTTGTCCATTTTCTCACTCTAATTTTCCCACTAATGTGAAAATAATAATAATAATAATAATAATAATAATAATAATAATAATAATAATAATGCTTTATTTTAGCTGGCTTTCTCTACCACTCAACCAGCGAATAGTTGAATTATACAAAAATTACATACTTATTAAAATTTTAAGATACCATTAAAATGCAGACTAAACAAAATACAATCATGATGTGATTTAATACTAGCTAATACTAACAAAACATAGAATACAATAACATTAAAATAATATAAAATAAAGTAAGTAGCTTCCTAGATTATTATTATTTTATAGAATGCTGTATATAGTTGTTATGCAGTTAATGTTTTCATTGTATCGAACTTAAGCTATCAGTTAAAATATATATAAATAATGATAGCGATTTACAGTCCCTGACATGCTGGGAAGTGAGTTCCATGTTCTACTCATAGATATTGTGCAAGATTCAGAGTATAGACATGTCCTGTGCTGTTGTATCAAAAGTAAAGAAGAGTCTTGTGATCTTGTTCCTAAATTGTGATGCGCCGATAAATTTTGAAAACGTGTCGATAAATAACTTGGTAAATATGTGTGCAGGATTTGGAATAGTAAGGTATGTGAATGTAAAGTTCTTCTGTCATTTAGGCGTAGCCATGATAAGGCCTGAAATGAAGGAGACATGTGGTCATAACGACGGATATTGAATATAATCGAATGCACGCATTATGAGCACGCTGTAGTCTGTCAGATAGATCAGTTGTCAGATTAGTCAGTAATATGTCGCAGTTGTCGAAGTGTGGCATTATTACAGTCTGTACAACTATTTGTTCTAATTTTGTAGGAAGGAAGTTTTTAAAACTATTTAGGAAGTGAAGAATTGAAAACACTTTCTTGCAGGTATTATTCACTTGGAAACACTTTCTTGCAGGTATTATTCACTTGGATTTTCCAGTTTAGGTGTTGGTTTTTGTAGGTACCCAGATATTTTACTACTAGCTGTAGGGGATGTTTTTGTCATCTAGGAGAATGGTAGGGATATTTTCGTAATTTATAATGCTTTGGATTGGTCGATGTCATATAATTATGCACTGTGTCTTGTCAGCATTTAGATTAAGTCCATGTTTACTTGACCATTAGGAAATTGAGACTAGGTCACTATTTAGTTTATCTAGTGTGTCATGTATGTCGCCAGGATGGGAATAAATGTAAATTTTCAAATCGTCAGCGTACAGCTGATGTCAACAATAAGTAAAACTAGTGGATATGTCGTTAATATAGATAGAGAACAGAAGTGGTCCTAACACTGAACCTTGTTGGACACCACCCTTCAGTGATAGCCAGGATGAGGAAAGTTCTGAATTGGATACACATTGCTGGCGATCATGAAGGTAGGATCCAAGCCAGTTAACAGCATTGTCCGAATGATTCAGAGCGCGTAATTTTGATATTAGTGTGTCAGTGTCAACAGTGTCGAAAGTTTTACTGAAGTCCTAGAGTGTTAATGTTGTCATGTGGCAATTGTCCATTGCTTCCCGCGGTAACTTTAAGAATTGCGATGTCCTAAAACCTGATTGGTATGGGTCGAGTATGTCATATGTGTTAAGGTAATAAGATAATTGCCCATGAACAATGCGCTCCAAGGCCTTAGATAGGACTGGAAGGATGCTGATTGGTCTAAAGTCGTTTGGTGTTACAGGTAATTTAATTTTAGGGATTGGTCTGACTATAGATTTTTTCCAAAGTTCAGAGCAAGTTGAGGTCTTGATTAAGGCATTGAATATATGGATCACAGTTTGGCGTATGGATATTTTCTTTAAAAAGTCGATACTTATATTGTCTATACCTTGTGTCTTAGTTCTAATGCGGTCCAGGGATAGTTTAACGTCGATAGGCATTATATAGGAAAAGAATAATTTTTCTCGGGAAGGAGTAGGTGTGGATAGGAGCTCGTCTATAGTTTGTGTTTGGTCGTAGTGTTTACATTACGTGTGACGTATGATGTGAAATGTTGGTTTAGATCGTCCAGTGATATGTTAACACTCTCTCCTTTGGTTGTCGGCTACCGTAGACCCATTGATCTAATATGTTTCCACATATCACTTGCATTTGTGTTTGGATCAATGAGACTATGAGCATACCGCAACTTAGCGTTCCTAATGATTTAATTAGTTTTGTTTCTTAATGTCTTATATTGTCTTAAGTTAGCGTCACTTTTGTCTCGTCTATATTTCCGAAAAGCAGCATCCCTCTCAGCCATCAGTAATCGAATTTCGTGGGACATCCAGGGAGCTGGGGATTTAGTAATTCGTCTAGTCTTCAAGGGGGCATGTTTGTCGTAAAGTTCTAATATCATATTGTTACATTTAAGCAATTTGTCGTTAATTATGCGTAGGGTCCAAATGTCATGCCACGGCATCTCGATAGCGTCTGCAATTATAGCTTACTGGTTAATATTTTTTCAAATTTTGGTAAGTCAATAATTTGGGACGAGTCCTAGGACACTGTACGTGGACTATTGCAATGGAATCCCCTTATATGTGAGCAAACATATTGGCAATTAGATCTATCGGTAACATGTGTTATCACATTGGCCGACACGACGTTAAAATTAACTTGTTCCCTGATCGAATATTCACTGGTGGCATGGTAGCATAGAATAGCCTAATTCTTTCCTAAATTATTTGATTTCGCAATTAAAATAATGTTCTCTCCTTATAGGTCTGGTCGTATTTACTAACACTATATATATATATATATATATATATATATATATATATATAAACTCCAAGCGCGACAGGCCTAGAAGGCTCTTGGCCTACCAGCCGGCTGCTATCTTCACATCCACATGTGTTAATTACAGAGGTATACGATCATCTAGCCAGTGTAGGGGTGATATGTGGTCAGCATGTCGGGTCTCCCAGCCGTTATAGCTGGTTTTCTCAACCTGGAGTCGCCACTTATGGTAGCTTCGCAAATGCCTCACGATGCTGGGTGGGCACCAGTCCCATACTGACCGAAATTCCATGAGAAAATATCTTCCCCCATGGAGACTCGAACCAGCGCAAGTCCCGTAGCTCTGCGCCAAGGCTTCTTTCCTTAACCACAAGGCTACGACGCGGGAATAGACTAAGTTGACACTATGATTTACGAAGCGCGTTGTCCTGGCCTATAATCGCGCGTTATGGTGTTAATTATTGATGATTGTGGTAAATACAGTAAAAGCTCCTTATTCGCGGGGATATGTTCCGCAAATACAGTAACCGCGAATGTGGAATGGTCATTTGTATGGGTAATAGTGGATACGTTCCAAGTTTGCAGAATAAAATAAAAATTAATAAAAGTAGAATCAATTAATGAGAAATCTTCAACAATTCCTAAATAATTATTGTTGTCAGGCTTAGGCAAGGGCTTAATGAAGTTAGTAAATCTCTCCTGTTTTGACGCTTTTATAAGGTCTTTCAATTCAGATTGATATTCAATGATGAATTCAGCGATATAATTCCTTATTTTGTCTTCGGATTTCTTGATGAATTGTACAGTTGATTCATTAACACTGAAACAGAGTGATATAGACGCAAACGACTCGCCAACTGGTAAACGGTCAAGCATTTCTGTTTTTATTTTAAGCGACGATACTACTTTTTCTGCTTCGGAACTAATTTCCTTTCCTTTTACTCGGCATTGTAAATTGGCAACAAAACATAAGAGACATGTGTTATTCAATTAAAAGTATTGCAATGAATGACAAGTTGAAACAATAAAACACCGATCGTGGCGAGGGCGGCATTTATAATGGACATAGCGGCACGTGAAATACGACGGTGGTGGCTTTTAACAACGAACTTTAGGCTTAATGACAATAAGGTTTGTTTTACTTTGATATTAATTTGTCCATTTGGTTTGAATCGCTCTTTGTAAAAGCCGCCTTGGCACGTGCCTGCAGTAAAAATAAAAGTTGCCGATGCGTTAATAAAGGATACTAATCCTTCTAATATAATGATTGAAATCACGAATAAAGAAACTGTAGCCGCGAATATAGGAACTCTGTCGCCATTTTAACCCGCGAATAATGAAAACGTGAATAAAGGAACCGTCAATAAGGAGCTTTTACTGTATTTAAAAAATCAAGATTCCAAGATTACAACTATTTTACCTACCATACACATCATATTGTTTGGGCTTATTCTGTTGTCCTGACTTGGGATGAAGTTCTAGATAAGAGTATTTGGGCAACCCTATATTGTTAGTAGTGTGATGCAAAGAGTGGATCTAGTCTTTAAGCTTGTCATTTCCAGATGCACTCTGTTTTCTCGTCTATTTGTCAACGCACAGCATATATCATTTGCATAACTCACGTAGTCAACTGTATCCCTTTTAGCTATATTTTAACACACGAAAGAGTCAGAAGGCAAATTACACAAATGAGAGAGGACTGGTTGAAATATTAAATTTAAGTATTTATTCTGGGCTTCAAAACCTCTACTTCGCAAAGTTAATTAAGCATTCGTATCATTGTTAAATGTGTATAATAACGATTTATTTAATTTGAAACGTATGAGAACAAGTTTGTGCACTGAACCTCTGTGAAGCTCTAAGTTATAGGTACATAACAATTATCGTGCAATTTAAATTAAGTGACGATGTCCCTAATATTTTATAGAGAGCACCGATATGTTGATTAATTTTACTCCATAACTAAATTTATTCTATGTCGTTAACAGTACTTTTTTATTTTTCTACATTTTACATTTATATTTCATTCGTTAAATCTAGGGTAAATCAAAATACTGTATACTGTAAATAATAATTGTATTCTAGATATGCCGTGTATTAATTGTGTTTGTTGTAATTAAGATGAGAGTTTTTTTAATAACCAGACTGAGTGGTTGACAAGGCTCTAAGGCCTTAACTCTGTCAGGTAAAATAAATATTTTATTATTATCATTATTATAGTAATAATATTTTTTTTGCAAATGTCACAGGTTGTCTTTCGACATACCTGATATTCTCTCCTCACATGACGTACTTATAAACCATTTCTGAAGTTGGGGTGCCTAGAAGGCGGGGTTACGTTGCCCCGATGATATGATGGATGATGATGGTGATTGCGATGGCCATATGATTTCGGGGACCATTTGGGCCTTAAAGTTTTCCTGACATTTGACTTACAGATGAGAAAAAACTTCGATAAAAACCTCACCCAGAAAAAATATCCCGACCGGGGATAGAACCCGGGCCCGCTGCGTGACAAGGCAGCACGCTACCTCGAGACCACAGCGGTGGACATAATAATAATTATTATCTATATATTAATACGTGAAGAACAAACGTTTTACCCCCTCTTTAAACATTTTGCGCGCACGGAGGAGTGTGATATTTGACATAATTAAATTTCATATAGAGAAGGAGTGCACAAAATAAAATTCATGTATAAAATGTGTTACAAATAAATTAAATTAAACAAAATAAAATGAATTGTCTCTGAGGAATTTATGTGTATTACTCATTCGTTTGTTTACGTTCATACTGAAAGTGCATTGTTGCAAAAAGAAAAATTGTGCAGCAGCAATGTGAATGGACTTACTCCCGCGTATGTGTTATTAGTGGTTTATTATTATTGCTTTAAAAAGTGGAGTACATTTTATTATTTAAATTAAATTAAACCCTGTCTAATTTTGGTTTCAGTAATTTCATTATTTTTTTATATTTAGATAATCACACCTACCTCCATTATGCCTCGACATAGAAGAATGACGGGTCGGAGTGAGAGTCAAAGAAGAAGGGATATATATTCCCGTACACATAATAACAGGCCAAATGCAAATTTAAATAGTATAAATAGTATGCAAATGTCGCGTTATTATTTTTTTAAATATGGCCTAGACAAGCTATACCACTTATTTTCTATCGTTCGTATTGTTAAAATAATTCGAAAATTAATGCATAATGACGTATTTGTGACAAGCTTAAAAAATGCAATTTAATTGTGGTCTGATTTCAACCGCTGGGCGACCACTAGTATCAATAATAATGTAACGCAATACGAACAAATAAATTAAAAACTGACAATCCAAAAACTAACTCAAAGTATCTTAAAAATATGATAGATAAAGTCACACAGCTTCCTATAGCAGAACTTCTTACATAAAATATTTGACAAAAACAGTTGAAATATATTTTGGCAATAACCTATTTTTTTTAATACAATATGGAAATTATCACGAATAAGATAAAATACTTAACAATATCAAAAGAACCAGTAAGATGCAAATTATAATTGGAAAGAAAAATTATAGAACAAGTGTCAGAATGTAATTATTTAGGTGTATTAATAACAAACACTAAAACTTTAATAAAAGAGGTAAAGAAACAAGCTGATAAAGCAGCACAAATACCAGGGTACATGAAAGATTTAATTTGGCGCAACAAACATATGTCAATAGAAAGCAAAATCCGCATATACAAAACGATAGTTCGACCAGTTATCGTATATGGAGCAGAAACTAGGGCTGATACAACAAAAACTAAACAAATAATAAGCACATGTGAAATGAAACTCTTAAGAACTATTCAGGGGAAAACATTATTTGATAAAATACACAACACAGAAATTAGGGACAAATACCATATTCAAGACATAACCAAATTTATTATAGATAGACGAAAATATTGGAAGGGTCATATAGAAAGAATGGTAGAAAACCGACTTGCAAAAAGAGCTAAAGAAGATAAACCAATGGAGGGAGAAGAACAAGAGGAAGACCAGTTAAGAGATGGATAGACAGTGAATTCACAACCAATACGTCTTCCTCCGACGAGTGATTTTGGAAATAAACAGGATGAAAATCCTACAAATTAAGTTTAAGAAGAAGAAGAACAAGATACCTAATTTTATTAATAAATTTATGCATTTTGTAATCAAATGCGGGACACTCAAATAGCAGGTGTGATATCTTGCAAATACAAGTATCTGCACCTATTTTAAATCGTTTCAAACAATGTCCAAATTTACCGTGTCCAGTCATAAATTATGTTAATACTAAATTTGGTTCTACGTATTTCACTTTGTTTGATCAAACACAGTTGGGAAAAATAATGTTCTTGTCAAAACACCATTAATACTGTTTAACCACTCATCACTCCAATTTTGTGTAAGATCTTTTTTTTAATACTTATTTAATATATGATAGAGGACAGAAGGAGTAAAAGCAATATATCTTTGAATTAGTCGCTGATTTGGTAAAAATATCTACACGTTCATTTCCTGTAATTCCAGCATGACCTAGGGAAAAATGTCCAAGATGTTGGTTTAATTTTGTTCGTATGGAGGTTGGGTGATGGTTGATAGCAGAAAGTACTGCCTGGGAGTCAATATATATATATATATATATATATATATATATATATATATATCCATAATAATTCTGCAGTTCTTTCACTGCAATCATAGAATTTTCATAGCTTTACAAGGGAATTATAGATGCGGAAGATTCACGTTGCTATATATATATCCATAATAATTCTGCAGTTCTTTCACTGCAATCATAGAATTTTCATAGCTTTACAAGGGAATTATAGATGCGGAAGATTCACGTTGCTTTCCACACCTGTGAAGGACGATGATGATGATGGCCATATGATTTCGGGGACAGTTTGGGCCTTAAAGTTTTCCTGACATTTGTCTTACAGGTGAGGAAAAACCCCGATAAAAACCTCACCCATAAAAACTGCCCCGACCGGGGATCGAACCCGGGCCCGCTGCATGAAAAGGCAGCACGCTACCTCGAGACCACAGTGGTGGACTATCTATATATATATATATATATTGTATTATTTCTGTAACTGAACTGCACCCTAGCACGAGTACTTCCTCATTCGGGTGTCAATACTATGTACAGCCTTTGAAAAAAATGATTGCGCAATTCTTGATGATGGAAAGTTAAAGAGTTTTGAAGAGCGATTCACACCAGTGCGTTGTTCCATATTCTGACTCGGCTGAGTATAAAGCGGACGGCTTAAGTCTCTCTATTCATGCAGCATTCGTATCGTTCGCTTCAGTGGAGCAGATGGTAAGATGCTCGTTTTCCGACAACGCGGGCCCACTTTCGATTCTGGTCAGGTATATATTTGTTTTATTTATTATTATTTAATAACATCGTTGATTTTCATAATGCCTACATACTACCAGGCTTCGCTATAATAACAAATTTGTATATATATATGGAAATATTTCCGGTCGGGACAGGGTCCTGGGTGACATTTTTTCGGGTTTTTTCCTCACCTGTAAGATAAATGTCAGAAAGCTTAGGGCCCAACGGTCCCCGAAAATCATCCGACCATCATCAACCTTATCATTATCATTCTTCACCGGTGTGGAAAAAAAGGAAGCTACCACGCCTACAGTTCCCTAATAAAGCTGCAAAGCATGGTATGAAAATGCTATAATTGCAGTGAAAGACCTGCTCTCGGGCAGAATTACTATGGAATGGAATATATGGAAATAAATAAATTAAACGAAACAGCTCACACACACACACACACACACACACACACACATATATATATATATCATCATCATCATGAACAAATTCGTTTTTAGGCCATGTGGCCTGTACGGTAAACCTAGCGAAGATGGTCTTGATCTTTCCACCGATGTTTTGGTCTTCCTTGGACCCTATGTCCAGTTGGGGTATATTGGAATGCCAATTTTGGAAGTCTATTTCTTGCCATTCTTCTCAGATGATTTATCCATTCTTGTTGGTATTTTTGGATATCTTCATTTAAACTTGTTACTCCAAGTTTTCCTCTGATAATAGTGTTCCTTTGGTGATCCAGTCTATTAACTCCTAACAATGATCGTAAGAAGCGCATTTGGCTTACTTGAAGTTTATGAGAGTTTCTTTCATTTAAAATCCAAATTTCACTTCCGTATTTTAGAGCAGCTTTTGATGTGACATTATGTAATCTTAGTTTTGTCTCTGTCCTCATCTGTTTACCAAAATGTCTTCGTATTACCCCGTTCATTTTATTATATTTTTGTAATTTTGAATCAATGTCACTCTTATACTCTGCAAATACACTTCCTAAGTAAGAGAAATCTGACACTTGTTCTATAATTTTTCCATCAATCTCAGTTTCACCCGTTGTATGTTTTTTCCACACATTGCCATTGTTTTGGATTTTGATGTGGAAATTTTCATATTATATTTGCTGGCAATTTTGAATAATTGATATGCTGCTATTTGTAAGCTATCTTCGGAATCTGATAATATTATTTGATCATCAGCATATAATATTGTTTGAATTATTTTATTCCTAGTTATTGAAATTCAACTGTTTACTGTTTGTTTCCATTCTTGCACTATTCTGTTAATATATATATTAAATAAGAGTGGAGATAGTCCACATCCTTGTCGAACACCTTTGCCTGTGTTTATGTGTTCTGTTATTTCTCCATCTGGTAATTTAATTTTGATTTTAGAATTTTGATATAAGCTTTGTATGGCTCGTATTACATGTGAGTGTATATGTTCTTCATGCAGTATCTGCCAAAGTTTATCTCGGTTTACATTATCATATGCCTTTTCATAATCTATAAATAGTATGTACAGTGGGAGATTAAATTCTCTCCTTTTTTCCATAATTTGTTGCAGGGTAAATATTGCATCTATAGTGATATATATATATATATATATTGTAACGTCTCATTACATTATTTAGAAACACATGGCATAATAAAATTATTTATTTGCATTACTAATACAAAATGTGTCTGATTACTTTAAATTAAGTTAATATCTAATTTCATTAGGATACAAGTAAGTGCTGAAGTATTGCATCGCTTTATACAAACAATTTCTAGGAGAGATGATTGTGGTCTAGTGGAGAGAGCTTCTTCTGTGTCCCGTTCTTGAGGTCGCGTGTTCGATCCTGCTGCCATGATTTGTTTCTCTCTCTCTCTCTCTCTCTCTCTCTCTCTCTCTCTCTCTCTCTCTCTCTCTCTCTCTCTATCTATCTATCTATCTATCTATCTTTCTCTCTTTCTCTCTCTCTTTCTCTCTCTCTCTCTCTCTCTCTCGTCCTTATTTCAATTAATTTTCTTCCTTTTGTTTTATTTATTTTGCTTTGTTTTATTTGCAGTATTTACCGCACTACTTATTTACACGAAATTGTTTTCCATTGCACTACACAGAACGAAATAGAACGGATTTAGTTTCTCAAATAGTTGCATACTTGTGAACCAAATAGCTGATCTCTGATCCTGCGCAGTGCCTCCGTTCTGAGACTTGAAAATTATCTGTGCGCCATCAATTATTGCAAAGGCTGTACAATGACAGCTAAAAATGTACTGCATGATCAAAAAAAAAATGATCCTTCTTTCAAAAGCCAAGACATAGGTAGTCAAGTCGGATGTAAAAGTGGAAATATTTCTAGCTGATCGTCTGAAGCTGGACACTTAGACAAGGAAAAACACCCGATAGAGATTGCATTCGGTTATCTAGTAATCTACCAATCAATTTTAATTTGCATGTGTTTAAAGTATTTTTAAGAACAGTATGCTGTAAAGCATTAATCTGTGGATTATGGTCGATTTATTAAAAATAGTTTTAAAGTAATATTCAGCACCAAAATTAGATTTATTCTGTGTTCCATATCAAACAGTGTTATGTCCATTCTACTTGTATAATTATATTTATTTAACTGCTGCCACCTGCCAGCACATTAAAATCACAATAAACAACTGCTTGACCAAAACTGAGAACAAGAATAAAAATAATATCTAAGTAATGATAAACAAAATTAAAACTAATAAAAACACAACAAAGGAACAATAATTCCTAAACACTCCATGCATAAATATACACAAAATGGATTATTTATTATAAGACATCAGCTACTATTTTTATAAAATAAAATAGATTATCGAATGTAGTTAGTGTGGTGTTTTGGTCAGTTAATAGAAAATTATTGAGTTTGTTTTTCAAAGATGTTATGTCTCTGACAAAGAGTGAAATCTTGAATGAAAAAATCCACGAAAAAGCATTAATTTAACATTATACGTAAATATTTTATTCTCTCCTGAAAATTTCACTTTCAAGGTCATGAAATACCTTCTCATATCACCACGTATGACGTAACAGTCTGTTCTTATTGTTAACTGATGACATAACTAAATATTACGTCTTCATCTTTATTTTCTTTGTTGTGTGGTAACTAGGATACCGAAATGGCGACCTGCTCAGAGGTAAAAGAATTCTCGTTTTGATGCAAACCCCCGATAGTAGTAAGCAGAAAACATGAAGGAGTCATAAAAAGCATACAAATTTAATTGACAGAAGAGCTACATACTGGAACACATGCGACCGGAACGGACGGTAAGCATTTTTTTTACGTAGTTAGACATGGGTTGTAATGGCGGCTAATATTATAATATTATTTATTAAATCTACTTCATTTCTGTCTGTTCCGGTTCCAAAACCGGTTATGGCTTATCTCAAGTTTTAGCACCGGTTGATTTTGGAGCGATTATATTAGTACCGAACAAGTCCCCCATCAGCCGACATTGGCTGTGTGATCGACACGCGGTCAAGTCTCCCCACGCTAATGACAACAGGCTGCGCTAACAACTTAAAACAATCTACATCGGTCAATAAGTGTGTCGCGTAAGAATTGCGTTCGATATGTCCAATATATAGTCCGATCTTGGAAATATGTCTTAATTTTTTTTTTAAATAGATCACAAGTATCTAGTTTAGTTGCGAGAAAACAAACATTGTCGCGCCTAGTAGAGTTTAATTCATAGCTATGTTTCTGTGTTACATCTTGTTACAATGACTTGTTCTCATTCAACTTGCAGACATTTTCTAAACAAAAACACGCGACATAAGTAATTTGTTACAATCACTCTCGACTGTTGTTTCATTATAGACATAACTAAAAATAGATGATTCACTTCACAAAAATTATGTCTAAGTAACGAGTCATGTTTCAATTTCGTATACGGCATGTCCAAGGTTCAAACCCCGGCACCAATAAAACTCACCCACTTTATTTATTTTTTTCAGTGGTCAACACAAATGTTGGGTTGAAATTTCAATTAATCACATGTCTCCCCGTGGACCTGGGGCACGCCATACCTCTTAGTGGTTAAGGCAGTACGCTACGATCCGGAAGCTCGAGGATTCGAGTCCAAGTGGGGTCAGGATTTTTAAACCTGATCCAAACCTTTTGGCGGCATTATGACCCTGGGTTCGATTCAGCCTCTAAGGTATATGAGTACGTTTGTTCTGAGGGTAAAAGCTGCCATCACGCAGGGCTGACATCAAGTGCCGATTGTCCAGAAAAAATGGGAACCTTAATCTCCTACTACCCCAAGAGCCTCCTGTGGCCTGTAGGGGATCACTTTTCCTCATGGGCCTACAGAACCTGCGTCACATACATAGTTGGATAATAATCTATCACTACACTGAATGTTTAAAAATATTTCTGTAACTAAAGTTTTATTTTCCTTCTCCACTCGTCTCTATCCATCCACTCCATGCCCTCAAATCCACTTGTTCTCATTTCAATTCATATTTTTTGCATCCACGAGTTTCGAGGTCTTCCTTTCCTTCTTCTTCCAGGTGGACACAATTCCAATATTTTAATGGGTAACCTTTCTTCGTGCATTCCCATACCAATCTAATTTCTTGTATCTTGTATCTCATATAATATAATGTAATATATAATAACGATGATCATGATGATAATAATAATAATAATTAATTATTATTATTATTATTATTATCATTATTATTATTATGTGTATTGTTATGCAAAGCACTGCATTTTTCGTACTTCGGATTCCGCCCTGGGCTGATAGATGGCGATGATTAGTCCTATTTTAAATGTACGCACCACTTCTGCCGTTCACTTCACATAGATGACGTGTTTTTGTTTACAGAACATTGTTCACTTGAGCTTGAAGAATAGAAAAAAAATCGTTTGAAAATATCGACATTATGTGAGCACTATCTCAAAAATAGTTTATTAACAGCCATTTGTATGATGATAATTATGAATAACAGTACATTTTAGCAATTGTGTAAATATAATTATTAGGGGAAGTTCCTCTTTCAAAATGTCTAAGTTATTGAGATAGTGTATGGCACACTTAAACCCGTTTGACATACTGAACTAAACTTATTTAAGTAGCCTTTCCACTCTCGGTCAAATATTTAAAAAATCAATATTTTCTTTCAATTTATCTCATTCTGAATATTTTATGTTTCATGTTTCTGGCGAAACGTCGGGGAACTTCAAGCCTCGAGACCACGGCCTACAGCCCGGAAATCATCTTCAAGATCATCATAATTAATCAGTTTGTTTTTTTTAATGGCGTTAGTCCCTGACATAGAGTGAATATTGAGATGATTAACTACCAGACATTAAATATAAACATTTCCTTCTCTCCTGAAAATGGACGTAACTTAATTATATATATATATATATATATATATATATTATATATAATAACGTCTAATAATTAAAATGACTTTTGGCATTCAGTTAATTTGTATATCTTCTTCTCCTTCACATCCTGTTCCGTCTTCACTAATAGATCTACGACCTTCTCTTCCATGGACGTTGGTTCTCATTTCTTCCTCTCGGAAAATAATTTAAGACTGTCTTTGGTAATCTACTCTCTTCCATTATTTCTACATGTTCTTTCCACTGTTTCTTGTTATTATTATTATATATATATATATTGTTTTATGGAGTATATCTGCAGTTATTCACGAATTATCAACATTTCTTATCTGGTCCATTGTTATCTGGTACACCCTTTAACTCTTCTTAAAACATTCTTCTCAGCTGCTTGGATTTTACTTTCTTGTTTGGTAAATGTTTATCTCTCTTCTACTTTTATTATTAATTCATGACGTAACTGATGATGTGATTATCTTTATGTTCTTTCTACCGTTTGTTCGGCCGTAACCAAGAAACAGTAAAACTTTTACATGGCCTAAAAATGGCAACATTTGCCTATGCAAAGGATAACTTGTTTATTGTAGGAAGACAACTGTAAGTTTGTTTTACGTAGTTAGAACAGTATTTAGACATGGGCCATGGCTAGTGGCGGCTAATATTATTACTTTATATACTTTTTTTTTAATTTCGATCCATCAGCCCGGTTGTTATACTTTTGAGTTATGTTTTATATGGAAGGATTACCCACCCCTCGTAAAACTCCCAATGTGGAGGTCCAGAGTTTGATTTTGGACTGCCCGTAAACGAGCGGTTAAATGCATCATGCATTAGTGTTGCGCTGGTTCAAAGTCCCCACGAGAACGTCTCGCCATGCACTTTATAGTTTTTATATTAATATTCACACATGGCTATAGATTGTAACTTATGGGAACAGCCTACGCTACATCGGCCAGTCTATCGTGCAAGAAATGCCTTCAATACATAGTCCGATTTTGCTCATTTTCAAAATATGTCTTAATTGTTTTTAATTAAATCGCATGTATCCTGTTTAGTTGTGAGAAAACAAATATTAGAGGCTAGTACAGTTCAAATTGGGTATCCTGTTGTACCCATAATTCATAGCTATGTTCCAACGTTACACATTGTTGTTATGACTCTTAAGTTATCTCTATCTCCCACATGTCCTGCTCACCGGAGTCTACAAAACTTAACTCCTCATATTATACCTGGTTTTCTATGAAGTTCATGGAGCTCACAGTTAGATAGCTTCCTCCATTCATCATCCATAAGTATCTGGTCAATATGCACTTTATTCTCAAATACCCACTTTTCTTATGTCTTATAGTAATAGAACTCTTTCGTATCCATTTAATATATAACTTGTAGAATCGCCATTTTATATATTATTAACTTTACAGTTTGAAAGATTTTGAGACAAGTCTCCGTCATCTATAATACAGAATATATCATGCGTTTCCATAGTTGATCCTATGCATAATTAATATCTGATTTTTACTGTTGCAAGTTATTTGAATTCTGACACTTCATCACGATGTACATAATTTGCTATTATAATGTTACATAGATAGGAAGAAGAAATTATACAATTACCACAATAACTGTGAAAATATACTAATCAGCTATAACTTTTATCTTTCTAGGAAACTTACTTTGAAAATAAAATTGATGCAGTGAAGAAAAGCAAGGTGGTGAGATTGAATACAATAGTGCATGGAAGTAATTCAAATAATCCCAGGTCTATGAGTGTGTAAAATAAATTATACGAGGAAGCAAAACTAGAGGAACTGTTTGGTAAGAATATTGTAGCCTGGATGGATGTAAAATGCAAAATTGATGATTTCGTTACGCAATACACAAGTTGATTGCATGAACTTTACGGTGAAAACGGACCATTTTTATGTAAATTTAAATATAAATACATTAATATATTTACATTTATTAATATGTAGAACCATGGCTCAAGAAAACACAACTTCAAACAAAAACACTTACAGGTTTTTTATATATTTATTTGAAAATTTCCTAAATAAAGAAAAAACATATTACACGGCAATTAATTCTGTTTGCAGCTACCAATAGTATAACTCCTTCACCCTTGTTTTGTCATATCATAATGCTTAAAAATGAGTTTTCCAGGAATGCAATATTCCATTCCATAGTAATTCTGCCCGAGGGCAGGTCTTTCATTGCAATAATAGCATTTTGATGCTATGCTTTGCAGCTTTACTAGGAAATTTTAGGTGTGGAAGTTTCTCGTTGCTTTCCACACCGGTGAAGGATGGTGGTGATAATGATAAGGATGATGATGATGATGATGATGATGATGATGATGATGATGATGGACGGATGATTTTCAGGGACCGTTGGGCCCAAAGCTTCCAGACATTTGTCTTACAGGTGAGGAAGAACCCCGAAAAAAGCTCACTCAGGAAGCTTGTCCCGACCAGGAATCGAACCCGGACCCGCTGTGTGACAAGGCATCACGCTACCTCGAGACCACAGCGGTGGATAGAGATATAAATAAAAAATGAACATCACTTCACATAAGCAGATATTGTTTGACGTAAAACTGAATGAAGTTTTAGTTAAGGTATAAGACAATTCTTGGCTCACAAGAATTTCAAATTTTGTACAATAGAGTCTTGTGGATTAGGGTTTATGTTTTCTGGATCTCCGAGTGTTGTGCTGACATGAAGCCTTTCTTGTTTTTCAGGATATTGAAGTGAATCTGCAGGTCGAAATCAAGAATCAAGAATGAATCGATGATATGCTACCAGGGACGGGTAGACTAACAGTGGTCGACACCTGTTTCGGCAAGTGTAGATCCGGTCCGTGGGAGTAAAACCGGTTGCAAACCCCAGATCCTTAGGGGGGTGTAAGTATAGGGACACAAAAAATGTACCCGACTCCCTGGGGGTATAGCTGGGCAAACCGTTAGTATGTAGAGTACCATTGTTATTATTATAATAATTATGGCTCGGAAGTTCAGGAATTTTTTATTTAATTGTATGTCTAAAAACGATGTCCAGCATAATATATGTAGATAGGAGTATATACATTTTTTATCATTGTAGATAATAAGGAAAGATGGATTTTGTCATTCCTTTTTGTCCACTTTCGACTATTGTTGCTTATCTTCTTCTTCTACTACAAGGTTTAGGCTATGCAGCCTGTTCCGGCGAAGTTAAAAGTGGAGTCCATCTTCTACGTGGTTGGCCAACATCTCTTGTTCCTCTGGGATTATACAGGAAGGTTCTTTTTGGTATTCTTTCGTTGTTCATTCTCATTAAGTGTTCTGTCCATTTCTTATTATTTTCGCTGATTTTATCTTCAATTTTATATATATTTAATTCTTCTCGTATAGTTTCATTCCTTATTCTATCCGCTCTTGTGCATCCTTTCACATTACGTAAAAACAGCATTTCCGCAGTCTGTATCCTGCTTTTATCCCTTGATTTCATTATCCAATTTTCACTTCCATATAACTTGTTGCTTATTTGTCCTTTTTTTAGCCTTTTGTAGGTCTTGAAGTATTTTTTTCCTTATTTTAACTATATTTGCACCATATGTATAATTCAAGAATCCGCCTTAATTTATCTCATTTTAAAAACAATATTAGCATTAATTTCCAAAGATTTAATTTTAGTTCCACGAGAATCCATTGAACACTCAGCTAAATATCCCGTTATTTTTACCCAGTGTACTGATCATCCGAAATATTTCTAAGAAGTTGCCACTTTGTGACAATGAGGTGACTGTTGTGATACACTCTAATGCCAACCGAGGTAAGTTTTAATTTCTCTTATTTCGAAGTTCAATTTTTATAATTCTAGTGTAGGTAAAGCAAATATTTTTCCAGTTATACCAATTCAAATTTAAATTTCTTTCGGCAGGATATCCATTGCAGGTTCGTTGAATTCATTCTATGCGGGAAAAGTCGTTCATTCTAAATTATTGTTGAATTAAAAACATATAAAGTACGGCATGCGCTTCTACACCTAGATAATTAAATGTGTTTTTATGTTTATTTAAATAACTAAAAAGAAAAATAATTATAAATTTATATCGTAATTTTCAATTTAGCGGTTATTTGATCGGATTAGAAATAAATTGGCCGGTTTAGGGCAATTCGATCGTTTTATTGGTGGATTATTCGGTTTAAGGGTAATTTTATCGTTTTAGAGGTAGCTAATTTTTTATTATTTATAATTCCAATGTCATGGAAGACAGTATTATTATAATGTATGTAATAATATTTCAGGTTGTGATGCTCATTTGAGGCGTACGTAGGAGGATCTGCGGTTCGATGAAACATCCAGGTACTATTTCACTCAATAATTTTACGTATAAATCATCCTACAGACTCTTTTGGACGAATCACTGTGAAACGTTTGTTAATACAAGGATGGGGATGTACGTTAACTACAACTTCATCCAATTTTACGCCAAACAATATGTACTTATGTGGGTGATGATTTTTTATTTACATTTCTAAATTGCATTTCTATAAAACTTCTCATATTGAACTATTTACGCCAAACAACGTCTACGTATGTTGGGTGATGTTTTATTTTTATTTAAATCTCTCTATCATATTCCCAGAAAACCTCCATTTTGAAGTATCACAATTAGAGCTGATTTGCCATGTATTAAGTTAATTACCAACGTGAAGATGAATGTGGTGTACCATATTTATATGAAGAACCCATGAATTATATTCAGTGTAATTGATGTCTAGTGACAAAAATATAAAATGACAGCTGTAATCAGAAATTAGTTCCTATATAATATATGTTTTTCCTTCAAGATATTTTCAATTGAATATAAAAGAAAACTGCATGTCATTTTGTTTCAAGTTGTGTTTTGTTGAGCAATGGTTAAATGCATATATAATCTGCACTGTAAGTGTAACGTTTGCTTAAATATTAAGTTTACATTCAGTTGACATAATATTTTGGAAACGTTATTTTTCAAAGTTAATTTTATAACGTGGTTCTCTGTTTTCCGTATTTCTAACTCTTAATACCTTTCCATGGAATATCTTTGAATGGATTAATTTGTATTCTTTGCTTTACAGAAGATAATTATTTTGTTCAAAATGTACGTGGAAGGTAAATTTATCCAACGACACTATGAAGTTGGCTTAAATGTGGTGTGTTAACAAGACAGCAAGTGAACTCCTGATATTGTGGTCAGAACACCAAATCATGCTGTTTTCTTTGTCGACTAAATTGATCCGAGTGATTCTCGAGGGGGTTAAATATCGGTATCATTGAGTGTTACTGGAGCACTTCTAATTTTATTACTGTTATTTACTTAAATATTCTTAGAGATAAATTAACAGTTCAGTGTAACATGTTACAATATTGTTATAATGTTTAATTATACTCAAGGTTGAAATAATTTGGAACAACAAGAAAACTAATTTTCATCATGCAAAAATCACAGAGAAAAACGTTTTATGTACTGTTCATGGAATATGCATCTTAGTTCCTACGTTATACCATATAGAAAGATTCCATTAAGGAACTACTATTAACATAAATAATAACTAGCACTATCGAGCCTGTAGATTCATAGCCATGCTGACATATGCTCTCCATACATCCTTAAGCTAAGCTAATGTTTTCCAATCATATCTTGTATAATTTAATGTAATCATGGTTAATATTATTCTCCCGTCTCATTCTTGGACTGCATACTGAGGTTTCCCCAAGTTCTATGCCCTCTTTCATTTTCCATTCGTGCCACATGTCCTGTCCGTCTACGAGCCTTAACTGTTCTTATTGCATCTGGTTTCACATAAAGATCATGTAGCACTAATAAGTACTCTTCTCTATTAATCTCTCTTTGGCCTAAAAATGTTCTTACGTACTTTATTCTCAAATACTCGTAATCTCCTTTCCTCCCTTAAAGTAAAAGTCCATGTGTCGCATCCATATAATGTAAGTGGAATAATTACAGTTTTGTATATTTACAGTTTAATCTATTGCCCAACTATTATGTAATATCCCAACATTCCATGTTCCTAGAAACATGTCCCTGTGTTTGAGCCTTTGACATGGATTCCCTGAAGTAATCCCCGCCTGGAGAACCGAATGTGCGACTACTTTATCTCTGGAAAATTTTATCCAGTGGAACCCCGGTTCCTTGACAGTTGTATTTTACGGTGAAAGACCAAGGTACGTATTTTTCTTACTTTTCATCAACTTTGAATATTTTAAATAAATCAATAGTTTAAAGATAAAAAAAGCTGCACCTGTAAACTACAAGGAAAAAGTCTAATTACTAATCCTAATTCTATGAAAGTACTAGAGAATTTTTTAAAATCATATTCAAGATAAGAAAAAAAACATGAATATCGTGAATACAGAAATATCTTGAAAATCCCGGTGAAGTAGGTAATTAACTTTTAAAATAAACATCATAGTGATATTTCCTTCAATAGGTCAATGAGTAATTAATATTTAAATTTACTAATGTTTTAGAATATGACCAATTAGCAAGTTAACACGACCTGAATTTGAGCTTCTCTTATTTTTTATATCAATGATCTAGAAAAACCCTACAAACTCAAAACTTACTTTTTGCTGATGATGTTGTAAAATGGGTCTCTAAACCGAAAAATCAAAACCAACAGCCCAACAATCACTAACAAATTAGAGAATTGGACATCCCAAAACTTAATGAAGATTACTTACTTACTCACTGGCACTATCGAACCCGTAGGTTCATGGCCGCGCGGACATAAGTTCTCCATACATCCCTATCCTGAGCTAATGCTTTCCAATCATTCCCTGCACAATCTATTTCCCTCAAATCATCGTTAATGTTCTTCTCCCACCTCATTCTTGGTCTATCAATTGGGCGTTTTCCCTCTGGCTTTCCTACAAGAAGCCTCCATGCACGTCTTTCATTCCCCATACGCGCAACATGTCCTGCCCATCGCAGTCTACAAGACTTAACTGTTCTTATTATATCTGGCTTCCTATAAAGACCATGTAGTTCATTGTTATGTAGTCTTCTCCATTCACCTGTCTGTTCATCTCTCTTTGGTCCAAAAATGTTTCTAAGAACTTTATTCTCAAAAACTCGTAATCTCATTTCCTCCCTTAAAGTAAGAGTCCATGTTTTGCACCCATATAGGTCTAATATAACTGGTAGAATAATAGTTTTATATATTTTCAGTTTAACGCTTTTCGAAAGCAGTTGGGACATCAAAAGTCTCTGCAATGCATAATAGCACGCATTTCCAGAATTGAGCCTATGTTTAATTTCTTTGTGCATCTCATTCCTATTTGTGATTATTGTTCCTACGTATTTGAATTCAACCACTTCCTCAAAATTTCCCTCATTTGTCATTAGCTGTCCATTTCCATTATATAATGCATTTCAACATGTGACCATATATTTAGTTTTATTGATATTTACTTCCAGTCCTAATTTCTTAGTGTTACTCAATAGTGTGTGCGTGTTGGCCTTTAGTATCTCCTCGCTATCGGCCAGTAGTACTACATCATCAGCATAAACTAACAGCTTATTAATACCATTGAGTTGTAGGCCATCCTCATCCTCTAAAGATTTGATGGCATGCTCTAGTACAAAATTAAATAGTAGAGGAGATAGTGCATCTCCTTCCTTCAACCCATTCTGGATTTCAAAGGTGTCCGAAAACTGTTTGCCTACAAGCACCCTACTCTTTGTGCCATTTAGACACATTTTTATAAGTCTAACTAACTTTTTAGGAATTCCGAACTCCAGCAGGATACTATATAACTTCTCCCTCTTAATTGAATCATATGCTTTTTTGAAGTCAACATATAGTTGATGTACAGTACCATTATATTCCCATTTCTTTTCTAAAATTTGTCTTATACTAAAAATCTTATCTGTTGTAGACCTGTTTCTTCTAAATGCACATTGATGATCTCCTAGAATGTCATCAATATAGGAAATTTAATGAAGATTAACATACAGAAAACAAATTATTTTAATTAGGAGAGAAACCACTACCTGTCACTCTGAAATTAGAAGAAGAATTGTTAACTGAAACACATTAAGCAAAATATCCAGGAATAACCTTTGGCACGAAATAACATGGAGGAAACATATACAGAATCTATACACAAAGATCGAAACAAGGTTGTCATTATTAGAATGATGGGGTTGCTGCACACAAACACTATCATAGGTACAGAAACCTTCATTATAGTGAATAAATCGTAACATCTATGAATACGGAGAAACGTAATCAACTCCTATGCCTGGTAACAGAAGCTGTTAAAACAATACCAGTCCTGCCATGCAAGTCTTAACAAATAACCCGAGGATAGCATTTGAAATTGGGCAATCAACAACCATATATTGTGAAAAATGTTTAAGGTTACCTCATAATAACTGGATTCAAAGAAAATCAGAAATATATTTGAAATCTGAGAAAAGCTTCTTAAGCGTAGTACAATAAATGAAACAGAAAATACAACTTCCACATTCAAAAGGATATATGTGCAGATAAGAAATAACCTTTCAGAAGTTTTGGAAATTGAATGTAATATTCATTGAACAGAAGACATCAAGAAATCGGAAAATTCCCCATTAATCTTACAACAAATGGACCAGCCTCGTGGGCTAGTGGTCAGCGTTTCTAACTACAGTTCATGAGGTCCCGGGTTAGATTCCCGGTCAAACCTTTTTCCTTAAAGGGAATTTTTCTTGTGATTGCCCATGGACTGAAATTTAGGTTAAAAACTCTCCTGGCACTTCATTATCATTTATTGCCCGTCATATCATCAGGTGAAACGTAATCTTTTACTCGGCCTCTCCTAAATTGAGAAATTAAAATACTTAATTAATCAGGATGAGCATTATTATCATACATATGTTAAAACAATATAGGACGAAATAGTCGTTGGAGATATATGAAATGTATATGCAATCAAATCGGGAGAACACAAGGAATTTGATTTTCTTATAATTAAGTACAAATGAATTAAATTAAGGAAGTTGATAGGATTCCAAATAAACTATCAGTCAGTAATTGCGGAAATCATTTAGCAAGTACACCGTACCGCTATTGTCAAGTGACAAGCGCATGAAACTCGGACAAAAGAGTTACAACTTGAGTAATTGCATTCTACTAACGGATTACAAGACGTTTCTTTGTAGACCAGCAATCTTAAGATCTTAAACCCAGCTTCGTTGATACGTTAAAAACAAAGAAGTGATGTAGGGTTTCGAAACTATAACGTGGACGTAAACATCTCCTTATAAGGCAATCACAAAAGATGCTAGAACGCCAAGCTAGCAAACAAGCGGTTTCGAAACTACAACGTGGATGTAAACATCTCCATATAAGGCAATCAGAGAAGATGCTAGAACGCCAAACTAGCAAACAAGCGGGAAACGGTCACTGATCTAAACTAAAGTATATAACAGACTTAAATCGGAATTCCCCAGAGTACAAACTTATGATAAAATTGTAGTTTAGAAAGGTGTATCTAGCTAGAAAACTTGGTGGAGTCATGTCCAATCAAAAGACGGCGATCCCTTCCTAAGACGAAAGGAATCGTTGTCAGCCAATATAGTAAAGGGTTATATTACGACGAGGTAATGACCGCATGATGACATAATTACAGGGGGAGGGCAAAGCGAGTTTTCCTTATATCTAACTAAATGATGTTAAGTTAGTTCTCCGCGACTCACCGATACAAAATAGTTCGTCGCTCACTGAGGAGGGAGTTGAAATAGACTCACCTGCACCGGAGTTGAAATAATAATCGACATGATAACTTCGCGATTAATTCAATACTCAGAAAATGTAATAGTAATTACCTTGCGGAGATTCCATTCTGGATTCTAAATGCGCTCCTGTGGTCAGTGCCTTGTCCAACATTAAATGTGTATAATTTTACGTCGTGTAACTGATATCTACATCAATAAATCTCGATTATTAAGATTCATCTAACACAGTCTTGTGTCGGCCAGATCATTTGATTTCCCTGTACAAAAGAACCTCAGCTCTACCTATATCCAAACTGAGCAACCCAAGTTCTCACACATGGATAATTCCTTTGATACCCCTGGTGCCCAAACATCCTTTTATTAACCGATTATAAACCTAAAACAGAAGAACCCATACTAAAATCCTTCTTCATATGTCGCCCAACTTTGTGTTGACTAAAGTTCCTTCTGCAAATGGCCCTGCAACGTGGAGCGCGCGAATAAGTCTGACAATGAGAGAATATAACTTCTAAAACATCGAAAATCGACCAAATATCCACTAAGTAAGTGATCCTGGACTGAAGCAGATGAATGAACCTGGAAGCTGACCTGGAGGACAAGGAACGTGCAGACAGCCCTGGAGAAAAAGCAGAATAACAGTAAGGACAAACACCAGCAAAAGGTAGAAATGCATATTTTCCTTCAAATATTTGTGTGAAAACAAATAACTATAGAACAGACAGTAGTCAACTTAAAATTACATTAAAATGGAGGGAAATCTAAACCCAGACAATTTCAACAAAATTATAGAGTTATTATTAGAAATAAGAAAAGAACACAAACAATTTCATGAAAAAGAAAGAGAATAAAGTAGATTATGAGTCAAAATAAGTAATAGTTTACAAAAACTAAAACAACACGCTTTATTAGAAAACCGAACTAAAAAATGAAAAATAATTTTAATTTCCAACACGTTTGGGATAAAATTAAAGTGGTCAACAAAAAAATCATCTCGAACAGATCTAGAATAAAACTAGAGATATCTATAAAAAAATAAGTTTACCATCAAAAGCGTGGGGTGTTCTTTATCAATTAATATATTTAATAATAAACAGATATTGGTAAAAGTGAAGTCTCTAAGAAGAAAATGTAAAACCATAAAAAGCAGTCATTTCCAAATTGTCGATAAATTCACTAGCCACAAAGTGACGAGTGAATTTATCTAGAGGATTCGGAAATCAAGAGTGGCATTTGTTAGGACTATTCAACGAAAAAAAATATATATAAGCTGTTTACTCAAAAGTCATTATTTAAATACAGTTACCGGCATTTTAAAATATTTATATATTTAATGTAAACGGAGAGTTTGAAAACAAATCAGAAATATAAGGTGATGTATATTCACTGCAACTTGAACATATTATGTATTGCCATATAGGATCGCAATATTGTAAGAATGCATCCTAGTGGAGAAATAATGAAACACATCAAACTGTATATTATAATCAATATTATAGGCTATTCATTTAGTTTTTTAGAAAACAACTCAGTAAAATCGAGGAATCTGTTCAATTGTGGAATTCAGGCTTTCACGGCCGGTAATCATAATGTTAAAAGATTCCGGGCTATGTGGCCGTGGTCTATAACTGGTATTTCTTCCAGACGTTTCTCACTCAACTGCGGAGGGCATCTTCAGTGGCGAGTACTTCTAGGTGACGTTACCTTGTCGTAGACTCGGCTCTGTCTTACGACAAGGTAATATCACGTAGAAGCACTCGCCACTGAATATGCCCTCCGCAGTTGAGTGAGAAACGTCTGGAAGAAATACCTGTTACAGATCACGGCCACATAGCCCGGAATCTTTTTAACATTATAATCTGTTCAATATTTGCTATATTCAATGTATTTGTTGGAGAAAAACAATGCTCTGAGTTGTTCATAATGTTAAAGAGGAGGAGCTTTCTTTATCACGAAAGCAGGAACTGATAAAGAGAAATCGACAAAGAGCGAGGTGAAACACGTCTGTCATTGGTTGTAAAACAAAATTAATTAAAAAGTGATTGGTCATTGACTCCCATTTGGGAATGACTTAAGTAGTCGACAAGATGAAAGATATTGTGGTATTGTCCTTGAAAATCCAAGATCATTACTTGACCGTACTGCAGAGCAAATCATAGTAAATGAGGAGTATATTTCAAGCACTGCACAACGTAATTCCTTTGGATGATTCCGCAAGACTTCTTGAGTGCTGAGGATGCACTAATTCGATGTATATTCAACAAAAAAAAAAGAGAGAAGTTTCCTCAGTAATAAAAACTCCAAATTAGAGTCAACTTCTGATATTCTCGAGTACATCAACCACCTCTTGATCCAACGATTTCAGATTCACTCCCAATGTTATTGAATTTTTTTTTTCGAATGAGGAAAATCCGATGACTTTCATGTAGAATTAAAAGCGGCCAGTCTCATGACATTAAAAAAATCCTCAGATATTAAAATGATTATACTTGGAAAATAATCTCTGTTCTAGGATCTTATTCCCTCGTGTCCTAATAAGCCTTGAGACAAAAATAGGTTAATTAAACACGTGATTAAATCAAACAACAAATTTGTATATCTGTGTGCTGATAAATATCACAAAACGAAGCCGGCATAAAGGAATTAACCAAATGGTTGAAGAAATCGGGAATGGCAAAGCTACTTGCTTAATATCCCATATGGGTGTAATCGTACTATATCCACGATTATATTAGCCAAAATAGTAATGCGAAATACGGTGACTAATCCTAGTTTCCGATCGACTTTATTTGCATAAAAGTTATCATATACGGACAGGTGAATTATGTTCAGGGCAGTCTGGAAACAGTGAGTGAAAAAAAAATATCCACTCTTGTTTCTATGATCGACTTCGGTACTCTAGGGTTCCGTCCCTTGATTCTGCTCCAGAGGGTAGTGGATTCAAACCTGCCTGGGGTAGATTTTTTAAATGAAAAATCCAAGGGACATGTTCTCCGAGAGGAACTTTAAGCCGTGAGTTCCAAGTCTGAAGATTTTCGGATTCCTAAAAGAACCTGAAGTCTAAATTAGAGCTTCTGATCAAAATTTAATTATCCTTTCCCATCGACGTAATACCTTAGATACCTACTAAATGTATTTTTATGATGATGTGCTAACCACATGTCACTCGCTAACGTGTAGTAATGATTTTGCATCTTTTTCTTATGAAGGTTGAAACATGGCTTGCATATATGAAAATGTATGACATTAAAAACGGATTAAATAAAAGTAATTTGTTAGAGTTTTTTTTTTTTTGCGTTTTCTTAACTTTTTTATGGATAGGTCTGTTTTGGCAATTTTTAGGACATTTTGAGCATTTTTTACACTTTTCCGGAAGGCTGTGACATGATTTGTACTTGATTTAAGATTTTATTATAATTCAGTATTTTTCCTTGTCAATACAATTTCTTAGAATTAAGTAGTTGATTTGCTAACTACTACCCCTATTTTTCAAAGTATGTGCATAATGATCTTGTCCACTTCTAGAAATTGTATTCAATTTCTTAGAGCTCATGCTAGGTTCAACCCTTATTCTGATTGTTAACTGCAATTCAAAATTGCTGTAAAAGTGCATTGTGTAATTGAAATGGATTTTCTGCAATAAAAGGTACTGTGTTGTGTATTTTTTAAATACTTTTCTTTTAATATTTTGATGTTAAGTTAAATTTTATGTAATTCAATAATCAAGTCAGTACTTAATTTAATAAACGTCTGGGGAAAAGAATCGTATATACTCAACCTAGGATTTAAGGAGAGATCAGGGCTTGTTTGGTTTAGGCTAGGGGCATGGAAATTTCTAAAAATTTGCGACGATCACGATATGCGAATATGTCCAATGTGCGGGAACTTTGAAGATGAGATACATATATTAGGAAAATGTAATGATTTAGAATATTGGAGACGTCAGTTATTACCGGAAAGATTTCTAAATTCAAATCGGGAAAGATTGGCATGCTACGAATTATTGGTAAATCCAGAAAATTGGATAAACCTCGGTAATTTTCTGGACAAAACGCGAAAAATAAGCACAACACTCATTCATGAATAAATATATGTTATCAAAATGCAATACCATTAATTATTAACAATTATATATAAATTAATTAGTGTATAATGCTGTTGTGTTATTATTTAATTGTAATATTAATGTGCTTTCTTTATGTAATTGTAATGTTAATGTTTTTTTAGTGTATAATGCTATTGTGTTATTACTTAATTGTAATATTATTGTATTTTCTTTATGTAATTGTAATGTTAATGTTTTTAGTGTATAATGCTATTGTGTTATTATTTAATTGTAATATTATTATTGTGTTTTCTTTATGTAATTGTAATGTTATTGCTGTTTTTGTTGTTTATTTTTCTTTACACTAGTACCAATTATTACTTTATTGTAACGGACTGTCAACAGCACGTACGGCTTACTGCCCGTGCGACCCATATTTGTAAATAATATTGTAAATATCTTACTTTTTGTCTAATAAAGTCCTACTACTACTACTAATTTAATAAATAGTATATTTATTGGTAATTCTTAACTTTTATTTGTCATTTTTTTTATTTTATTGGTCTTTTTTTTTGCATTTTTTAGGTCATAATGCATTTTTTATTTTGCACTTTTTACCAATTTATAGGTCATTAAATGCCTTGCCCTAGTAATGAACGTAATAAAAATTCGCTTGGATAACTCCCGCAAGTGAGAACTCACGTGGGAATGTGGATTCAAGTAAATCCTTTCTTTAAGTAATTTTAACAAATTACGATTTAAAAGCATTTACACATTAATATTCTATTATAACGTATAATGTAATATTTTGTTGATTTTCAAAATAAAAAGAAGTATACGCCAGTAACACAGTATGTTTACACGCTTTATATTAACTTCACCTGTATCTATCTATCTATCTATGTAACTGAATCTTTCAACGCGTTTTTCACCCACTTAAAATAATTGGATCGACTTGAAATTTTGTATACTTGTAAAGGACCCGTGACAATATAATAATTTCATATTTATTTTCTAAAATCCTGGCCAAAATCATCAGAAAATAAGAAAAGTGTCTTTGTATTTTTGTAACGGAATCTTTGAACACGATTTTCACCCACTTAGAAACATAGGACAGACTTGAAACTTTGTATACTTGTAAAGGACCCGTGACAATACAATAATTTCATATTCATTTTCTAAAATCCTGGCCAGAATCATCAGAAAAATAAAAAAAAGTGTGTTTGTATTTATGTAACGGAATCTTTGAACACGATTTTCACCCACTTAGAGACATTGGATCCAATTGGAACTTTGTATACTTGTAAAGAACCCGTGACAATACAATAATTTCATATTCTATTTCTAAATTCCTGGCCAGAATCATCAGAAAATAAAAAAAATGAAAACTGGTATAATAGGTTACGGACTTGTCGACTTTTTAGTCAATCGTTGTAAGAGCTCAGTTGGTAGAGCGGTGAACTAGTAGTATATAATTTCAGTAATCCGTAGGTCGCTGGTTCGAATCCGGCTGGGGAGGGTTGTTTTTTTAGAAGAGTAATACTTTTAGCTCATATGACAATAGTATGGAATTTAAAGATATTTACATTCTTATCTTATTCTGTAAAATATTAAAACTAAAAAATAAAAAATAGTTTTAAAACACTAAAACAGCACGCTTTATTAGAAAACCAAACTCTAAAATGAGAAATAATTTTAATTTCCAACACGCTTGGGATAAATTTAAAGTGGTCAACAAAAATCATCTCCAACACATATAGAATAAAACAAGAATTATCAACAAAAAGAAAATAATTTTACCATCAAAAGCGTAGGGTGCTTTTTATGATTTTTACATTTTCTTCTTAGAGACTTTTACCAATATCTGTTTATTATCAAATATATTAATTGATATAGAGCACCCCACGCTTTTGATGGTAAAATTATTTTCTTTTTGTTGATAATTCTAGTTTTATTCTATATGTGTTGGAGATGATTTTTTGTTGACCACTTTAAATTTATCCCAAGCGTGTTGGAAATTAAAATTATTTTTCATTTTACAGTTCGGTTTTCTAATAAAGCGTGCTGTTTTAGTGTTTTAAAACTATTATTTATTCCTCTATATTAAAGAGAAACTGTACTGTAAGTTTATATTTTAATTTCACTGAATTTCAAGTGTAACAACGACCACATTTTTTTCTCTCATGAGCTTATATGACAGAAGCCTTTGTTAATCCTGGTAAAGCTGTATGTACATCAGAATGAACTCTACTGAGAATAACATTAGCCGGCCTAAAAAACATTAACTTAATAAGTACTTGCTGTTGGAGTGTTTTTGTTATCCCACTCCAGGACCTTCATCGTGAAAACGCTGCTTTTTTTAGCTAGGAAATGCTTAACAGTCAGAAATCGTCTTAATTAAGCAATACGTGTACAATGTAGACTGTAGCAAGCATTACAAGTCCCTGGGGAATGACGTCCTTATGTATCTTCTAGGTCTCGTCTTGCAGAGTACACTCCATTCATCTTACTTTGTTCTCAAGTCCTATACGCTCTTACATGTAATATGTCAATATACAAAGAATAAACTTATCTATGTCATTAAACTTATTTATTTTGTTACCCAAGAATTTTAATTTATGATAAATTGTCTGGAAATGATAACAAGTCACTGTCGAACCCGTTGGTTCATAGCTGCGCGGACATAAGCTCTCCATACATCCCTATCCTGAGCTAATGTTTTCCAATCATTCACTATATAACCTACTTCCCTCAAATCATAGTTAATCTTATTCTCACACCTCAATTTTGGCTTAGCAACTGCGCGTTTTTCCTCTAGTTTTCCTATAAGAAGCTTCCATGCACGTCTATCATTCCCATTTGTGAAACATGCCCTGCCCATCGAAATGTACGAGACTTAACTCTTCTTCTTATATCCGGCTTCCTATAAAGACTATGTAGTTCATTGTTATGTAGTCTTCACAATTCACCTGTCTGTTCATCTTTCTTTGGTCCAAAAACTTTCCCAAGAACTTTATTCTCAAATACTCGTAATCTCCTTTCCTCCCTTAAAGTAAGCGTCCATGTTTCGCATCCGTATAACATATCTGGTAGAATAATAGTTTTATATATTTTCAGTTCAACGTTTTTTAAAAGGAGTTGAGACGTCAAGAGTCCCTGTAATGCACAATAGCATACATTTCCAGAATTGAGCCTGTGTTTAATTTCTTTATGCATCTCATTCCTATTTGTGATTATTGTTCCTAGGTATCTGAATTCAGTCACTTCCTCAAAATTTCCCTCAATTGTCATTAACTGTCCATTTCCATTATATAATATTCTTCAAAAACTTCAAATATGCATAATATAAACATTTGGCAAATATGAACTCTGAAATTTCATTTTTTATTTCAGTTTGAGACCCTTGGTGATTTATAATAATATCGCATCTAAGTGTTAGGATAATCCAGCGCCGCGCCGTACCAGAACGGTTAAGGCAAGATGCCTTGGCGCAGACCTATGGCTGTTGCGCTGGTTCGGGTCATCATTGGGGGAAAAATAAATCTCATGGAATTTCGGACAGTATGGGACCGGTTCCCACCCAGCATCATGAGGAATTTGTGTACTTACAATAAGTAGCGGCTCCAGGTTGAGAAAACCAGCTATAACGGCTGACGGACCCGATGTGTTTTAATTGTCTTTAATTTTATTGTATTATTTTTATTATTGTTCAGTTTGGCTAGATAATTAATTGTTTAGTGTGTAATATTGTTGTATTTTTTATTTAAATCTAACGTATATTTGTCCTGGTGAATGGAATAGGAGGGCACATGGTCTTAACTCCACCAGGCCAAAAAATAAATATAAATAAATCTGGTGGCCACATGTTATACATACACTGTCTGGATGATCGTCTACCTCTGTGATTAAGACATGTGGATGTGAATCCAGCAGCCGGCTGATAGGCCAAGGACCTTCTAGGCATGTCACGTCATGGAGTTTTAGAGGTATTAGGATATATATCGTAAGTATTGAACCTATGTCTGTCTCCGTCTGCATTCATGAATCTAATGTAAATGCTACAGATATCAAACTAAGCTAATTTTCAAATTATAAATAATAGTTTAAAAAAACTAAAACAACACGCTTTATTAGAAAACTGAGGTAAAAATGAAAAAAAAATGTAATTTCCAACACGCTTGGGATAAAATCAAAGTGGTCAACAAAAAAATCATCAACACAACTAGAATAAAACTAGAGTTATCTACAAAAATATTTATTCTACCATCAAAAGCGTGGGGTGCTCTATATCAATTAATATATTTGATAATAAACAGATATTGGTAAAAGTAAAGTCTCTAAGACGAAAACCATGAAAGCACCCCACGCTTTTGATGATAAAATTTATTTTTTTGTAGATAACTCTAGTTTTATTCTATATGTGTTGGAGATGATTTTTTTATCGACCACTTTAATTTTATCCCAAGCGCGTTGGAAATTAAAATTATTTTTCATGTTTTAGTTCGGTTTCCTAATAAAGCGTGTTGTTTTAGATTTTTAAACTATTATTTATTATTTTAATGTTTAGTTTAATTGATTGTCATAAACCGGAATCCCATGAAAATTTAAATGCTTACGAATAATTTTTTAGTGTCTAGACACGAATATTATATATTTTTTAAATTATTATTATCTAACAATATTATAATCTTTTTTCAATATTTTAATACAGATAAATAGTTACAGTTAATCGTATCCTTCTCATATATTTTGGATAAATTACAATGTGGTAACTTTACAAAATTGTCAAAATTTTACAGAATAAGATAAAAATGTAAATATATTTAAATTCGATACTATTGTAGTATGAGCTAAAAGTAATACTCATCTAAAATTTGACTTGAACCAGCGACCTATGGATTACTGAAATTATATACCACTACAGTCCACCGCTCTACCCACTGAGCTACCAACGATGGACTAAAAAGACGGTAAGTCCGCAACCTATTATATATTATATGTAATTTATGAAATGAATGTATTGCCATTGGTCCTTTACAAGTATGCAAAGTTTCAAGTCGATCCAATGTTTTTAAGTGGGTGAACATCGTGTTGAAAAATTCCATTACATAGACAGATACAGATCAACTTAATATAAAGCATGTAATAATTAGCTATGATGAATTGAATCTGGTAATGACATTCAACTCAATGTTTGACTTGACGACCGGTGGAAATCATGAAAAAATAATCTGGTTGCTCGAAATCAAAATTGTAAATTGGAATATTCCGAATATCAATCTCAAACATTCTGAGCAAACTCGTTCGGCTAAATACCGGGAATTGGTAAGTTAGTTACAATCTGTATGCATACTCTTCCAGAATAGCAAACGCGTTTCTACTTTGCCATATATATACTACAAATAGGTCCAATGTGTAGGAGTTCTGAAAGAAGAAAGATAGGCGTATATATTAGCAAGTCGTAGGACATTTGAAATATGAGGAGCCAGTTCTTGCCGGGAAGATTTCTATAGGCTATTCAAATTGTGATAAACTGGGATGCTACTAGTTATCGATAAACCCATACACATGCAGATGCAGATTTGTAGGCAAGGTTCGAAAAATAAGAACAATAAATAAATTGTCTAAACAAAGTGAAATAATTATTAATACTAAATAGGCGTAACTCTACTACCGGTACTTACCTTAATTGCTTAATTTCCAATGTAATTTTCACGATATATAGGCCTATTGTTTTGGTTTGTTTCATGTTATCATTCGACACTGTTGTTCGAAAGGGCATTGGTGGTGAGTCGTACTGGAATTTTCGGGTTTATATGGGGGTTTCTACCGTTTTCCGCATTTCCTCCCACCAACACACTACTTCTCTTCCCTTCCCTATCATATCATTTACACTTCATTTATTCCACACTAGCTAATACCCGGCGTGCGCTGCTACGCCTAAATAATGAAAATTAATGTGCTTTTATGTTTAGTTGAATAAGTAAAAGGAAAATAATTATAAATTTATATTTTTTTTATACCCCGTGCTGATTACCTGACGTTGCTCGGGAATCTACTTATCTCAATATTCTTGACATAAATGAGCTGAAATACCAAAATTAACGTGTTTTATATTTAGTTAAATAAGTGAAAGGGAAAATTTATATCGTAATTATTTTTAGATACCCCGTGCTTATTACCCGGCGTTGTCCGGTAATCAACTCATCTCTATCTTCTTGTCATAAATGAGCTAAAAGACAAAATTCGTTATTTTGAGTTATCCGTAAAAGAATACCCGCCTTGTGCTGCTATGCTTTCACAGGAATCTACGCACTTGTCTCGATCTTCTTGGCATCAATGAAAGACAAAAATGGTTATTGTGAGTTATGCGTAAGAGACAAACACATGCTGTGCTGACTGTTTTGTACAGCTTTTTTATTTATTCAATTCTGTGTACATCAATTTTGTGTCTTTGTTATGGTTTAGGCAGCGTAAGCCATTTAAGCGTCCAAAGAGCTACTTTTTTCACGTTTTACACTACAAAGGGCGATTTTTAAGGGTGTAGGAGTTGAGTATCACAACTCTCTAACAGCCTATGTTCATCCCAGGAATCTCCTGAACATTTTGGAAAAGCCCCAACACAATCGGATCAACGGGTATGGCCGCGCTTAAAATACGAACAAACTAACTAACTAAAAAACATTCATTTTTATATATTAGATTAATTTTAAATCGCCTTTCACCTCATCTCATTTAGAAATAACAGTCTGGTCTGGCAAATCATAGGTGTTTAAAATATGTGGTTGTGGTGACCCAGGGGGCACATTGGTGTACTTCTTCACGACTCTGAGCATATGTGAAAACTTGGTATAGAATAGGGCCAAAGGGAGGGTTGTAGCTCCTCTTTGATGACCTGGGCCCAGCCCAGAAAATTACCGATATAAGTCGTGAGTGAATGCCTGATGTTTCAATACCAGGAACGCCATAACAGTCTACATAAGACATTAGAATACATTTAATTTCCATTCATTCACATCAAACAACGGTGGATCCTACAATACAACGAAGCTGTACAATGTTGTCGTGTTACGTGCATTGAAAACCAGAGCTCATACATTGTTCTAATCTAATTTAAACTTGCCATTGATGCATTGATACTGATTGTCAAAAGCGCGTACGCCTTGCTGCCCGAGCGATCAATATGTGTAACTCTGCATTATACATATTTTTACACTAATGAAGTCCAACTGCTAAGTAACTCATCATCATGTTCATGGTAGGCCGTTGACCTGTTCCAATCTCAGAATTCATCTTCCCATCGTCTTCAAGGACAACCACATCTCTAGCTTTGAGGCTGGTACAACAGTGCTTGTTTTGTTAGCCTAGAACAGTCCATTCTTAAAATATGTTCATGCCATTTTTGTTTATAGCTTCATATTATTTTTTTTCATTTAGATTGAAAATGTTGAGTTCTTGCCTAATTGTTTCTCTAGGAATGTGATCTCTTAGAGTATATCCTGCAACGTATCTGAGGAACTTCATCTCTGACGTTTCTAGTAATCTTCTGTCTGATCTATGCATGGCCCAATTCTCTGATCCATATGTCACAATGGGAACTGTCATTACCTTATAAGTCCATCGCTGTGGTCTCGAGGTAGCGTACTGCCTTGTCACGCAGCGGGCCTGGGTTCGATCCCCGGTCGGGGCAGTTTTTCTGGGTGAGGTTTTTATCGGGGTTTTTCCTCACCTGTAAGACAAATGCCAGGAAAACTTTAAGGCCCAAACGATCCCCGAAATCATATGGTCATCATCATTATTCTTATCATCATCATTCTTATCTTTCACCAGTATGGAAAGCAAAGGGAAGCTACCACACCTACAATTGCCTAGTAAAGCTGCAAGCATAGCATGAAAATGCCATGATTGCAGTGAAGGGCCTACCTTCGGGCAGAATTACTATGGATGGATTACCTTATAAAACTTTAGCATTGTTTATTTTTTTGTTTTTGTTTGTAGTGTTCTTTTAATTGTCCCACTCATACTTTGAAATATATAATTTATCATTTCTAACTGACTACTACTATAAAAAGGGTGATTTATACATGTGCATGTATATAATTTATATTGTAAAGTATTGTGGATTTAAAATTGGTTAATAATTTAAGTAAGTTAATTTTTTATTTGCCGGAATAACTCTCGGTCACCAGAAGCAATTTCAACCAAATTTTGTACACGTATTGCTTATCATCTGTAAAAATGGCTATAACGGGTAACAGACCCCTAACATCCATATGGTGAAGGTTATATGGGGTTGAAATAATAAAAAATCTAGAACTACCTATTTTGTAGCATAGGACCAGAATACGAAGAGTTATGGTGCTCATAACTGACTCACTGGCTCTATCGAACCCGTAGGTTCATGGCCACGCGGACATAAAACTCTCCATACATCCCTATCCTGAGCTAATGGTTTCCAATCATCCCCTGTATAATATACTTCCCTCAAATCATGGATAATGTTATTCTCCCTATGAGGGGTAGAGGGCGAAAAGTGGCAAAAAATTGCAAAAGTAAACTAAGTATTGTAGAATCCATAGATTTCGGAGACGCTAAACTGATCGATGACAGTCCAGATGATATTTAAGCTAAAATTTGATCTCAGTAGCACTCTTGATGGGCGAATAGGATGAGAAGGGGAGAAAAATAAAATATCCATAATAACTGAGATATCTATGAATATTCCATTCTATAGTGTTCTGTCCTAGGGCAGGTCTTTCACTGCAATCATAGCATATTCATTCTATACTTGCAGCTTTACTAGGAAATTATACGTGTGGTAGCTTCCGTTGCTAATGATGGCCAGATGATGTTCGGGCATTTTGGGCCTTAAAGCTACATAAAATTTGTCTTACAGGTGAGGAAAAATCTCGAGAAAAAAAACCTTACATAGAAAGCTTGTCCCGACCGCGAATCGAACCCGGGCACGCTGCGTGACAAGGCAACACACTACCTCGAGACCACAGCGATGGACATCTAGGAATATTATGATGATAATAATAATATTAATAATATTAATCATAATATTAATAATAATAATTCCATGGCGCGACAGGCCTAGAAGGCCCTTAACCTACCAGCCGCCTGTAGGCCTCACATTCACATGTGTCAATCACAGAGGTAGATGAGCACGTAGCCCAGTGTAGGGGTGACATGTGGTCAGCATGTTGAGTCCTCCAGCCGTTATAGCTGGTTTTCTCAATCTGGAACCGCTACTTATTTAACTACCCAAATGCCTCAAGATGCTGGGTGGGCATCGGTCCCATACTGGCCGAAATACATGAGAAAATGTCTTCCCCTATGGAGACACGAACCAGCGCAAGTCATGTACCTCTGCGCCAAGGCTTCCAGCCTTAACCACTCGGCTAGGGCGCAGGACCATCTAGGAATATAAGCGGATTTAAATTAGCTTAGTTAATTTACTCCCGCGAGGGAGGCACCCTTGCCCAAATGGTGATGTATGGGTATAGATATAAAGACAATTTATAAATATTTCAGTTGGTAATAGTCATTTTTTAACAAAACTCAAAAGCTTTATGTCTATTTTCGATACCCATGCAGCTTCATTCTAATTAGTACATCAAGTGTATAGATACATCGTAATTATAAATCAGTTCCATAATGTTATGAAAACTCGTTCAGAAATGAATAACTGAAACGCTATTTCACTTTTATCTTTCAGTCACAGACAAGTGACTTGAAAATCTTTCCTTTTCTTTTATTTGCATTTTGACACAATGTGATACATTTTCTAACTAACTAATTCACTGGCTCTATTGAACCCATAGGTTCATGGCCACACGGACGTAAGCTCTCCATTCATCCCTATCATGAGCTAATGTTTTCCAATCATCCCCTGCATAATCTATTTACCTCAAATCGTGGATAATGTTATTCTCCCACCTCATTCTTGATCTATCAACTAGTCGTTTTCCCTCTGGTTTCCTACAAGAATCTATCATGGATCTCCTTCATTCACCATTCGTGCCACACGTTCTGCCCATCGCAGTCTACTAGACTTAACTGTTATTATATCTGTAGCTCACTATTATCTAGTTTTCTCCATTCACCTGTCTGTTCATCTCTTTTTGGCCCAAATTTTTTTCTGAGAACTTTATTCTCGTATACTCGTAATCTTCTATTCTCCCTTAACCCATTGGCCTCAAAAGACGAGGTAGACTCGCCGGCAGTTAAATGGCCTTCAACTCAGAAGACGAGGTACACTCGCTTAACTCTGCTGTTATATATTTTGCAATATTTTGTACATCCCTTGAAAGGGTAATCTTATGTTAACATTTATGAATAGTAGAGGAATGTTTTTTGGGCTTCGCCCATATTGTGATCTCAAGTATCGTTATCTTTTGTTTGTTTTGAATGCCTTAAAATAGACAATATAATTTACGGTAACTTAAATCCGGTTTCTGGGGAAATGCATTGGGTATTTAAACCTGAAGCGAATGGGTTAAGTCAAAGCATTCTGTATAAGTCCACCGCTGTGGTCTCGAGGTAGCGTACTGCCTTGTCAAGCAGCGGGCCCGGGTTGGATTCCCGGTCGGGATAGGCTCCTGGGTGAGGTTTTTCTCGGGTTTTTTCCTCACCTGTAAGACAAATTTTCAGGAAGCTTAAGGTCCAAAGGTTCCCGAAAATGATCTGGCCATCATCGCCACCCTTCACCAGTATGGAAAGCAACGGGAAGCTACCACACCTATAGGCTAATTCCCTAGTAAAGATGCAACAACAAAAAAACAGAGCATGAAAATGCTATGATTGCAGTGAAAGACCTGATCTCTAAGGCACAATTACTATGGATGGATTCCCTATAGATGTATTTTAACATTTTGTTTATGTAGAGTGTAAATTTTTTCAGTAAATATTATCAATAAAAAGTCTTATTTTGCGTACAAAAACATTGTTCTGTTTACCTTAATTGTATCATTGATCTCGAGTTTCCCTGTGCAACGGAAAAAAGGGGGTGGGAGTTATCCACTGTGCACGTATCTCGTTCAACAAAATGCGACAGCCGGTGGTGTTTTGTTTCAAAGCTTCCCGTAGAGCCTATAACTTGTGCCATGGCAAGAAGGCAAGAAGCAATACTGCAGAGCTAGTTGCCTTGCCTAACGCCAACCCATTTTTGTTCAACTTAAAATTGGAGTGAGAGAGTATGAGAGGAAAAGCGGTAGAAATAATGGAAAATAGCATAAAGTTGGCAAGAAGTTACCAATTAGTGTCAAGATGACACTTTGTTAGTTTGAACTTCTCGCGTTATATATAGTATTGAGTTCTGCTTTGCCAAAAGATATACAGTGCTTTATTCTATTTATGGAAACAACATCGAATTTAAAATTAAGAATTCAACTATAGCCCATAAAATATCATTTTCTGTATATAGTATAGGCCTACATGTAAAAACTGAAATATTCTTCTTGTAAGCCCATGTTTCCCTAAACAGATATTTAGACGCTCTCCCCTACAGGGAAGAATTTGAACCATACTAATTTAGTTACACATGTTTTCGTATAGATGTCATTTGAGTGGTCCGTGGTCAGCGTTCCACCTCATACTGACATCTAGGAAACCAAGGTAGTACTAGGACGGGAAAATTCGGTAAATTTTTCTTAGAGGCCTTTTCATTCAGGCTTAAGGATCTTTTACGAGCCTGAAAATCTTCAGACTCGGGACCCACGGATTAAAGTCCCTTTTCATCCTAGAAAAATCCATCGACCCCGGCCGGGTTTGAACCCGCGACCCTCGGGACCAGAGGCAAGGAGCATAACCACTGGTCCACCGCGGCCGACTAAAAACTGAAATATTCATTAGTTAAATATATAGGCCTATCTTCACCCGCAGGACGTGACACATCTTAAAAGTACAAATTTTTCAATACGAGAAAAGAAAAGTCTAATTTTTTATTACAAAATACCATAGTACGTAGTTCTAAATACAACTTAAAAGTGTGCATAAAAGCGTAAAACCTTTAAAAATCAAGACGTATAACAGAAAGAATAGTTATTAAATTCAATATGTTTATATGTGTCAATTTACTTGCGGGGAAACAGGAATGATAAGGCCTTAATGCACTCCTATGTCTGTTCTATGTCTCTATAATGTAAGTTATACCTTATACAACACACACACACACACATATATATATATATATATATATATATACATCCATAGTAATTCTGCCCGAAGGCAGGTCCTTCACTGCAATCATAGCATTTTCATGCTACGGTTGCAGCTTTATAAGGGAATTGTAGGTGGGTAGTTTCCCGTTGCTTTCCACACCGGTGAAGGATGATGATAATGATAAGGAGGATGATGATGATGGCCATATGATTTCGGGGACCGTTTGGGCCTTAAAGCTTTCGTGACATTTGTCTTACAGGTGAGGAAAAATCCCGATAAAAACCTCACCCAGAAAAACTGCCCCGACCGGGGATCGAACCCGGGCCCGCTGCGTGACAAGGCAGCACGCTACCTCGACACCACAGTGGTGGACTATATATATGTGCTTAATTATTTATTATTTTATCTACATTACATTAGATATCCTTCAGTCCAAACGTAATTTTCTCCGCCACAGATTTTTATCTGCATCTACTTCTTTGAGGTCTCTGCTCAGAATATTTCCTCTCACTTCATCCATCCACTGTCCCCTGGGTTTCCCCCTCCTCTTCCTGCCATCATCATTCCAATCCAGCATCATTCTTGGGATTCTATTATTCTCCATCCTCTTCAGATGTCCATACCGTTTCAATCTTCGTTCTTCTATTACTTTCTATAATATGTTTAACATTCATTATTTCTATAATTTTCTGGTTCCGAATTTTCTCCTTTTTCAATACACTTCCCCAAAAAAAATATATGTTGTCAATACATTTTTTTTTTGCTTGCTGTCTGCCTTAAGTTCAGGTCTCTGCACCATACAATGTAACACATCATACTAGTGATTTAAATATCAATATATGTACCTATTTAACTAAATTTAATAATTTCCACCAACACCATTGCAATATGTGAACCACTTATAACTTAGTTGATAAATGACAATATAATTCTTATAATGTAGATAGCATTTGGTAAGGTGAACAGACATCCTTTTTAATGTTATCCTTTCCTTAGATTCTGGTTCCTTTGCCCCAACGAACCTTAATGGGACGTTCATTTTCAATTAATAAGAATTGTATCCGTTTTATTCATTTCAATGTATAAATAAATAAATGCACACTTATATATTCTATTCCATTAACGCTATTTAAACTCTCACTTTACAAGCACTTTTACGTACCACGCCATACGGGCCTTATACATTATATTTATATATTGCTACATTTTATTTATAGGAAGAATTATAGATCCTTGAAAGAAAGCTATGAGTGAGATATTGGCTGAAATTGAGAATGGGAGTAATTTGCTATCACTTTATTTTAGACCTTTAGCCTTATTCACCTCTCTTTTCTCCATTCAGTCTATAATCCCTCTTTTCAGCGTTTTCTGATCTTGTGTTACTATTTTAATTTTTTTACAATATACAGCGAAATCTAATTAACTTAATTTACAATGTCCAATATGTATTAATTATTGTTTATCAATATTAAATTGACTTTTCGTCAGCTTGCTATGAACATAGAAGTAGTGAATGTGTCTGATTTCATTGAATACAGAACTGGACAAAATTTAAATACACCACATATGTAAAGGATATGTTTCACTTTTTAAATTTAACTGTATTCAGTAGACTGAATTTACACATTCAAATTGTTGGCAAGTCAGCATTGACTTTCATACAGATTTGAATTTAAATTCAAAAGATCAAAAATTAATATTTTGTTCCCTCAGTTCGATCTGTTTCTGAATATAAATTGCTTACTGGATAACAAGTTTAGGGTTCGCCATGCCGAAGGTAGTTCTATCTCATGTCAGAAGTTGAAGCAATATTGCATCGAAAGGATGGTGCCATTATAATGCAATGTTTAGTGATTCAGGAATCATATTGGTTGATAAAAAAGCAGGGTCTATCTTAAAACGAATTTCTACTTCGAACCATCAGTATTAATCTTAATAAAGAATGTACATTTTTCTTTATGTTTTAACTCATTTTAACCTGTACCTTTGTAGCTTACATGCCCCACGCCACACGAGCCTTATAGAGACCGAACTGTCGCAAGAGAATTTTTAAAGTCTTCATCAAACGCATACTTTTTTGATCACACAAGTATATGGAGGGCCTTCCCGGAAGAGTGATCAGCACAATGGCAGGGCCATCTCCGAGACGACACGGATATTTAAGACAAAGACACGCCATTCACTCATACATTCATACCAAAAATAAAGTAAATAGGTGATGATTATGATGGCAGAAGATGTTGATGGACTATTTGGACTTAACGTTTCCTGACATTTGTCTTGTACGTAATGAAATATCCCAATAAGCTACACCCAGTAAACTTGTCCCAACCAGGGATCTATCCACTACGCCATTGCGGAGGACTAAAAACTTCCATTCTCTATAAATACTAGAATTTTATTTTTGGGCAGTTTAATTTTTTAATAAATAACAGTAATGGATTCTTAAATAAGGAACATTTTTTTTGTTTCCCCCTTTTTAGGTTTATTTTAACACCTTCTTTCCTTTACTTTTTATCCTAAAAATCCCGAGCTTTGTCTTAAGTATATCATACTGTCAGCTGGCAATATCTGAAACAAAAACTCACTTAGGAAGAGATTTTCTTCTCTCATGGGTTCTTTATGGATACAAGAAAATCGCATAAATATCAATGGTGTGAATGCAGTAATTTTGTTTAAGACCCACTCTTATTTTTCGTGTAATGGCACTGAGCAACAAAAAAGAAACTTTTTTTTGTCTCGGAAAGAAAAATATGTGATTCTGATAGTATGTTTTCTCCTGAATTCAAATATGATATCAGTTTTTCTCCATCACGCAAGGTTTCCGAGAGACAGGAATTTATAATTTCAAACACTTTCATATTTTCTACATTCATAACTACACAATATTCGAACATTCGGACTCACTTAGAATGTAAGAAATGGCGATTTTCTGCTATATTTCGCCTGTGGAGCATCCCTCTTGATGGTCCAACAATAATCGGCCAGTATATTAGGATACCATTTGCCTTGATATCTCTTTTCCATAGCTGAAATCTCCTGAGTTAGCTCATTTGATTTTATTTTACAATAGACAAATGGACAAAAAGCGTTTATTAAAAAAAATAATTATTTACATCCATTAATTGAAATTGAAATAAAAAAAACTGTGGGTGATGGAGAAATTCCGGATACATATTTGAAAACAGGATAAAAAAACTGCAGTAAGTACAACTATTGGTACTCATGAGACAAAAATCATGTTGAGCAGTGTGATTAGATCATCGGTTGATTAATGCCTTTGAGATCGTCCGATTCCTAATATCCAATTTTGTCGGTCCATCCAATCTCCTGGTTGTAGATTTTTCTCCTTCATGTATAAATGTATTACCTGACTCCAGGAAGTTTTAGGTCTTAATGATTTGTATGATATTATTGCAAAAGAAGTATAAATTATGTTTGAGGATCTAATGTCTTCTATAACTTTAACCATAAACACTTCAGACTTGAGCATAACTTGGGTTTAAACAAAAACAACAAAAACAAAAACAACAACAAAAACAACAATAACAATAATAACAATAATAACAATAATAATAATAATAATAATAATAATAATAGATACATGTTATACAATTTTATGAACATTAGTGGCCTATAACAGAATAATTCTGTTTTATCCCTTTTCGCGTGCTGAAATATTCGAAATGTATATTTGTCTTGACTTGGAAATCTATTCATTCCATTACAATGGTGACCACTTATAAATGAGTAACTATGAATCGCTAAAAATTATAAAATTATACTGACAAGTTTCGGTCAATATTTAATTAAATAGTAATAATAATTTAATGATTATCTTACAATGTCAAAATAAAACAAAATCTGCATCATTACAAATATTTTTTTTACCAATGCAGCCAGTTTTATATTTTTAGTATAAACTAATGCAATGGCGGAATTTAACCCATTTCTTAAGTTGGGGCGCGGAGTTATGTTACCCCGTGACATGATAGGTGATTCATGATAATGAAGCACCAGGAGAGTCCAAAAACTGAACTTAGTTTAAATCCAGACCATAAGCGACTACATGAATAATTCCTTCAAGAAAAAAACTCTGTTGTCTAACTGGGAATCGTATCCGGAACCTATGAATTGCAGCCATTAGCTCTTATTACTAAACCCATGAGCCTGGTCTTTACAAATAATATAAGACAGGATAACTGATATTTGAATTCCAAATTTGTCAACTTTTCAAACATTTTTTTTTATATTGGGGCAGTATTTTAGGAGTTACATGTTTATGGCCTCTGTTATTTAGGTTTTCCTACCGCTCCTTGTGGGAACTTTTCCAATAATATGTTTATTTCATTTACTATTTATACTTTAAATATTTAGGATGTGACATCAGCTATGGGTATGATAAAGATATTGAACACAAAACACATCAGTTTCAAGCTATTTGTGGTACAATAAATAGAACATTGAATAATAAAGCTCATAAACAAACAAAATTAAAATTTTATAAAACAGTGGCTGTCCCTGTCCTTTTGTATGGGAGTGAATCTTGGATTACCACTACCAAACAAGAAAGTAAAATCCAGGCAGCCGAAATGAAATTTTTAAGAAGAGTAAAAGGCTGCACTAGAATGGACCAGATAAGAAACGAGGATATCCATGAAGAACTGCAGATCTACTCCATAAAATAAAAGATATTTAACAACAAGATACAGTGGAAAGAACATGTAGAAAGAATGGAAGAAAGTAGATTACCAAATAAAATCTTCCATTATTTTCCAAGAGGAAGAAGATATGTCGGACGTCCTCAGAAGAGATGGTCTTAGATATATTAAGTGAAGACGGAACAGGCAACTCTTGCCTAAACCAGGAAGTGAAGAAGAAGAAGACTTTATACTATATTCAGTTCATTCTTTGTTTATTCATTAATCGTATTTTTTAATCACTATACTAGATTAGGTCCGTATCTTAATCGCTACAATATTTATATTATTTTTAATATTTTTACGTGAGTTTCAATCGATCTTTTGGACATATTTATTCAATCTTATTCTGTGTGCATAATTAATTATATTTTAATAATAATTTTTGAACAAATCTTGAATACGTAAATTTCACAATGTATAACCGATTTCCGACTAAACTTACATTTCTAATTGGTAATTGTAATGTGGTTTTATTTTACACGTTGTCTACTTATTTATTTACTCTGTATTTATTTATTTGGGGGTACGCCGTATCGTAGTCATACAAGACAATACGTTATAAGTCGGAAGATCGCGAGTTCGATTCCCGATGGGAGTCACGATTTTAACTACGCTAAACCTTCTGGCGTAACTATTTCCTTGGAATAGACTCAGACTGTAACTGAAATGAGTAACAGACATATTTTTTGAAACTAAAAGTGGCTGTAACGTGGGACTGTAAACCGGCTGATATCTCATGCCGGCTTTCCAGAAAGGTAGGTCCATTAACCTCTTACAACCCCCAAAGACCTCAAAAGTTTTGTAATGTGACACTGCATTATAAAGACGGCGTTACAAGATTGTCCTTTCTTATTTACCTATGTACAGAGTGTCCCAAATTGATGTATACACTATTTGAAACGTTACTTCTCAGCAACGAAATGAGACAAAAATACAATTTTTGTTGTATTTGATCCACAGGGCACTGGAAAAGCATAACAACACGTTTATCGATCTTCACGTCTTTATAAACAACAATGGCGGCGAGATTATCCCTTTCGTCACACTTCTGCACTTCAGTAATATATCTGGCCCCGCAAAATTCGATGAACACTGATTTTCATGATACCAATCTCACTAGAACATTGCCTCACTGACTTCTTTGGGGATCGTGCAAAACCTGCATGACTGCAACAGTACTCTCGTTATCAATCTAACGTCTCTTTCTTACGCATCGACCTTTCAACACATCTTGCATCATTCCATCTTCTTCAAACTTGTCTCGGATTCTTGTTATTGTTACCATTGTTGGTGGTGGTGTCGCAAATTCAACCATCCAACGTCGTTGCACTTCAACAACATTCTCCACTTTCCAATAACATTTCAGTATCCACTTACGTTCATCGAATGATAATCTCGCCGCCATTGTTGTTTATAAGACATGGAGAACGATGAGCGTGTTGTTATGCTTTTCCAGTGCCCTGTGGATCAAACACAACAAAATTGTATTTCTGTCTCATTTCGTTGCTGAGAAATACGTTTCAAACAGTGTATACATCAATTTGGGACACACTGTATTTATGGATGCATTATTAACCCTTAAATTTACAAAACACTTATTTCTCGTGTCAGTTATTTAAATGTGGCTGACCGCAGTGAAAACGAAACGGTGCGTAACTGTTATTATTAGGTAAGTAAAGTAAAAGTAAAGTGATCCCACAACAGGCCCGCAGGCCCTTGGAGTAGTAGGAGGTTAAGGCTCCCACTTTTTCTAGACAATCGGCACTTTGTCAGCCGGGTTGTCAGCCCTGCGTGACGGCCGCCTTTACCCCCAGAACAAGCGCCTGGTACTCATTTTCGTTAGAGGCTGAGTCGACCCCAGGGCCATAGTGCCGCCAGAGGGTTTGGGTCAGTTTGTTATTATTAGGTATATTGTGAAATGTTTAAAAATAAGTTATTTCTTCTCGTTAGTTTTCATTTGTTTTTTATTGAAATTATTAAATGAATGATACCAATTGATGTAGTTTATAGGATACATTTTTCATTTAAGTGTTAAAATTACAAATAGAGAAGTACGAATTGCCGAGGGAGTCACGATAATTCATATCATCATCCCAAGGCGCGACATTTTCAAAGGTGAAAGTCTTGGCCTTCTCAATAATCCTCCTCCATACCAATCTGTCTCTTGCCATATTCAAATTAGTCACTTTAATTTTCTTTAGATCGTTCATTGCGTCATCCTCCCATCTTATCTTCGGTCTTCCAAACGCTCTGCTTCCTATAGGTTTCCATTTGTAGAGTTTTTTGACCAGTCTCTGATCATCCACTCTTATTAAATGTCCGAGCCAACTAATTATAAGCGATTTTGCATGATTTATTATATTCTGATTTTTGACTAATTTGTTTAGTTCGTTATTTGTTTTGATTCTCCAACAGTTATCAGTTCCTCTATTTGGTTTAAAAATTCTTCTTAGAATTTTCCTTTCAAAAACGAATAATTTCTGATTTATTGTTTCTTTTAGGACCCAAATTTCACAAGCATATGTGACTACTGGTCTAATGAGTGTTTTGTATAGCCTTATTTTTGCCGTTTTTATATTAATTTGCTTTTAAATAGCGTTCTATTTGCAAAATAAGCTTTATTCCCATTTACCAATATTTCCTTAATTTCCTCTTCTAATGCATTATGTCCGTTCACTTCTGTACCTTGGTGTTTAAATTATTCTACTATGTTAATTTGCATGTCATTAATTTGAAGATTTTCCGATTTTCTGTTGTGATTACTACATTTTAAATATTTTGTTTATCTTGATTTATTATTAGCCCTTTTTTTTATATTCCCCTTTCAGTTTTGTGAAGGTTTCACATAACGCTTGTTTGGTTCTTGCTGTAATCAGTATATTATCTGCATAAGCTATACACTGTTTAAATTTTGTTGGTGTTGTTTCCCCTTTATTCCAATTGTTTAATATGTAATCAATGATTAAGCCGAATAAGGTGGCTGAGAGGGGGTTTCCTTGTTTGACACCATTCATATATGGGTTTTAATTAAATTTGGTTGTGCAAGTTCGTGCACTTCCCCTTTAAGAAAACATTTAAATTCGATGTTTAATGTCAACGTACCCGTAATATTTACAACCATTCAGCATTGACTTTGATAAAAGCAAAACCGGCGAAAGACTTCATTATACAGACAGCGTTTCAAGATTGCCTTATTTAATTGCTTCGTTCGGCGACTTCCTTTCATATAGTTGTAATTAATTCTGCGGTAATGCGGCTGTTATGAGTTTCCTGTTTGATGTAATTCAACAGAATAAAAAACATGAATATTACAAAGTCGACTAACAAAATGGAAAATGAGGGAGAAGGAAGTTTTAACCCTGAAACTACTTTCATTCCTTTAAAAAAGTGTCATTTATATATGTTTTAATTTCAAAATGTCGGAATGAGCCAATATGAGTCCAGCTGGAAGAGTTCTTTTGATGTGGTATAGGGTCAACGTTGGGAGAAAGCCAAAACTAAGCCATGGAATGAGGAAGCCGAGAGTTCAGAAAACATTAATGCCTCACAGAGGTGGTCACTTCATGCAAAATGCTAATTTTCAAGAGGATTTCAAAGGATACATTCAAAATATTCAATTTTGTGACCAATATGTAGCCTGAAGTAATGCGTATTAAAAACAATTAGCTATAGTTAAAGGCAATTGTTATGAATTTTGATAATGGATTAAATTTTAATATAAAGGAAAGTTAATAATGAACATAATAACAAAATAGTTGAAAGTAAAACAAAAGACACTTCAATATCGCTAATATTCAGCAATTATTTTCACTTTAAATATAATTTTTTGCAAGAATCAATATTAGGTCTTGAGAATTTATCCAATTTGTATCTGCATTAAAATATCTTCCCTCTCCTAGACCACCAACTGCTCATAGTACCTAATTTGGAATAAATATTATTTTAAATATAATTGCCTTTTTGTATTTGGTATAACTGTAATAAGTAAGGGGCGGATTCCTATGACATATCATATTTTTACCAAAGCCTACTTTCCAAGTTTCAAGTAAGTAAAAACATTTATATATGCCATATTATTAAGATTAAGTGGTTTCTATTGGGTCTTAAAAGTCATATTTCTCACTTTTCAGATCTTTGGTCATACTTCTGCTTATTTTTATGATAAAGTCATATTTCGGTTTTTTTTAATAACCTAGATATCAGGCGATTGGAAATAACCAACAGTGTATCTGAATAAAAATTGTCAGTTTCACAGTTCACTTGTTTCGAAGATTTCTGCTAACAGATAGCAAACGTTTGCACTGGACAATAGAAGAAGATTTCCTTTTTCTTATGATACAATTGTAAATGTATATGAATGAACAATTGATATAGTATGGGTAAAAAATTCATTCAATTATAAGGTCATATTTTTGTATTTTAGGTCATATTTAAACCTTTTTTTAGGTCATAAATGCATGCATATTTTCCAATTTTTAGGTCATAGAAATCCGCCCCTTAGTAATAAATATTATTATAGTCGTTTGTACTGTGAAGGATATCTATTTATTTTAAAAGTTTATTTTATTTGTGTATATGTTTTATTTTATTGTTAGAATGCATTTAAGAACTAAAATTTCAAGTCATATGCAAGAGTTCCACTGAATCTGCGGTGGCTCTATTCTACGATAAAGTAAAATTTCTCAGACGTGGGAACGAATAGGTTGGAATTGTCTTTAAGAACAGAGTATTTATATTTAGAATTTCCATAATGAATCGTAAAGTGGTCCATTATGAGTCTTGGGAGACTCTTGAGATAGTAACAGGTTACGGCTGACATTTCTAAACAGTCGACACGAGAAGTAAGCATGACGGCCACTTTATCCCCAGAACATATGTCTGATACTCATTTTAGTTAGAGACTGAGCCTACGGAAGTTGTTAAATATAATGATTGAAAATAATGAAATGAAAATAAATGATCTTCCTTTATTAATGTTTTTGTAACCAATTAATGTTTTAAACTCTTTGTGAAGAGTACTTAAGATTGAATTTCATAGTCCCATCAGAAGGATTAAGTCAGTTTAAAAACCCTGCTCCATTGGAAATTGAATCTGTGATCTTCCGGCTTGTAGCTCATTTGTCTTGACCAACTACACTACGGTGTTTCTTAATAATAACAGGTAGAAATGAAATAATTATTTTAATTCATTGGTAATTAAATCATAAAGTAAATGTTAGTTTTATTCTACAGAAGTGATGCAAGTACCATGAATTATTTTAAATAAAATTTTGAAAGTTTTACTTTTGATAGGCGCATGATGAAATATTTCCAATTCCCGTAGAAAAATCATTTAGATTAGATACCCTATTACATATTAATTAAAAGGAATCATACCGTTCATAAAAACCAAAATCAAACTGAAAGACATAATATTAAGTATAGTTCAGTCCCGGTGGATTAGCGTTTACCATGCTCGTCTCTGACGCAATTCGCGGGTTCGAAACCGTTTGCGCTCAATGGATTTTTTTCAGGGAGTGATAATCTTGAGTATGCTTCCTACGGAAGAGTAATAAAGCTGATGGAAATACTTTGCAACAAGTAACGCGAACAATTTTTCCAAGTTCCAATCATACACCATGTGCATATGCCAACAAACGCGAAGCGGTTGACACTATGGAATCACGGGATGTAGCCATGATATACACGATATTTAACGAACCTAAAAGCTAACCTAATACAATTTAAGTACTCTAACCTGTGAAAGAATGCAACACCCAAAAATAAATAGTAAGCTCTCAAATTCTAAAGTATATGTGTACAGTTAATTAGTATGTACTCTATGTTGCTGCACTGGAACACGTCTTTGTTGTATTGAATATTCATTAAAATCAATATGGTTGTCACGTCTTCATGCTACGTATATAGTTAAATATCATAGAAAAATACATTGAAATAATCGTTAGAAAAATGTAAAAATAATTGTAAATGGTGAGAAATAATTTGAGAGCTGAAACGTTAAGAATAAAATTTGACAGGAGTTTATGAAGGAATTGAACAAGACGCGTCACAGGTTGAAAAGTTTAGCCAAGCTGTTAATCCCATGTAGTAGATTTATAACACGTAAAATAACTTCAAACCTAAAAGAAAGACACCTCTAGATAAAATGCATGGGCCCTTTCGTGTCCGCATTTGAATGGCGACACTAATGGTAATGACAGATTAAATAAAGCACTACCTGCCTACTTTACATCTATATTAATAAAAATGGAAAGACTTAATAAAAGTTACAATTATAGGCATACATGTTTATACTTAATAATTATTATGTAACTGAAATAGAAAATGACTATTGCAAGAGTATTTAATTTCCAAAATGAGCATTAAAGTCTATTCCGAAAAATATCGTGAATATTAAAACATACCCTTATATTTTAGTGCACATATGAGAAATGTATTTATTGCTTTTTAATTCAATTATCATAAGTAATGAATCGAGTGAATTTATCTGGAGGATTTGGAAATCAAGAATGGCATTTGTAAGGACTGTTTGAACGAATAAAATTATGCTGTTTACTCAAAAATAATTATTTAAATATAGTTACTGGTTATTAAAATATATTAGAAAATGTATACATTTAATGTAAACGGCGATGTTTGAAAACAAATAAGAAATATATAGTTATATTTCACGTGTTTATTCACTGCAACTTGATCACATTTATTGCCAAATAGGATCGCAATATTGTAAGAAAAATGAAACGTCAAACTGTATATCATAACCAACATTAAAGGTTATTAATTATTTTTTTAATAAACTCAGTAAAATCGTTATTTAAAAACTCAATTATTGAACACAGAGCTACCAAATGTGTTGATCGAAATAATCTGTTAATTATTTGCTATATTCAATGTATTTGTTGGAAAGTCAGTCGCTGCAAAATAATGCTCTGACCTGTTCAGAATATTAAAAGGGAGGAAGTTTCTTTATTATGGTAAAAATTGTTCGGTACACAGCTAGGTGAAACATGCCTGTCATTGATTGTAAAACAAATTTCATTGAAAAGTGTGATCATTGAATCCCATTTGTGGAATGAGTTAAATAGTCAATGTAAAAACATGGAAAGTTATTATAACGAATTGTAATAAATGTTTCTTGAAGTCGAAGTAAAAACATTCAACGTTAGAAAAATGTAATCTTGAGTAACAGTGTGCAGAAATGTTAATTGTTCAATACGACAGAAGATTTAATAAAGGTAGCGTAATTAATATGTATCTAAGCTTATACCAAGTGACACTATAGTATATTGCGATACAAGTGAGGTAAGCACTTGTTACTGATCGAGAAAAAGTTTGAAAAAACAAGGCGCTTGCGCCGAGTTTTTTTTTCAATTTTCGAGATCTGTTACGTGCTTACCTCATGTGCATTGGATACTATTTTTGATCGATGTGACTAATATATTAATAAATGAATTAAAATATTGGTTGGATGTAAATGACTTCTATGAGAAAGAAACATTTGGTGATTGTTGCTATGTAGCTTTTCATTTGTTTTATTACAAGCAAGGATTGTTGGCTGTGGAGACATTTTTATATGTAATTAGTACCGTGAATAGAATCTGTTTGATAATTTTATTATGGAAGGAGTCATGGTAGATGATAGAGAAATTGAAGAAGCCTGGAGAGTGGGATGTTCTGCATTAATTCCGGAAAAGTCTAAAGAAAGGTAAGAGTTAGTGTACAAAACATTCGAGAAATAGTTAAATGAAAAAGGCGTACAGATTAACGAGACTATTTAACTCATGCCCCAAATGGGAGTCAATGACCAATCACGTTTCAATGATTTCTGTTTTACAACCAATCAGAGTCGTGTTTCACCAAATATTTATCAGTGTTATAATTACCATATTAAAGAAAGCTCCTCCTTATAATATTGCGATCCTTTGGCAATAAATAGTATGATCTGGTTGCAGTGATAAACAAAAGAAGCAGTAGAAGCGTACCTATCGTTTCTTATTTGTTTTCAAACATCGCCGTTTACAATAAATATATAAATATTATAAAATAACTATAGTTAAATAATGATTTGTGAGTAAACAGCTTAATTTTATTCGTTAAATAGTCCTAACAAATGCCACTCTTGATTTCCAAATTCTCTAGATAAATTCACTCCTCACTTCGTGAGTCGTGAATTTATCGATAATTTGGAAATCACTCGTGGCATTACTTATGAAAAATTTGTTGGCATATTTTGTTCTGAGGAATGAGAAATTAAAGTCTGCAGGAAGTTTATGTGTCAGATTGCTCAATGCTCTACTATATCAAAATAAATATTGCTACTATTTTTTTACTTACCGCACGTGTGCTTTTTGAGTCCATATCAGCATTGCGATTTCTTTTGTTTGCATAGCAACCAGGTTAGATGTGGGAACGTTGACTTACTTCCAGTAACAACAATATTAGTAAGTATAAGAAATTAGTCACATCGACCAAAAAAGTCATATATACATATTAATAATTGTCCTTCCTTCTTATAAGCATTTAAAAATTATATCAAAACATTTCAACTTTTCGAGTTATTGTTAAGAGCGTTTTAGCTAATTGGCAAAATTTTAGAGAGAATTAAATGAAGAATAAAATGGAATATTAATGAAAAGAAGAAAGATTCAGCAAGTCCAAAGAGGGGGAAATGGTTGACTGAATCTTCTTTAAATTCGTGTACAAAAGCACTTGAGCAGCTGGTAGCATACAAGAACCTTCATTTCTAATACTCACTGCACACAATGTTCCTCTTTAATTAATTAGAAGAAGGATAAGTTGGTGAAGCCACGAGGAGAAGACACTTGAAAATATTGGAAGAAATTAACCCGGCATCACTGAACACTGTAATTAAGAGGCTAAAGAGGAATTGCAATTTATACGCGTGGATTATGGATATTTCATTATGAGGACTTTAATACGTCTGATTCAAAATGAGAAAAAGTAGCCGCACTGTTAACTCAACTTAAATTGAATGAATACGCGACTTTTCCAACCAAATTAAATGAAGAAGTTGGTAAAATATAAGAAGCACTCAGTTTTAACAGAAATTTATTATATTTACATACTTAAGAACTGTAACTTCTACTCCCTGTCGTCAAATGTAATTAAATTCTGATCTTATTTCAATATTCTTGATGTTGAATTATTCAATCAGAAGAAACATTTTTAATCCCTGCAAATCCCTGACTTAATTCATTAAAAAAGTCATGATACACTTATTAATCATAATTGAAATGAATCCCTATAAAATGGCGTCTCTATTTTAAAAAATAACACATCTTATATATAAAAATTAGTCCACCGCTGTGGTCTCGGGGTAGCGTGCTGCCTTGTCACGCAGCGGGCCCGGGTTCGATCCCCAGTCGGGGCAGTTTTTCTGGGTGAGGTTTTTATCGGGGTTTTTCCTCACCTGTAAGACAAATGTCAGGAAAACTTTAAGGCCCAAACGGTCCCCGAAATCATAAGGCCATCATCATCATATCATCCTTCACCGGTGTGGAAAGCAACGGGAAACTACCACACCTACACAATTCCCTAGTAAAGCTGCGAGCATAGCATGAAAATGCTACGATTGCAGTGAAGGACCTGCCTTCGGGCAGAATTACTATGGATGTATATGTTATAATTAAATGTTTAACATTGAGCAATTCAAGCTTCCTTAATATATATATATATATATATATATATCCTCAACTCGTGTCCAACTCAGGGTCGGGTCGTGGGATGAGATGAGATGAAGCATTTATATAGAGTTCTGTGAATGACAGGGTGCCGGCCGACCACGCCTGATCCACCATCACAGGGGCAGATGAATGGAATGAAACGACATTGATGAGATGAGTATGGAGAAATGGTGAGAATGAAATTGTAGCAGGAGAAAACGAGAGAGAACCCCGAGAAAACTTGCCCAAGCTCCGTTTCGTTCACCACGAAACCCACATCTTGTGACCGAGATATAACAGGATTACAGGTAATAATTTTTCAACAGCAATTGGCAAACTTTTTATTTTACTCTGTGAAGATTGTTGAACTTAATCTTAAGAAGGATAGAAAATGTCTAATTAACAATTCTACACAAAGGATCTGGGAGGTGCCCTTCGAGTTTCATCAGCACAATAGTGAATCCCTTATTGTAAAATGATACAATTTTGTGACAGATGGAGAGGATGTGTTCGATTTGGTACTGTAATGAAAAACTCAAACTAGTCTCGAAGATTGGATTCCGTGATTTATTATAGAATCATCTCAATTATTGTTAACAGAAATCCGTAACTAGGGAAAACAAATTAATAACTTCTTTTGAATATCAGTTAAGTGATCTTTTTTAGATACAAACGTACTTTAAAATTGTTAGAAGAAGTAACATTTTCGTAGAATAGCAACCAAAGTACAGTGCACAGACGAAGTGTATGAAAGCAATAGGTATTTCATACTGAGCACATTATATTATGAAGGATTGTACTATAACATACCTTCATTTAGACGATGGGCGGGCGCGTTAATTCCGAGGAGTCTGACGGACACACTTCACAATTTTAATCATCACCCTTACCTCACAGTGAACTACGAAACGTTAAATATAAAGTAACTAAACTGATAAAGAAGAGCTAATTTAATTACGGTAAAACACAAAATATATAACATAAAATTGAATACGCCTGAAATAATCTACAGATGTAACATCATGGACGGTTCCTATATTCTCGGGTAGTAAGCCATTGTATCGCTTGCAATTCCCCGTGCCCCCCTTCGTTCCCTTGCTTTCATTCTTCTCGTCTGTGGACTATAGACGTAATAGTAAAATAATATCCTCAACTCGTGTCCAACTCAGGGTCGGATCGAGGGGAGAGATGAGATGAAGTCCCCTATAATTTAGACGTCTGTGAATGACAAATGTGTCGGTCGAATACGCCTGACTCACCGTTACAGGAACGGATGAACGAAATTAAACTAAAATGATTGAGGTTAGTGTGGAGAAATGGTCAAATTTAATTTTGGCAGAAAAAATGGGAGAAACCCGAGAAAAACCTGCCCAAGTTCCGTTTCGTCCACCAAGAAACCTACTTGGAGTGACCGATAAACATAATGGTACTTAACAGAATATACGCTTCCTCCATTTATTTTATAAGGACCAATTTATGATTGATCTCTGCATGTTTTCCATAAGTTTACAAGAACTGATAACTAAACGCTTACTAATGAAATAAATGAAATATATTTTATTCGACACACAATATATACTTTAACATCCCTAAATGAAGTGTCATTTCATCCGCACTTCTGTGACGCTGTACTAAATAACACTGCAAACGTAAAGTCGACTCAAAGTAAGCTGTTAGTTATATAAGTTTTTCACCTGGTAAGTCAGACGTCCTCAACTAGGTTATTAAACTTCAAGTTGTTCTAAAATGGAAGCTTTTCGAAATCAATGTTTAATCTTCTGCGTTTTAACTGGAACTGATGGTTTATGGTGTTGTAAAGGTTCCTTCACAACACCATCAACCATCAGTTCCAGTTAAAACGCAGAAGATGAAACATTGATTTCGAAAAGCCTCCATTTTAGAACAACTTGAAGTTTAATAACTTACTTGAGGACGACTGACTTACCAGGTAAAAAAACTTGTATAATTAACATCTTATTACACAACCTCGACGGTGCTTTAACATGAATTTCAAAAGTGTCGACTCAAAATATTAACCAAGTGTGTTAAGTTAGATATAATCTACGATTCATTGAATCAAAGTACGTGCCACGAAATAGGGAAATACGTAACTAGTCGAGTTCTATCCAGTCAGTTAGTGTATTAACAATATAGTACTTAACACATGTTTGTGTGCCAATATGATATAAATTAACAGAATTAAAAATATGTTCATATAATAAAGTCCCGAAATGAAAATAGTCATTTTTAATTAACACATTCCCCTTCCCAAAATAATTATCACTTGTATTATTCCTTCAATAAAGTCGTATCACTGGCTTCACTGCTTAGAATGTGTTTAGAAACTCTAACACAATAGGAAGACTTGTGTTGTTTCTGTACAACAGGTAAACTCAGTACTAGTTCAACATAAAACGCTCAATTTCAGTCTCAAGAGCAAGTTTGTTTCTTCAAACCTTTAGCAGTAGCGTATTATTATCCCATTAATTACGTTAGTTTTCGCCTTAAGAAATTTGTGCAGATCTTTATTACTTACCGCCAACAATCGGCACTTAATGGCATCTTTCAAGGAATGACCCAACTTACTACAAGAGGTATCCCCATGACCCCAACAACAATCACATAACTTAACATTGGAGAATTGTGCTAGCCGTCGAGAAGAGCGGACGTGTTTTTTGTTAGAGTGGTTGAAGTGTGCAGGGGACAAAGCATTATGGAAGAAGTTAGAAAGCTGATTGAAACATTGTCAACTGAAGTGAAAGAGGGGTTTGAAAAGTGCAACGTGGGTGAAAAAATTCGTGATATTGAGACGAACATGCATCGGATGGAGGACAGATTGAAATGGCTGGAATCTAAATTAGACTATCTCGAAAACCAGAGTCGCCGTAATAATATTGTGATATATGGTGTGCATGAAGAAGACAGAGAGAGCTGGGAGGAGGAAACTGAACATATAGTTAAAAGAGTAGTGGCGCAAATCGGGATTGATCTGGTGGACAGTGATATTGAAAGAGCGCACAGAGTAGGTCGTTGGAATAGTGGAAAGAGACCGATTGTATGCAAATTATCATCACTACAAAATAAAATGTTGGATCCTTAGAGACAGTAAATATCTTAAAGGGACCGGTATCAATATTGCCGAAGACTTTAGTGAGAAGGTGCGCCGCGAAAGGGACTTTCTTAAGCGACACATGCTCGAGGCGAGGAGGCAGGGCTGCCATGCAATCATGCAATTTAATAAATTGATTATAAATGGACGAATCTGGAGCAGGGAACAACTACAAAATATGGACCACTCTGAAAATGAATTTGAAGAGGTCATTGACAGCGAGTCCCCAAAACCTACAGGGGACGCTTCAACAGCAGGCGGTCTCCTTACAGCAGAGGAGGGAGAAAATTCTACACGAGAGAAAGAGAGAGGGAGCACTACGATACTAACTCCCAGGAATCCAATAAACATACAGCAAAGAACGGCCGAACGCAAAAAGCATCCTCTAAGAGGTGAACGACCGGCGGACACAAGAACTCCAACAAGAAAATCACTAAGACTAATGAATTTACCCTCAGAAAAGAACTATTGAGAGGGGGAATTTCGAAAAATACAGGTAAGATTAAAGACAAGGGAACACAATAGGATTTGTTGACAGTCGGTTCATGGAATATCGAAGGGTTAAAAACAAAAACTTTCAATGGACAGATGTGTAGAGTTTATTGAGGATTTTGATATATTAGCTCTAGGAGAAACATGGTTAAAAGCTAATGAATGCGTAAATCTATGTAATATGAAAGGTTATTTTAAGGGTAATCAAAATAGAGGAAAGAGAGGGTAGATATCCAGGCAGTGTTGCCATTTTATATAAAGCTAACTTAGACCCATATATTAAAAAGGTAAATATTACTTTAAAAGAGGCAATTTGTATATATTACCATACAGAAAGAACAGAAATGTGTCTGTTGTCTATTTACCGCCAACCACTAAATTGCAGGTATGCCAATCTAATTTTTTTCGTTGAATTGTCTGACTCGTTGGCAGAAATAAAAGATAGGTTTTCCGGAAGCGGGAATAATAATTTTAGGGGACTTTAACTGTAGGATTGGGGAGGAAAATATCACTATAAAATCGGATGATAATGAAACACGAGGTGAGGGTAGAAGAAGCAAAGATAACATTTTAAATTCAGAAGGAAACCAATTGTTAGCTTTTTGTGATGCATTTGAACTTGAAATTCTGAATGGGAAATATGGGGAAGATAAAAATGGAGAACTGACATTTATTAATAAAAATGGAAGTAGCGTAATCGATTATTCAATAAGCACACAAGACATGATTCCAGTCCTAAGTAATTTCTGTATAGTTTCCAGAATCGAATCACACCACTTCCCAAACAAACTTATTTTAAATATGAAAGGTATTAGTGAGACAGTTAATGATGAGATGGCAACAATATTGCGGCCAATTACACGTTTCAGGTGGATCGAGGTTCTGAGAGAAGAATTTATCGGGAGTTTGGAAACGCTAATACAGGATCTGCAATTAAATGATCTTAGCGGGGAGGAAATTATTAAAACTTTGAGAGAATGTTTTCAAAAAGCAGGGGAAAAATTCAAGGTTAAATACGCAATGAACCAGAAGGACAAAGGGTGGTACAATAATGCACGTAGAAAGAAGAAGAAATTTGTCGAAAGTAGTCTTTTAAAGTTTAGAAAAGAAAGCACAGATGAAGAAAGCAGAAAAAATTACGCGCAAGAGAGAAAGGAATGTAAAGAATTAATTTGGCAGAAACAAAACTAGCATGGCAAAATAAGAAATCCGAAGAAATGAGAGTCGCGACTGAAAGTGGGAACATTGCGGACATATGGAAAGCGTTAAGGGAACTCAAAGTAAAGTCTATAAATCGGACAAGAATAACGCCCGGGGAATGGAAAATTTACTTTGATAGGGTGCTGGGAAATGAGAGGTTAAGATATAATCAAGGAAATATAGTTGAGATCCCTGACCCAATTCATATTCAATTACTGGATCAGGATATTTCGAAAAATGAAGTGGTTTCTTCCATTATATGTTTAAAGAATGGTAAAGCACCTGGAATTGATGGAATACCAGGGGAATTCTTGAAAAATATGATAACATCCAATAAATTATCAGACGTTTTGAAAACTGCGTTCAACAAACTTTTTAATGGAGGAGATTATCCGGAAGCCTGGGCGACAGGTGTCATTCAACCGCTATACAAAGTGAAAGGTGGGGAACAGATACCAGAAAGTTACAGGGGAATTTGTCTCTTGTCAGTGTTCGGAAAAATATATTGTAAAGTACTTTACGAACGAATAAGACAATGGGCTAAAGAGAACAATAGGCTCTCAAAATATCAGGCAGGTTTTAGGGAAGGGTACTCCACGGTGGACAACGTATTTGTTCTGAGAACATTAATTGATGACAATCTGAAAATGGAGGGGGTAAATTATTTTGTGCATTCAATGATTTTAAGATGGCATTTGATACTGTGGACCGAAGCGCACTTTGGGAAAAATTAAATCGGAAAGGATTGTCTCATAAAATGATACATGCTTTAATGTCATTTTATAAATATGTTAAATTTTGTATAAAAGTAGACCAAGGGCACATTACAGAGAGCAGTGAAGCCAGTCGGGGTGTGAGACAAGGTTGCATTTTATCACCAATGCTATTTAATCTATTCGTTGATGATATTGTAGACGTAATGCTAGAAGGAGAAATTGAGGCTCCGGAGATAGGAAATGTTAGAATCCCAGTCCTGTTGTATGCAGATGGTTTAATTATCTGTTCCAAGACAATCAAGGGATTGCAAAGAGGTCTTGACCTACTGGAAATATACTGTAGGAATTGGGGATTGACTGTAAATGTTTAGTAAGACAAAAACAATGACCTTTAAAAATGGGACGGTTTATGGTAGAGCAGAGGAATGGAAATGCAGAGATCAAGTACTTCAAAACGTGAAACATTTTGAATATCTTGGTACGACGTTGAAAATGAACGGAAAGTGGAAAAAACATATTGATATAGCATTATTTAAAGGCAGGGGACATCTTAACAGTGTACTCGTTATTTTGGGTCGAGTGGCTGATATTCCAGTCAGCAAATTAGAAAAAAATGTATGCAGCTATGGTCAGGCCAGTAATGCACTATGGTAGTGAGATTTGGGGTTTCCAAAGAACGGAAATACTAAATAAGGTATATACGCATTTTCTAAAGTATATTACAGGACTTAGTAAGGCCGTTTCTAACTGTGGAACTTTATATGAATTCGGGTCATTCCAGGACGACACTAACTGTAAAATTCGTGTACTCGAATACTGGTTGCGAGTAACCCAAGGTGAACATACAATGCTTAGAGCAATTTGTTACGACCACCAAATTAAAAACATAGATGTTAAATTTTGGGCAGACGAGGTTAGAGGAGAACACCAAAAGATTGGGATGGGCTGGATATGGGAAAAAGGGACTGAAAATCGCAAGAACGTGTGGAGAAAAATAAGGAGGAGGTACTTAGATATAAACCAACAAGATACTTTCGCCGAATGTACAGGAAAACGCTCACTGTGTTTACAAAGAGACCTAAAACACGTCTGGGAAAAGAATCGTATATACTCAACCTAGGATTTAAGGAGAGATCAGGGCTTGCTTTGGTTTAGGCTAGGGGGGTGGAAATTTCTAAAAATTAGCGACGATCACGATATGCGAATATGTCCAATGTGCGGAAACTTTGAAGATGAGATACATATATTAGGAAAATGTAATGATTTAGAATATTGCAGACGTCAGTTATTACCGGAAAGGTTTCTAAATTCAAATCGGGAAAGATTGGCATGCTACGAGTTATTGGTAAATCCAGAAAATTGGATAAACCTCGGTAAATTTCTGGACAAAACTCGAAAAATAAGGACAACACTCATTCATGAATAAATATATGTTATCAAAATGCAATACCATTAGTTATTAACAATTATATATAACTTAATTAGTGTATAATGCTATTGTGTTATTATTTAATTGTAATATTAATGTGTTTCTTTATTAATTGTAATGTTAATGTTTTTCTTGTGTATAATGCTATTGTGTTATTACTTAATTGTAATATTATTGTGTTTTCTTTATGTAATTGTAATGTTATTGCTGTTTTTGTTGTTTATTTTTCTTTACACTAGTACCAATTATTACTTTATTGTAACGGACTGTCAACAGCACGTACGGCTTACTGCCCGTGCTACCCATATTTGTAAATAATATTGTAAATATCTTACTTTTTGTCTAATAAAGTCCTACTACTACTAACTTAACATTACACTGAGCAACAAAAATAATTTTTTTTTGTCTCAGAAAGAAAAATGTGTGATTCTGATAATATTTTTTCTCCTGAATTCAAATATATCTTTTTTTTTCCATCACGTAAATTTTCCGAGAGAAAGGCATTTATAATGTCAAACACTTTAATATTTTCCACATTCGTAACTACACAATATTCGAACATTCGGACTCACGTAAAAAGTAAGAAATGACGATTTTCTGCTATATTTCGCCTGTGGAGCATCCCTCTTGATGGTCCAACAATAATCAGCCAGCATATTAGCATTCCATTTGTCTTGATATCTCTTTTCCATAGCTGACATCTCCTGATGAAAGTGTTCCCCGTTTTATTTTACAATGGAAAAATGGACGAAAAACGTTTATTAAAAAAATAATTATTTAATTCCATTAATTCGAATTGAAATAAAAAAAGCTGTGGGTGATGGACAAATTCCGAATACATATTTAAAAAACACGATAAACTACATTGAGTACAACTATTGGTACTCGTGAGACAAAAACCATGTTGGCCAGTGTTATTGACGGCACGGTGGCCAGCGACGATTATGTACTCAAAATAGGCCGACGCTATCCTAATGAATGGACTACTACAGTTCATCGTCAATATACAGTAAAAGCTTTTTATTCACGCGGGTTATGTTCCACAAATATGCCGCGAATACAGAAACCGCGAATAAGGAATGGTAATTTGTATGGGTATGTAGGGAATACGTTCCAAAGTTACAGAATAAAACAAAAATTATCAAAATAAAATCAATTAATGAGAGATTTTGAACAATGTCTTAATTATTACTGTCAGGTTTAGGCAAGGACTTAAAGAACTACATGTTTTCCAGTTTTGCCGCTTTTAAAAGGTTTTTCAATTAAGATTGATATTCAGCTGTGAATTCTGCGATATAATTCCTTATTTTGTCTTCGAATATCTTGATTCATTAACAATGAAACAGCGTGATATAGACGAAAACGACTCACCAACGCGTATAAACGGTCAAGCAATTTTATTTTTACTTTAAGCGGCAACACTATTTTTTTCTCTTCGGTACTAATTGTTCTTTCCTTTTACTCGTTATTACAAACTGGGAACAAAGCACAAGAGACACGTGTTATTCAATCAAAATTATTGCAACGAATGAAAAGTTGAAACAATAATTTGCCGATCGTGGCGATGGAGGCATTTATCTAAGTACATACCGGCACGTGAAATACTACAGTTTTTAACAATTAACTTTTGGGTTAATGACAATAAGGTTTGTTTGGTTTTGATATTTATTTGTCCGTTTGGTTAAAATCACTATTTCTAAAATCCGCCTTGCAACCTGCCTGCAGAAAAAAAAACAGCTGATAATAAAGGACACCAATCCTTCTAATATACCGCCTGAATCCGAGAATAAAGATTTTTTTAGCCGCGAATACAGGAACTGTTCGCAATTCAGATTAAGATATATGACACGATAATAAAATTACATTCGTAAAAAATAAATGATAAAAATGTGGTGGAGGAAGATGATAAATACATTGGACAGTTGTACCATGATTATGATTGTAAAAAAGTGTAATATTTCAAATTTTGTTAAAAACTTCAAAATAAAAGTTGATATTTCAACTTTTTTTGCTTTGATTATAGTAGATACTGTTTGAATATTGAATTTTGGCATTTAGATTGCATAAAAATAGTTTAGAAATGGAATTGATTAGAAAGTTCCATGAACCCAAATAAATATAAAAGAAATAAATCTTAACTTCAAATAAAAAGTAAATGTAGATAGTTCGAATAAATCTACACATTTGAAAAGTTATCTTAAATTCACTAACAAATTAATTTTATTCCGAATGTTTGAATAATTTGGAAGATTTTCAAAACTATAAGGAAATTTTAAACTTTAGCAAACGAAGAAGCAATATGAGAGAAGTTTTGTAGGTACAAGTAGAGAATAAGTTCCAAACATTAGAGTTTTATGAACTGAACGGCTAGTTTCATACAAAATGAAATGAAGTCCTTGATATAACTTTTAAATAAATGTTACGACTTTGTTGAACTCTGACAAACTCGATTTCGAAATGTCTTCGCTTTCGAAGATTCCCTTTAAAATGTTGATGTAATAACATAAAACTTAACGACAATTCCTTTTAAGTATGATAAGTTTAAATGTTCATTGTCTTACACTTTCTTGCATTTTCGATTATTTCTTACCAGATAAGATTAGAATTAAAGACACTATGTAAAATACAACCATTTCTTGATTGCTAAGCGTTTAATTAACGATGTAATAGTTAAATGTCATGGGGATTTTGTTTTAATACAATGAAAAATCACTCCTTTTCCCTACCCGCGACACTTTGAAGCTTTCATCCCCAGAGGTTAGATCTAATTAAAAAACTCTTCCATACTCTAATGGATCCCGTGCTTCTTATTAAGAAGTGGAAAAGGGAGAGAAAAAAGTTTCAAACCGATACTAAAAAAAGTTAAAAACTAGCCATTCGAAGTTTTCCATTAATTTCCTGAGAAGTTGTGTTCAAATCCAATTTCCAGTATTTCTTTGTAAGTATAATTCGTTGGATTTACGAGCCTCTAATATGTTTGAATTCCTTTGACCAAAGTTAGATTTCAGATGGAATAACTTCCAGTACCGTATACCAAACAATATTTACATGGGTTTAAAATCGTTTATTTCTGTTGCGAGATAAATTTCCCTATCCACGGAATGAGTATTCATGCTCAACATATTTATTAAATATTTCTGAAATTCATTAAATTCACTAGCCACTCTGAAAAAGTCGCTTCTTTTAATTACCACAAAGGTCTAATATTAATATAAAATTATAGAATATTCACCTGAAAGGTCCGTCTCCTCAACTTAATTATCATTTAACTGTAGCGCTTTCGGGACTTGTCCCATCATCGGCAGGATTCAAAACTGGTGTTTCACTGAAGATCTGGTAGAGGGGGTTACATGTATTCGGTTCGTTTTCGTTTATCAGGCTGTCGTTGTGAGCTGCTTTCATGATTTCCATCTCTTCGAGTACGTTTATCTTCGCTGGATTATTTTCTCTGTGCATTACTGTTAGGGTGTTTTCAATATTTAACATGCGATGTCCTTCATGGATAACGTGTTTTGCATAGCTTGATTTACCTTCTGCGTGAATGAAGTCTCGAAAATGTTCTTTGAATCTGATGTTAAAACTCCTGTTTGTCCTTCCTATATAAAATTTGTTGCAGTCCTTACATGTCAGTTTATAAACTCCTTTGCTGTTGAAAATGTATTTTCTTCAATGTTATTGTTTATTATGTTGTTTAATTTGTTATTGGTTCTATAATTTTATATTAATTTTGAATAAACCTCAACGGAACACATCATGAATCTTATAAAAGTTGAAAGGTCTAATAGTAAACAGGAATACAAATCAAGAATATGGGATCCAGAATTGTCCAAACTACCTACAGATCGTCAAGGATAATTTAGAAGATTTCAAATGTACCAGTTCTGATAGATTCAAGTAATAGGTACCTCATAAGTAATACAGTAATACTTGTTTAATCCGGAATATGAGTAATGCGGAAATCTGTCCAATGTGAACACATTTATTGGTCCCGGCGAGTGGAAACGGGAGGATATTTCTACACAATTCATGAAAAAAAGTTTGTAAAGCGGAAATGTATATATATTTATTAACTATCAGCAGTTTTGTTTTTTTGCTGAAGGCAAGTGCCAAGACGGCTTTTAGAAATAGTGATTCAAACCAAATGGGCAAATATCAAAACAAAGCAAACCTAATTGTCATTAACCCAAAGTAATAGATTCGGTCTCATTTCACACCCGTTATGCGAAACAAAGATACGTGTCTTGCAAATAACAACTGCGCTGTAAAATCTTACATTAGTTAAGTTCTGAGACCGATCTTTCACGGGTAGCGTTCTGAATTTACGGAATAAAGATGGCTGAAACGTATGTATCATTCTCATTTCCGGACCGATGCTCCAAAGTCAAGCTCTAGCTCTTGTTAAATCCCTAAGGGAATAACGATTTCAAGGAATCTTCAGGTTGGCTGGCCAGTTTTAAAAGACGACACAATGTAGTGTGGAAGGAAATTTGCGGGGAATCAAAGAATGTGGACGAAAGAGTAGTTGAGCGAAAGCCAAAACTGCATACTTGAATTTCAAGTTACATGCCTAAGAGACATTTTAAACGCTGACGAAATGGGACTGTTTTTTTTTTTCGCGCGTTACCGTCGAAGTTGCTCATACATACTGTACTTCACTTTTCAAAGGCAGCGGAACTACAATTAATCCAAAGTACATAAAAATGCATATACGGTACTCTATAATATATGACTATTTACAAATTTTAGTTTTTATAATGCGGAGTTATGTCCAATGTGGAAAAAAATGGTCCCTGCGATTCCGCTTTGAGCAAGTTTTACTGTATATGTTTTTAATGTAATGTGTGGCTGGTGAAATTTTGAAGGTGTGATTACTGGGAGTCTGTTCCAAAGGGCGTCCTGTCGTTGTGGATTTCTATTTTCAAAGACTGGAACGATTTCATGAAATTTTTAATGTCGCGGGTTTAAACTCGACCGCACCCCATGACAAAAATTCTGGAATTGGGGGAAATGGAACTGCTACTACATCCAGCTCATAGCCGTCATCTTGCGACTTCAGATTACCGTCCATGGTCCATATCTTGCGGAAACTTCGAAAACGTTGAAAACACTGAAGCTGTGGAAGTGGGGCTCAACGAATTCTTAACATGAAAAAACTGGTACCGTGGCGGGATAATAAACATCATCGAAAGATGGCTCAAGACCATAGAATCGGATGGTCTCTACTTTGAAAAGTAGTTTAATTAAAACATTCCAAATAAAATTGTCTTTAAAGAAAACGCATTAATCATGAGAGAGTATCTATAGCTTATCTATTCTTGCACATTGTACGTACCTTCTAACATAACACAGCTCTATAAAAAAAACACAATTTGTTGCCCTGGACATCTCCGCGAATTTCTATGTTTTCAGGTGCACAGTTCACGAATATATTCATGAAAGTGCTGAATGTGTTCTAAAATATTATAGAAGAATGTATTATAAAAGGCGTTTCACTGAAGTATAACATGGGTTTTCGACATTTTCCTTTCTATTTACGTTATATTATAAATATGTTCGTATTTTCTGATTTTTGTAGTAAAAAATGAAAATACATATTAAAAAAACAGAGAAAATCTTTCGAAATCATTGATAGTTTCATGAATTGTGAGCATAAATATATCCGAAATTAATCTTACATCAAGGGCAACAACACCACTGTTGACCAGCGTAATACCTAAACGAACATAACTGGATATTAAAACAATATACATCTTATTCTTTAGTAGAAAAAATCAACTGATTCCTGTTGAATAAAATTCCTTAAAAAATACAGATTCTAAAAACCACTCTTGTATAGTTTAAATTTAGAACATTTAAAATTTAATTAGACCAACTTTATACTCCTTACTTTCAAAAATTCCTTTTGGTTCAGTAATTATTTATGTGTAGAATTTAATTTCCCTTCTCTCAAATCACAAAACAATAGTGACATTTTGATTCTATCCCGTTGTCAGCAAGATATATACCTGACAGATTTAATCACGAACAGTATTTTCTTTTCAATTTTAAAGCTAAGGGATTTATTTTAATATGACTCCATAAAAAGGAATATAATTTCAGTATCTTATTTATTATGACTTTAATAATATGGTGTGTATTTCACTTACACAGCGCATGTATAAAACAAAATAAATCCGAATAAAATCATACTTTTTTTCACGAAAATGTAACTTTATAAGGCAGTTTTATTAAACTATAGTCTCTGGTAATACTATAGGTTGGGTAAATGTTTCATAGTAATAATGGTAATATTAATAACAGTGCTAATGGAAGATGTGGAAGATGCAGACGTAGAGAACGTTGGATAGATGGAGTGAGAAGTATAGAAGCTAGAGATTTGAGGGAAGAAGTTGCTTTAAACAGGAATCTCTGGCGACAAATCACTTTGGGCTGAACGAGAAATACTTTATTGTGGAATATTCCTAATAAAATTATTAAAGTATTATTATTATTATTATTATTATTATTATTAGAATAATTATAATAATAATAATGATAGGATCAGACCCCAAAAAACACTTTTGAAATCCAGAATCCAGTGTTGCTATAAACTTCCCTATTTTGTGAAAGTAACGATATCAGGCAGAGTGAATTGATTAATATATGTCTGATTATTCAAACGAGCCTAATCTTAATATTAGGTAGGCCCGATACAGTTCTGAGCGCTAGCTGAGAAAGTACGCTTGAATAGATAATTTATTATTCTTATTATTATTATTCTTATTATTATTAGTATTATTATTATTAGTATTATTATTATTAGTATTATTATTATTAGTATTATTATTATTAGTATTATTATTATTAGTATTATTATTATTAGTATTATTATTATTAGTATTATTATTATTATTATTATTATTATTATTATTATTATTATTATTATTATTATTATTATTATTATTATTATTATTATTATTATTATTATTATTATTATTATTATTATTATTATTATTATTATTATTAGTATTATTACCCAAGCAGATGTTAAGCTATAAACCTGGAGGAAGAAGAAGACCAGAACGTCCACTCAAAAGACTTCTGAATGGTATTTCCATTACGGCCCAAGCAGGTCAACAAATGGCCTAAATTCACTAACGGACTACGATGATTATTATTTTGATTATTATTATTATTACTATTATTATTATTACTATTGTTGTTATTACTATTGTTGTTATTACTGTTGTTGTTATTACTGTTGTTGTTATTACTGTTGTTGTTATTACTGTTGTTGTTATTACTGTTGTTGTTATTACTGTTGTTGTTATTACTGTTGTTGTTATTACTGTTGTTGTTATTACTGTTGTTGTTATTACTGTTGTTGTTATTACTGTTGTTGTTATTACTGTTGTTGTTATTACTGTTGTTGTTATTACTGTTGTTGTTATTACTGTTGTTGTTATTACTGTTGTTGTTATTACTGTTGTTGTTATTACTGTTGTTGTTATTACTGTTGTTGTTATTACTGTTGTTGTTATTACTGTTGTTGTTATTACTATTGTTGTTATTACTATTGTTGTTATTACTATTGTTGTTATTACTATTGTTGTTATTACTATTGTTGTTATTACTATTGTTGTTATTACTATTGTTGTTATTACTATTGTTGTTATTACTATTGTTGTTATTACTATTGTTGTTATTACTATTGTTGTTATTACTATTGTTGTTATTACTATTGTTGTTATTACTATTGTTGTTATTACTATTGTTGTTATTACTATTGTTGTTATTACTATTGTTGTTATTACTATTGTTGTTATTACTATTGTTGTTATTACTATTGTTGTTATTACTATTGTTGTTATTACTATTGTTGTTATTACTATTGTTGTTATTACTATTGTTGTTATTACTATTGTTGTTATTACTATTGTTGTTATTACTATTGTTGTTATTACTATTGTTGTTATTACTATTGTTGTTATTACTATTGTTGTTATTACTATTGTTGTTATTACTATTGTTGTTATTACTATTGTTGTTATTACTATTGTTGTTATTACTATTGTTGTTATTACTATTGTTGTTATTACTATTGTTGTTATTACTATTGTTGTTATTACTATTGTTGTTATTACTATTGTTGTTATTACTATTGTTGTTATTACTATTGTTGTTATTACTATTGTTGTTATTACTATTGTTGTTATTACTATTGTTGTTATTACTATTGTTGTTATTACTATTGTTGTTATTACTATTGTTGTTATTACTATTGTTGTTATTACTATTGTTGTTATTACTATTGTTGTTATTACTATTGTTGTTATTACTATTGTTGTTATTACTATTGTTGTTATTACTATTGTTGTTATTACTATTGTTGTTATTACTATTGTTGTTATTACTATTGTTGTTATTACTATTGTTGTTATTACTATTGTTGTTATACTATTGTTGTTATTACTATTGTTGTTATTACTATTGTTGTTATTACTATTGTTGTTATTACTATTGTTGTTATTACTATTGTTGTTATTACTATTGTTGTTATTACTATTGTTGTTATTACTATTGTTGTTATTACTATTGTTGTTATTACTATTGTTGTTATTACTATTGTTGTTATTACTATTGTTGTTATTACTATTGTTGTTATTACTATTGTTGTTATTACTATTGTTGTTATTACTATTGTTGTTATTACTATTGTTGTTATTACTATTGTTGTTATTACTATTGTTGTTATTACTATTGTTGTTATTACTATTGTTGTTATTACTATTGTTGTTATTACTATTGTTGTTATTACTATTGTTGTTATTACTATTGTTGTTATTACTATTGTTGTTATTACTATTGTTGTTATTACTATTGTTGTTATTACTATGTGTTGTTATTACTATGTTGTTATTACTATTGTTGTTATTACTATTGTTGTTATTACTATTGTTGTTATTACTATTGTTGTTATTACTATTGTTGTTATTACTATTGTTGTTATTACTATTGTTGTTATTACTATTGTTGTTATTACTATTGTTGTTATTACTATTGTTGTTATTACTATTGTTGTTATTACTATTGTTGTTATTACTATTGTTGTTATTACTATTGTTGTTATTACTATTGTTGTTATTACTATTGTTGTTATTACTATTGTTGTTATTACTATTGTTGTTATTACTATTGTTGTTATTACTATTGTTGTTATTACTATTGTTGTTATTACTATTGTTGTTATTACTATTGTTGTTATTACTATTGTTGTTATTACTATTGTTGTTATTACTATTGTTGTTATTACTATTGTTGTTATTACTATTGTTGTTATTACTATTGTTGTTATTACTATTGTTGTTATTACTATTGTTGTTATTACTATTGTTGTATTACTATTGTTGTATTACTATTGTTGTTATTACTATTGTTGTTATTACTATTGTTGTTATTACTATTGTTGTTATTACTATTGTTGTTATTTACTATTGTTGTTATTACTATTGTTGTTATTACTATTGTTGTTATTACTATTGTTGTTATTACTATTGTTGTTATTACTATGTTGTTATTACTATTGTTGTTATTGTACTATTGTTACTATTGTTATTGTTACTATTGTTATTGTTACTATTGTTATTATTACTATTGTTATTATTACTATTGTTATTATTTACTATTGTTATTATTACTATTGTTATATTACTATTGTTATTATTCTATTGTATTTATTACTATTGTTATTATTACTATTGTTATTATTACTATTGTTATTATTACTATTGTGTATTATTACTATTGTTATTATTACTATTGTTATTATTACTATTGTTATTATTACTATTGTTATTATTACTATTGTTATTATTACTATTGTTATTATTACTATTGTTATTATACTATTGTTATTATTACTATTGTTATTATTACTATTGTTATTATTACTATTGTTATTATTACTATTGTTATTATTACTATTGTTATTTTACTATTGTTATTATTACTATTGTTATTATTACTATTGTTATTATTACTATTGTTATTATTACTATTGTTATTATTACTATTGTTATTATTACTATTGTTTTTTTATTACTATGTTATTATTACTATTGTTATTATTACTATTGTTATTATTACTATTGTTATTATTACTATTGTTATTATTACTATTGTTATTATTACTATTGTTATTATTACTATTGTTATTATTACTATTGTTATTATTACTATTGTTATTATTACTATTGTTATTATTACTATTGTTATTATTACTATTGTTATTATTACTATTGTTATTATTACTATTGTTATTATTACTATTGTTATTATTACTATTGTTATTATTACTATTGTTATTATTACTATTGTTATTATTACTATTGGTTATTATTACTATTGTTTTATTACTATTGTTATTATTACTATTGTTATTATTACTATTGTATTATTACTATTGTTATTATTACTATTGTTATTATTACTATTGTTATTATTACTATTGTTATTATTACTATTGTTTATTATTACTATTGTTATTATTACTATTGTTATTATTACTATTGTTATTATTACTATTGTTATTATTACTATTGTTATTATTACTATTGTTATTATTACTATTGTATTATTACATATTGTTATTATTACTATTATTATTATTACTATTATTATTATTACTATTATTATTATTACTATTATTATTATTAGTTATTACTATTATTATTACTATTTATTATTATTACTATTATTATTATTACTATTATTATTATACTATTACTATTATTACTATTACTACTATTGTTACTACTATTACTATTATACTACTATTATTACTATTATTATTATTACTATTATTATTATTACTATTATTTATACTTACTATTATTATTATTACTATTATTATTATTACGATTATTATTCTTACTACTATTATTACTACTATTATTATTACTATTATTATTACTATTATTATTACTATTATTATTACTATTATTATTACTATTATTATTACTATTATTATTACTATTATTATTACTATTATTATTACTATTATTATTACTATTATTATTACTATTATTATTACTATTATTACTATTATTATTACTATTATTATTAACTATATTATTACTATTATTATTACTACTATTATTATTATTACTATTATTATTATTATTATTATTATTAATTTCTGCTTTCCATATAAATACTTACTGAGGAACAAATCTTCAATAAGTTGAATTGAGAAATCATTAGAATGTGGCACGTGTGTCTGTTCGCAAAATATAACCACATCAGTTTACAGCTTGTTAGAGGAATTCTCTACTACGTCTGTCATTTAAATCCAACGTTTAATACAAATTTAATAAACCTATATGTGACTCTGCTTTGACATCACTCCTGTTCTAAATTTCCTTTTGCTCTTCTCTCCCCTTCACAAAACCATCTTTCGCCATTAGGTATAAGCATTACATAATAACACTAGTTATACAGGGTGTAACTGAATTAAACCGCACAAATTTAACTGCTTAGAGAGCGGTATTATACAAGTAATAAGAGATAGGGAACCAATGGTTTACGAGGAAAAATGGGCAAGTAATCGGGAATCAAAGTAATCGACATTTGATACACACAAATCAACAGGAGAGTAAAGTACGAGACAAAATTATACTAGAATAACTTCAGATCTTAGTATTGATTCCGATATACTGATTGCTAATAACTCATCAACAAAGTTTATGAAATATTTGGTTATCAAATTCCTTAAAATCTCGAACTTGGCAGATGATTGCACGCCACTGCACTGGTTACAGTAGAATCGGTACAATGAGAGTCTTAGCTCAGAGTGAAACATGCAAAATCTGTGTAGTTAAAGTGTGGCTTAATGGTTAAAGAAATGGATTTGAGATTCGAACACTGATACTTTTTTTTCTGATTTACTCAAGTGTATGGTTTCTTATTTCCCAATAACATTATGTATGCCATTTGTACATGCACTGTACCTGTTCATGTTATTACTGCAACATCATTTATCCAAGTACATAAGTACTGTACAGTACAATTGCACATTTTATTTGCGAAACCTATTGTACTCTACAGTATGTGCATAATTATTACAATCTTTCAAACAATTCAAAACAATACATTTTGTAACTCATAATAAACAAATGTAACGTACATAATAAAGGAAGAAAAAAAGTACACATACTGTACGCAGTTTCGAACTTGATGCATCAATCTTACATTTGCCATTTGCGTCGGTAGTAAGATTGCCATAACCATTGAGGTAAAGGCGCATACATGTTGCCAATTACAGTCTCTGTATAATATTATTTCCATTTTCTTTAGAAATAATCAGCGGCATGCCAATCATAACTTGGACACTTTTATTCGTAGACATTAGTTCATTATCTCAAATTGCTTATATAGTACCCCCTATACGTAGTTAAATATGTGCGGTATAATTCATTTACACTCTGTATATAAACTAACAATTAATCGAACTGTAAATTACTTATATTGAATAAGAAACATAAACAAGAAATAACATAATTAATGTGTAAAATAGTACTAATGATAGTAGCAATAATAATAATAAAAAATAATAATAATAATAAATAATAATAATGCGTTCCTAATAATAATAATAATAATATTTTTTTTATTATTCCGGCTTTTACAATGAATATACATTTTCCCGGTACCCATGTTCACAGTTAACTACACATTTGTTTGAACACATTTTTCCATTCTTGTCTGTTCATCCATATATCTTCTTCTATTTCCCATTCCCTCTTAGTTTCATTGATTCCCTGAATCCACGTAATATTTGGTCTACCCTTCTTTTTCCTTCCCTGTGGTTCCCAATCCATGATTATCTTAGGTAGTCTTCCTTCTTCCATCCTTCTAATGTGCCCGTACCAATTTAATTGTTTCTTCTTTATAAAATCTAATATTGAATATTGTACCTGCATTTTTTCTTTTATATATGAATTTCTGATTTTATCCTTCCTGGATTTCTTGCAGCACATCTCCAGTAGTCCATTTCAGTGGCGAGTAATTTTTTTTTTTTCATTTGTGCATTTAAAGCCCACACATCAGCTCCATAGGTAATAATGCTTCTGATTATTGTATTAAAAATAGTTTTTTTTTGTTTCATTGAAGATATGTTTGTCCCATACTATTCCATTTAGGGCAGATATAGCATACTTTCCTATATTGATCCTGTTTCTTATCTCTGTTTCTTGTTTTCCATCTTTAGTAATTTTAATTCCCAAATACTTATATTCTTCAGTGTATTTAATTGTCCCTAAATTTTCTCCTAGTATTAAATCTTGAGGAAGATCCCCTATTGTCATATATCTAGATTTATCCATATTGATCTTTAAACCCCATAAACTATATTCTTGTATTAATGTTCTAGTGAGGTATTCTATATCTTCAAATTCTTGAGCCAATATCAATTGGTCATCTGCAAACGAGTGTATATATTGTTGAATAATAATAATAATAATAATAATAATAATAATAATAATAATAAGTGGTCTAGTGGTTATCTTACTTGCCTCCACTCCTGAGGGTCGCGGGTTTAAAACCGGCTGGGACCGATAGATTTTTAGAATGAAAAAATCCAAGAGACAAGTTCTCCGAGAGGGACTTCAAGCCGTGGATCCAGAGTCTGAAGATTTTCGAGCTCGTTAAAAACACCAATACTGAATAAAAGAACACTGAGAAAAATTTAATAACATTACATGGATCGGAAGTTCGAACAATGACACAACAGCATGCCAACAGAATAACTGCAGTTGAAACGAATTTTTTGGAGAAGAGCTTCCAGAAAATCGCAACTGGAAAGAATTATAAATACAGAAATTATAAAATGGATTAATGAAGGTATAAGTATAATGGATGAAATTGAACACAGAAGGCTAAAGTGGTATGGATACGTAACAAGAATGCAGAATGGAAGACTACCAGGGGCCGTCTATGCAAGAAAATTTGAAAGGAGGAGGAGAAAAGGAAGACCAAGAACAACCTGGAAGAATAACATTCAGAATATAATGATGAAATTTGGTGTAACAGATGAAGACACAGAGAACAGAACGATGGAGAACTTTAATTAAGGGAAGTTTGTGAATGTTCGTTACAAACTGATAACCTATAAGTCCGTAGTCATTTATGTATTTTTTAAAACTCACATTAATTATTAAGATTGGTTGGAGAAAACCCGCTATGATGTGGAAAATTCTCAAAATGAATGAATGAGAAAAATTTAACCGGTCATCCGTCCGAGTAATATGTAAGTTTTCTACTAGATATCGCTTCGAGGCGTATACTAAGGGCATGTCTTTCGCTAACGTCTGTAGGAAAATAAACGCAATTAAAATCGGTTAAGAAAATTCCCTTAAGGGAAGTACTAATGTCCTGCTGTGGGACGAATGGGGACCATTCAAAATCAAACATACAGGCTAATTTTTTAACAATCTTTCTTTCTTTTTCTTAGTTTAATCTCTTCTTGTATATATTTTTACATGAACCACAATTTCCGAGCGTTACCAACAAATGATCTGTCGCTGGCAGTTTTTATACTCTGGATCACATATATATTTTCATGACCATATAAGACTATGAAGAGCTTTCTCGAATGAGTTATCCGATTATAACCATGTCCACCTCCGAGACAAGACGAATATTTCAGACAAAACACACAATTCACTTAAGCATCCACACTAAGTATGACGAATCTGACAGGGTCAAATGGTGTTCTGCGGATTATTCGGGTCTAACTAAAGCTTCCTGACATTTTTTTCTTACAGATGAGGTAATACCCTGAAAAATCACCCTCCCGGGAAACTTATCCCGAACGGCAATTTAACCCAAGACTGCTGGGTTCGAGACAATGAAGTTATGCCGAGATCACAGCGGTGAACAGAATAATAATAGTAATAATAATAGTAATAATAATAGTAATGATAATAGTAATGATAATAGTAATGATAATAGTAATGATAATAGTAATGATAATAGTAATAATAATAGTAATGATAATAGTAATAATAATAGTAACAATAATAACAATAGTAACAATAATAGTAATAATAGTAATAATAATAATAATAGTAATAATAATAATAATATGTAATAGTAACAAAAATAACAATATTTACAAGACTATTTGGTTTCCATTTTTGCATACTTCCGATTACTAACATTGATACTGATACATGTTTAGTTTTTATTGTTAGTTTAGTTCTTTATTCAGACTGGGAGGGCAGACTGCTCTGAGCACCATGACATGAAAGAAACTTACACTGACCTCGTAAAAACAAATTTCAACCATGCTCTCTTGATTTACCACTATTCCACGTATTTCTAGTTTTCTTTTTTCATGTTAAAAATAAGTCACTCAAGCATCCTTAACCCTTTGAAAATTACCAAACTCACATAAGTACAATCCGGCTTCTCACGTTTGAACTGACAATCCTTGCTTGATGGCGTCGAGGTTAGAGTATATATATATATATATATATATATATATACACAGTGTCTATAAAATTCCGGTATATTTTTACTTCTAGTTGAGAGATCGCATTTATTTTATAGCTACCAGAATGTTTACAGTAGAAGAACGGTTGTCAGGCGTGTAAGAGGTCACAAGCAGGTCAGGGAGGACTTTCAAAGAAGATTTAGGAAACCAGCCCCAACGCAAAAGAATATCCTAATGCCGGTGAACAAATTTATGCGCACGGGGTCTGTAGCAGATGAACAGCGGCCAGGTCGGCTACACATATCCCAAGAGAGAGTGGAAACTATCCGCGAAGCCATCGAGCGTAGCCCACGTGCATCCACTCGTCATCTAAGCCGTGAACTAGAGATACCTCGTGCGACAGTGTGGAAAGTGGTACATTTCACGTTGAAAAAGAAAGCTTACCAATCCAGATGCTACACGAACTGGAAGCAAAGGATTGTGCTGCAAGACGGGAAATGTGTTAAGACCTCTGTGAGGCTACAGATCAGGATCATTTAATGGACAAAATTATCTTCGCCGATGACGCTGCGTTCCACATCTGTGGGAAAGGTAAACCGCCACAATTGTCGCATATGGGGTCGTGAGCGACCCGATGATACCTTTGAATTGTATAGGGACACACCAAAAGTCAATGTGTGGTGGGTATCACCAAGCAGTGTATGGGCCATTCATGTTTGTTGAAAACATTGTAACTGGAGGTACGTATCTCGACATTCTGGAACAGTTCCTGGAACCTCAGTTATAACAAGATGGTATCCTTGGTATAGTAGTGTACCAACAAGACTGTGCACCATCCCACTTTGCTCTACCAGTTCGAGAAACCTGAACAGAACATTTCCCAACAGGTGGATTGGAAGAGAATCACCTTGCTTGTGGACAGCCCATTCACCTGATCTTACCCCAATGGATATTTGCTGTAGGGTTTCGCCAAAGACAAAGTCTACAGAACAAAAGTTGGTAATTTGGCAGTTTTGAAACAACGGATAATAGAGGCATTTTGCCATGATCACTGTGGCTATGTTACAGAAAGAATTGAGGGCAACTGCGACCCGTTGGGAATCATGTTTTGAAATGGACGGTGGCCACGTGGAAAGAGAGTAACTTTCAGCACGTTATAACATACTTTATATTGTAATTGAATTACCAATTCCCAAAAATGTACTGGGACTTTATAGACATCCTGTATATATTCCATGTGCCTTGAAATGTAGATTGTAAATGATACAAGGAGATAGTGCATTTCCTTGCTGTAATCCAATGAGAATTTGAAAGGTATCCGAGAACTGTTTGTCTACACACACCCTATCATTTGTGCCATTTAGATACATTTAAGTATGTCTAACTACGTTTTAGGAATTCCGAACTCCAGCAGGATAACTTCTCTCTCTTAATTAAATCATATGATTTTTTTAAGTCAACATGTTGTCTATGCACAATGTCATTATATTCCCATTTATTTCCTAAAATCTGTCTTATAATGAAAATCTGATCTATTCTAGACCTGTTTCTTCTATGCCCACATTGCAGATCACCAATTAAGTCGTCCATTTAGGGGGCTTCTGAATACTAATGTATTTGTTAGAATTTTTTACGAAGTTCAAACTCAAGAGATGTTCCTGTAGTTGTTTTATTTCCTTTCTTACAGATTAGTACGATAATCGAATATTTCCATTCATTTGGAAGAGCCTCTTTTTCCCCAAATCATATTTAGCAACAGATGTATCTTGTCCATCAATTTTTCTTCCCATGGTTTTATCAGTTCTGCTGGGATCTCAACTGAACCCGATGCTTTATACATCTTCAATTTTTCTATCGCCATTTCAACTTCTAATGCATTTGCTTCTGTAACTATAATTTCTGCTGTCAGTAAATGATCCTCTTCAATATCCATTTCTGCATGCACATTTAATAGCTGATTAAAGTAACTTTTTCATCTACTTAATACAATACTGGAATCTGCAATCATATCCCCATTTTCATTTTCAAGTTTGTTTTTCTGGCCTGAAAACCTTTCTTCTCTATCCTAATTTCCTGATATGAGTCTCTGATGTTCCATTCTTTTTCGCGTTCATTTCAAGATAATTAATCTTCTCTCTTTTTTTTTTGCTCTTTAATAACCTACTAGTTTACCGTCTATGCTATCCAACTCTTCTATATTTACTTCATTCGGCTCGGGCAAACAATTCATTTTCGCTAGCTTCCTATTCTTTACAACGTCGCGTCGGCACATACCTAACTAATAGAGAGCGGAATTTGTACCACAATGTCGATGACTTATTTGTAGTGGTATTGACTGTACTGGAGCGAACGGGAGGGGATGGGATGGCGTGTCTCACATGTCTGCATCCTATCGGGCGATTCTTCTGTAACGTAAACATTAGGTAGCAATATAAGTTCATTATACAATGAAATATACTTAGATTATGCATTGCTTACAAAGCAATGAAATATTTTAAGGCAAAAGTTGTCTATCGCATTAACGTTTGTTTTCATTTCTTGTGGTATTTCACTATACATAAGAACAGGTAAGCGCAATATCAACTACCCACATACTCTACAATAACTCCCCTTTTTTACTAAATGAAACGTTTACTAGGTCTCTTTTTTTCTACATGACAGAGCCCTCTTCATAGTCCAGTCGGTATGCATGCTATTTGATACACCCCATCCCACCCCCTCGCGCGCATTCTCTTGTAGTCTATACCAGAGGTCACCAATTAGTGGACCGCAGTCCGGATCCGAACCGTGGGGCTTTGGTTTTCGGATCGATTAAATATCGAATGAATACTAATTTTAAATCCGGTTAAACGTCGAATAAAACATATACTTGTTAATCAGCATTTTCGAAAATGAACTTTATCAGAACAAATTTAGATCAATATTAACTAACGAACACTTAAGAGACTTGATGAAAACAACTTGTATAAATTTAGATCCAGACTTCAGACAGATTGTTACTACTAAAAAGTGTCACTATTCACACTGAATGATGTATGGTTATACAGTTTATCATAAACGTATTAATAATTATTAGAGTTAATAACTATGTACTACTGTGCTGTATCATTTTAGTATTTACCATTTTTTTTAATCTGTGCAATTCACACTCATAATATAATTTAAATAATTTCTGATATTATTTACTTAATAAAAGCTTGGTATGTTTAATCAATAGTGGTTCCGACCTAGACTTAATTTACTACTTTGAAAATGGACCTCCATGAAATCTAATTGGTGATCCTTGGTCTATACTATACCAATACAAGTAAGCCGTCGACTTTGTGGAACAGTTTCCACTCTCTGCTCATCAAACAATTTCTTGCCTAGCTTCTTTTTAAATAGCATACACTTTCTGATGCTGACCATTTAATAGATCTGTAATTGTCTCCCATTCTTTAATTATATCAGTTTATTCTTCGTTTCTCGCATTTCCAACTGAAGATTCTATTATTTCAAATTTATTGGCAATTTTGATGTTTTTTTCATAAGGTTTCAGATAGATACAAACGATATTCATCGTTATCTAAGTTCAATATTATTCGAAACTTTATAGTCATCCTTGAAATTATGAAGATCTTAAGAAGCAGAGCAGTGTTTTAAAAATCTTTAAATTTTAGTTTTTTTGTATGTGTGTTTACTGGCAGTATACATGTTTCACTTTTATTTAAATATTATGACAATAATTATTATTTAATATTTAATTATATTCGTATGAAGACATGGGTGATATCATGAAATAACATTTGGGAGAAATGAGTTAATGACAGTCATACATATTACGTCATTTTGTTTTTAAAAACTGGGTATTACGCTATTTTCAGACAACATGGGCAGATTTATTCTTGTCTTTATTCTTGTTCTTTAGGGTACACTCGTGAATATCTATTATTATTATTTTTACACTGATTTCCTTTAAATCTCTTGATTGTAAAGGGGGACGTTATAGCTTTATGATTATATCTAGGTGGTTTAATAATGAAAATTCTAATTTGTGGCATTAGAGATATAATTAATTATCCTAGATTGTGAAATTTATATCTATTTGTTATTTAAGATTTATTTTTCAAATTGATATTTCGCTCTCTCGGCATTATCAACTCTACACTTTCGTCACTAAATATTATAGCTTACATTTCACTCCTGGGTATTAAGAACTTGACATTTCCTTAAGGACACAGGCATTTTAAATGTGAGGCATAAGGTTTAAAACATAGTAACTAACTTAGTTTTTATTTTATTGAATCAAATTCCTTGCAACTGATTTCATGGATTGTTGAAAACAATCAGTAGAAAATTGTGTTCTTTTATAAGAATGTCTGTATTATGGTAAATGGCTGTTGTTTAAAAGTAAAATATTGTAACTAATGTACATGGCCGCCCGAAGCAGTTTCTTTTGTAGTGAAGAGGAACTTAAATCGCATGTTTTAAATGTTCATAATACTTCTGACAGTAGATCATTTTGTGACGTCGAAGATGAAAACCCGAACTATGGTGCTGTGTACGAGTGCAAAAAATCGGATTAAAGTTACTAAAAAAATATAAGAAAATAGGCCTTTACTTCTTAACCCGTTTGAAATAAAACATGATATATACTGCACTTGCCAATTTTTACAGCCCCTTCCGCATTTAACATATCCAAGGAAGGTTATGTTTGTACTTTTCATTTAACATAAGTAATGTTACGAGTGATTTCCAAATATAACATATAAAAATCAATGTTTGTTTGGTTGTTTGTTCGTATTCTATGCGTCGCCATACCGTTGATCCCATTTTAATGGGGTTTTTGCAAAATGTTTAGGAGATTCCCGGGATGAACATAGGCTATAAGAGAGTTGTGATACTCAACTCCTACACCCTTAAAAATCGCCTTTTGTAGTGAAAACGTGAAAAAAGTAGCTTTTTGGACGCTTAAATGGCTTACGCTGCCTAAACCATAAGAACAAAATTAATCTACACAGAATTGAATATCTCAAAACGCTCTACAAAAAAGTCCGCGACAGCATATGTTTATCTCACAAAAAAACATTTTTGTCTTTCATTGATACCAAGAGTCCCTTATCTCTTACGGATAACCCACAATAACCATTTTTGTCTTTCATTGATACCAAGAATCTCGCACCGTAGCCGAGGCAAGAAGTCTTGGCGCAGAACTACGGGACTTACGCTGGTTCGAGTCTCTACGGGGGAAGAAATTTTTCTCATGGAATTTCGGCCAGTATGGGACCGGTGCACAGAGGGTCAGAAATGAAATCTAGCTAAAAAAAACTCCTTTGACTCTCATCAATTTATCTTATTTTTCGCTCTAATAGAATTGTTATATGACGGTTCTTAACTTATCTGCAAAGGAGGGTACAATTTAGAAGTGGAAGTGTACTTGAAATCCGAAATTAAAAACTCTGTATATCGTCTGGACTGATTTGGATGATTTTTTTTTCTGTGTGTTTGAGTGGGTCCCTGGATGGTTTAGATTCACAATTGGACGTGGTAGGTGGCGCGGCGATCGGGTTATAGGATTTTTTATGTCAGATGCGTAGTCATCTGCATTATCGTTATGTTCCGACATAACTATGTGACGTCATCATTCACACTTTTTGAGCCACAACAGAGGGCTGTAAGAGGTTTTCTTGCGAACTTATTTAATAATATCTAATTATGTCCTAATTTCTGAATTTTATGGTAAAAAAGTAACATATTTTTATCGTCCGCCCATGACATGAGAATTGAACGTTCGGGCAGGACGTCTGTCGGGTACGCTAGTATAATATAAATCATATTAAAGTATATAGGTGACAAGTAATCTATACATATAACATACATGATCTGTACGTTTCTTAATAACGCGGTTCTGGGTTCTAATAGTTATCATAAGTAATGCCACGAGTGATTTCGAATTTATCTAGAGAATTTGGAAATCAAGAGTGCCATTTGTTAGGACTATTTAACGAATAAAATTGAACTGTTTACTCACAAATCATTATTTAAATGTAGTTATTTTAAAACATTTATATATTTAATATAAACGGCCATGTTTCAAAACAAATGAGAAATATTTGATTGTTTCATTTGTTCATCACTGCAACTTGATCATACTATTTACTGCCAAATAAGATAGCAATATTTTAAGAATGCACCCTAGTGGAGAAAAAATGAAACACATCAAACTGTATATTATAACCAACATTATAGGTTATTAACTTTTTTTCAGAAACAACTCGGTAAATTCAGTATCTAAAAACACAATTATTGAAAACACAATTATCTAATGTGTAGGTCAAAGGAATCTGTTCATTATTTGCTATATTCGATGTATTTGTTAGAGAGTAGGTCACTGCAAAATAATGCTCTGATCTGTTGAAAATATTAAAGTGGGTGAGCTTCCTTCATTTTGGTAATAAAAATTAGATATTTGTTGATGTGAAACACGGCTGTGATTGGTTGTAAAACAAAATTCATTGAAACGTGATTGGTCATTGACTCCTATTTGAGGCACGACTTTAATAGTCAACTATAAGTTGAGTGAATAGTAATTCAACTTTGTAAAACATAAATGCTGTGTATAATTTGTAATTAACCAAAAAAATATTTCATTATGTTCCGCAGAACATTGATAACTAAGTGAAATATTTATTGCAAATATTATGAAACATGAACTCATACTTGAATGTAAGAAAAGAGTATGTGTGTGTACCCCTCCTCTATCATTTACTCTTATATCCAGAGAAAAATATATGAAAAGCAGCTAATAAAAATTGTATTTCTCAATAGATTCGAAATTCTGTAGTACAATTAGCTGATCTTTTTATAAAACAAAATATTTAATATTATGTCCACCGCTGTGGTCTCGAGGTAGCGTGCTGCCTTGTTACGCAGCTGGCCCGGGTTCGATCCCCGGTCGGGACAGTTTTTCTGGGTGAGGTTTTTATCGGGGTTTTTCCTCACCTGTAATACAAATGTCAGGAAAATTTTAAGGCCCAAACGGTCCCCGAAATCATATGGATATCACAATCATCATCATTCATATTCATCTCAGGTTAAGCTTAGGATTAGGGACTCTCCTGGCGCACCATTATCATCATCACCCATCATATCATCGGGGCAACGTAACCCTGCCTTCCAGACGCCCCAACCTCAGAAGTGGGTTACAAGTACGCCATGCCAGGAGAGAAACCAGGAATGTCGAAAGACAAGCCTGGGGCATTTGAAAAAAAATAAAAATTTAATATTATCAACAAAACTTAACCGTTTCCCAAAATGTTTATTTTGTTAGTTACCATGTTTAACGACGAGTGTCTCGTATTAGGAAAATGTATTGACATATTTCTGACTTATGGTTAAATAATGTGCAGAACTTCTCGCAGAGTTGGCCTTATCAAATGTTAGGCAGTCTTGTTGATTGGATATTTATTTTTAAAAAACCCACCTATGATAACCCTGACTTCTTGTTTCCTAAGTTCCATCCGAATATTACCCTTCCACCTAAGCCTACGCCTTCCCAATGGTATTTCGACCAAATATTTCACAATCAAAAAATTAAAATGATTTCTCTCATCCATTCGTGCTATATGGCCTGCCCATCTGAATCACTTAAGCTTAATAACACTGGTCAACATGATTTTTGTCTCATGAGTACCAATAGTAGTACTTAATGCAGTTTTTTATCGTGTTTTCAAATATGTATTCGGAATTTCTCCGTCAGCCACAGTTTTTTTATTTCAATTTCGATTAATGGATTTAAATAATTATCTTTTAATAAACGTTTTTTCGTCCATTTGTCCATTGCAAAATAAAACCAAATGAGATAACTCAGGAGATTTCAGCTATGGAAAAGAGATATCAAGGCAAATGGAATCCTAATATGCTGGCCGATTATTTTTGGACCATCAAGAAGGATGCTGCAAAGGCGAAATATATTAGAAAATCGTGATTTCTTACTTTCTAGGTGAGTCCAAATGTTCGAATATTGTATAGTTACGAATGTAGAAAATATTAAAGTGTTTGAAATTACAAGTTCCTGTCTCTCGGAAACCTTGCGTGATGGAGAAATACCGGTATCATATTTGAATTCAGGAGAAAATATACTATCAGAATCACATATTTTTCTTTCTGATACAAAAAAAAATGTATTTTTTGTTGCTCAGTGTTATTATCCTTCCATCTTAAGTATACGCCTTCCCAGTGATATTTCGACCAAATATTTCACAATCAAAATTTTGAAATAATGTCTGCTATATGGCGTATCCATCTCAATCACTTAAGCTTAATAATATTAGGACAGCAATATAAATTATCAACTTTTATAAGATTCATGATGTGTTCCGTTGAGGTATTATTCAAAATTAAAATATAAAATTATGGAATATTCACCTGAAAGGTCCGTCTCCTCAACTTACTATGTAACTGCAGCGCTTTCGGGACTTGTCCCAACATCGGCAGGGTTCAAAACTGAAACACCAGTTTTGAACCCTGCCGATGTTGGGACAAGTCCCGAAAGCGCTGCAGTTACATAATTAATAAGTTGAGGAGACGGACCTTTCAGGTGAATATTCCATTATTTTATATTTTAATATAAATTATGTATTTTCCCAATGAGAAGCTCCCTCTCTTCTCATTTATTGGACGGAATATTCGTCTTACAACTAATTTTAGTTTGTTATCTTCCATTAATGTAAGAGACTGTGTTTCACACTCATAAATTACCACAGCCGAACTCATCGTCAATAACAATATTTCATGGGTCAGAATAGTGGTGCTGGACGGTCTAATCAAGGCTCTCAATGCATTACATTAATATCATGAATCAAATAGTTGTGGTGAAGCGTAATAATCGTACGTTGTGTAGCCTCTATGTAGTGCGGGTTTGTCATTTATTCATCAACAACAATCGCACTAATGTGTATGTATTGCATTTTCAGAATAATGGACATCAAATGGCATAGCATTTCTTGTCTGTTCACTATGTAACTACCTTCAAACTCCATATACTTATTCTGATCAATATTTACATTTGTCAGGTTTAATTTAAGAATAAAACAAATTATTTAATTAATACTCAATACCAAAACATAAAATTATCTTGCAAATATACTATATTGTTTACATTACAAGAATTGAAAGCGAGGTTTTTATAGACGAGTTGAAATACACTTCGGATGGCATTTCGAAAATGATTCGTAAAACACTTTCAACGCATGAATAGCATATAATTTGATTTCATATTTTGATTAATTTCATTATTATTACATTATAATTATATTATTAATATTTTGTTATAATTATTGTCATTGTTATTACAATTATTAATATTATTATTAATATTATTATTATTATTATTATTATTATTATTATTATTATCATTGCTATCATTATTGTTGTTAATATTGTTATTGTCACTTTTATTACTGTTATTATTATTGTCATTATTGTTATATTCGTAATGATTATTATCGTTATCATTATCATCAATATCATCGTTATCATCATCGTTATCATTATTATCATTACCATTATTAATATTATCATTACCATTATTATTATTATTATTATTATTATTATTTTATTATCATAAAATATTGCAATGGTGTCCACCTGGAAGAAGGAGGAGAGGAAGACCTCGAAACTCGTGGATGCAGGAAATAACTTGAATGAGAGCAAGGGGACTGGAGGACATGGATTGGATGGAGAGAGACGAGTGGAGAAGGAAAATAAAAATTTAGGCACAGAAAGATGTGTAAACATTAAAATTCTGTATATAAATAAATAAATTATTATTATCATTATTATTGTTATCTTCATCGTCGTCATTATCGTCGTGATTATTATTATTATTATTATTATTATTATTATTATTATTATTATTATTATTATTATTATTATTATTATTATTATTATTATTATTATTATTATATTATTATTATTATTATTATTATTATTATTATTATTATTATTATTATTATTATTATTATTATTATTATTATTTTACAGAAATATTCAACAACTGGTACAAAAATTCCTCCGAAAAATAAGCTCATAATGAACTGTATGTAATGTTGAAGTTATTAGAATAAAAAAATAAGAATAAAAGCCCATCACGTAGGAACTACAGACAAATCGAATTAATGAGCAAGTCGATTTGAAAGTCCGATGTTGCTGGTTTACGAAATATACTACTGTAATTTTCTTTTCATAATTAAATCAAATACACCAACTACTAAGTTTCATTGGTCCACCACTGTGGTCTCGAGGTAGCGGGCCCGGGTTCGATATTCGATTCCCGATCGGGATAGGCTCCTGAGTGAGGTTTTTTCCTCACCTGTAAGACAAATGTCAGGAAGCTTAGGGCCCGAATATCATCCGGCCATCATCATCATCCTTATCATTATCATCATCCTTCACCGCTGTGGAAAGCAACGGGAAGCTACCACACCTATAATTCCCTAGTAGAGTTGTAAAGCATAGCATGAAAATTATATGATTGCAGTGAAAGACCTGCCCTCGAGCAGAATTACTATGGGTGGATGGAAGTTTCATTGGAACCGGTAGAAATGTTGAAAAGTTGTCATAAGTAATGCCACGAGTGATTTCCAAATTATCGATAAATTCACGACTCACGAAGTGAGGAGTGAATTTATCTAGAGAATTTGGAAATCAAGAGTGGCATTTGTTAGGACTATTTAACGAATAAAATTAAGCTGTTTACTCACAAATCATTATTTAACTGTAGTTATTTCAAAATATTTATATATTTAATGCAAACGGCGATGTTTGAAAACAAATGAGAAACGATAGGTACGCTTCTACTGCTTCTTTTGTTTATCACTGCAACCAGATCATACTATTTATTGCCAAAGGAACGCAATATTGTAAGAATGCTCTCTAGTGGAGAAAAAATGAAACATCAATCTGTATATTAATTCATTTCTGATGTCGTATGATGTAAATATTACAATTATATTTTCTGGATTATTACCTGGGAAAAAATACATTTAAGAAAGTCAAACAGTGGTTTCTTTTTTTGGTGGTATAATAAATTGCTACAAATGTTGACATGTATGCACTATATATACAATCTGGTAGCCGTATTTCTTATAGGCTCAGTCACTGCAAAATAACGGTCAGACCTGTTCAGAATATTAAAAACGAGGAGCTTTGTTTAATATATGGTAATTATAACACTGATAAATATTTCGTGAAACACGACTCTGATTGGTTGTAAAACAGAAATCATTGAAACGTGATTGGTCATTGACTCCCATTTGGGGCATGAGTTAAATAGTCACTAAAACTTCATCTTTCAGGTTAATCTACCAGCTCTAAATGGACCGATTTTATATTTTAACGAACTCGATATTACTTTTCTTATTCAAATGTTACACGAGAGTTTCGTTGCGAAAAAAAAACATGGCTGCCGTTAAAGATTTTTTTTATTTATAACTTTTAGGTAAATCCTAATTACATTAGTCGGATTTTGCTGATTTTATGATAGTAGACTTTACGTTTTATTTTAACAGTAGGTACAGAATTAGAATTACAAAACTTAAAAAAACTACGACCGCTGGAACAATTTTTAAATGTTCACCTCAGATTAATCCCCACTTCTAGTGAACCGACTATGCTGGTTAACAAACTCGAGCTTAATTTCCTTAATTTATTGCTATATTCCGATTTTGGTTCCAAAAAAAAACTGCGGCCGCTAGTGGGTTCACATACATACATACATACATACATACTACACATACATACATACATACATACATACATACATACATACATACATACATACATACATACATACATACATACATACATACATACATACATACATACATACATACATACATACATACATACATACATACATACATACATACATACATACATACATACATACATACATACATACATACATACATACATACATACATACATACATACATCATACATACATACATACATACATACATACATACATACATACATACATACATACATACATACATACATACATACATACATACATACATACATACATACATACATACATACATACATACATACATACATACATACATACACATACATACATACATACATACATACATACATACATACATACATACATACATACATACATACATACATACATACATACATACATACATACATACATACATACATACATACATACATACATACATACATACATACATACATACATACATACATACATACATACATACATACATACATACATACATACATACATACATACATACACACACACACACACATATATATATATATATATATATATATATATATATGTCTAGGGTCTTATTCCAGATATCTCTATGAGTCTCTACGTCACCTTTCGGTAAAGATCGATGACCAGAATTTTCCATTCTGGAAAGGTCTATATCATAAGCTTGAAAAGTTACTCCCTGCCTATATAATCTGTGGCGAAGACGGAAGTGAGTCAGTTGTGAATTGGCAGTGATGTATATAGCTGCAGCGAGTGGACTCATTAGAGCCTGTAAAATAATTGTGCGTGAGATAAACATTAAAACAAGAATAATTGTTACTGTAAATTGTGAATGAACTATAACTGATAGTTTGTATAATTGAATAAAGTTATTCTGAAATATTACATGACAATTTGTGTAACTATTTATGATACAATGATGTGAAGATATCGCTACGGCAATTTCTCTATCTCTATTGACATCTCTATTGGAATACTGGCTACGATCTCTGCAGCTGGCCCTTGCAAGGAGGCGATTTACGTGTCGTTCTCATTTATTTATTTACATGTTTATGAGAGTATTCACATTAATTTAAAATCACATATAGGCCACCTATATTTTACTCGTATAATTAGGCATATAGTCTTGCATGTTCATTGTTTTTCTTATAAATTTGTTATTGAGATGTTGCAAACTTGAAGAGTTTTAATCTTTCTATGCGACGTCTAATATTGTAAACGTATTAATACGATAAACGCCGGTAAATCACTGCCCTCCTTTTGTAAGTAATTTATTTTGCGGGATTTTCTCTCTGCCTGGTATCGCATTATACGTATTTCCTATAATATAACGTGAAATAATTATTAACAAAATGGGTTCCGAAAAGGAAGATCTTGTACCGATGGTGTATTTGCCCTGAATCAGATAATAAACAAAAGACAAGAAAAAAACCTAGAAATACATTTGTTATTTATAGACTTAGATAAAGTATTTGATCGAGTAAACAGGGAAATATTGTGGAATATCCTAAAAGAAAAAGGCCTCCCTATTCAGATTATAGAAACTGTTAAGAGCTTGTACTATGGAACAAATATTTGTATTGACCCTCAGTTAACTAAAAATAAGACATGTTTTCAAATAAACCAAGGAGTACGACAAGGGTGTTCATTCTCATCTATATTATTTAATATTTATATGGACGATATCCTAAAAGAATGGAAGAAGGTTTTAACTAATGAAGCAATAGTAATTGATAATAAAGATAAAATAAATGCTTTATTATTCGCTGACGATGTTGTACTTTTAGCAGAATCTGAAAATGAGCTCCAAATGTTAGCATATAAATTTAAATTAATAGCCAATAGATATAATTGTAAAATATCAATAAATAAGTCAAAAGTAATGGCATTTACTGGTAAATATGGAATTAGATCAAAAATTGTACTGGATAACAAAATAATAGAACAAGTATCACATTTCCAATATTAAGGATGTGATATAACTTATAGAGAAAATAAAGATACAGAAAATAAAGTAAATAAATGTCAGGCTATTTGTGGAACCATAAAAAGAACCTTAGGTCGGAAAACAAGGAAAGATACGAAACTTAAATTATATAAAACAATGGCTGTTCCTTTGTTGTTGTATGGAAGTGAAAATTGGATAATGAAATCAAGGGATAAAAGCAGGATACAGACTGCGGAAACGCTGTTTTTACGTAGTGTGAAAGGATGCACAAGAGCGGATAGAATAAGGAATGAAACTATACGAGAAGAATTAAATATATATAAAATTGAAGATAAAATCAGCGAAATTAATAAGAAATGTACAGAACACTTAATGAGAATGAACAACGAAAGAATACCAAAAAGAACCTTCCTGTATAATCACAGAGGAACAAGAGATGTTGGCCGACCACGTAGAAGATGGACTCCTCTTTTAACTTCGCCGGAACAGGCTGCATAGCCTAAACCTTGTAGTAGAAGAAGAATAAGATGATTATTAACCAACTCACTGGCATTATCGAACCCATAGGTTCATGGCCGCGCGGACATAAGCTCTCCATACATCCCTATACTGAGTTAATTTTTCCAATCACCTCCTGTATAATTTACTTCCCTCAAATCATAGTTAATATTATACTCCCACCTCATTCTAGGTCTACCAAATGGGCGTTTTCCCTCTGGTTTTCCTACAAGAAGCTTCCATGCACGTCTTTTATTCCCCATTCGTGCCACAAGTCCTGCCAATCCAGTCTACGAGACGTAATGTTATTATATCTGGCTTCCTTTAAAGATCATGTAATTCACTGTTATGAAGGTTTCTCCATTCACCTGTCTATCTCTCAATTATTAAATTACTTATTTATTTTCTCTGTCATTTTCACTCCCTCCTCATCTCTCCTTTTGTAGGATGTGTCAATGTCGTCTGTAAGCATGGAGCTTTGTTCAGAAACTTACATTAATCAAGTACACAGTGCCGGGTCTGCCTCTTCTCAAATCTATGGTATGTAGCATGCAGGTCCACCGACTACGAAGTACATAACAGCACACACCTAAGCTCATGGTGGAAATTTAAATTTCTCTTTCCCTAAACCGCCGAATATTTAACCTGGCTGCCTGAATGAAAAATTAAGTATTAACAATCACATCACTAAGATCGACTCTATTTTATTGTTTTTTATTTAAATATGTAATGTTTTATGTTTATTTATTTTTTGTTTATTATTAGTTTGTTTGTTTACTAATTTATTATTAGTTTGTTTATTTGTTTGCTCGTTTATTATTATTTTGCTTATTTGCTTGTTTATTTGTTTGCTTGTATATTTGGTTGCTTGCTTATTTGGTTGGTCGCTTGTTTATTTGTTTTCTGTTTATTTATTTATTGTGATGGTACTACATTCGAAACATAAAATTCTTACCATAACTTTTTCACCAAATAAGACAAAATTCTTATTGTGCCATATGTTCATAATATCTAAGTTATTTAGTAATAAATTAAGACGGAAAATGATTAGACAGTGTAGTAGGGAATTCCTACACCAATTTTCATTACCTCTGCTCCTTCTGATTTGTCTCTTTTCATCCCCCAATACTAGCACGTACAATGGATCCAGCGTACCTTGAATAGCTTTTTAATTAACGGTACTAATTAGTACCAACGTTTTAATTTAAACGACTTGCTCCGCACTTCCTTCTCCTTCAACCATTTCACTTTCCTCAATTCCTTTTACGATTTGCTTTCCATTTTCAACACCAGTTGCTCCAAGATCATAGAATAGGAAACCTCTTCGTCTTGAAGAGCAACAACTTGATCGAAGACGTTTACGTAACACAGTATCTAAATTAATATACGTCTCAATGTGATGTTAATTCATGCACTTCCTTGTCAATTTAAATATCAATTCGTTTGAATGCAGTGCCACCCATAGAAAGGCATAGTAGTAGGACTTCATTAGGGCCTACACTAAACGTAAGATACATACATTGTTACTTACAAATATGGGTCGTACGGGCAGTAAATCGTGCGTGCTGTTGACAGTCCGTATCAATAAAATAATCTAATATATAAAAATGAATGTTTGTATGTTTGTTTGTTGCTTTGTTTGTTCATACTTTATGCGCGGCCATACCGTTGATCCGATTGTGATGGGGCTTCTTGCAAAATATTCAGGAAATTCCCGGGATGAACATTGGCTATAAGAGAGTTATGATACTCAGCTCCTACACCCTTAAAAATCGCTGTAATGGAAAACGAGAAAAAGTAGCTATTTGGACGCTTAAATTGCTTACGCTGCCTAAACCATAACAAATACACAAAATTAATGTACACAGAATTGAATATCTCAAGAAGCTCTACAAAAACGTCCGCGATAACATATATTTATCTCTTACGGATAACTCATAATAACCACTTTTATCTTTCATTGATGCCAAGAAGATCGAGACATGCACGTAGATTCCTGTGCAAGCATAGCAGCACACAGCGGGTATTCTTTTACGAATAACTTACAATAACGAATTTTGTCTTTTAGCTCATTAATGCCAAGAATATCGAGATAAGTGGATTCCCGGGCAACGCCGGGTAATCAGCATGGGGAATCTTAAAATAATTACGATATATATTTATAATTATATTTCATCTTACTTATTCAACTAATCATAAGAAGTGCATTAATGTTTGTCATCAGCTCATTTATGCCAAGAATGATCGGGATGAGTAGATTCCCGGACAACGCCGGGTAAACAGCATGGGGTGTCTAAAAATAATTACGATATAAATGTTTTCCTTTACTTATTCAACGCCGTAGTTTAGTGGTTAATCACAGCGCTACAAGCCGGAAAATCGAGGGTTCAAGTCACGTGGGATCAGGATTTTTAATATGACCCAAACCTTCTGGCGGCACTATGGCTTTGGGGTCGAGCCTCTAACGGAAATGAATACCAGACACTTGTTCTGGGGGTGAAGGCGGCCGTCACGCAGGGCTGACAACCCGGCTGACATCAAGTGCCGATTGTCCAGAAAAAGTGGGAGCCTTAACCTCCTACTATCCCAAGGGCCTCCTGAGGACTGTAGCGGGATTACTTCACTTTGCTTATTCAACTAAACATAAAAGCACATTAATTTTCATTTATTTAGGCGTCGCACAGCACGCCGAGTATTAGCTATTGTCTTATAATAATAATAATAATAATAATAATAATAATAATAATATAAAGTAAGAAAAACACAATATAAAACAATACGATTATATTATACATTATTTAGGTTACGTAAAATTATGAAATATTAATGGTATTACCCAATGTTTACACACACATATATATATTTATTTATTTATTTATGTATTTATTTATGTATTTATTTATGTATTTATTTATGTATTTATTTATGTATTTATTTATGTATTTATTTATGTATTTATTTATGTATTTATTTATGTATTTATTTATGTATTTATTTATGTATTTATTTATGTATTTATGTATTTATTTATTTTTTATTTATTTATTTATTTATTTATTTATTTATTTATTTATTTATTTATTTATTTATTATTTATTTATTTATTTATTATATTTATTTATTTATTTATTATTTATGTATTTATTTATTTATTTATTTATTTATTTATTTATTTATTTATTTATTTATTTATTAACGGATCAGTATTGTTATTTTTCGCATTTTGTCCAGACATTTACTTACGTTAATCCAATTTTCTGCGTTTACCATTAACTCGTAGCATAAAATCTTTCATGATTTGAATTTAGAAATCTTTCCGTTAACAACTGTCGTCTCCAATATTCCAAATCGTTACATTTTCTTAACATATGTATTTCGTCTTCAAAGCTCCCGCACTTTGGACATATTCACATATCGTGATCATCGGTAATTTTTAGAAATTTCCATGCCCAAAACCTAAACAGAGCAAGCCCTGATCCCTCTTTAAATCCTATATTGGATATATACGATTCCTTTTCCCAGACTTGTTATAGGTCTCTTTGTAAACAGAGTGAAGGTTTCCCGTATATTCGACGAAAATATCTTGTTCGTTTATATCTAAGTATTTCCTCCTTATTTTTCTCCACACATTCTTGCCATTTTCTAGTCCCTTTTTCCCTTACCCAACCCATCCCAAGCTTTTGGAGTTCTCTCCTAACTTCGTCTGCCCAGAATTTCACATTTATATTCCTAGTTTGGTGGTCGTAACAAAATTGCCCCTAAGCATTGTTTGTTCACCTTAGATTAGCCGCAACCAGTACTTGAGTACATGCATTTTTCAATTTATGTCGTGTATTGTTAGTTATACATGATGTTGAGGAAATAGAGTAAGCCTAATAACAAAAATACGAGTACATTAATATTTTATGAATATTACCATAGTTCATTTACAGTGTTTGTGGGATGACGGAACTAGCTACAAAGTAATATTTTCATTTTTTATCTTCTACAACTCGACTACGGTGGGCTAGTGGTTATGTTCCTTGCCTCTAGTTCCGAAAGATGCTGGTTCAAATCCAGCCGTGGTAGATGAACATTTTTAGGATGGAAAATCAAAGGAATAAGTCCTCCAGGAGGGACTTTAAGCCGTGGGTCCCGAGTCTGAAGATTTTCAGGCTCGTAAAAGAACGGCAAGCCTGAAAAAAAAGGCCTCCATGCAAAATTTACCGAATGTTTTCCATTCTAGTACTACCTTAGTTTCCTAAATGTCACTATGAGGCGGAACGCTAAACTCGGGCCACTCTATGGCATCTACCCGAAAACAAGTGTAACTAAATTAGTCTGGTTGAATTTTTCCCCTTGTAGAAGGAGAACGCCTAAGTCTCATTGAGAAGCACAAGAGCTTACTACTATATTTTACCAGCTGATTATCCGGGTTGATAGAATCTTTATTTATTCCCAACTTATGAACTTAGCTACCCCTAGAAGTATTGATTCGACACTAATCTCTGTCATTTTGAGCATTTTATTTTACGACTCTTCTCATCCCCCATGCTGGTGGGGGCTGAACTTAGACTTAAACGGCATTGAGATAGCCACTGTTCATCTCAGAAACAACGAAAACTGTGGATTTGACACTTATATAAGTAATTTTCGATTAAAATTACAATTCATCCTTCTCGCATCCCTAGGAGTGCTAGCGGTCTAACTTTGATTTAAAGAACATCGGCACTCCAGTAATAAGCTTACCGACCTACAAAACTGTGGATGCGACACTAATCAAAGTAATCATAGACATTTTTTTATTCATTCTCGCCTCCATAATGATTTAGGAGACAAACCTGCGCTTATATGAAGTCGCGACATTCAAAAAATAGGGTTAGCTACCCCGAAAATACAGGTTTTTGACACAATCTCGGTCACTTTTAACATTTTATTTCTCGTCTCTTCTTACCTCCACACCCATAGTGATGCAAGGAATCAAATTTGTGTTTAAATGTCATCAGAACTGACACCAATCAGACAATTTTCCAAAAACGCCATTTAGGTCAAAAAATGCAAAAAAAACTACACAGCAAGCATAAAATGTAATCAGCCGTCAAGAGATAAACAAATTTTACAATCGGCACACTGGATGGAGCATTGTTACCGTCACGAAAACAAATGTTTGTTAATTTAAGCATTAGGAGAGTCAAAGTCTTGAAAATTGGTCATTTTATCATATTATCACAAATTCAAGGTAGATACTTAACAAACGCACTCACTGGTGCTATCATGGTCATTTGAAAAAACGCTCTCCATATATCCCTATCCTGAGTTAATATTTTCCAATCATTTCCTGTATAATTCATCTCACTTAAATCATTATTAATTTTATTCTCCAATCTCAAAGCATCTATACCAAGACTAAAATTGGTAATTAATTTAATTTTCATTTAAATGGACGTTGGATGTAAGGAGGATATGTGGTTGCTCTTTTTCACTAGAAGTTGTTATATTCTGTAAGTGGATAGATGCTTACACCGCCTTATGAAAACAATCAATACTTTTAAAATTCTATTGAAAGCACCGTTGAAAATAAGATATTAAAATACTAAATTGGTACCTGGTAAATCAGTCGTCCTCAACTAAATTATAAAACTTCAAATACGGAGGGCTTCCAAAGACAGTGTTTCATCATCTGCATTTCAACTGGTACTGATGCTACTGTATAAGTGTACAACGGGTTTAGGTTTGCGGCTGTGTTATCGTTAAATAAGTCTGAAACTAAGACTACACACCTACTCAACGAGAACACACCCGCAGACCTAAACCTGTTGTACAACTTATACAACAGCATCAGTACCAGTTGAAATGCAAAAGATGAAGCACTGTCCTTGAAAGTGCCTCCATATTTAATGAAGTTTTATAATTAAAGTGATGACGACTGATTTACCAGGTACCAATTTTCTATTTTAATATCTTATGAAAACTATTCAGCAGTATTAAGAAGCAGTTTAGTCATATGCATGGTATTTTTGTGTATAATTGTAGATGTGTGTACAGATTCATAGCTTATTTAATGTCTTATGCATTTTTTATGTATGAGTATAGAGGTGTAAATACTGTAGTCATATGTTTTTATTTATATATTCGTATATTTTTTTTTGTTTTTTTCGTAGAAGAGGAATATGCACACTAGGCCGACCCGGTGCTCAATGCAATTGAAAATGTATTTCCTTTCTTTCGAAAAAAAAAAAAAGTCAATACGTTTCCACTACTACTATAAAAAATTGACAACCGCTTTTCTGGTTCTGAAATTCAAGAATTAAGTACCAGAACATCATTCAACATAGCTTGATATTTAATTAGGCAGTGACAGTCTGTTCACGATGATTCTTTGAAAAGTAAGTCTACATATTTCCACTCCTTTGATGTCCCTATCAAACGGTTCCAAGACCAAAAGCCACAGAGAAACAGCTTCCTCTAAAAGCGAACTAACTGTGCTAAAAATTCACGATAATTTTGAGACGGAATAAACCATTTCCAACTTTTCTTCTTCATCCTTTGAAGACTAGAATATGGAAGCAATCAATTATTCGTCAAGGAGTCACGTGATTCAAGATTACCACGTAGCAATATAGTAGGGACTGCACTCTAGCGTGAAGCCACGTAACTACTGTTCGTTCCTTTATTTCCTTTGGTTACTGGTGCGGAAATGTTCAAATTAAATTTAAGGGCAAGAGAGATGAGGAGAAGGGAATACGAAATGTGGAAATTTTCGACAAGGAATATTAACAAAAATTAAGGCTCAATGAAAATAAAAAAGTAAAAAAGAAAATTGTAGAGTATACTTAATTAGCATAACGTTTAGATAAAAGACAGAAGATGGAAATATCACAAAGCAGACTCAGCATGAGACAGCAAAAGGCAATTAAAATGATAAAACGTTCTTCTCATAGTCTCGTTTCTATTGCGTCATAACAGGCTTCTGAATTTCTGTAACAATTGTCTCAAGAGCGTGGACATAGTATTCCCAAGAAAAATGAACTTTGAGCTGTCAACTAAATACATACATATTTGTCAAACGAACCAACTTTAAGCTCCTATTTCAAACTAAAACAAAAGCAGCTTCTATTATTCTTAAAACAAAGACTAATACAATGTTTTATTTGCGTTAGGCCTACAACAGTTACAAATTATATCCTAGGATACACTATTACTCATCTGAATAAACAAATATATTTTTTTGCGCGATAGTGAGTTTTGTCGTACTTAAAGCAATGGCGACCATGATTAAAAGTTCTACTTCCTACATTTCGGGGTTGCCAACCTAAATAACTATTCTGTAATATTACAAACCTCGCGCGGGAAGTAAAATCACTGTCCTTATACTACGTACAATGTATATACAAAAATACATTCAAAAGGTAGTGTTAATATACATTATACAAAACAAATCACTGCATTTTAAATGAACTGAACTTTATTTGAAACAACATAAAACAATAAATGCGTACTTGTCGCCATTTTATGATAATTATGTTACGGCCTGATGTAGTCTCAACTAATAAACATTGCCCAAACTGTTAACGTTAGTCAGTTGTTTAAAATGAAAGCAAATATTTCGAACAAAGATATTATTATTTATTATTTTGAAAACATCATGGTGCAAAAAAAAATGTACAACGCACGTTTGTGAAGTGTTTTACAGAATATCTTTCTCGCTTCTATAAAACTACTTCCCAACCTCGCATCCTGTACGAACCAGGTTCTCATTCAAAATTATATAGGATTCCGTCACTCCACCCATCCACTACTGCCTCAATCTTCCTCTTCCCCGGTGACTAGCCAGTTATAATGTAGTTATTTTCTTTGGTATTTCATCATTCATCCTCAACAAGTGTCCTTTCCACCAAAATCTATGTATGATTATTATCCTATATACTAATATATATATATATATATATATATATAATGTCCACCACTGTGGCATCGAGGTAGCGTGCTGCCTTGTCACGCAGCGGGCCCGAGTTCGATTTCCGGTCGGGACAGGCTCCTGGGTGAGTTATTTTCCGGGGTTTTTCCTCTCCTGTAAGACAAATGTCAGGAAGCTTAGGGCCCAATGGTCCTGAAAATCATCCGGCCATCATCATCAGTCTTATCATTATCATCATCATCCTCCACCGGTGTGGAAAGCAACGTGAAGCTACCACACCTACAATTCCGTAGTAAAGCTGTAAAGCATAGCACGAAAATGCTATGATTGCAGTGAAAGACCTGCAGACTTGCCCTCAGGCAGAATTACTGTGTGTGTGTATATATATATATAAAGATTGCCAAGAGCAGCATTCAACTACAAGCCAAGAGGTCCAAAGGATGTAGAAAGGCCAGTGAAAAGGTGGAGAGAACAACTGTGAGGCCGAACAGGCAATTTTTGCCTTGCCCGTCAAGTTAAGAAGATATATATAGCTCTTCGTTATTTCTCTTTCTCCACGAGTCGTCGTTCATTTTGGTCCATACATACTTCAAAATAGCATATATTTCGTAAATATAAAAATTATTATAATTAATGTCACAGGATAATCAAAATTGAAGTCACTGTTTTCTATTGGTCGTCACTTACAATATCTACAGGTTTATTTTTTGTTTTAAATTTTCAATATCTGATAATAAAATATTAATTTGTATCTATTTTATCACCCTGATTTCGTAGATATATTGATTTTATGGAGCATTTAATATTATTATTAAATTACATTTCAAATATACATCTTATTAAGCATTTGTTTTTATAGAGATATATGTATTATGTCCACCGCTGTGGTCTCGAAGTAGCGTGCTGACTTGTCATGCAGCGAGCCAGGGTTCGATTTCCTGTTGGGACAGGCTCCTGGGTGAGACTTTTTTCGGGGTTTATCCTCACCTGTAAGACAAATGTCAGGAAGCTTGGGGCCCAACGGTCCCCGAAAATTATCCGGCCATCTTTATCATTCTTATCATCATCCTTCACCGGTGTGGAAAACAGCAGGAAACTACGACACTTATAATTCCCTAGTAAAGCTGCAAAGCATAGCATGAAAAATGCTATGATTGCAGTGGAAGACTTGCCCTCGGACAGAATTACTTTGGATGCATATTTATTATCTAATTAGTAATTTCTCTCCATCTTTCCCTTAATTTAATTTCTTCTATTACATGTCCCACACCTTCCGGGCCTTACAAAGTGCATACTGTTAATATTAGATATGGCAATTGTACGTCTCAAACGGTAGAAGATAGAGCCAAATAAATTGTACGCGATATAAAATATTTAATTTGGACGTTTCTAACTTATTTCTATATTTTACGAGTCACCTTATAGGTGTACAAGAACTTGAGGATAGTTTGGTTGCGAGTCCAAACTCCGTAAATACCTGAGGCAGGAAACATTCAAAAACAAGCGAACGGTGGATGTTGATGGCAACAAGGAGTAAGGAATTACTTCTACCCATCCTTGCGCTGCAGTTTACTAACTGTCTGCAACCCGCCATACAAACTGAATTTAACTTTGAAGCCGTCCTCATATACTTGCTCCCGAATACTGCCTACCCGAGTGAAAGAAGGAGATAACGCCCATGCACTAACGATTACACAATTTTCTTATCCTCTTCATATTAAAAGTTCTTCTTAATTGTTTGCTCTATAAATTAATTTATATTGTTACAAATTTCTAAATTTACTAACACTTTTAAATAACCTGAAAAGATAGCGAAAATAAAGTGGAAAAAGATATGGCATTTTAATGCCAGGAGAGAATACCAGAATGTCGAAGTGACAACACGGTGGCATTGAAAAAAGAATAATTTCCACAATGTTTAAATTTAAAATAATACATAATACATAATTTGTAATTACCGAAAGAACAATATAAGGCTAAAATTGTATAATAAAATATTAACGCTGCAATGTCTTCGTTAACCAGAGAATACTTTTGATTTCGCGACAATCGATATTTAATCCGCCGCTGCAAACTGAGATTTGACCGAATGATACAATGTAAAATATCATGTGCATATTTAAAAAAAAACAGTGTTGTAACATTGTACACACAGAGTCAATTTATTAAAATATTTCGAGGCATGGCACACTTTAAATGTAAAGTTAGAAAAAAATACTAATTCATAACGAAGAGCATGAATGTGTAAAATTTGGGGCAGTATTTTTTAAAGACGTTTTGTTGATTATGAAAGTAAATGCGCACAAATGTGCAAATTGTTAGTAAATTTAGTCTAAGCAAAACTTGTTAAACGATAATTGTCTTTCCGCACACTTTTCGACGTGATATCGTTCACATGGATTGTTACACAGTTCGCATATGCATTCTTGGTTTGGCTCGTGGAATCGCTTTATGCTGCAAACCTTGTGATGAAAGCCATGGATTGCATACCGTGTTAGGATGTGCCTCATCTCGTAGTTTGGTCGTGTCCACTCTCTCGTACACATAGCCTCTGTTGTGTAGAATTCGCTGCAGATGTTATTCCTCTTCTCCTGTAGTCCTTGCATTGTTGTCTCATATGCGCAGGTGTTCGGTAGGAATAGCTGCCGTCTAATGTCTTCAATGAAGAAGGTTTCTTTCATTAAGACGTACGTCATTCTTGAAGGTGCTGTTTTTCCAACTCCCAGAACTCTTTTCATGAAGCGTGCTTTTACTGTTTCTATTTGTGTCAAGTCTCTGTTTGTGAGTTTGTCCCATATTATGTTAATTCCATATGTTGTTATGGGAGTTATGACTGTCTTGAAGAGCGTCATAGCTGTTTCTGTTGATAACTGGTGGAGATTTTTTATGCAGTATATCGCTCTTATTGCAGCTGAAACCTTCTGTTGCACATGTATTCTGTAGGATTTAATGGTTGTTTTGTAGGGTGATGCCTAGGTAGGTGAATTGCGATACAACGTCTAGTGGCTCACCAAGGAGCATTAGCCTGTCATTTTCAGTAGGTTTTCCTCCTTTTTTTCTGAAGGTCATCTGTTTAGTTTTCTCATGGTTTATTTGCAGGCAGTTTTCATTTGCCCATTTTTCAAGTCTATTTAATGTGCATTGTAGTTCATCTTTGTTTGATGATCCCAATACCATGTCATCAGCGTACATTATGATCGATGTCGCACTATCTTTGGTGACATCCACAATATCAGCTGTCATGATGTTGAAGAGCAGTGGGCTGATGGGGTTCCCTTGCAGTACCCCATTTGTTTGCTTTATTTTCTTTGATAGTGCGACCTCGTCGTACAGTTGAACATAGTTGTGATCCAGGATGCTTGTCACAATCGTTGTTAATGGGCTCGAGTCCTCTAATATCCGCCTGAGTTTTTGAAGGAGTACTTCTCTGTTGATGAGGTCGAACGCTTTCTTGTAATCAATGAACACTGCGAAATACTTCTTTCCATTATGTCTTAATGTGTCTTCAATCGAGTCTATGAGGTAGTTCACCGCTTGTAATGTGCCTCTGCCCTTTCTGAAGCCAAATTGGCATTCCGGAATGTGTCTATCCGCTATGTTCGTGATTCTGGTTGTTAAGAGTTTCGAGAAAATTTTGAACGCAGAGTTTTCAAGAGCTATGCCGCGGTACGAGTCTGGGTTGTTGGTGTCTCCTTTCCCTTTATGCATGATCTTTATTACTGATGTTCTCCAGGCTTCTGGGATTTTTCCTATGTTTATACATTTGTTGTATAAGTTGTGCCATACGTCTTCCATTAGGTACAAGGAGTCTTTTAGATGTTCAGCATAGATGCCGTCGGGACCCGCTGCTTTCTTGTTCTTAGCCGATATTATGGCGTGGTTTATCTCTTCTTTAGTTATGTGCTCTGGGTGATCAGTGATTGTTCTGGTACGTGTTTCTTGTGACATAGTTCTTTGGTGGTGGTTTAAAAGACATTGGAAGTGATTTTCCCAATCTTCCATGGATAATTCACTCGCGGTCATTGGTCTTGATTTCCTGAGAACTATGTAAGGATCTTTTCTTGCTTCTTCGGTTATTCGCTTTGCCTCTTCTTCAATGTAGTTGGTCCTAGTTTCTTTTATTAGTTTCTTGTATTCTTTTCTATGCTTCGCGTACCTATTTAGGTCTTCATTGTTTTCTGTGGTTCTTGCTCGATGTAGTGCTGTGATCGTTTCTCTCCGTTTGTCATAGCAGTCTTTGTTAAACCAAGGCTGTGATTTCCTTTTCTTGTTTTCGCTACTGCATGCTCGTAAGATTTCTGTGATTTGTGCGACACTCTTGTCTATCTCTTCCTGATTTATTAATTTATTTACTTCTTCTATTTTTTCTTTGTTGCGTTCTAGTTTTTCCGAGTCTAGCTTCCTTGAACGTTTGTGTAGCATTGATATGGGAGTTGTTGGAATTTGCTGCAGTATTGCTGTTGTTACTATTGGTATATGTTTTCTTATCGGAGCCATTGCTGATGTCCATAATCCTTCTTGGTTGGTTATGGTCATGTTTCTACCTTTGTATAGTACAAGATCGATGGCGCTGGAACCGTTTTGTTGATTAGTCACATGTCAAATTTAGGGGCTACATATTTATGACGTCTTGGCATTTAAAGTTTCCTACCGCTACTTGTGGGAATTTTTACCAATAATATATTTATTTAATTTACTATTTATACTATATTCAGTTCATTCTTTGTTTATTGATTAATCGTATTTATTAATCACTATACTAGATTAGGGCCACATCCCATTCGCTACAAATTTCGCGTGAATTTGTAAAAAAAATAGTAGATTCTGAATTATGAACTAAGTGCATTGACCACAAAATGGATGTACAGCATCAGCGTATTTTTCGCTCTTCTAAAAATGATAGTAACGCACAGGGATGCCAACACCCAATGAGAAAAAGTGGCTAAAATTAACTTCTAAGAATGGCTATAACTGGCTAAAATGCAACTTGTATCCGTGGAGGAAGTAGTATTTTAAAAACTTAGATTATGGACTTGCAATCTGAATCTTTGAAATACAATTTAGGCAATACTTTTTCTTTTCGCTATTGGAATTGCTGCTATTGTAACATACTGACTAAATTATGAATATAAAATATATTTTAAGAAATAAATATATTCTTACAACGAAAGATTCTGTAATTCTGAATTTTAAAAAGTTTTCTTTCATTTCTCTCTCTTTAAGATTATCTGAGATATTTTTATTCTATTCTCATCAGAAATTCTATTTCTATGGGACATTCTTTGTTTATATCTTACTTTCATTAAGTGGAGGTGTGGATCACTTTCTACTCCCCAAATATGTGTATTTAAAATTGCAGGCTTGAGCCTGTTCTGTATTAACACATGGTATATCTGATTAGTAACACCTGCAGCGAAAGTTCACGTTTCTTTGTGAATGTTTTTCTTTGGAAATAATATATTATTTTTTGTGGTGGCAAAATATATTAATATCCATCAGTTATTATTACAGAATTTATATAAAATAATTAAACCGTAAAAATGGCTAGAAATGACTAACGAAAAGACGGAAAATGGCCAGGAAGCTATTAATAGCTTTTTTTGTAAATTTGTAGCTAGTTACGTTTTCAAAATGGCCAGATCTAGCCACAAAATGGCTAAATTGGCAACCCTGGTAATACATTAATTATATTAACATTGATGATAATCTGATAATGAAGTCTCTACACATAGCTAACACGAATAACACTGTAATGGACTGTTTCATCAACATTAGTCAGAACGAACTTGATTTTTTTGTCGTAACAGTCAAATATTTCATACTTCCAACAACAAAATGAATAAAAATTAACTAGCAACTAATTTAGAGTATCCCTCCTCTGTTAAATGTATTATTTAAGAAGCTATGGCAGCATTTTATTATTGCAACAAGCATTGAGATTGGTTAAATCTCTGAGCCACACTAAAGTCAAGTGTTTTACATAGAAAAAAAATAAAAGGTCGATATATTTAATTCATCATCACGAAGAGCAATCGGTGATTAAGTAATTGGCCTGTTCCCATTCAGGATAGAAATTGGTCCCTCCATCGCTTCTTAGGTCGTCCAGGGTCTCTTCGCCCAGTGGGTCTGTAGTTGAAGAGCCTGAGAGCTTTAAGGGAGGAAAGAAGGTTACGAGTATTTGAGAATAAAGTTCTTAAGAATAAGTACTATTAATAGCTAATAGCTCTAGTAATGGATTATTTACACAGAAGTGCTAGAAAGTCAAAATTAGAACATGTCACAAATAAGGAAATTAGAAACATAATGGAAGCAGAAGAAGACATAATTGAAAGAATTGAGGTGAAGGAATTAAAGTGGTTAGGACATATTTTAAAAATGGAAGATGAGCGATGGCCGAAGCAACTATACCAATGGCAACCGACCACAAAGAAGAAAAGAGGGAGACTAAAGTTAACATGGAAGGAAAACATGAAGACAGTAATGCAAACAAGAGGGCTAAGCATTGAAGATGCCCAAGATCATAGGCTTTGGAGGTTTGGCACCGGAAGACGGCAGCAGCTGTAAAAACCCGAAGATAGAGATAGAGAGAGAGAGAGTTCTTAAGAACATTTTTGGGCCAAAAAGAGATTAACAGACAGGTGAGTGGAGAAAGCTATATAATAGTGAGCTACATGATATGTATAGGAAGCCAGATTTAAGAACAGTTAAGTTTCGTAGGCTGCGATGGGCAGGACATGTGGCACGTATGGGGGATGAAAGAGGTGCATGGAAGTTTCTCGTAGAAAAACCAAGGAAAAAACGTCCAGTTAGTAGACCAAGAATGAGGTGGGAGAATAACATTATAAATTATTTGAGGGAAGTAGATTATACAGAGGATAATTGCAAATATTATCTCAGGATAGGGATGTATGGAGAGCTTATGTCCGCGCGGTCATGAACCTATGGGTTCGATAGTCAGTGAGTTAATTAGACAGGTAGTGTGTATTGTTTGGCATTCTAAGGAGGTGTTCATGCCAATTATTTTGATATGTTTCAATGGCTTCAGTGATTGCTGGTGTTTTGAGAGCTGTTCGGACATCTTCATTTCGCATGTGGTCATAAAGTATATAACTCGCAAAAAGTCTTAATAACTTCATTTCTACAGCTACTATAGTACTTAATTTGCCTGCAGTAAGAGTCCAGGTTTCAGAGCCATAAAGTAGAGTTGAAAAAGCCATTATAAGGTTTTAGAATTGTATCTGGGCGTACTTTTCGGAGAAGTGTGTTTTTTACGGTTCCGATAATGAAACCATTCCCATAAATTAAATTCTTAGAATGAATAAATAAATAGATAAATATACATTAGAATTTATTCAAGAAAAACAACTGAAATGGTACGGACATAGTAGGCGAATGGAGGACGAAAGATTACTGAAGAAAAATAATGGAATGGACACCAACAGGAACGAGAAGGAAAGGACGACCAAATCTCACGTGAATCCAAGGGATTACAGAAACTTTGAAGGACTGGGAAATAGAGGAATAAATGTGTTATAATAGAGGCGAATGGAGGAAAATTATAAAGCGAAATTGAAGAGAAATCATTGGTACCGGAAAAATGTACCAACCTTGTTAAAACCGGAAATATATATACACATCTTAATGAAACATTCACCAAAATTATTTTTTGGAATAAAAAATCTGGAAGTGAATCATTCGAATTCTCTTGATCCATATTAACCCATTCGCCTCAAAAGACGAGGTACACTCGCTTAACTCTGCCTGTTAAATATTTTACAATTTTTGTACATCCCTTGGTATGGTAATGTTTTGTTAGCATTAATGAGTAGTAGAGGGATGTGTTTTGGCTTTCACCTTTGAGATCTCAAGTACCGTTATATTTTGTTCGTTTTGAGAATAGACAATTTACGGTGGCATAAATGCGGTTTCTGGGGAAATGCATTGATCATTTAAACCTGAAGTGAATGGGTTAACAATACGAAAGAAACACACGTTCAATATTGTAAGACTGAGTTTTTTGTATTTAAGACTCGTGTTCAATGTTTAAAGAACGTACTGGAAAACTAAACAAATCCAACTCATTCAAGCCCTATAGTGAAATATTTTCGTCGTACACAACTGTATTGAAAAATCGTAATTATTCTCGTTATATAATTTAAATTGTTTTTAACAAATTTCTTTAATTGCAATACAGGAATATGATTTTTGGCAATCGGTAATTTTTATATCATATGAGAAATGAATTGTGATTCTGACACAAGTCACTGAAAACAGTTGTGCGAGTATTACAATAAAATGTGACATATGTCATTATTCTACCAAGTCATTAGCTGTCATTTCTCTCTGCTTAGTGAGGGAAAGCACTTACTCCAGAATAGACACCTCTCATCCAGTAACAAAAAAACAGAAAAAAAACAGCTCTGCTAACTATTCCACTGCTATAATAACTTTAGCCCTTTCACTTTTTGTTGTTCTCAAATTGAAAACTCGTGTCCCTGTTTTACAGACATTGATGTATTGCACTGATCTCTGTTTCGGCTTTTCACTTGTTTTATTATTCAAATTACTTTAGTTATCGTCTTCAGTGGTACGAAATATGAAACTTCGTATTTTATTTAAAACGGTTACGAAAATGCATAGATTATTTTACATATATATTTTAATTATTCCATCGATTATTTTAATTATTCCATATAAAAACAGTTGGTGAAATATAAAGCATTTAGACATATTATATTTCAGGGCAGAATTTTGATTATGGCAGGAACAAAGTTGCAAGGCTAACTGTAAATCTCTGCATTTAGACTATAGGTATGTTAGTACAGTTAGTTACAGCTGGAGAAACAGAAGCTTAGTATTTAAACCTTGCAAAATAAGGGACTCGTGTCTGTTGAAGCAGTGAGCTGATGGGTAAGTCTACATACCATTTTTCTTAATAAAATTTGCCTAGGACAATTAGAAATGGAGTCAATTATTTTAAATAGTTTAATACTATATTTCTAAGAGTAAGAGTTATTAGATAATTATTAGAAATGTAAATTAGGGTATATTCGTAAACCCAGATCTTCCTCTCTCGAAACTCAAGAAAGTTGGAATGTAGGTTTTCTTAATATAAGCTTAGATTAGTTATTTAGGGTTAGAATACTTAGGGTTATTGTAATCATTATTCTCTAGAAATAAAATAGTTAAAATTAAGAAACCATTTATTTATGTTTGAAAACACGTATGCCTTTATAACTAACACATCCACATACTAACGATCGGCTAGAACCTCATGCTACCAAAAATCCAAGTCCCGAAGGTCCTTTATGCCCTAAGAAAGCCAACAAATTCGTAACAAAAATTATCGAACATTATTTCCTAGCTACAATAACTTGAACTTCTGCTTTTAAAACCAAAAATTTCATTAAATTTATCATAAGTAATACCACGAGTGATTTTTCAAATTATTGATAAATTCACGACTCGCGAAGTGAGGAATGAATTTATCTAGAGAATTTGGAAATCAAGAGTGGCATTTGTCAGGACTATTTAACGAATAAAATTAAGCTATTTACTCACGAATCATTATTTAAATATAGTTATTTTAAAATATTTATATGTTTAATGTAAACGTCGATGTTTGAAAATAAATGAGAAACGATTGGTACGCTTCATCTGCTTCTTTTGTTCATCACTGCAACCAGATCATATTATTTATTACCAAAGGAACGCGATATTGTAAGAATTCACTCTAGTGGAGAACAAATGAAACATCAAACTGTATATTAATTCGTTTCTGATGTCCTATGACAATTATATTTTTCTGGAATGTTATTACCTGTGAAAAAATACATTTAAGAAAATGCAAACAGTGGTTTATTTTTTTGGTGGTATAATCAATTGCTACAAACGTTTTTATATTAACACCCGCATGCTCTACGTGTTGAAATGCATGCACTATATATACAATCTGGTAGCCGTATTTCTTGGAGAGTCAGTCACAGCAAAATAATGCTACGACCTATTCACAATGTTAAAAAGGAGGTGCCTTTTTTATTATGATAAACTTTAGTTGGTAAATTCTAGGCGAAACACGACTGTAATTGGTTGTAAATCAAAAATCCTTGAAATGTGATTGGTCATTGACTCCCATTTGGGGCATGAGTTAAATAGTCTTCAAAAATTAGATGCAAGTATTGAAAATTATTTCATTCATTAATTAGTTATAAATGAAAAGGATTTTTGGATATAAGCTGCCAAAAAATCTCGACTGGAAAAATTAGAAATACAGAAATTATAAAATGGATGAATGCAGAATGAAGTTTAATGGATGCGATTGGACAGAGGGATAAAATGGAATGGACACGTAAGAAGAATGCAAGATGGAATACTACCAAAGGCTGTCTATTCATGGAAAATTGAAAGAAGAAGCAGAAAAGGAAGACCAAGAACAACCTGGATGAATAACATTCAAAATTCAACGAGTAAATTTGGTGTAACAGATGAAGACACAGAGGACAGAGAACGATGGAGAACTTTAATTAAGGGAAATTTGTGAATGTTTGTTGCAAACTGATAGTCTGTAAGTCCATAGTAATTTGTATTTTTTTTAATTCCTGTTAATTACTACGATTGGTTGGAGAAACCCCTCAATGATGAGGAAAATTCTCAAAATGGAAACGAAATTAGTTATAATATATATACATTTTTTTATTTACAGTGTTCTGCCCTAGGGCAGGTCCTTCACTGTAATCATAGCATTTTCATGCAATGCTTTGCAGCTTTTACTAGGGAATTATAGGTGTGGTACTTCCCATTGCTTTGCATTCCGTGGATGGTAATGATGATGATAGCCAGATGATGTTCGAGACCGTCTGGGCCTCAAAGCTTGCCGACATTTGTCTTACAGGTAAAGAAAACCCCCGAAAAAACCTCACCCAGGAAGCTTTTCCCGACCGGGAATCGAACCCGTGCCCGCTGCGTGACAAGGCAGCGTGTTACCTCGAGACTATAGTAATGGACAATACTTTTATATATATATATATATATATATATATATATATATATGATACGAGGATTTAAATTAAGGAATTAGGGATGAGTTGATATGCTTATGTCTGATATGCTTAGTATGGCTAAGGTTGGATTTCGAATCGAATTTAGATAAACTTTCAATCCGTGCTATGTAGCAAAATAATGTTATTTAATATTATGTCTAATTTCATTATTTTACACGAATAAATAAAAATTAACGCATACTACTCGTAATCAACTACTATATAAAAACTAACTCGAACCTGCTCTGTGATGATGTTGAAATTATTAGCTACATTTCAAGATTGAATACGATTAAGTAAAAAAGTATATCCAAAAAATATGCTAATTAAATATTAATTATTGTATAAACTACCGATAAAAGTTATCAATGTGTAAGCCATTTACAATATTATTTGTACAAAAATACAAATGAAGGCTAATTAAATACTAACAGATTAGTACAGTACTTCCAATTGATGAAATATAATTAAAAATTGTATCATAATTATTAAAAATACATTTTTGTAAAGTGAAGTCATTTTTAATTTGACTTAGACCTAAAATGAGATTAGTTTAGTGTACTCATATGTTGGTGAACGCTATTTGTTATCCTTGATAGTTTACTAGCAAAATTATCTTAGTGTACTCACTGTTGGTGAACGTTGTGAATACGTGGTATTATAATATTCAATTTCCAACAATTTATAAGCTCATTAAGTTGATACTGAAATGACACGAGTGATATTAAAAATGTCTCCTTCGCTTAAAGCTGAAGATTTGTGATTCCATTCCCTAATCGTAAACAAATTGGAACCTTGTACTTCATTTTTGGAGCTTGATCAGGAAAGATAGGATCTTCATTTAAGAATATTAATTCGAGAAGAACCAACTCAGGTAGAAATGTTTATTTTAATATTAGATAATTTATTAAGTGACTAACTAAATCATTGGCACTATCGAAATCATAAGTTCATGGCAGCGTGAACATAAGCTCTCAATACGTCCCTATCCTGAACTAATGTTTCCTAATCATCCCCTGTATAATCTAATTCCTCAAATCATGGCTGATATTCTCTCGCCTCATTCTTAGCCTACCTATTGGACGCTTTCACTTTGGTTGCCCTATGAAGATTTTTCGATGTCACTCTTCCATTCCTCATTCATACCATATGTCCTGCCCATCAGAATCTACGAGATTTAACTGTTATATCTTATTTCCCATAATTTTCAGGTAACACACTAGTATATAGCTTTCTCCATTCGCTTGTCAGATCATTTCTCTCTGGCCCAAAAACGTTCCTAAGAACTATAACCTCAAATACTCGTAATTTTGTCTCCACTCTTAAAATAAAAGTCTGTTTCGCATCCACATAATATAACAGGGAGAATAACAGTTTATGTAGCCCTAGGCCTATATTATATATATATATATATATATATATATATATATATATATAATATATATATATATATAGAGAGAGAGAGAGAGAGAGAGAGAGAGAGAGAGCTATATAGCTATATATTGTTCAGTTTAATGTTTTTTAAGAGAATATGTGACAACAAGAGTTCCTGTAATACATAATACCATTCATTTCCTGTGTTTCATTTATTTATGCATCTCATTCCTTCTTATTCTTCTTCTGCCAAAAACACAAGTTTGGGTTTATTACCGTCTGTGAACTACAACTGAAACTGATCTGTCCAACGGCATTGTGAACGATCTAAGTCTGTTTCCTGCAGGATTTGTTTTTGTTTGTAAACGATGTTCTGGTATCCATGTTCTGTATCCATTTATGTTAATGAAGCTGGACTTTCGCAGTCGTTTCTTCAGCACCCCATTGAGTTCTAATAGCATCACTCTCCATATGGTCTCTCAAGGTAACAATTTGTTATTGATCTAAAAATCTCATTTCATACACGTTGATTCTGCTTTTATCAGTTTGCCGTACTGTCCTACATTCACTACCATAGAAACGAGAAGGTTGAGATATAATATTATGAAATCTGGGTTTAATACCTTTCCGCATTAATTTTCCAAAATTTCTTCTCAAACCCCCATTTAAGCAATTGTAATTTATTAATTTATATATGTATTTTTCTGGTAATCATATAATGAAATGTGTGTTCCTAAATATATGAATTCTGTCATTTGTTCTATTATTTCATTTTCAACCAATATTTTTACCCGTAATAGTTGTTTACCACACACTGACATCGCTTTCGTTTTGTCAAATGATATTTTCATAGTACAATTCTTTAGTATATTCTGTAATATAATCGATCGCAGATAAATTTAATTTAAATCGAAATTCAGTAAAAATTAGAAATAGCATAAAAATTACACAAAACACCTATGCCTGTCTGTTATACGAGGGCACCAGGGAACAGTGGGAAATGAACGTTCTGATCAACTATCTAAATCTGCAACATCTTCTGAGTTTCATTTTCAAAGTGTCCAATATCCTATGTTAAAAATAAACTGTTGGACTATATCATCACTGATTGGAATGAACATTGGATACGGAGCACAAATGGTATATTGACTAAAGAGCTCTTCTTTCCTACAGTACACCATAGGCTAAATGTAAAACATTTTATTCCAAATTTCATTTTAACACAATTTATGACTGGCCATGGAAAATTTGGAAGTTATTTTAGGAGATTTAATATTAACCCAGACAGTGATCATAATTGTAAATATCAAGAATCAATACAATCTGTAAAACATGTTTTATTTTATTGTCCTATATTCGAAAGACGACGATTCTGGTTAAACTTACTTTTAAATGATGATATGGCTTCTGCCTCAATGTGTGACGTGATTTTTAAGAATCAAAATTATTATAAACATTTTATGAAATTCATAACACACATTCATAACAATATGTAGTATTTTCTAATATACTTATAGACGATTTATGTAATTCATAACACTCATCAAAACCATAAGATAATATTTCTGTTTTACAATGTAGAGTATAATATTGTTATAATAAGCTACAACCCTAACATGCCTTTTTGTGGCGAAATAGTGTTTTAAAATTTTTGGAGATTCAATAATAATAGTAATAATAATAGTTTTAATAATAGTAATAATAATAATACTAATAATAGTAATACTAATAATAATAATACTAATAATAAAAATAAAAATAATAATAATACTAATAATAATAATACTAATACTAATAATAAAAATAAAAATAATAATAATATGAAAACTGACAGTTGTAAATCATTTTCATTTTCTGCAAACAAAACATGATCATCTGCTAATATTATTGATTTAATCTTGTGTTATTTATAATTTGTATCCCTTTGGATATTTCCACTTTCCATTTTTTAATTGCTTTGTCCAAATTCACAGTAAAAAGTAAGGAAGAGGGCCCACATCCTTGTCTATTTTATTGTTTCTGTGACTTTGTGATCGAATTTAATTATTATTATTGTAGTTTCATGCAAACTATTTGGTGAATTTAACGATTTTTTATCAATTCCATAAAATTCTAAAACTTTCCATAGCTTTTATCTGTCTACCCGGTCACATGCGTTTTCGTTATCTAAACATAGCATTTATAAGGGAAGGACCTCATTCATGTTTGAAAATATTGGTCCTAGGTATTTTAATTCTACCACTTCTTTAAAATTTTCCTCAATTGTCATTTACTGTCCATTCCCATTATACCTAGTATAACGCATTTTTATGTGTGACCATATATTTAGTTTTACTCATGTTTACTTCCAGCATCAATTTCTTACTGTAACTCAAGTTGTGCATGTTGTCCGTAGTATTTCCTTGCTATCGCCTAATAATAATACATCATCAGCATAAACTAACAGATTATTAATAGCATTGAGTTTTAGGTCATTTTCATCCTCTAAAGATTTGATGGTATGCACTAGTACAAAATTGAAGAGCAGAGGAGATAGTGCATTTTTTTTTTTTCATGTTATTCTCATTTTAATAAACGCACAAAATTCTCGTAGGAATTTTAGTGCTATGTGTCGTCATTATTGAATCCGTCCTGTTTTCTTCTATTGTAGTTTCTCGAGTAATGTAATATGTCCCCATCACGGGTTACCAATTCTTGGCTGGCTAAGTCCAGTGGTGGGATTGCCACTTTTATGCCTCATGGACCTGCATGCTCCTATAGCTGAATGATCTAGTTATGGCGCTAGATACTCCCCTTCACCCTCTTCTGTTATCTACAGTTTTCACTGCATTGTCCGGGGGTCACGTCCAGGACGTGGGAGTAGGATTTGTCGACTGAGAGGCAGATGAAGAATGTCTTGGCTTTACTCAGGATTTGTGGACAACACGTATCAGTATCTGTGAAGTCCGTTAGACTATATCGACCTTTCACACCTTTAACCCACTGTGAATTCAAAACTATCTATTTTTTTTAACATGTGATTAACTTCTTGCTCATACAAAATGGAGACAAATATGACACTGGAAGTGATTGATAATATACATTCACAATTATTTATAAAAAAATAATCCTTTCTTTGACAATTCATAAAAAATGGTTTTACATGCATCGTTGTTCTGCCTTTTTTTAATTACACTGAGCAACCAAAAAGAAACTTTTTTTTTTGTCTCAGAAAGAAAATATATGTTTCTGATAGTATTTTTCCTTCTGAATTCAAATGTGATATCGGGTTTTCTCCATCACGCAAGGTTTCCGAGAGACAGGAATTTATAATTTCAAACACTTTAATATTTTCTAAATTCGTAACTACACAATATTTGAACATTCGGATTCACTTAGAAAGTAAGAAATTACGATTTTCTGCTATATTTCTCCAGTGGAGCATCCCTCTTGATGGTCCAACAATAATCAGCCAGAATATTAGGATTCCATTTGCATTGATATCTCTTTTCCATAGCTGAAATCTCCTGAGTTAGCTCATTTGGTCTTATTTTACAATGGACAAATGGAGGAAAAAACGTTTGTTAAAAAAAATAATTATTTAAATCCATTAATTTAAATTTAAATAAAAAAAACTTTGGGTGATGGAGAAATTTAGAATACATATTTGAAATCACGATAAAAAAAACTGCATTAAGTACAACTATTGGTACTCATGAGACAAAAATCATGTTGACCAGTTTTATGGCTTAGCACTTTTCAGTTTGGTATTGTTATCAGCACCGTTAACAGTTAAATAACTATCTGTGACGAAGAAGTGGAGAAATATATTTTTTCTGTCTGAAATATACCTGCCAACTTGAACCTTAAAGATATTTTAGTACTGGCGTAGAACACTAAGTGACTGGTTGTGTCCTTTTCGTGAGTTTTAAGTGATACAGAAACAAGTCGAATCTATTACGGTTGTGGATTGGAGATGATTATAATTTTAGCACAGGCGGCGGAAGTGATATTAATAACAAGCTTGCCTGAAAAACGTAAGTGCTGATTTATTTATTTTCATTTGTTTACTTATCTGCCATATATATATATATATATATATATATTTACTCTTTATATACAATTAACTAATATTAATTATTTTACTTTACAGGTGAAATGCGAACAGAAATCTCTCTTGCTCCAGAACAAAGAGTCTGCATCTCACAATGGCAACGTTGGTTGACGAAACGCAAAGTTCAGCCGTTCATTTCTTCGGTTATTGGAAACGTACCGGACAACTTCAACATCCGTCTGTGCGAAACCATTGTTTCTGCTAATATACCATTTCATGTCCAATTTAAGTCATTTCTGGAAGACGTTAGCGGCAATAAATTTCCTGATGAATCAATGAAATGTAATAATTATTTGGACAAAATATACCAAGGGAAAATCAAAGACATTAGGAAGGATCTGGCTGACAACTACATCTGTGTCTCAGTAGATGAAACTACAGATTCTTATAGGCGTTTCATTGCCAGTGTTGTTGTGGGAAAGTTGGATCTCGTTGCACCAGGGAAACCCCTTCTCATTTTCTGCAAGTGTTTGGATGAAAATAATCATAATACTATCGCCTGTTTAGTTATGAAGGATTAAAAGTATCTAGGTCTGGAGAAAAACAGGATGTTGAACGTTTTTACTTTTGCTAACCGACAGTACAGCATACATGCTTAAGGCAAGAGAGGCATTGACAGCTTTTTATCCCAATATGCTTCACGTTACGTGTCTGGCGCACGGTATCCATTGTGTGGAGTGGGTAAATTAGAGGACGTTTCCAGATGCCAATACAGTTTCGTATCTGAATAAAATGACAAGAACGCCCTTTCGGATTCAAAATTGTAAGGAAATATTACCAGGAGTCCCTTTTTCACCAGAGCCAGTGCTGGCATGCTGGAGAACGTGGCTGTGTATGCCTATGCATTATGGAAAGCACTTTGACGAAATTAAAGAACTTGTGGACACTTCTGACACAATTGAGGCCGCCTCATCTCAAAAACAAAATCGATATTTCATACTAAGAAGATTTGTGATTCGCTAAGCCTTTCTCAAGACATTTCTCAGATATTCCTGAATTATTAGAAAGAATCGAATCTTCAGCACTAGAACTCATAGATGTTATCAGTATCATAGACTCGCTTCTTAAGAAATAAGTGAAGCCATCACATGCAAGCTGAATAATATTCAGGAATTCAACACATGAAATCAGTGTGCCCCATTCTCCAAGAGAGCAACATTCGGTGATGTGGGGGCTTGGGGCTTGTTGTAGTGATATCGATGAAATTTGCACCCATGACCTCACGTGAGGTCGAAAGAACATTTTCTGCATTCAAGCGCATTCTAAGTGACAACAGAAAGAACTTTACAGTAGATAACTTTAATAATTATCAATTAACCTGTTTAAAGACAGCAAATATTGCCTATAAGTGTGAATTTACCGGTGATAAAATAAGTAAAATATTTGTACATTGTCGTTCCATTCAGATTTTCTCTTAACAATTAGGCATTTATTTTGAGTTCTGCACAGTTTATGACAATTTTTTCCACACTTTAAACATAGAATTGTATTAAAAAACTATTTTACCTATTAAAATCTGACAAATGTATTTTATGTTTTTGAAAATCTAAAATTGCAATTTAAAAACCTAGTGATAACGAATAAAGGAAGAATGTACCACAGCACAGCAACTTCTAGTTTGGAATAGACCTATATGGATTATTAGTTGCTTCATATATACACATAAAAATATGTTTCCAAATATCTCGTTTATGCACTTTGTGGATCTGCTTGTTATAACTCTCTGTTATCGGTATTGTACCTTCAGATACTTGGTTCTTTTCTAGTCTTTAGATTTGATACCTTTCAATCACCTTCTTAGAATGTCAAACAATAGACTACCTCTGCATCTATTGAAGCACAGACATACAGGTCGAAAAGACCCAGGAAAACCTAAGAAGAGATGGAGGGATCAATTTCTATCCTGAAGCGGGACAGGCCAATGGCCTAATCCATGACTGCAATTGATGATGATGATGATGATGATGACCTTTCAATCTTGTGTCTGTTCTACCACCCATCAAGGTTATTAATCTGTTAAACCCCGTAGTTGTGTATAATCGTCCAAGCAGCGAGGCTGTGACCTTCGGATGGCGCTAGCGGTCGCACACGTATTAATAGTTTTATACATGAATGGCATTGACACTATCCGAATTCGTAAAACATTGTATTTAAACGCATTTCCATTCGGGTTTAGCCGTTCGAGCTCGAATATATCCCTTGTAAGACAAATCATAGGAAACTTTAAGGTCTAAATAATCTCCGAAGATAATCTTTCATAATTCTCCATACATTCGCTTTGTTTAAAGCCAAAAACAGCATAGAGCTATTCACCAAGAGGAAAAAGAAGTTTGGGCAGACCAAAGAAAAGATGGAAACAGTAGCAATTTAGAGCCGGAACAGGCTAGTAAATAAGCTTAAACCGTGAAGAACACCAAGAAGTTAAAGGCGCATTACATAAACACCGTGTTCCAAAGTGATGGACGGAGTTTTAAATAGTTGGTATAGCTTTACAAACGAAATTGGATGCGTAATTATTTGCTATAATTAAAGAAAAACAGTGAAAGTTTCATATCCTGTTTCTTGTCATTATTACGCCGTCAGCGTTATATTTGTGAAAATGGCGATTCCTGTACAGAAGTCACTGTGTTGCAATATGCGAGGTATGGTTTCATTGTTGCAGTGCAGCGAGATTTCCGACGGAAATTTGGAATTGATCCTCCGACACACAAAATTATCCGTCGATGGTATAAGCAGTTAGAAACAACTAGATGTATATGTAAAAGGGAGTGTCCAGGACGTCCACGAACACCAAATGACGCGTCGGTTCGGATGGCATGATTCATTCACATATCCTCCACGGTCTCCCGATCTCACACCTTGTGATTTCTTCCTATGGGGGCATGTGAAGAAACATGTGTACGTACCACCACATCCAGTCAACCTTCCAGACTTGAGAAGAAGGATTGTTGCTACTGTTGAATCCATTACTCCAAATATGCTGACCAAGGTTTGGGAGGAATTCGACTATCGGCTAGATGTGTGCCTTGTGACGAAAGGTGCTCACATCGAACACTTATAAAGTATGTTATGAAAACTCGAAGAGAAACATTGTCCATCATTTTGGAACACCTTGTATATAGTATTCAGAAACACGCATACTCATGGTTACTCCTAAAAATCGTCGGACCTGGTTACCATACTGACCTCGGGTCAAAGTTCGCGACTACAAATCCGACCGATGTCGATGGACATTTTTAGGGTTTAAAAATCCTGAGTAGGCTATGGTTTCCTTTGGAAGGGAACAAAAATCACGAGTCCCGTGTTGTAGATCTACACACAAAATAATCTCAAGCCTGAAGAAATATTTGAGCAAATGTTTCGCTCCCTTTTACGCCAGATTTGAATTTCTGTTAAATAACGTATTTAAATAAAACAGATAGATAGATGGGTCATCTATTGTTAATTAATATATTTCACATCGTTCGATTCCTGATAGCCAATTTTGGCGGTCCGTCCAATCTCCTTTTTGTAGGTGTTTCTCCTTCGTGTATAAATATATTTCCCGACTCCACGAGGTTTCAGGTCTTCCTCTGCCACGTCTTCCCTCAGGTTTTCATTCCAAAACACATTTTGGTAGCCGATCCTCTTCGATTCGCTGGTCATGTCCGTACCATCTTAATTGCTGATTTTTAATATAATCTAAAATAGTGTATTCAATTTTCATTTTCTCCCTATGTTAATAAAATAATAATACAAAACCCTAATACGCGATTGGGTTGATGTTAACCGTTTATAAATAATATAAAATTATAGAATATTCACCTGAAAGGTCCGTCTCCTCAACTTAATTAATCATCAACTGTAGCGCTTTCGGGACTTGTCCCATCATCGGCAGGATTCAAAACCTGGTGTTTCACTGAAGATCTGGTAGAGGGGGTTGCATGTATTGGGTTCGTTTTCGTTTATCAGGCTGTCGTTGTGAGCTGCTTTCATGATTTCCATCTCTTCGAGTACGTTTATCTTCGCTGGATTATTTTCTCTGTGCATTACTGTTAGGGTGTTTTCAATATTTAACATGCGATGTCCTTCATGGATAACGTGTTTTGCATAGCTTGATTTCCCTTCTGCGTGAATGAAAGCGCTACAGTTAAATGATTAATTAAGTTGAGGAGACGGACCTTTCAGGTGAATATTCTATAATTTTATATTAATTTTGAATAAACCTCAACGGAACACATCATGAATCTTATAAAAGTTGCTTATAAATAAGCTGAAATAAAAAACTCAATTGTTTGATAACACTTGGAAGTTTGCCTTGTGAGATACAATATATTTATATCGTTAAATAAAGAAACAGAAAGAATGAAGAGAAACTTTGTCTGCAGTGACACTGGCGCAAACGTTTTGTTATATTTATTGCTTTATCTAAGGGTCTGCTTAGGTAGAAAGATTCCCACGAATGTCAATCTCTTCCCTTCTACGCCATTGTCCACAACTTCTGCGGACATGATGATGTCCCCTCACCCTTCTCCGACCGACTGTTCTCCTGTAAATCGGAACATAAATCCACTTCTCAAAAGACTTTTTTCTTTTTTATTTTCCCCATTGCCATCCTTGTTCCTCTTCTAGACAGCTACGCAGAAAAATAAATCCACTATCACAGTTTACTCTTTTCTTAACTTTCTTATTCTTTTTTCCTAGTGGGTGTGTTCCGCTCACGCTTGGATAATGCAATCGGCACTGAAGTTTTCTAAGCTCTTCCGCCATACTTTGAAAATCTAACTACCAAAAAACACTATCAAAACTCTCATTAATTAAATAACATAACTGGCAATACCGAAACTGGAGTTATGACATTTCAAGGTGTAGATCCTGAAAAAAGTAAAATTGTACTTGACAATAAAATCTTGGAGCAGGTGAATAACTTTAAATATCTAAGATGCAATATCTCATATGAAGAAGAAAAGGGTGTAAATACCAAAAATATCAATTTTTTAAAGGATTTTAGGGTTAATAAATTCTATCTTCAAGCCACAGTTAGCCCAAAAACATTCTAAACTAAAACTAAAACACTGGCTCTTCCAACTCTTTTGTATGGTAGCGAAGTATTGACATTGAAACAGAAGGACTGCAGGATACACACTACTAAATTACAAAAAAAATTAAGACATCTTAGAAGAATTACACATTGAACCTTTAGAAAACAAAATTTCTGATTACAAGTCAAGATGGATGCAACATGTTCATCGAATGGAAGATCACAGGATATCTAAATAAATGTTAAGCTATCAACCTGCAGGAAGAAGAAGACCAGGACGTCCTCTCAAAACATTTTTGGGTGGTGTTTCTCTTGAGGCCGAAACAGGTCAACAAATGGTCTAAATTCGTGAATATACTATGATTATGATGACGATGATGAGTTTTATGTTCGTGCAGGCATAAGTTTACTCTTCCTCCCTATCCTGAGTTAATATTTTCTGATCATTCCCTGCATAATTTATCTCTCTCAATTCGTGATTAATACTATTCTCCTACCTCATTCTTGACCTACAACACTAGCGTTTTCCCTTGACTTTTCTATAAAAGGCTTCTATGCCCTTCTTTCAACCTCGATTCGTGCCACATGTCCTGCCCATCGCAGTTTACAATAAAAACTGTTCATATCTGGTTTCCCAATAGTATGATGCTTTATAAAGTTTCGGTTTCAGTATTCTCCGTTCGTTTGTCTATTCGTCTCTCTCTGGTTCAAAATTTTCCGAAGCACTATATTCTCAAACACTTTTTAATATTTTCCCCTCTCCTAAAGTAGTAGTAGTAGGACTTTATTAGACAAAAAGTAAGATATTTACAATATTATTTACAAATATGGGTCGCACGGGCAGTAAGCCGTACGTGCTGTTGACAGTCCGTTACAATAAAGTAATAATTGGTACTAGTGTAAAGAAAAAAATAAACAACAAAAACAGCAATAGCATTACAATTACATAAATAAAACACAATAATAATATTACAATTAAATAATAACACAATAGCATTATACACTAAAAACATTAACATTACAATTACATAAAGAAAACACAATAATATTACAATTAAGTAATAACACAATAGCATTATACACTAAAAAAACATTAACATTACAATTACATAAAGAAAACACATTAATATTACAATTAAATAATAACACAACAGCATTATACACTAATTAATTTATATATAATTGTTAATAATTAATGGTATTGCATTTTGATAACATATATTTATTCATGAATGAGTGTTGTCCTTATTTTTCGCGTTTTGTCCAGAAATTTACCGAGGTTTATCCAATTTTCTGGATTTACCAATATAATTCGTAGCATGCCAATCTTTCCCGATTTGAATTTAGAAATCTTTCCGGTAATAACTGACGTCTCCAATATTCTAAATCATTACATTTTCCTAATATATGTATCTCATCTTCAAAGTTCCCGCACATTGGACATATTCGCATGTCGTGATCGTCGCTAATTTTTAGAAATTTCCATGCCCCTAGCCTAAACCAAGCAAGCCCTGATCTCTCCTTAAATCCTAGGTTGAGTATATACGATTCTTTTCCCCAGACGTGTTTTAGGTCTCTTTGTAAACACAGTGAGCGTTTTCCTGTACATTCGGCGAAAGTATCTTGTTGGTTTATATCTAAGTACCTCCTAAAGTAAGACATTTATATGGATGAATAATCCTTCATATAAGTTGATTTTAATTTAACTTTTTGAGAAGTTGGAACAACAAGAGTCCTTGTAGTTGATAACAGCATGTTTTCACAGTTAAGCCTTTGCTTAATTTTTTTTCACCTCATTCTTCTTTAAAATTACTCTTTTCAAATATTTGAACTACCCTACTTTAAAATTTACTCATTTCTATTAAACGTCCATTCCCATTTAACAATACACTTCTTCATGTGATAAATATTTATTTTCATTGGCATTGACTTTCAGTCCCAATTTCATAGTTTTAAGAATAATAGTAATCTATATATTAATAAGTGAAAAAAAAACTTTGTACCCCTTTTTAAACATATTGCGCGCAAGGAGGAGTGTGTTTTTGGCATAATTAAAGTTCATATATAGAAGGAGTGCAGAAAAATAAAATGTATGTATAATATGTGTTAGAACTAAATTAAATTAATTGTCTCTAAGGAATTTGTGTGTATAACTCATTCATTTGTTTATGTTCATACTGAAAGTGCATTGTTGCAAAATGAAAATTGTGCAGCGGTAATGTGAGTTGACTTGCTCTCGCTATTTATTATTAGTGGTTTAAAAAGTTAATACATTTTATTATCTAAATTTAAATTAAGCCCTGTCTAATCAAGGTTTCAGTAATTTCATTGCATTTTTTTTATATTTAGATATTCTCACCTACTTCCATTATGCCTCGCCATAGAACATTGACGGGTCGGAGTGAGAGACAAAGGAGGCCAAATGCAAATTTAAATAGTATAAATAGTATACAAATGTCAAATTACGCGTTATTGTTTTTTTTTAATAGCTTAGCAAAGCTATGCCACATTTTCCTATCGTTCGAATTTTAAAAATAAGTCGAAAATTGATGCATTATGGCATATTTGTGACAAACGTAAAATGAATTATGGTCGAATTTCGACTGCTGCGCGACCACTAGTAATAATAAATACGGTAGTAACCGTAGTAATTATAGCGATAGTTTGGTATATTAGTACGCACTTTTATATTTTTACAGGAACTGATCATTCAGCCGATGGTCCTCCGTGTCCCTGTGTGGTCAAAATAAGTATTATATGATCCAGACTTTAAAAATCCTATCGTGACAAGCTGTGTACCCCTTTAAGGAGGCGTAGGGTACGTTCATACGTGGGAGATGTTAAAAGTAAAAAAGAAAGAATAAATATATACCAAACGGGAATTTCTGGTGAGATATAGGCTTACATCATCAATATTACAGTATGGGCCATAAGATCCAATCCAACTCCAATCCAAAACTGGTCCCGCCATCGTTTTGTTGATCTTCAGGGGTTTTTTCTTCCGAGAGGATGGTAGTTGTGTATTGTTCTGGTAACTAATGTTTCTACCATACCCGATATATGCCCCCTCCAATTGACGTGATGTCTTCTTGTTACTCGTATGTCTATAATTCTGTGTATTGTTAGTTCAGATTTAATGTCTTCTCTTTTTATCAAATAATGTACAGCTGGCAACAAACCTTAGGAACTTCATTTCAGCAACTTCAATTTTCTCCCATCTTTCTTCCTTAAGCCCAGTTCTCACATCCATATAGTTGAGCTGGTAAAGCCATCACATTGTAGGCTTACATAACGGTTTAATTATAATATTTGATTTTATTAATCCGGCCTTTGCTTTGAGATGAATCAGTAATAATAAATGTCCTCTGACCTTGTTACGAGTGCTGTGCAGGGTAAGGATAATGACAGGGCTGCTGTCTCAGAGCATCTATCCATGCTCCTCTAAGTACGAGGAGTATTAACCCCTTTAGAGAGGGTTGCTGCTTCCGCCCCTTGAGCCGTTGTGATGATCGCCTGGTATCACGTCGCCTCGTAGACCGTTGCAGACTACTTGGTCGATGTCAACCTTCTGGCAGACGTCTCCCACGTTGCGGACTATTCTTAGTTTCCTCTCACCTCTAACCAATCGGCAAGTTAGCAAAGCTAAACTTCCCCGATTTGGTCGTCTGGTTCAATGAGTACTCGCGCCCCCACCACGTCGAGGTGATAGTCATACCAAAAAGAATGTATAATTATAAACCAAAAGGGAGAAGAATGTTGGAAAGACCATTGAAGAGATGGAAGGACCAATTCGACCTATAATGAGATCGGAACAGGCCATTGGGCTTAATCCTTGTTGATGATGATGATTTTATTAATTTGTGTGTTAGTGGGGATGGCTTTCTTAATGCGTATATTATTGTATCGTTACTTTAAACATAATGACACGCCTGAAGTGTTTATCTCTTCTTCTTTTTCTTCAGTATATGAACTTCTAGTTTAGTTAGTGCTTGCTACCTTCATAATGATATTCCATTAGTTAGATTCAGTTAAATAAATTGCATTATATGAAAAATCGTGAGCAAATACGTGAAATATTATATCCTCCATAAAATTGTCTGGTTACGACGCAAAACGTGGATATCCGAATTTCGATGTAATTTTGGTTTTAAAATGAAGCTTAGGGCCACTAAAGATGAAAACACAAAAAACATTTGGGGACCATCCAGAAACAAAGCAGTAAAATAACATTTTATAAGCACTACAAAATAAACATTTCATTAGTTTACTATGCGAGACATCTCCATTTCAATATAATGTTGGTATTCAAATGAAGCTTTAGGATCACCAAAGTTGAAAACACGTGCAAAATCTGCGGACCATCACTGAAGAAAGTAGGTTAGAGTAATTGAATTAGGTTAGGTTAGCTTATAGTTTCTTATACCTATAGTATAATTATACCTGTAATTTAATATCGTCTAATGCTATTCAATGTATTATTTCTACAGGTTAGAGTAATTGAAATAAGTTAGGTTAGCTTTTAGGTTATTGTGCATGTATTCTAATAAATTATATTACAAATTTCGGAGATTATGTTACAAATAAGTGACATCTATTTATTAAATATTTTGTAAGGGCTAATTTACCGTTGTTCGTTTTCGAGAAATACGTACGATGACGTATCGATCATTGTCGACAATCGATTCAGTTAAATAATCAATTGAGTTGGTGTTTACTTGATGAAAATCCATATTTATTAATTAAATAAAAATAAAACGTAGTTTTATTTGATTTTCATATTTATTATATATATTTCATATTATTATATTATTATTCAGTTAAACCATTTTTTCTTAAGAATCTATGTGAGGATGTGATTTTTCTTAAATTTCAAACTCTTTGCTATGTAATTTTGGAAATATAGCAATTGACGTTTATTACAATAAAATATTTTCGCATCTCTATTGAAGAAAACATGTTTTCACCCTGCACTGACATCTGAATATCGAATTCGACGTCACGGCCACAACGGTAGCCACTTCCTTCAGGGATATAAGATAGGAAATAGTGCTTTATAAATTGTTATTTTCCTGCTTTGTTTCTTAGATGGTCCGCAAATTGTTTTCATCTTCGACGTTCCTAAGCTTCATTTTAAAACCAAAATTATCTGGAAATTCGGATGTCCAATTTTTTAGCCATACCCAACTGTCTTATTTCAATGTTTCTCTCATATAAGTCGATACAAGAAATATTAAAATGTATTTTGATGAAAATTAGAAGTTTCATAGGCTTCTACTGGATCCTACAACTCTGTAGTCCGACAGCGGAGTCAGTAAAGTCTGCCAACACACATCATATTGCGTTTTGGAACGTTTGTTAAATACTTCGTTTTAAGCATTAAGTTTTCAGAAAAATAAATATAGTAAAAGATAAGTCTATACCAGACGTTCCAACGATTCCAAAAATTGAAACTATGTTATAATTTCAGAATTGAATACTACAAACTTATGTCAGAAGTAAAATGCATGATAGGAATTTGGAAAAAGAAGATTGGAATGATATAAATAAATGGAAACTGAAGATGGCAAACCTATGAGTGCGGGAAAGAAGAAGAAGAATACAATATTCGGAAAACTGCACTTAAACTTGCGTGAAATATTTTCAAAGTCCTATACAACAACAGTGCGCATGCGCCAGAGTTTATAGAACCAGCGATAACCAACAATCGAACCACATATCGATTATCATCCTCGACTACTATCCGTCGCTATGAAATTTAAATGATCAATCTTTGCAATAAATCCCCAAATCTATGTTAAAAAATATATTAATAATATTAAAATTACCTGACATTTATTAAATTTCAAACTCTTTGCTATGTAATTTTGGAAATATAGCAATTGACTTTTATTACAATAAAATATTTTCGCATCTCTATTGAAGAAAACATGTTTTCACCCTGCACTGACATCTGAATATCGAATTCGACGTCACGGCCACAACGGTAGCCACTTCCTTCAGGGATATAAGATAGGAAATAGTGCTTTATAAATTGTTATTTTCCTGCTTTGTTTCTGGATGGTCCGCAAATTGTTTTCATCTTCGACGTTCCTAAGCTTCATTTTAAAACCAAAATTATCTGGAAATTCGGATGTCCAATTTTTTAGCCATACCCAACTGTCTTATTTCAATGTTTCTCTCATATAAGTCGATACAAGAAATATTAAAATGTATTTTGATGAAAATTAGAAGTTTCATAGTCTTCTACTGGAATCCCAAAACTCTTGTAGTCCGACAAGCGGAGTCAGTAAAGTCTGCAACAAATCACATGATATTGCGTTTTGGAACGTTTGTTAAATACTTCGTTTTAAGCATTAAGTTTTCAGAAAAATAAATATAGTAAAAGATAAGTCTATACCAGACGTTCCAACGATTCCAAAAATTAAAACTATGTTATAATTTCAGAATTGAATACTACAAACTTATGTCAGAAGTAAAATGCATGATAGGAATTTGGAAAAAGAAGATTGGAATGATATAAATAAATGGAAACTGAAGATGGCAAACCTATGAGTGCGGGAAAGAAGAAGAAGAATACAATATTCGGAAAAACTGCACTTAAACTTGCGTGAAATATTTTCAAAGTCCTATACAACAACAGTGCGCATGCGCCAGAGTTTATAGAACCAGCGATAACCAACAATCGAACCACATATCGATTATCATCCTCGACTACTATCCGTCGCTATGAAATTTAAATGACCAATCTTTGCAATAAATCCCCAAATCTATGTTAAAAAATATATTAATAATATTAAAATTACCTGACATTTATTAAAAATGGGTGCACACTTATCACTCCCTAATGCCAATCCAACCAGCGATAACCCAAAACAGCGATAGAATAATCATAGACTAAGTAATATACTCTATGGAGAAAATAGCAGTTAACATCACAATTTTGTCTAACCGTGTCATAATATTGTGATTTGTGTAGTTAAATAAATACTTCAATATTGTATAATAATGTTATAAAAATTGTTTGAAAAAGTTTAAAATATTAAATAATGTTAGTAAATACAGAAGAAGAGCTAAAGTTTACAATAATAAACTGAAAAATCAAGCGTAAGTAGAAGTGCAGTTGAGCCCAGTATTCCTCATAATAGCAAACTGCATATAAATCGAGAAATAAATTATTTTGATGGTCTTATGTTCTCTTTGAAACCGATAATGGAGTATGAAATAGTACAGAATTTTTTTATATTTATATTATGATGTCAGATAATTGACCGGATAAGAGTGAGGATAATTACAATTTGTACAAATGACGAAAGTAAACTTTTTTTTCATTTTAATGAGAATTGCCTAACATGTTTTATTAATTTTACATTCATAAGTGTAGATTTATTAAATAGTGCCATGAGTCATTCAAGTTCCATTACTGCTTGTCCCTCTGTAAAATATAACCGCACGCCACTGCAAAAAGCATACGAAGAGACATTAAGCGTCTTGTCAAAATTTTGGACAACTCAATCAAAGTATAAAAAAGGACAATCGCAATGTCGAGAGTCACCTTCGAGACTACACATATAACATACTGTGTTTAAAACAAGACACAATTTACTCATACCAATATGATAGGGTGATAATGATGGCTAAATTGCATTCAGGGACTGTATAAATCTTAACTTTTCCCGACATTTATCTTAAAGGTGAGGCAAACCCCTTAAGAAACCTCACCCAGGAGTCTTGTCCCGACAGGGAACCCAGGCTCTCTGCGTTCGTGTAAATGACATTACCCCGAGAACACAGCGGTAAACTATTGATTTTTATAAATGTTAAAAATGACAAAGTGTCTTTCTTTTTTTCTTGTTTCGAAAACATTTTCGCACTATCCTAAGAAGGATATTATTTTTAAAATTGAAAACAAGTATATAGGCAGCTATGGAAATAATTAAAATATATACTTTTTTTGTCAAGTCCAACATCATCGAGAACATCTCAACAAATGGAGCGAAGAATTATACCTGTTGATGATGGAATAGATATTCTGAAAGGCCTTCAGGAAAAGAAAAGCACACACACATTTTTACAAGTTGAGGACGACGGCACCAACAAAAAAAATGTATTCCTATACAGTATGTAACATTCTTATTTCTACAGTCGAAATGTTTATAAACAATAATTTATGTTCTTTAAATACAGATTATGAAGAAGCCGATATCGTTAAATCTGCTCTGTGTACTTGCGTATTATCTAATAAGTAGAGAAATACATACACGGTGATTACAAATGATTGGAGCGATTTCATGATTTTATTGTAGCGATCTTATTTGACATATCTTCACAGAACTTTAAAGTTATGTATAAAAACTCATAAGGTTTTTTTTTGTTTTCTCTCGCAGCCGTGTTTCAGCTTTAAACCGAGAGAGCGCAGCAGTTATCAAAGATGGCGACAGGCGAGGAGAAAGCATATGCTGTGCTTGAATTTCATTCAACTCAATCTGTGATAACTGTGCAACGACACTTCAGAACGAAGTTCGAGAAAGATGCACCGAGTGCCAACTCCATTCGGCGATGGTATGCGCAATTTAAAGCTACAGGATGCCTCTGTAAAAGGAAATCAACGGGTCGTCCTTCAGTGAGTGAAGAAAAGGTTGAGAGTGTGCGGATGAGTTTCACACGTAGCCCACAGAAATCAACACGAAAAGCGAGCAGAGAGCTGAACATTCCACAACCGACCGTTTGGAAGATCTTGCGGAAAAGATTGAAGCATAAACCTTACCACTTGCAATTTCTACAAGCCCTTACGCCCATTGACAAAGTGAGTCGGTTTGAATTTTGTACACAAATGCAGCAGTTTATGGATGAGGATGGTTTTTGTGAGAAACTTGTCTTCAGTGACGAAGCAACATTCTTTGTGAATGGCAAAGTGAACAAACACAATGGGCGAATCTGGGGCACAGAAAATCCCCGCGTTATTGTGCAGCACATTCGCGACTCCCCAAAAGTTAGTGTGTTCTGTGCGGTTTCTCAGTTCAAAGTTTATGGCCCTTTTTTCTTCTGCGAGCAGAACGTTACAGGACACGTGTACCTGGACATGCTGGAAAATTGGCTCATGCCGCAGCTGACGACCGACAGTGAGACCTTCATCTACCAGCAGGATGGTGCTCCACCACACTTCCATCACGATGTTCGTGAATTTTTAAACATGAGATTGCCAAACCGATGGATCGGTCGCAGTGGAGAGAATGATCAGAAATTGTTGTCATGGCCTCCACGCTCCCCCGATTTGACGCCGTGCGATTTTTTTGTTTGGGGGTATGTGAAAGATTCAGTGTTTGTGCCTCCTTTACCAGTAGACTTACCAGAACTGCGAGCTCGCATAATCAATGCCTTTGAACAAATTAATAGGGACATGTTACGTCGAGTATGGGACGAACTTGATTACAGACTTGATATCTGCAGAATCACCAAGGGGGAGCATATGGAGCACCTGTAACATCTCAAAAAAAACCTGGGAAGTTGCTCTATGTATCTGTAAAAGTTCGTGAAAATATGTCGAATACTACAGCTACCATAAAATCATGAAATCGCTCCAATCATTTGTAATCACCCTGTATATTGGTGCAACATTATACCTCATATTCTAATTAAATTGAAAACAATGTAAATATTACTGCAACAGTTTTATTTGTACACTACAGTAAACGTCCTTGATGAACACAGTACTTACGATGTTACTGGACGTAATAGATGGTTAAATCCAGTCATTTTTTACTCCTTTATTTACTAGAGTTCAATATGAATAAAGGAAAGGAGCTAGAGAGCCAATTTAAAGAAACAACAATTACTTTTGCATTAAGGTGCTACTCATTACGAAAATAGGCTCAATGGTTAATAAACCCCTTGCTACTGTAATTACATTGTTAACAATTTTAGAAACAATGGTTCAACTGCATATATTCCAAGGAAGCCAAAGACAAAGTTGCTGAATCAGAGAGAAGAAAATGTCATTATCAGGCAAGTAAAAATTAACCCTAGAATAAGTGTACATAGAATCAAGCAATTATTGGAACAAGTATCACAAAAGAAAGTATCCCACCAAATAGTCCGTCGAGTTTTGGGGCAGCATGGCTCTCGACACAGAATCCCTAAGAAGAAGCCAGGAACCGTACAGTAAGACTGAAATTTGCAGAAAAGTATCTGGACAAGAGTCTATACTTCCGAAACAATGTAATTTGGTCAGACGAAACGAAAATAAGTATTTTCGTATCCGATGGGATAAACTGGGTATGGAGAAATAACAATACAGCCTATGAAAATGCAAATACTATTCCAACAGTTAAATCTGGAGGAGGGTCAATTCTTCTTTGGAGCTATATGTCCTCAACGGGAGTGGGTAATATCCACTCCATCGATGGCACTATGGACCAGTGGGTATACAATGACATTCTGAAAATGAAGTGCTGTAAAATGGATATGTCCGCACCTTATGCATTTCAGCAAAACAATGACCCGAAACATACAGCCGACATTAATAAACGCTGGTTGATCTCGAAAGTCCCCAAGCAGCTAAGAACGCCTACATGATATCCAGACCTAAACCCCATTGAGCACTTGTGGGGAATTCTAAAAAGAACTGTTCGTCAATGGTATATTGCATCTAAAAATGAAATGAAGAGCGTTATTTTGGAAGAATGGGGAAAAATTACCACAGAAACTTGTTTCCAATTAGTACAATCCATGGAGGAAAAGGCGTAAAGCTATTATTAAGTGCAATGGACATTCCACAAAGTATTAAGTATTTCCGATTGAGGGTCTTTCCACTTTTCAGCGGTTGCCCTTTTACCAGCCGGCTGCTGGCCCTTCACATCCACATGTGTCAATCACAGAGGTAGATGATCAACAGCCAGTGTAGGGGTGACATGTGGTTAGTATGTCAAGTCCCCCTGCCGTTATAGCTGGTTCCTCAACCTGGAGTAGCTACCCAATTGCCTCACGATGCTGGGTGGGCACCGGTCCCATACTGGCCGAAATACCATGAGAAAATTTCTTCCCCCATGGAGACTCGAACCAGCGCAAGTCCCCTAGCTCTGCGCCAAAGGCTTCCTACCTTAACCGCTCGGCTACGGCGCGGGACAGTATTAAGTATTTCAGTTGTGTAAATAAGTTCATAATTTGTTGTTAATTTATTTCAAGTGTGCAAATAACAATGTTGCTCAAAATAGTACAAGTTTTGGCTCAACTGCACTTCTACTAGCGCTTGATTTTTCAGTTATATTGTTGTGAACTATAGCTCTTCTTCTGTATTGACTAACATTATTTAGTATTTTAAACTTTTTCGAACAATTTTTGTAACATTATTAGACAATTTTAGGCTCAACTGCACTTCTACTAGCGCTTGATTTTTCAGTTTGTTATTGTAAACTATAGCTCTTCTTCTGTATTTACTAACATTTTTTAATATTTTAAACTTTTTTCAAACAATTTTTATAACATTATTAGATAATTTTGAAGTATTTATTTAAATATGCAAATCACAATATTATGACACTGTAAGACAATATTGTGATGCTAACTGCTATTTTCTCCACAGAACATATTACTTAGTCTATGATTTTTCTATCGCTGTTGAATCTGCGTTATGGAGTGATAAGTAAGTGTACACCCATTTTTAATAAACGTTTGGTAATTTTAATATTATTAGTAATTCTTTTAGCATAGATTTTGGGATTTATTGCAAAGATTGTTCATTCAAATTTCATAGCGACGGATAATAATCGAGAATGATAATCAATATGTGGTTCGATTTTGCGTTACCACTTACTTACTGGCACTATCGAACCCGTAGGTTCATGGCCGCGCGGACATAAGCTCTCCATACATCCTTCTCCTGAGCTAATGCTTTCCAATCATTCCCTGTATAATCTACTTCCCTCAAATCATAGTTAATGTTGTTCTCCCACCTCATTCTTGGTCTACCAACTTGGCGTTTTCCCTCTGGCTTCCATGCACGTCTTTCATTCCCCATACGTGCAACATGTCCTGCCCATCGCAGTCTACGAGATTTAACTGTTCTTATTATATCTGGCTTCCTATAAAGACCATGTAGTTCATTGTTATGTAGTCTTCTCCATTCACCTGTCTGTTCATCTCTCTTTGGTCCAAAAATTTTCCTAAGAACTTTATTCTCAAATACTCGTAATCTCATTTCCTCCCTTAAAGTAAGAGTCCATGTTTCGCACCCATATAATAAAACTGGTAGAATAATAGTTTTATATATTTTCAGCTTAACTTTTTTGAAAGGAGTTGGGTCATCAAAAGTCTCTGCAATGCATAATAGCATGCATTTCCAGAATTGAGCCTATGTTTAATTTCTTTGTGCGTCTCATTCCTATTTGTGATTATTGTTCCTAGGTATTTGAATTCAGCCACTTCCTCAAAATTTCCCTCATTTTTCATTAGCTGTCCATTTCCATTATATACTGAATTTCTACTTGTGACCATATATTTAGTTTTACTGATATTTACTTCCAGTCCCAATTTCTTAGTGTTACTCAATAGGGTGTGCGTGTTGGCCTTTAGTATCTCCTCGCTATCGGCCAGTAGTACTACATCATCAGCATAAACTAACAGCTTATTAATACCATTGTAGGCCTTCCTCATTCTCTAAATAGTTAATGGCATGCTCTAGTACAAAATTAAATAGTAGAGGAGATAGTGCATCTCCTTGCTTCAACCCATTCTGGATTTCAAAAGTGTCTGAAACTGTTTGCCTACACGCACCCTACTCTTTGAGCCATTTAGACACATCCGTATAAGTCTAACTAACTTTTTAGGAATTCCGAACTCCAGCAGGATACTATATAACTTCTCCCTCTTAATTGAATCATATGCTTTTTTGAAGTCTACATATAGTTGATGTACAGTACCATTATATTCCCATTTCTTTTCTAAAATCTGTCTTATACTAAAAATCTGATCTGTCGTAGACCTGTTTCTTCTAAATGCACATTGATGATCTCCTAGAATGTCGTCAATATAGGGAGTAAGTCTGCTTACTAATATATTTGTTAGAATTTTGTACGAAGTTGAAAGTTCACTGGCTCTATAAACTGTGGCGCATGCGCACTGTTGTTCATAGGACTTCAAAAATATTTCATGCAAGTTTAAGTGCAGTTTTTCCCAATTTTTAAGTATTTATTTAAATATGCAAATCACAGTATTATGACACTGTTAGACAATATTGTGATGCTAACTGCTATTTTCTCCACAGAGTGTATTACTTAGTCTATGATTTTTCTATCGCTGGTTGGATCAGCGTTAGGGAGTGATAAGTAAGTGTACACCCATTTTTGATGAACGTTTGGTAATTTTTACATTATTAATATATTTTTTAAACATAGATTTGGGGATTTATTGCAAATATTGGTCATTTAAATTTCATAGCGATGGATATTAATCGAGGATGATAATCGATATGTGGTTCGATTGTGGGTTATCGCTGGCTCTATAAACTCTAGCGCATGCGCACTGTTGTTCTATAGGACTTTGAAAATATTTCACGCTAGTTTAAGTGCAGTTTTTCCCCAAGTTAAATTTTATAATTGATTAATTTTGTTGTTGTTTGAAAATTTGTGAATTTAGTGTACAGTTTATGTTTCTGTTACATTTATGAATACTTACTAAGAAAGAAAACAAAAAATATAATATATTTAAGTGTAAACCTGTTATATTTTATTAAAAATGCAACTGTACAAATATAAATGTTACATACTGTATATTTAATTACCATATGACTATTCACCTCAACGGTATTAAATAATGAATATTAGTATGGAAATCATTTATGTACCGGTAATAATACATCCTATTTTCCTTCCTATTACTTACGTCATTAAGATGATGGATGTAAGAGGAAACAGGAGAACGTAAGCTAGTATATTCTGAATGCATGTGTGTCCGATACAGACAAGAAACGTGGAGCACGAGACGCGAAATAGATTAAACACTTACTTCACAAAACTTAATCACATTGTATATAATCTACTTAGCTTCACCGTATAGCACTTTCCTCTTCACTCACGGCATGACAATTGAACCAAACACCACCACGTACACTACACAACTGGGTGTATTCTATAAAAACTGAAGTACTTGTGACGTAGGCTTCATGTCACAGACCGTAATTGCGAAACACGCCAATCCTATTCCGGTCTTTATAGACCAATAATAAACTGAAATTGATGTACGAGAAGCAGAGTGAGTCTGCTCACTAGTTAGGCCAGAATTAGCTGGAAAAATAATATTAACCATGATTTAAGAGAGGGTGCGGTTGTACATAGAAAATTTACTTACGCAACTTAAGACATTTTTAATGCAATTCATCCCATTACTTAGTGATATTTGTAACATTTATCCCTTGAAAATTACCATCGTGAAAGTATGTTAATGTAATGTGAAATGTACGAGTGGAAATATGTTTTTACGTTGTAACCGTTGGCCATTTTGAATTTCCATAGAAGAGGTAATTTTTACGTACTTAAACACATTTAAAATGTAACTAACCTAAAAGCTAACCTAAATCAATTACTCTAACCTAGGTGAAATCCATAAAACAGCATTTTGTTTCTTTTTTTACGTGGTTAAATATGTACATCTTTTTTTTGTGTGTTTTACGCGGTTAAATTAGGACATTAATCAATTATTATCGATGGAGATGCTGTGTTATCGACAGACCCGTGGGTTTATCGGTGGTTATTAGTGAGGTTATCGTTGGTTCATAGAATAACTGTTGTAACCAGAGTGGACATGACAGGAAATAGTCCCATTTTTTGTTCATATTTACGAGTAAAGTGAGTTAAAGATAATTCAAATCCGGGGTTAAATATGTTTAACATATAATTTTATGATTATGTGTTTCATTTAAGTGGGTAAGTAAATATTGTGCTGGCGACCACGGCGCCTAAGAGAGGTGAGACGGCTTCATGGCGCAAGGCGGTTAGACGCTCCGCTCTCCCTGCTAGGGTTCCAAGTTCGCGTCTCTGTAACACCATGTTATAAAATGGGAACCAAAGCGTAACACTCCATGTGGGTTTCGTGGTGGACAAAACGGAGTCTCAGCAGGATCTTCGCGGGATTTCTCCCTTTTACCTTGCCACAAATTAAGTTTCACCATTTCTCCACACTCACCTCAATCATTTCGTTTTATCTACTACTGTATTGGTGTATCAGGCGTGGTCTGCCGGCAATATAACGGGCTTCGTTGTATCTCATCCCTCGTCCCGGCCCTGAGTCGGGAACGAGTAGAGGAGTTTTTAAGGGCAGTAAATTATACAGGGAATGTCGTGGCATAGTTGTTAGTAATTCGAGGGTTCAAGTCCCGGTGGAGTCAGGATATTTGAACTTCCCTAAATCTTTTGGCAGTGTTACAATTAATAGTGGAGTTGAATGGAATATGGATACAATTAAAAAATATACATTTTGAGATATTAGCAATTGATATGTAACTAAATGCATAACATTGTTGTTTATTTTAATTGGTACAATCAGCTGCTGAACTTGCTGTAATCGAGGTATCGAAACTAAAATTTTCAAGCTGATCAACTACAAAATGGTGAGTCCAAAAATGCATTGAACGGAAGAAGGGCAAGACATGAGTTATGCCTATATTCCATTAAACTCCTCAGTTGTAATCATAATGATTTTTCAGTTCTTTTAAAAGTATTTCAACATTATATATTGTATATTTAAAAATGTTTTAAAATAATTTTCCCTTTCAGTCATAGCTATTGTTTGTACATTTGTTTGTCCACTTCTTTTATTTTTCAATTTTTTTTTAATTCTCCAAGATTCATTACTTCGTTTTCCTCCAATACATGTTTGAATGTTTAAACAATTTTGTTCTCAGCTCTGATTTTTAGCTTCCGTGATTTTCTTTCTAACTCTTGCTTGAGCTTCTTTATATTGTATTTTGTCTTTCAGATCTTTGGTATTCAAACACATTAAACATTTTTCTTTTTTATTTGCTATTTCTTTTGCTAATTCCTCATTCCAAAAATATTTCAATTTATTTATTTCTCTATTTGCTTCTCCTATAGCTTATTTTGCCGCCTAATGAATACTAGTATATAGTTGTATTCTTCCTGAATATTGTCAAACGTAGAGTTTAGTAACTGATCATCTAACCTTTTCTTATACAGATATGATGTGCTCTCATTCTCCAAACTATCCAAGTTGCATTAGAGACTGGAGAAACAATAAAATCTTGTAGTGAGATCACATATTTAGGAATTAAAATAAATAAAAATGGGAGTTATGAAGAGGAAATAAGTAATAGAAATAATAAAGGAAAATTTGCAATTGCTTGCCTCAATGAAATATTGTGGGATAAAAATATAAGTAATAAAAATAAAATGAATATATATCATACAATTGTTAAAAGCATCATTACTTATGGAGCAGAACTTTGGCCATTAACAACAACGGAAATGGATTTTATATGAAGGGCAGCAAGAATTTCAAGAAGAGAAAAAATTAGGAACTCAGTTATAAGGGAGAAAATGAAGATTGAAGACACTATTTTAGATTATATTAAAACTTAGCAATTAAGATGGTATGGACATGTCCAGCGAATGGAAGAGGATCGACTACCAAAATCTGTTTTGGAATTGAAACCTGAGGGAAGACGAGGCAGAGGAAGACCTAAAACCTCCTGAAGTCAGGGAATATGTTTATACAGGAAGGAGAAACATCTACAACCAGAAGATTGGATGGACCGACAAAATTGGCTATTAGGAATCGGACGATGTCAAAGACATTAATGAACCGATGATCTATCTATCTATATTTAAAAATAATAGACAATGCAGACAGCCTTAAATAACTTCCCTTATAATTATATATTTATTTAATTTAAATAAATTTAACTTGTGTTTACTTAATATAAATTTAACTTGTGTTTACTTAATATCAATTTAAAGGTAATTTCTTCACATGACTTTTATTCATATAAAAGACAAAGTTTGACTACCATATCCTTTATAGTGTCATACTATTTTCTTATTCCAGCTAAACTCTCCCTAGGGTATTCATATCCCCGCCCTCCGATTCCCTTCGTTTTCCCTAACTTTCCCTCGAATAAAACTTTTCTTTTTATACTGGTACCCTTCCGGTTAAGTCGAGGTTTCCTTGTGCTATACTACTGTATATTCTGATCAGTATGCTTTTATATTCTCGCCTAAGGTGGATTTTATATTACCAGTTTGTAAAACGTGCGTCTTTTCTTCACAGAACATTTATAATGAAATATTTATTTTGTTTTTGTTGCTTATCCCATGTCCTTCTAAAATATTTCCATGAAGTTATTGTTTTATGTAGTTTTATTACATCCGCAGCTTGACTCCAGAGATCCGTTGCTGAGCTTCTGATGTATTGGAGTATATGTTGCGGTGATGCTTATTTTGCATTACACTTTGAGCAGATTGGAAATGTCTTCTTGCCGTGTATTATTCAGTTCTACAGTGCCCTGTTTTAAGTCTTGCTATAGCTGTCTGTTCTTTCCGCTGCAGTGTCTTTCTGATAGTGTCCCTAGAGTTCTTTGCTTTTACCAGTTATGTTGTGGTGGTAATTTCCATATTCTGTTAGTTTTAAATTTTGAATATTTTTCTGATGTTGTGTTTTTGCTCCCTTATTTTGCCCGACTATCTGCTATTTCGTTACGTGATTGAATCCACTGGAAGTTTATTTAAGTTTTTTGATATAGTTCTTTGAGCTGTTTCAATGCGTTTATTCCAGTTGCATCGTGAAACCCTGGTAGCTCTGAAGATGTCGTATGGAGCTTTTGATGTTGAGAGGATAGATGTTCGGAAAGAATTGGAAGATTCTTAACATCTCTTTTTGTTATTTTATTTAAATTCTGCTTTGTGCATAATTCTTATTCATATTTTTTGTGTTTGATTCTTTAATCCACTCTTGCATTAAGCTAAATTGCTAAGAAAATGTCAGACTTTTGTTTGTTACGTCAGAAACCTGTGCTGACGTGGCTGTGTTATATAAATTTTACTATGCATTAGTTTTATGCGTAAGTAGTCAAAACTGACTAACATGTATATTTGGCGCAAATACTTCATTAGTTTGTAATTATAAAATTCTCCACTTTGAAAGCAGCGCTGTAACTTAGAATCTAGAAGCTTCTATCCCCATTACGACCTGTTCTTTTGTTCCAAGCAATGCTTAAAAACGCGGCAAAGGAAGTTTCACTAGAGTTCTTGATACCACACGAGCAAAATGCTTGTCTCTCTTGTCCGCCCAAGATAGTGTAAAACCAAAATTCCAAATTAAAGTATAATTGAAAAAGTGCAACAACATAAATTATATAGTGAAATTCTAATTGAAAATGTACAAGTTCTACAGTTTATGTGTGTTTCTTTTTTATATTAAAAGTGTTAATTTATATATAACTTAATTTATCTCATTTCTATGTGTTAAAACGTACAGTCCACTTTTTATTAACATCTGGATAGTTAAATTCCTGCAAGCTGCTTAGATGTAAATTCACGAAACTATTTGATTCTCAAAGGTTGCTTCTTAAATTTGCCCGTAACTTTCGGCTGAGAGGAAGTCATGTCTCTAACTCATCATGGTTCTCAGCCAGAGGCACTACCAAACTTCAACATTACACATTTTCTATGAGCAAATTCAATCTGAGCAATTTTGGGAATTACTTATTGTATAATCGTTAAATATGTATGGTACGCTTAATATTTATGAAATATTATTCGATTCGATATAGTAACTAACTCACTGACATTATCGAAACTGGAGGTTCATGGCCGCGTGAAATAAACCCTCCATACTTCTCTATCCTGTCCTACTGTTTTTCAATCAGTCCCTGTATAATTCCCGTCCTTCAAATCATGATTAATATTACTCTCCCGTCTCATCCTTGGTCTACCTACTGAGCGCTCTGGTTTTTCTACAAGGAGTCCCCATGTCCCTCTTTAATTCTCCATTTGTCTCACGTGTCCTGGCCATCGCAGTCTACAAGACTTAGTTGTTCTTAGTACATCAGGTTTCCCATAAAGATAATGTAACTCACTATTAATAGTATTCTCCATTCTCCTCTCTGGTCGTCTTTCTTTTTGTTTTTTTTTTCTTGTCTAAAAGAACTTTGTCCTCAAATACTCGTAATATTTTATCCTCCTTTAAAGGAAAAGTCCATGTTTCACGTCCATGTAACTGGAAGAATTCAATTCCATAGTAATTCTGCCCGAGGGCAGGTCTTTCACTGCAATTATAGCATTTTCATGCAATGCTTTGCAGCTTTACTAGGGAAGGGGAATTATAGGTGTGCTAGCTTCCCGTTGCTTTCCACACTGGTGAAGGATGATGATGATGATGATGATAAGGATGATGATGATGATGATAAGGATGATGATGATGGGCGGATGATTTTCGGGGACCGTTGGGCCCTAAGCTTCCTGACATTTGCCCTACAGGTGAGGAAAAACCCCGATAAAAACCTCACCCAGGAGCCTGTCCCGACCGGAAATCGAACCCGGGCCCGCTGCGTGACAAGGCAGCACACTACCTCAAGACCACAGCGGTGGACACTGGAAGAATAATAGTCTTGTTTCTAGTTTAACGCTTTTTTTTAGAGAAGTTGGTACGACGAGAGTTCCTGTAATGAGTAATAGCGTGCGTTTCCAGAATTCAGCCTATGTTTAATTTAATTCTCCTTCTCATTCCTCTTTGTAATTATTGTTCATCAGTATTTGAATTCAGTAAATTCTTCAAAGTTTTCCTCATTTGCCATTAATTATTTCCATTATATACGTTAATGTAAATATACATGTGATATAGGTCTATTCAGCATTACAGATATTTACATCCAGTCCGTAAGTAATTACATTACGTACAGCCTTTGATAAAAATGACGGCGCAACTCATGATGATGAAAAATTAGTTTTCAAGAGCGATTCGCACCAATTCTTGTTACAAGTTCTGACTCGTTTGAGTATAAAGTGGACGGCGTAAGTCACTCTCTTCATGCAGCATTCGTATCGTTCGCTTCAGTGGAGCAGTCAGTAAGATGCCCTTTTTCCGACGACGAGGGTGCAAGTTCGATTCTGGTCAGGTATATATTTTTTATTTATTATTATTTAATAACGTCGTTAATTTTCACAATGCCTACATGTTACCAGTCTTCGTTATATATATATATATATATATATATATATATATATATGGAAATATTCCCGGTCGGGAGAGGATCCTGGGTGAGATTTTTTCGGGGTTTGTCCTCACCTGTAAGATAAATGTTAGGAAGCGTAGGGCCCAACGGTCCCCGAAAATCATTCGGCCATCATCATATTCTTCACCGGTGTGGAAAGAAATGAGAAGCTACCACACCTACAGTTCCCTAGTAAAGCTGCATAGTATGAAAATGCTATGATTTCAGTGAAAGACCTGCCCTCGGGCAGAATTAGTATGGAATGGAATATATGGAAATAAATAAATTAAAGGAAACAGCTCTCATATATATAGAAAATGAATAACGATTGTAACGTCTCATTACTTTGTTTACAAAACTCGTGGCATAATAAAATTATTTATTTCCATTACTGGAACAAAATGTGTCTGATTAATTTAAATTAATTTAATATCTAATTTCATTATACGGTAAGTCCTGAAGTACTGCATCGCTTCATACAGACAATTTCTAGGAGAGATAGTTGTGGTCTAGTGGAGGGATCTTCTGTTTCCCGTGCATGAGGTGGCGTGTTCGATCCTGCTGTAATGCTTTTCTCTCTCTGTCTATCTATCCGTCTCTATCCGTCTCTATCCCTCTCTATCCCTCTCTATCTCTCTCTCTATCGTCCTTATTTCAATTAATCTTCTTTCTTTTGTTTAATTTCTTTTGCTTTGTTTTATTTTCAGTATTTACCGCACTACTTATTTACACTAAATTGTTTTCCATTGCACGACACACAACGAAATAGAGCGGACTTAGTTTCTCAAATAGTTGTATACTTGTGAACCAAATAGCTGATCTCTGATCATACGCAGTGGCTTCGTTTTGAGACTTGAAAATTATCTGTGCGCTATCAATAATTTCAAAGGCTGTACGTTCTAATGATTAGAAGTGTACCTCATCTCAACTCATCCATAAAACGTCACTTTTAATCCTTGCAACTTAAATAACTACTTTGTTTAACTTTGTCCATGAAATAAGGCACGACTCGAGCATTTTATTAAAATAATGCATCATTCTAATAAAGACCAGTATAACGTATAAATGAGTTTATTTCTTTTGTAACAAAATCCTTGTGTCATCCTCTTGTCAAGATGTGTCAAGTAATAAATCTAAGGGAATTCTGACTGAAGAAAGAAGGCTAACTTTAACTGGAAACATTCTTAATTCTGTCAGAGACAGATATTAACACAGAAGGAAACAGTTCACTGCTTTAATTCGGGGGGTAGAACCACCCAACAGGTCTCCATCCATGCTCCATTTCTCATGAGTAGAGAATCATTTTTTCCTCTACCATATCCATTACCACGACAATTCATGCATACATCATTTTTTAAACAAGACAGAAGATGAGAAAAGGAACGGGAAGAAAAATACAAGAATGGAAAAAGAGAGAAAACATATTAAAATAATGAATAATGGACCTAATTCATTTATCTTGCTCTAGTAATAAAATAGATTAAAGAAGTAGAAGAGAATGTAGGAGGGTAGATTTTCGCACATTTTATCACTATTGTGCAGTCATGAAAGAAATAAAATTCTTTTTATATTTCGCCACTAGCTATGTTTGTATGAATGGAATGGGGTAGGGAAATAATTCTTGCCGATAAATCAATTCACAGCGAGACGGGAAGCAAGAGAAATGAAAATTGGTACCACTGAATAGCAATGCGTTGCTTTAACTGCAGACAATATTTTCAATAATAATTTCTGTCACCATAACAATGGCAAAATAACAAAGAAATATGCGACTTTCCGGAACAGAAATATTACGTCTAGAAAAATATTAAATTACATGTTTTTATATGTATTAGTGTTCTTTATAAATTGAATTTCAGTACCATCGTTGCCAGATGTCCTTTGTTTCCTAACATGTAGTAATTCCCTTTTCTTTTAATAGGCTAATTGTTCCAATCTTTAATTTATCTATTAGACAATTCCTATTTCAAATAATAAAACTTTATACAACTTAATTTTGTCGATAATCAGTTATTATTAACTGCACAAGATTATGAGGATTTAGAATATATGACCAGAAAATTAATATAAGAATGTAATAAATGGGAATTAAATTTGAACATGAAGAACACAAAATATTTATCAATTTGTGAACCAGAACAAAATTTAATTTTGGAGACTGGAGATACAATAAAGAAAATTAGAAGTAGAAATAAGTGTCCCGCGCCGTAGCCGAGCGGTTAAGGTAGGAAGCCTTGGCGCAAAGCTACGGGACTTGCGCTGGTTCGAGTCTCCATGGGGGAAGAAATTTTCTCATGGTATTTAGGCCAGTATGGGACCGGTGCCCACCCAGCATCATGAGGCAATTGGGTAGCTACAATAAGTAGCGACTCCAGGTTGAGGGACCAGCTATAACGGCTGGGGGACTCGACATGCTAACCACATGTAACCCCTACACTGGCTGTTGATCATCTACCTCTGTGATTGACACATGTGGATGTGAAGGGCCAGCAGCCGGCTGGTAAAAGGGCAACCGCTGAAAAGTGGAAAGACCCTCAATCGGAGAAGTAGAAATAATAAAGGAAAATTTGCAATTGCTTGCCTCAATGGAATATTCTGAGATAAAAATTAAATAATAAAATAAAAAATATATATCATACAATTGTTAAAGGCATCATTACTTATGGAGCAGAACTTTGGTCATTAACAACAAAAACAAATAAATATTTTTTTGGCTACTGAAATGGATTTTAAACGAAGGAAGCAAGAATTTCAAGAAGAGAAAAAATTAAAAATTAAATTATAAGGGAGAGAATGAATATTGAAGATAGTATTTTAGATTATATTAAATGCCAAAATGTGTTTTGGGATTGAAACCTGAAGGAAGACGAGGCAGAGGAAGGCTTCAACCTTCCTGGAGTCAGGGAATATATTTATAGATGAGGTGAAACATCTACAAACAGGAGATTGGATGGACAGACAAAATTCGCTATTAGGAATCGGACGATGTCAAAGACAAAAAAAAATCATTAAAATGATATATATATATATTTAATTTTGTAAGCAAAATCATAATTTCTGAAATAATTATTTGATATTATATTGTCTCTACGGAATGAATAAAATACTGAGGCATCCGCAACGAGCGACTGCCAGTTATAGAGAGTTGTTAATGGTTTTGTTACATTTTTACACAAAATTTATCTGGATATGGACAATTTGGATCATAATTTGAAATATTTCATATATATTTTTTTAATTCAATCTGTAAATGTGATGAAACTTTGCTAATTGTCAGTCACTTTTATTGTCCTATATGTTTATATTTTGAGGCAAAGGAACATCCCGAATTATGTCAATGATGATATAATAATGCATCAGGTAATTTTCCTTTATCTATAACTGTGACATTACGTTGACTATTTAACTCATGCCCCATATGGGAGTCAATGACCAATCACGTATCAATGATTTCTGTTTTACAACCAATCAGAGTCGTGTTTTACGAAATATTTATCTGTGTTATAATTACCATATTAAAGAAGGCTCCTCCTTTTTAATATTCTGAACAGGTCTCACCATTATTTTGCAGTGACTGAGCCTGTAAGAAATACGGCTACCAGATTGTATATATAGTGCACATAGCGCTTGCAGGAGTTAATATAAAACATTTGTAGCAATTTATTATACCACCAAAAAAAGAAACCACTGTTTGCACTTTCTTAAATGTGTTTTTTCTCAGGTAATAATCCAGAAAAATATATTTGTCATATTTACATCATACGACATCAGAAATGAATTAATATACAGTTTGATGTGTTTAATTTTTTCTCCACTAGAGAGCATTCTTACAATATTGCGTTCCTTTGGCAATAAATAGTATGATCTGGTAGCAGTGATAAACAAAAGAAGCAGATGAAGCATACCTATCGTTTCTCATTTGTTTTCAAACATCGCCGTTTACATTAAATATATAAATATTTTAAAATAACTATAGTTAAATAATGATTTGTGAGTAAACAGCTTAATTGTATTCGTTAAATAGTCTTAACAAATGCCACTCTTGATTTCCAAATTCTCTAGATAAATTCACTCCTCACTTCGTGAGTCGTGAATTTATCGATAATTTGGAAATCACTCGTGGCATTACTTATGAAAATTCTGGTGTTCGCGGCCACACTTTATACAGTTCCATCATCTCCATTGTAACTTGGTGGGTCCTGGCCTCACTCAGCAATCCTCACCATCCATGTCTACCTTGTATAGTTACTGTACGTAACAGTATTGGTGTGTTACAGGTCGTACTGACCCGAATATTCATGATTTTCCATTTGTCTTGAAATAAGTACAAACAAAGAATGGCATTTTTTGAAATGTGTATATATATATATATATATATATATATATATATATATATATGTTATAATTAAATGTTTTAACATTGAGCAATGCAAGCTTAATATGGTATGATAAGAAAAATAAATGCCTGGACGGGATTCGAACCCGGATCTCTGAGTCTGTACCTCAGCGTGATATCCATTACACTACCAGGCGAATCCAATTCAAACACTTATTTTTCTTATATATGTATTATACTCTCCATTATATAATTCGCTTACTTGTTATAGTCAGCTACTAGATGGCAGTGAAAACAGAGTTCTCGCGACATCTAGTAATAATGGAGAGTATAATACATATATAAGAAAAATAAGTGTTTGAATTGGATTCGCCTGGTAGTGTAATGGATATCACGCTGAGGTACAGACTCAGAGATCCGGGTTCGAATCCCGTCCAGGCATTTATTTTTCTTATCATACCATATATATATATATATATATATATATATATATATATATATATACTAATCATAAGAAAAATACCTTTATATTAAACATTTAGTTTTCTTCTTCGTCGCGGTTTAGGCATATTTACTAGCCTGTTCCGGCACCAAATCATAAAAACCGGAAAGCCTTGGCTTGCGGTTAGATAAGAGGAGATGGAACTAAGAATAATATGCAACGTGGGAGCAACGATCACACTGGAAACTGCAAACATGGAAGACCACAACGGCAGACACGGCGGAGATAGAAATATCGGAACGGCTAAAATGGAAGTGGCAACCCAATCTCTGGGAATGAAATAAGAGACCATCTCGGGGAAACAAGACTGAAGTCCTCAACGGTAGAAGGCGGAAGAGGGATAAAATACAAGGAAGCAAGTCCAAAGGCTTTAAGGAGGCAGCCCCTCCAAAGGGCTAACCCTATAGAACGTTAGTACCGTACTCAGGGGACATTTAAAAATACTTACAAGCTCCAAAGATTAGCCGGACTGTTCAACGTATAACGACAAAAATTTAGTTTTACCATCATAAAAAATGTATTATAAAATATCTGTATTTTATATGGTGAGGAACAGGCAATTGTTGAGAAGAAGAGCAATCAAGCGATAAAACTGCAAAGATAACGAAAGCCGAGTATGCCTAGCAACGATCTTACCTGAACCAAACCAGTTGAGGGTTAAAATGGAATGAATATACGTTTTCTTGCTGACAAAACAGAGACGCTTTTCAAATACGCACGCCTTGCGCAATGGACTAGAAGAAAGTCACGTCGGCAGGTAAAGCACACGGATATCTTGACATCAATTAAGCCTACGGTTAAAATAATCAAATACTTTTGTCACAGAACATGCTTAATATTATCTCCATGCCTGTTTTTCTGTGTCAATACATTTCATGCATATTAAACCATGGTTCGTCTGTGCAAAAATGAAACATGGATCAATAATAAATTAATAAACACCCAGAAAAAGGATGTAACCCTTTTTTTTTCCTGGTTGAGTTTTACATGGAAAAGGTTGTTACAGGCACATGGGTCCTTTTCATGTAAAAATGAACTTTGTAAAAAGGATTATGATTACAATTTTGTTTTCGCCGGCTATTCAATTGTGCCATCATTAATACAATTTAACATCTAGTTACAAAAAAAATAATCGATTTATATTTTCACGTGGTTTCTATTCATGAACAACTGCCAATTTATACGGTTTTAATATTTTAATGCAATTTCACAAGAACGATTAATCCACATGTGTGAATTCATTAGTAACATTTCTTAAGAGATGTAAATACGTGGTGGAACAAGAACATAATTTTCAACATATTTTGTAATGAACGTCGTTGATTATTCTAACTGGAATTAAAGTTTAAAAATCCGTGGAGTTTGAGGGGTTATGTACATGAGACTTTACCGGCTGACTACTTTTTTTTCACTTCACAACGCAAACCAAGCATTCTCGGCTCATAACCTCAGTCTACAATTTCGACAATTTAATTTAGACCATATTATAACCGTTTGGTATCTATCCCTCCCTTTTTTAATTTAACACAAGGACCCGTGGCTTTGTGTATAGTTAGTCCCAATGGAAGTAGAGTGTTCGGGAATTTAACCCTTAATTTGGCAAAACACAAATTTCTTCTGTTAGTTGTATTTGAATGTGGCGGACCGCAGTGAAAACGAATCTTGTGTAACTGTTATTAAGTATATTGTATAATTAGACACGCATTTAAGTGGTTTCTTTTTGTTCGTTTTCTTCTAATTTATTTAAAATATTACATTAATTAAACCAACTGATGTATCCAAAAGTATGAACTTTCTATGAACCCCAAGGATTTATTCAAACTCTCCATTAAAATACCGGACCATTGTGCAGAGTATTTCTTGCTAAATTGAAGATTCACTCACAGAATACAAGCTGGTGGTACAAGTGTATTGGGAAGAGACCGAGTTAAAAGAATCGGAGGCACTACATTTCCCGGTTGATAGTATTATAACAGCGGCTAGCGAGAGAGTATCGAGAAGTGTAAAAGCAAATAAACCGTGCATTATAGACTACTAACTGATTACCCGGTGTTTCAGGATATTTATTTATACCAATCATATATTTAATAATTAGTTCAGCGACTTCAAAAACTATGGATTCGACGCTAATCTCGATTAATTTTTACATTGTACCAACACCCATGTCGATGGAAGCAGAACTTGGACTTCAACGTCATCGGATTGTCACAATTTCGATCGCGAAAACTATGGATTCGATATCAACATCGATTGACAACTCTGCTTTTTAGCAGACGATCAAGTAATAATAACAGCATCAGAAAATGCTTTATAACAATTCCTTTATACTTTAAATATCTCTCTAAATACAATTTAAGAATATCTACATCTAAAAAAAAAGATTAGCTCTGAAAGGAAAATGTGCAATAAGAACAAAAATAATTATAAACAATGTAATTATAGACCAAGTTCAGAATTTTAATTATTTGAGATGTAATTTAGGCAATGACAGAAATTTAGATAAACACACTAAAATACAACGATTAAATTATCTATGTGGCACAATTAAACGCACTTTATTGAATAAGACTAGAAACGAAATATTTTGAAGTTATACAAAGTATTGGTAGTTCCATCTCTTATCTATGGATGTGAAATCTGGACTTTAACAAAGGCAGATAGTAAACAAATAGAGGGTGCTGAAATGAAGATGTTGAGAGCAATAGCAGGATACCAAACGACCGATAAAACGAAAAACGAAGATATAAGAACAGAACTTAATATATTTAATCTCTGTGAAAGAATAAAATATTATCAAAATGCTAATCTTCAGCACGTATTAGGAATCAATGAACAGCGCATACCAAGAAGAATGTATAATTATAAACCAAAATGGAGAAGAACGTTGGGAAGACCATTGAAGAGATAGAAGGACCAATTCGACCTATAATGAGATCGGAACAAGCCATTGGGCTTAATCCTTGTTCTTGATGATGATGATGATGATGATGTATCTCTCTCTCTCCCTCTCTCTCTCAACTCCCTAGGATGAATGGAACTTATGTCATCGGGATTGTCACCAATAAGTTTAGCTACCCCGTAAACTATGGAGTCGATACCAATCTCGGTCATTATCAACACCTTTTACATGTCATCCCCTACAATGAGATGGGAGAAAAAAATTAACCATGATATGAGGAAAGTAAATTATAAAGGGGAGAATTGGAAAACAATAACTCAGGATAGAAAGTATAGAGAGCTTAAGTCCGTGTTCGATAGTGCCAATGAGTTAAATATGTCAAATTATGATGCGATCAGATCTGCGGAAAAAACAGAACACAAGAGATAATCTTCAATAAGATGCTAATATACCAGCAATTATTCTAAACCTGTTTTCAAAGAAAACTTCGTATACCCCTGACAATTCCCTAGAAATAAGAATAAATGCATCTGGCGTGAATGGTTACAAAATGAACCTAAATTGTACTTAATTCTAGGGCGTTTCTGGAATTCAAAACCATGGAATGGTGCAGGAGAAAGGGGAGCATTAATACAAAAAACTCTCAACTCCATTTTTTAAACTGCCATCAAGGGACAATAATAACACACTAGAGAGCGCGAAAGGTTTTGCAGTTACTCAAAATTCCAAATCTCTACCGCATCTCTACATGACGTAGTTTTAATGGAGGAACAATTTCTGAAAATTCTCCTCCTGTATATCTCATTCTCTCAGCCTCAATAGTTTAACGGAACTTGAAAGCATTTTAAACTATCCCCTCCTGCTTATACAAAAAAGTCGATCCAATATCTATTCGAATCACGCACATTTCGTGAACATGACTTCTACTAACAGTGGCAGGGCACCGCCATAATAAATAAAGCAGTGGAACTGAAAGGCAGGAAAAGGCGTTGGTTGAATGCTAAGTAGAAATAGACAGACGGACAGATAGAGAAGAACAACCAACCAAGCCAAAGAGCTTTTATCAATTTTCACATACATATCATCTTTACTTTCAAAGAAAACAATGTTAAGTTCATATCTTATATAAAGTTTTCTCTACGAGACTCTCTGGAACCTTTTTAACTCCTCATCCTTTTAGAGGTTTCAGGAAATGTGGTTGACGTAATCACCGAGAGGCAAGTGCTCTGTTTATATATATATATATATATATATATATATATATATATATAATTGCTACGGTAGAAAATTACGTATTGCACTAAAACGGACTAGTCAAAACGATGTGTGTTATATATACAGTAAGTCTAATGTTTGTTACAAGTGCAATTAAGTAATGAGATATACAGGGTGTGACGAAATTCCCATTACACACTTTGAAGACGTGTTGTGTGGACCAGACGGTTACTTTTAGCATATGAAATCATGTCCGTAAACGTACCGTTTTCCCGCTACACGCAAAATACCACAACACAGGGAAGATGGGAAGAGACGCGAGAGAGCGAGCAAGAAAGACAGACAGACACCGCGGGGAGAGAGAATAACGAAAGAAGAGAAAAAAAGAACGAGAGAGAAAGACGAGAAAGAAAAAACGAAAAAGAGGAAGAAAGGGGAGGAAAAAGAAAGAAACGGAAGAGAGCGAAAGAAAAGGAGAAAGAAAAAGACAGAAAGAGGGAAAAGGAGGGAAGCGAAAAGAGAAGGCGAGAGCGCAAGAAAAAAGAGAGAGAACGAAAAAAGCGAGAGAAGAGAAAAGCGAGGACAGAGAACCAGAGCGAGCAAGCTACCCTCTCGATCACTTCCACCCTCTCTCTCCCTCCCACCTCTCTCTCCTCCGCCTTCTCCCCCTCCTTTCTCTATCCCCCCGTCTCTCCACTCCCCTCTCCTCCCCTCCCCCCTCCCACCCCCTCTGGCAACAATCAGATCAATATACGTCACAGCACAAAATCTGGGACGTGGTCATCTACATTGTTAGATCAAAGGTAAATTGTTTTTCAACTTCTCACCGACTGAGATATACAAGTATCGAACCAGGAACATCTACAACATTCCCAAGTCACGCCGTTGGTGCAAACATATGCTGTAATTCACGTATTTTCATTGGAATGTCAGTCCCCTACCCCTCATGTCATAAAACTCACTGCATAATGCAATGCGAGACAATCTTAACCCATGCAACTATTCATATCAAACAACTAGTCACTGGATTCAATATGGTATAGCATCTTGAACTGAGTAAAATATCCTTATTCGCGGGTTGAAAAATTGCGACACAGTTCCTGTATTCGCGGGTAAAAATGTCTATATTCGCGGATCCAGTCGGTATATTAGAAGGATTAGTATCCTTTATTAACGCATCGGCAACTGCAGGCACGTGTCAAGGCGGCTTTTACAAAAGAGTGGTTCAAATCAAATGGACAAATTAATATAAAAGTAAAACAAACCTTATTGTCCTAAGCCTAAAGTTCAAAGGAAGAACATTTATTTCCATTCCGTTGTTTTCAATCATTATATTGAACAATTTTTAGGGCTATTGCCATATGTTGTTAAAAGCCATCGCCGTTGTATTTCACGTGCCGCTATGTCCCTTGATAAATGCTGTCCTCGCCACGATCGGCGATTTATTGTTTCAACTTGTCATTCATTGCAATAATTTTGATTGAATAACATGCGTCTCTTCTGCTTTGTTGCCAATTTATAATGTGGAGTAAAAGGAAAATTGTTCAAAATATCTCATTAATTGATTTTATTTTGATAATTTTCATTTTATTTTGGAACCTTGGAACATATCCCCTATATACCCATACAAATTTCCATTCCATATTCGCAGTTTCTGTATTCGCGGCATATTTGCGGAATATATCCCCCGCGAATAAGGAGCTTTTACTGTACGTGTGCTATAAAATTACGAAGATCTTCGTTAACCTAAACGCGAAATTAGTGGGCCATAATATGACCATTTTTAGTTACTGTATAAATATATCACAAATTCTGTATATTAATGGCATAATCTGTAAGAGAATTCCAAAATTAAGTTACAAAATCTTTCTTATTATGACTTCGCGCAATATGTATTAAAACTCGGTTTTGTTTTCCCGATTTATTGGCTTTCACAAAAAAAAAACTGTTTCATTTGTCAATATTCCAGGAATATACAAAACAGTAATTTTCCCAAATTGTATTAGCTTTCACAAAAAAATACTCACTTCATTTGTCATTGATTCAGTAACATAAATTGTAGTAATTTTTTTCTGTTTTATTGTGTTTCTTAAAAACCCTTCATTTGTCACTGATTCAGGTACATACATTCGAGTACCTTTTCTCTGTTTTATTAGGTTTTTTTTTAAAAACGCTTAATTTGTCATTGAATCAAATAATGGCTGTTTCTGTGTTGATATATGGATCAGAATGTTGGACGATCGCTAAAAGACAAGAACAAAGATTGGAAGCAGCTGAGATGAGATTTTTTAAGAAATATAGCAGGATATACTCTGCTGGATAAGAAAAGGAATGAAGACATAAGAAAGGAACTAAATATTTTCAAACTTACAGGCCGAATAATTAAATATAGGAACGACTGGAAAGAACATATTGATAGAATGCGAGAAGAAAGATTTCCAAAATTATTACTAAATTATAAACCGCACGGAAGGAGAAATGTTTGACGCCCACACAGAAGATGGTCTTAACAATTTTAACAATTCTAGCTTTCATGGAACCGGAACGAGCCAACAGACTTAATCCCTGGATGATGATCATAATGATGATGATGAGGCACATACATTGGAGTACTTTTTTCTCGGTTTTATTAGATTTCACACAAAAAAGCTTAATTTTCACTGATTCAGCTAAATACATTGCCGTACTTTTTCACCGGTTTTATAACTTTCACAAAAATCACCCTTCATTTTTCATTCGTTCAGCAACATACATTGTAGTACACTTTCCCGGTTCTATTAGGTTTCACAAAAAAAATAACGCTTCATTTGTCTCTGATTCAGCTACATACATTGCAGTACTTAGCACACCTACTAGCATTTCGAGTATTGTATTTTATTCTTAAGTAAAATATTGCAGTTAACAGCCTAAATCCTTTCAACCGAAGTCTAAACCTATAACAATCATTCAATCTGACTGGGATAACAAGTGATCCCATCTAGGTCTAACAATGTCAATTTCACTAATGCATTATTTATTATAAACACACAAGCCATGCATGCTACTCCCACAGAAAATGGAGGAAAGGGAAAATAAAGCATATTTTACATGCTTGAAATATAACCTTGCTAGCAATATTTCAAGATAGGAAACGTGACACGAATCAGGAGTGGAAGTAATCAATTTTACCAGTAAACCATCAGAAATAGTGACATATATAGATGAATGTATAAAACAGGGCAGAGGGGGGGCCGAAACTCTTCTCCTTCGGTGCACTCTTACATTGACGCTATCGACTGTATGTGAGTGAGAAATGTTTTTCTGTCGTCTCAAAGCTTTAGCAGGATAAAAATTATTGCCACTTTCTTAGATGAGCCTTAAAGCTTTTGCAAGAAGCCATTTCGTCACTAGCAACAGTGTTCTTACTAAATCCACTCTCGTATTAATTGATTGTTATTTACATTTCAGATAAGATATATTTTTTCTTTCTTTTCCTTAGTTTAACTTCTCCCTTTGTAGGTACTTTTGCTTACTTCACGGCACTCGAACCTTACAGGGACACCGCCTCTCGAGAGAAGATTTTAAACTATCGATTACATACATAGCCCTACTTATTTTCCACGCACAAGCATGGAGGCCTCCCCAGATGAGTGATCAGCTCAATATCAGAGCCACTTCCGAGATAATACGAACATTTAATACCAATTTGAAGAGAAAAATTATACGCTCAGACCGGGAACCCGGGACCCTTGGTTCTCTAGACCAAGAGCTCTACCATCTGAGCTACCTGAGCAAGTACCGATCTAAACGCAAATTTTTCTCTATATACTTTGTAATTCCCGCCCACCAAATGCTATGAAGCCTTTGCTTCTATATTTGCAAATGGCGGCTCCTTTATTAAGAAGACATATTTGGGAATTATACATTACATTATAAATGCCAGTACGGCTTTTTTTCGATGTTTTTTATTATTAATTTCGTACATCTCAATGATGGATAAATCATATTTGAAGAGAAAAATTATACGCTCAGACCGGGACTTGAACCCGGGATCCTTGATTCTCTAGACCAAGTGCTCTACCATCTGAGCTACCTGAGCAAGTACCGATCTAAACGCAAATTTTTCTCTGTATACTTTGTAATTCCCGCCCACCAAATGCTATGAAGCCTTTGCTTCTATCTATTTAATACCAAACTGAAAGCAGAAGATAAAACTTAAGTTATCGAAATGCCTCCTAGAAAATTACACTGCTGATTGTTGAGGGCGACTGAGATCTCAGGTACTGTTTTATATTTCTTAACATTTAATACAAGACACTTATGCTTTTGTACTAAATAAGGAGAGTATAACATGGATAACTATGTTGGCCAGATAATGGTGGGGACTTTTTTTGCCCTAAATTTCCTGACATTTATCTTATTGGAGAGTGAAAATGGGTTACTGCACAAGGAAAGTAAGCCAGCACAAATAAACGTACTGGAATAAATTGAGATTTTAAAAGAAACCAACAACAGTTTATTTTCAAATGAGAACACACCCAGTACATTTAATCTCTGTACAAAATCATCAGTAGTGTACCAATATTGCATTCAGGGTCAGTAGATACAGACCTATGTCCTGCTCCTCCTGCTGATGGTGGAACTAGTTCCAAAAGGCCTACAGAGAGTTAAACTTTACAAAGTTGAGAAAACGGACCTAAAATGTTATAATTTTATATTATAATTTTAATTTTAAAGATATTGCTCTCATTGACTGGCCTACTCGCACTCCCATAAACATTCAATACACCAATTGTGGGATTCTGCAGGAAGACAAGTTGTTGAATTTACATGAAAATGGGCATTAATAATTATAAAACTTCTGTCAAGCAGGAAATGAGCAAAGTAAGCAAATTCCTCAGCTAATCGAATTAATGGACCAATTTTGATGGTTTACAGAATATATTTTCTTTTCTTAATAATTAAACCATTTTTATCCACTTTCGTTGTGAGAAAAACATTGAGCTTTTTTTTTAACTTCAGTTTTATTTTCAATATTTTAGTCGATCGCATACATATAATATATGATATTTGGGTTATATGTATTGATGTTTAGCCGGAACAAACATTCCCCTTAACTTCTAACTATATTTCTTATTATTTTGCCCCTATTTTTAGTTTATTTTTATCTTTACTATTATGAATAATTTTTCCTTATTTAAGAGGGTTTTATTCGTTTGAGTTGGGGGTTTTATTTTTGTCTACTGTTGTGTATTTATGTTCCGTCTGTAAATTTATTGAATATTCATCTTAAATTAAATATGAAAAAATTATTATCATAAAATGGATCGTGATAATGAAATTCCAACTGAGGAATACCACGAAAAAGACTCAATCAATTTGATTACCCTAACATTTGAACTTTCCGAAAATGAGACTCAAATATTATCATCTAAGCCAGTTATTCCAAAAGGTGTAGATATCGACCCCCAGAGGTAGATTCTGACCTGCAAGGAGTCCATATCAGGAAAATTGGGGGTGCATGAGATGTAAATGGGATCTACTATAGTGAATCCCATTTAAGCAAGTCGTGACTAAAATTTTGGTTTTCTATAAAAGAATTCACATTGCAGTTCCTTTCTTTTGTTCTTAAAATTTCTCATTAAATTGAAATATGTTTCTGATTCATGGATAATTCCCTTCCTAGCTAATCTGTTCATGAGCAGATATAAGACAGACCTAGAAAAAGAATTAGAATATTTTTCTAGGTTGTGATTCAGATATGTTGATTACTTTTTTTTTTGCTATTTTTAACATAAAAATGCAATGTAAAGGAATTTCTTGATTTGTTAAATGACTTATTTCCCAGTATAAGTTTTACATATGAAGAAGAAAAGAATGGAAGATTGCCTTTTTTGGACATTTTAATAATTAGACAAGTAATAGATTGGAATTTGATATTTACAGGAAGGAAACCAGTACATTTCGTTATATGACTACTGATTCTTATTGTTGTACACAATACAAAATGGCCATTTTCAATTTTTTAGTTCACCGACTTATTAATATAATAAGATATTGCAGAGAATTATAAACCATTAAAGATATAGATATAACTAATTGTAACGGTTTTAATGAAAGTATTATTGACAATTTAATTCGAATGTACAAATTCAAAAAATTGATTAATGATTCCACGACCTCCCATTCTGCTGTTCATAAGATTAATTTTGTAACTATACCGTTTGCTCCCTCTTTAACTAGAGGTTTGAACAAGGTTTTTAAAGGATTAGATACTAAATTGGTTTCTACTTCCGGTCCGTAGTTAATTAGTATTCTCGGAAATCCTAAGAACAAAGTTGATTTTTTGAAGAAAAAAATCCGGTAATTGTGAGATCGAGTGTAAAAACTGTGATAAGAAGCATGTTGGACAAACAAGAAGATCTATTTTAACCAGATTTAATTAACATATTGCACATTCTAGATTGAATAGAATTGATAAATCTGCGGTTGCTCAACATATTTCTAATCACGGTCATATTATTGATAAAAGTAATATCAGGCTGGTTACATATGTCATTAATTTGAAATTCCTTGACGTCCTTGAAAGTTTAGGAATGTATAAAAACAAAGATAAAATAATAATAATAATAATAATAATAATAATAATAATAATAATAATAATAATAATAATAATAATAATAATAATAATAATAAAGACAGGGTCCCTATTCCAGGCAGCGTTCTCTTTTCTTTAATTAAATGAGAGGAGGGTAAGTTCTGTAATGTCGATGTTATTCCAATTCAATTATGTCATGTGAGGTAGGTTGTTTTTTATCCGATTGTTAGTTTACACATTTCAGTTTGTTTGTCTTCAGTCAATATTAAGTCTTGATAATGGTAGCGTCGCTACTGAAACGTGTTTACTTAACTTTTTTAATTGGTGATTTGGATTTTTATTGACTTTGTGTAATAAACGTTTATCATAAGTAATGCCACGAGAGATTTCCAATTTATCTAGAAGATTTGGAAATCAAGACTGGCATTTGTTAGGACTATTTAACGAATAAAATTAAGCTGTTTACTCACAAATCATTATTTAAATATCCATCCATAGTAATTCTGCCCGAAGACAGGTCCTTCACTGCAATCATAGCATTTCCATGCTAAATATAGTTATTTTAAAATATTTATATATTTAATGTAAACAGCGATGTTTGAAAACAAATTTAAAATGTTTGGTTATGTTTTATTTGATCATCACTGCAATTTGATCACATTATTTATTGCTAAATAGGATCCCAATATGGTATGAATGCACCCTAGTGGAGAAAAAATGAAATACATCAAACTGTATATTATAATCAACATTATAGGTTATTAATTTTTTTTTCGAAAACAACTCAGTAAAATCAGTATTTAAAAACATAATTATCATATGTGTACATCGAAGGAATCTGTTCATAATTTGCTTATTCAACGTATTTAGAGTCAGTCACTACAAAATAATGCTCTGACCTGTTCAGAATAAAAAAGGAGGAGCATTCTTTATTTTGGTAATCAAAATTCAATATTTATAGATGAAACACGACTGTGATTGGTTGTAAAACAAAATTCGGTGAAACGTGATTGGTCATTGACTCCCATTTAGGGCAAGAGTTAAATAGTCACCAAGAATATCTTATTTATTAAATACAATATATGTTTATGAAAAGTGATGAAGATATGGAGCTAGATTCGGGGAATTTTACGACTACACGCTTTTAATCGTGGGAAAATTCGAGATGATGGAATGATCATTCTCCGTCGACGTATTTTCCCGTCCTTCATGCCAGTTTAAACTGCGATTCGCTAGTAAATGTCCATAACCAAAATCCTCTAAATTCTTATATTTTTTTCCAACTGTCTAAATAAATAAGTTATCCTCAAGCTTTACTTTACTTAACACATCTCTTAACATTGTAGCATTTCTAAACTCCACGATACAATAAACATATAAATGGTTTCTCTACCAATGCCTCCGTAAATCCATTGGCCCTCTATCAATAGACCTTTCTCAAACTTACGATGTCTAAACTTTCCTTCATCTACCTATACAATATGTCCGTTACCTCCAACAGAAATTCCTTCTCTTCACACTTAAGTCTGTCAAACTTTATAGACAAACGAACACCAGGCTATTATAGTTTTTACTACTAACTTCCAGTTTTTCCTATAGTAAATATTGAAGAGACTGTTTCGTTTACAAAATAAAAGGTACTGTCAGGAAAAAATTGGTATTAACAACGAAAAAGCCTAGTAGGGTAAAGGGAGGTATTTTCATGATACTGGTAAAATCGTGTAGTTAATGTTGTATTTAGGTAAAGTATTATCATTCTAGGTAGAATACGGAAATTAAAAAATGATGCTACCTGAATATATGACCTTATTCTAAGTACCTCAATATATATTTATCTCACATTTTAACTTCTGGACAATGTTTTAAAATTAACTATCACAGAATTACATATGCCACGAATATACTTCCCTTTACCCTACAATGACTACATAAAAAAACTATAAAAAACAAAATTTATCATTTATAATTTAGTTACCGACCTGAATATTCATAGTTCTTGATGAGAAAAGTATGAGAAGTATGGAAGAAATAAAATAAAATTTCACATAAATCTGGTCTAAAATGTTGAAAAAAATGTATGTTCCAAAAGTTAGTTCAGAATCATGAGAAAACATAATTATCAACTCAACGGTAGAACAAAAGAAATTAAAAGGTAATGAATTCGTGATGTAAACTAAGATAACTAGCAAAATCGTAATCTAACGTATTCAAATTTACCCAAACGCAAGAAAATTGTTTTTTTTTTAAGATTTTTAGATTATAATCGTGCGATATTCTTGTTCATTGTGCGATATTCTTGTTCATTTTCCCTTCATTTCTCAATTATACATCATGCCGGTAAGTAAATTCTACTACAGTAATTTAGGCGTTTTTTTAACTTAAGGCATTTTGTTGTTTCGCTGACAATCACCAAAAAAATCACATCAGTAAGGAATTCGTAATATAAACTGAATTCCGCTACCATAAAATTTTATCATAAGTAATGCCACGAGTGATTTCCAAATTATCGATAAATTCACAACCCACGAAGTGAGGAGTGAATTTATCTAGAGAATTTAGAAATCAAGAGTGGCATTTGTTAGGACTATTTAACGAATAAAATTAATCTGTTTACTCACAAATCATTATTTAAATATAGTTATTTTAAAATATTTATATATTTAATGTAAACGGCGACGTTTGAAAACAAATGAGAAACGTTATGTTTCATTTGTTTATCATAAGTAATGCCACGAGTGATTTCCAAATTATCGATAAATTCACGACTCACGAAGTGAGGAGTGAATTTATCTAGAGAATTTGGAAATCAAGAGTGGCATTTTGTTAGGACTATTTAACGAATAAAATTAAGCTGTTTACTCACAAATCATTATTTAACTATAGTTATTTTAAAATATTTATATATTTAATGTAAACGGCGATGTTTGAAAACAAATGAGAAACGATAGGTACGCTTCTACTGCTTCTTTTGTTTATCACTGCAACCAGATCATACTATTTATTACCAAAGGAACGCAATATTGTAAGGAGGAGCTTTCTTTAATATGATAATTATAACACTGATAAATATTTCGTGAAACACGACTCTGATTGGTTGTAAAACAGAAATCATTGAAATGTGATTGGTCATTGACTCCCATTTGGAGCATGAGTTAAATAGTCACTGCAACCAGATCATATTTATTGCCAAATAGAATCGCAATATTGTAAGAATACACCCTAGTGGAGAGAAAATGAAACACGTCATTACAGGTTATTAATTAATTTCTGATGTCCTATGATGTGAATATGTCAATTATATTTTTCTGCAATGTTAATTCCTGGGAAATAATACGTTTAAGAAAGTGCAAACAGCGGTTTCTTTTTTTTTTTTTGCCATAATCAATTGCACGCCGTAGCGTAGTGGTTAAGGCACTGCGCTATAAGCCGGAAGGTCGAGGGTTCAAGTCCCGGTGGGGTCAGGATTTTTAAACTAACCCAAACCTTCTGGCGGCACTATGGCCCTGGGGTCGACTCAGTCTCTAACGAAAATGTTTAATTTGTTCTGGGGTAAAGGCGGCCGTCACACAGGGCTGACAACCCGGCTGACATCAAGTGCCGATTGTCCAGAAAAAGTGCGAGCCTTAACCTCTTACTACCCCAAGGGCCTCCTGAGGCCTGTGGTAGGATCACTTTACTTTATAATCAATTGCTACAAATGATATATACACTCTGGGAGTCACTTGATAAAATGAAAGTGATAAAATCGAGGTGAAAAAGACTGATTGGTTGTAAAACAAAATTCATTGAAATGTGATTGGTCATTGACTGTCATTTGGGGCATGAGTTAAATAGTCAAAGTTAATAAATCAAGCAAGAATAAAACTTTGTAAGCAGGATATAAAATTTTAGATCCACTAAATATGTCATAATATGAGCCTTTTAAAGCCAAAATGGTGTAACTCCACTTTTTAAAAAATCTGCGTTAATGCTAGAAATTAATTCTGGCTATGTAAAACTACCTGCAGGAATGGTAGTGTAACTCCTAGATCCCCAAACTGCTCCACAAGTGGCGTCACCAGTTTATGCAGTCAGCAGTGCTATCTATCTGTTGATAGCCAAAGTGGTGTAACTCCAGTTAATGTTTGTGTTCTTGTGTCATGAATGCGACATGCTACTAATTGTACACACAAAATGTAGAACGCCAACAGCAAAAACACACAGAATTATAAAGCGATACATGTACAGGACGAAACCGGAACTGGAAAATGGCATTAAATTTATTGAGCCTAGTTTTTAATGAAGAAAACAACTTTTGAAACCATTGATCAAAAGTTTATGATCAGTGGTCATTCTAATCTTCCGAACGACTCAAACTTTGGCTCAATTGAATTGTACAGTAAGATTCAATAGTTTTTTGCCATTCGGACTGATTTCTTGTCATAAAATCAAGGAAAAATAATCCTTTTCATCTTAATGTGATGTCTGGCGAAGTGTTTTTTAGCTACAGAAAATATTTTAAAAACATTACTAAGAGAAAGCTTGATGAAGAAAACCATCCAGTTTCATGGGTAAGGATGCAATGAATTAGGTATCAGAAATCCAATCCATTTACAATCTTTTACAAGGAGAGCTTCCATTTTTCAAGCTGAACATCAAACCACCAGAAAAACAAGGACGGCCATTATCATTGGTAAATGTACCTTTGTCTCAACTATACAATAGACCAAGGCCTGACAGGGAAAAAAATGCAGGGTTTTTTGGCCTATATTCTCCCTATCCATCATGCATAGTATTTAAACCTTCACACTTCTGTGTTAAAGACAATGGACCACTGCTTGCTGATGATACTAGGGATGTTGAATAGCAGAAACTTTTATGGCTGATATCAAACTAGATGACATTGATTTATATAATTTTTTACGTAATAAACTTCTTTTAAATACTTTTTCAATGCCACCACATTGTCATTTTCGACATTCTGGTAATCTCACCTGGCACGTAATTGTAACTCACTTCTGAGGTTGGGGTGCCTAGAAGGCGGAGTTACGCTACCCGATAATATATGATAGGTGATAATGATGGTAATGTTGCGCTAGGAGAGACCTTAATCCTAAACTTAATAAATATACTAATGACGATAATGACGGCCAGATGATATTCGGGGACCGTTTGGGCCTTAAAGTTTCCTAACATTTGTCTTACAGGTGAGGAAAAAACCCGAAAAAAACAATCACCTAGGAAACTTGTCCCGAGGGGATCGAACCCGGGCCCGCTGCGTGACAAGGCATCACGCTACCTCGAGACCACAGCGGTGAACCTTTTAAATTAAATAAAAATACTATTTTTGTTGATTATGCAAGTTATTTCTTGAAATATACCTCATTCTGCGTAAAGCAAACTGGTGTAAGTTACTTAAGTGCTTACAAATTATTTATAAACTGGGGATAAAGGCAAAAAAAAGAGCATACATGAGTTAAAACAATTTTGAACACAGAGTGGGGAAATTTTTGTTTGGTAGTATTTTGGAATTTTTTTATCTACCGGTACTATCGATACTAGTAAAATTCATGGTGATTTTCCGTTGAGGTATTAGTTCACAGTAATATAATGTACGGTTAAAAACTATAATATAGTTACCTTGTAGGTCCGTCTCCTCAACTTAAGTCTTTTAAAACTCTGTAGGCCTTTCGGGACTAGTCCCATCATCAGCAGAATGCATTAGGTCCGCTCTTGTTGACCCTTGTTGAAGCACTAACCATATTATATTACCGGTACTATTCTAAAAGCCGTTATATCTCAAAACAATGTTTAATGGACTTACACCATTTTGGCATTAAAAGGCTCATATAGTTCTACCGTAATCAGACTTAAATCTTACCTCAGTAATCTGATCTACCCATTTATTTAAAAAAAAACGAAAGAAAGTATGCCATCACTTACCTCTAAACATTTTTCGAATCTAAGAACATCTCACTGTAGTATAAGAGAAACTTTAAAAACAATCCGGCAAAGATACACAATCTCCGGTAGAAGTCACCGGACTTTTCACCATTTTACTGCAGTTTGTTCATTGTCAGACTCAGAGCAGGTCTATTTTTAAACGTTTCCATCTTACTATCTAATACAGTAAAACTTGCTCAAAGCAGAATCGCGTGGGATCAATTTTTTTGTTTTCACATTAGACAAAATTCCGCATTATAAAAAAAAAACTTATTAATAATTTTATATCATAGAGTATCGTATACCGGTATGTCTTGTTTACGTATCTTCGATTAATTGTAGTTCCGCTGCCTTTGAAAAGTGAAGTATAGTATGTATGAGCGACTTCGACGGTAACGCGCGAAAAAACAGTCCCGTTTCGTCAGCGTTAAAAATGTCTCTTAGGCGCGTATCCTGAAATTAAAGTATGCAGTTTCGGTTTCCACTCACTAACTAAACTTACGTCCACATCCTTTGATTCCCCCAAAATTTCATTCCACACTATATTGTGTCGTCTTTTAAAACTGTCCAGCCAATCTGAAGATGCCTTGAAATCGTCATTCCCTACGGATTTAGCAACAGCTAGAGCTTGACTTTGTAGCACCGGTCCAGAAATTTGGAGATTTACCTTCAATCTCTTTCACTTTTTCGTTTGATGACAATGATACATACGTTTTAGCCATCTTTATTTCGTAAATTCAGAATGCTAACTGTGAAAGATCAGTCTCAGAACTTAAACTAATTTAAGATTTTATAGTGCAATAATTATTTGTAAGACAGGTATCTGTATTTCGCATAACGGGTGTGCACTAAAGCCAAAATAAAATTTCAGGTACAGGTAGAATCTCTACTTTACCTGGCGGCAGAAATCATTCCTTATTATTTTTTTGGCCTAACGGGAATTCAATGAAGTGGAAACTAATTTATTTATCTGTCTTTCCGCTTTATAAAATTTGTTTAATGAATTGTGTAGAAATATCCTTCCGTTTCCGCGTTGGGCAGATTCCGTTTTATGCAAAATAAACATAAAATTACTATTATTTCGCCGGGATCAATAAATTTGTTCACATTGGACAGATTTCTGCATTATTCACGTTCCGCATTAAACAAATTTGGAAAAAACTGCACTTAAACTAGCATGACATATTTTCAAAGTCCTATAGAACAACAGTGCGCATGCGCCAAAGTTTATAGAGCAAACGATAACCCACAATCGAACCACAATATCGATTATCATCCTCGATTACTATCCGTCACTATGAAATTTAAAAGACCAATATTTGCAATAAATCCCCAAATCTATGTTAAAAATATATTAATAATATTTAAATTATCAAACGTTTATTAAAAATGGGTGTATGCTTACTCATCACTCCCTAACGCTGATCCAACCAGCAATAACTCAAAACAGCGATAGAAAAATCATATACTAAGTAATATACTCTGTGGAGAAAATAGCAGTTAGCATCACAATATTGTTTAACAGTGTCATAATATTGTGGTTTGCATATTTAAATAAATACTTCAAAATTGTCTAATAATGTTATAAAAATTGTTTGAAAAAGTTTAAAATATTAGATACTGTTAGGAAATACAGAAGAAGAGATGTAGTTTACAACAATATAACTAAAAAATCAAGCGCTAGTAGAAGTGCAATTGAGTCAACAAGTCTTACTTTACTATGGTGGCAAGTCCCGTGATATGAAAAAACATGATATACTTGTAGAAGCAAAATCGTCAGATGTAGCCGCACAAACGTACTAAAGGTGCGTGCACGTCGGAGCGACGATAAACGAAGCAGCACTGCTAGACCAGAGAAAATGAATACGAGGATTTGCATTAAGACGTTCAGGTTGGCGCGGCGATAAGAGATACAATCGAAGCTAAAAGAAACATTCATTTCCTTCGCGCTTATAGAACCAGTGAGTAAAACAATGTTTTATAGTTGCATCCAAGTCGCCGTATTGCCAACAAGCCATTGTAAGTTTTAATAAAATAAAAAAATGGATATTGATACATTATGCAGTTGCGTATCTTTGCGTGAATCGTCGTGAGGTTATTAAAATAAATCCCATCAAGAAGTGGCGTTGGAAAATGAATAAAATAAAAATACATTTCATCATAATATATTTATATTGGATAAAATAAAGGATGATGTGGCATTGAAAAATTAATTCAACATGTTATTAAAATTTTTTGAATGTATAATTTATATTTTCATCTAATTAAATAAAAATTAAACAAAGTGTTATATGATTTTCATATTTATTACAATATAAATTCGTTACAGCTGTTTCGGTACTTTGTACCTTCTTCACACATGATTAAATATGAATGAACTTTGTTATTATATATAAACTCCAGTACATAACATCTGTAACTATGCAACTGAATGTAAACAAACATTTTTTAATAAAAAATCTCTATTATAAATTTAAAAGAGACGATTCATTTAGATACTTCAAAAATATGCTAACCATCTACTCCAATATGATCATTGTTTTGATTCAAATTTTAAAGTTTTTCATGTTTGTGGCAAAAGGAAAAAATAAGATATTTTAGAAATTGTAGAGATAAATAAATTGAAGAATAAGAATAGGCTGTTAAATTCCCAAACAGGTTGAAATGAATCGTCTCTTAAATTTATAAGAGAGATTTATTTAAAAAATGGTTTGTTTACTGTCAGTTGCATAGTTACAGTACTGGAGTTTATACATAATAACAAAATTCATTCATTTGCAATCATGTCTGAAGAAGATACAAAGTACCGAAACAGCTGTTACGAATTTATATTGTAATAAATATCAAAATCATATAAAACTTTAAGTTTTATTTTTATTTAATTAAATGGATATGGATTTTCATCAAATAAACGCCAAATCAATTGATTATATTTTTATCGTATAAAAATATCAACATTTGAATTTATCTAAGTTAAAATTTAATTATGACAATGATTAAGAAATATGAATAGCTATTACTTATCAATATAACATAAAAAGCTTTCTATTATGTAATAAAATAAATAAAAATATAAAAAAAAGGTCAACAGAAAGCATTCTTCTGCCATTAATGGTGTCCCGTGGTAATTATTTCATTCTTATGCTAATAAATCATTTGCAAGATACTCTGAAAAACGTGATCGGAGCAAAATGGGATAAAATGCCGCCTGAAACTAGCAGGAATCTTGAAAAATCTGTTAAACGTAAGTGTAAATCTATTACTAAAACAAGGAGGTTCTCAACAAAATATTAAGAAGCGTAAGTGTATAAATATAAATCGGCCGCGGTGGACTAGTGGTTATGCTCCTTGCCTCTGGTCCCGAGGGTCGCGGGTTCAAACCCGGCCGGGGTCAATGTATTTTTTAGGATGGAAAAATCCAAGGAGCAAGTTCTCTGGGAGGGACTTTAAGCCATGGGTCCCGAGTCTGAAGATTTTCAGACTCGTAAAAGATCCTTAAACCTGAACGAAAAGGCCTCTAAGCAAAATTTACCGAATTTTCCCGTCCTAGTGCTAGTACAGCGGAATGCTGGCTACGGACCACTCAAATGACATCTATACGAAAATAAGTAACTAAATTAGTATGGTTTAAATCTTCCCTGTAGGGGGAGAGCGCCTAAATCTCTGTTAAAGGAAACATGGGCTTACAAGAAGAAGATAAATATAAATGTTGGATAAAAAGGCAGTGTTTTGTTTACAATTATATTAATTTTGTTCAAATCCGGCCGGAGTCGATGGATTATTTTATTTTATGCACATGATGTAAGTAAATTGTGAAATATGTAACAAGTGCAAACATTCTTTCTGGTCAAAATTCAGTTTATTAAACCATCTATATTTTTTTAGTCTGGTTTTTGTTTGCTCTAGTAGTATGTACAGAATGTAAATTATCAAAAGCATGATTCCGTGGACAAAATTCAATGGACGAGTCCTCCAGAAAGGACTTTAACCCGTGGATCCCGATGTGAAGATTTTCGAGCTCGTAAAAGAACCTCAAATCTTCTACATAATACCTCTAAGCAAAATTTAATCGGACTTCACCATCCAAGTAATACTTTAGTTTCCTATTAGATGTCTCCTTGAGGTGATGTGCTAGCCACAGGTCACTCACTGGCATCTATAGAGATATAATGGAACACCCATGTCCCGAGTGGGACGAACGGTGATCAACCATGTTTATTTTATTTAATTACTTATTAAAATAATAAGTTTTTTAGAATCATTTCATAACAAAATCTGTTTTTTACAAACGTGGCCATTGTACAGGGTGCTCTAAAATTCCCCTTACAAACTTCTAGGACTTGTAGAGTGGACTTAGTTGATATATATATAGAAACTTATCGTTTCCGTGCTACAGCGTTTGAAAACAAGCATTGCCTGAACGTACGTCACGTGTCTCAACAAGTCATAGTTTCGCGATTCGTCTAAATCGAAAATTTTCCTATCAAGTATTCCAAGATTTGATGTTTTTTTATGTCAAAATTTTGAAAACTACAAAAATTGATTGCGGACGGTGTATCCGGGATTTATAATTGCAAGTCATGATTCAGTTTCCATTTTGTTTCTTTGGTTAATTATTAATGAGTTGAACTGTAAAACAAATGATGTACTGTGCCACGCCTCATAATAAATTACTTATAAAAGTGGTCACATTAAAGACACGTTTTCAAACGGCTGTAGCACGGAAACGGTAATTTTCCGGACATGGTTTGCAGTTCTAAATATTATCAACTCAGTCCCCTCTACAAGTCCTAAAAGTTTGTAAGGGGAATTTTAGAATGTCCTGTACATATACCTAATCAAGATTGGAATATCTGGAGTTTATATTCACGCAGCCTTGAATTTCTGGGTTCCATAGTGCCAGTGAGTAAATGTATGTTCTGGTGTAGTAACAATTCTCAAGTCGATGGTTTAATAAAATTAATTATATAAAAAAAAATTCCTACACAAAACTACGAAAACAAAGGTAGATACTTACAAATATGAACGTTGCCATAATATTGCAGAAAATTATGTTCCCATAATACAAAAACTATCGTAAAACTCACTACGACACATACATCTTCAGCTAAGACTTGCTACAGAATTATAGATTGGCTTGTAAATAGACTATATAGCTATTCATAAAATTTAACTAGTCCACAATTCTTCAATAACAGATATAAACTGAAATGTTTATATTTTACAAAACGCGTTCACTTTTAACATAAACTGTGCATAACACAGCTGTCTTCTAAGCCACAGTACCCGTGTAACGATAAGCTATCGTTCACAATAACTTTAATATGCGTCTTTATCTATCGGCATTTAAAATCAAAATGTTCTAAATTCATTGTTTGATCTCGTGCTTTTTTAAAAACTACGATTTACGTCATGTCTCTTCATTTTGACACTAAAATTACAAAAAACATATATTCACAACACCAACACGCACCTCACGGATCGTAACATCAACCACTACTAGATTCAATGTAAATGTCAACTTTCTTAGGAAGTCATGTGAAGTCTATTATTTATGCCGTGCTACTATTACTTATGTTTCATATTACAATTATTATAAAATACAATTACATACATCAAACTTCTAATTAAATGAAATATATATTCAGTATTTTAAGTGAAATATGTAATTTTCTACTATTTTGATTTACTTTGAGAGCATGGATAATAGTTACAACCCACTATACATAATATCAGAGGCTGAAAATATGACGTCATAAGACATATTCTCTTCCACATAAACAAGTATTTATATAATGGGAAAATTTCTGAGTTAAAAAAAAAATCTGCTAAATTTAAGGAAAAAGTTCTTGTAACCATAAAACTGATATAAAAAATCTACCCTAATACCTAACCTTGTTTTCCTCAGCATGCAATAATGATGATATGCAAAAAGTATGCATCAAAATCAGATCACAAATTAATGCAATTTATTCAATAACGAAATTATAAAACGTACAGCTGACTGCGATGGGCAGGACATGTTGCACGTATGGGGAATGAAAGACTTGCATGGAAGCTTCTTGTAGGAAAGCCAGAGGGAAAACGCCCAGTTGGTAGACCAAGAATGAGGTGGGAGAATAACATTAACTATGATTTGAGGGAAGTAGATTATACAGGGAATGATTGGAAAGGATTAGCTCAGGATAGGGATGTATGGAGAGCTTATGTCCGCGCGGCCATGAACCTACGGGTTCGATAGTGCCAGTGAGTAAGTAAGTATAGCTTCTTTTCTGGAAGTTTTATAAATGAAAATATACTAAATACATACCTGATATATCTACAGTAACGTAGGTTATTTGTGAGTAATCTAATGCAAACAAAACATCATCTTCTTGCAAGGATTAAAAATGTTTGGTTCATTCCGGCTCCAGTATTATAGTTGCTGTGTCCAGAATGTTAAACACAATAGATTAACTTACTGTAAGTCTCCCCGCTCGGGAGAAGTTTCCTGGGTGAGGATTTTTCGGGGGTTTTCCTCACTTGTGAGACAAATGTCAGGATATTTCAAGGCCCAAACGGTCCCCGAACATCATCTGGCATCAATATCATATTCATCTCATTAGATTAAGTTTAGGTTTAAGGCCTCTCCTGGCGCATCATTACCCATCATATCATTGGGGCAGCGTAACCCCGCCTTCCAGGCGCCCCAACCTCAGAAGTGGGTTATAATACGCCAATGCTAGGAGAAAATACCTGAAATGTCGAATGACAAACAGGTGGCATTGAATAAAAAAATTAATTAATTAACTTTATATTATAATGTATTTGAGGAGAAACGATTATTAAATGAGACTATTATTTTAAAAAATGCATACTCCTTAAGACATATTGTTGGTCATATTACAACATGTAATTTAGTTCATTTTTGTTCTAATTCATAAAGTCTTATGGTCAGGGGCAGATTCTTACACATATTAATTTTACAATACAAAATAAAACAGGACCATTAACAAAATAACTACACAAAACAGGAACATAAGGCACTCTTAGATGTAATTATAAAAATATGTATTAGAGAATATTTCTTTAAACCTAAATTTGGAGTCAGAATTGTATTATGAGTAATAATAAACAAGTAATAATTCCATGGCGCGACAGGCCTAGAAGGCCCTTAGCCTACTATCCGGCTGCTGGTCTCACATCTACATGTGGCAATCACAGATGTGGATGATCATCTAGCCAGTGTAGGGGTGACATGTGATCAGCATTTTGAGTCCCCCAGCCATTATAGCTGGTTTTCTCAACCTGGAATATAGCTTATTTAGGAAATGATATTATTAAACGCCGTAGCGTAGTGGTTTAGGCATTGAGCTACAAGCCGGAGGGTCAAGGGTTCAAGTCCCGTTGGGGTCAGGATTTTTAAACTGACCCAAACCCTCTGGCGGCACTATGGCCCTGGGGTCGACTCAGCCTCTAACGGAAATGAGTACCAGACGCTTGTTCTGGGGGTCAAGGCGGCCGTCACGCAGGGCTGACAACCCGGCTGACATAAAGTGCTGATTGTCTAGAAAAATTGGGAGCTTAAACCTCCTACTACCCCAAGGGGCCTCCGGGCCTATTGTGGGATCACTTTACTTTTATTATTAAACAAGGCAAAATTTTAAAAAAATAATCAGAAGGATACAAAGTAGTGCCAAATGCTACCATTTAAATAAAAACCTGCTGTAGAATCAGGATATACCTGAATTGTAAAAAAAAAAAAGTATAAAACATATTTTAAACCTACCATATTATATTAATTTATGGATTTGAAACATGGACAGTAACAAAGAAGGATTTAAGTAGAATTCAAGGAACACAGAAGAAGTTTTTTAAAGCATTATTGAAAAAACCATAAGTGATGGAATAAAGAATATTAAAGTAAGAGAAATTTTGAAGTTTGATAAAATACAAGATGAAATAGAGAGAATGAATTCTGGAAGAATACCAAGATAAGCACTAAAATTTAGATTAGAAGAGAAGAGACCAAGAGGTTAACTGAGATACAGAAGAAATAACAAATTATGAAGAATGTTGAGAAAAGGTGGGTTGAATGGATGGAAATGATGGATGAGAAGACATGGAATAACTGAGAGAGATGAAACTAGATGATGAAGGGTTTTTTTATTTATTTAATTTTGATTGTGTATATTCCATCTAAGTCAGATGTAATTGCCATTCATAGATAATATAATGGTTGATTGACCAATTATTATGCCATTATCTATCTAATACTTGAGGATAAAAGCCAAGAAAACTTCACTCGGGATGATGATCCATCAGAAATCAAACATTCACAGAGAAATAGGTATCAATGTGCCATAGCAAAGGTGTGTGTAGTTACATAAAACTGAAGCAATGTTTTTTAAGTTTGTTATGTTAATTCTCTCTAAAAACTATTGTATAACATTTAATTTTTTACAAAGCACAAATCTTGTTTCTAAAAATGGCAATACCAGTACTACATGTTAAATTAATTTTTTTTTATTTGATAGGTTTTAAATGTATACACATCTTCCTGTGTCCAATATTAAGCTTTGATTCTATTCCTCCATTCATCTCTATCCTTCCAGTCACAATCCTGCAGTTCCCTGTTCTTCATCAAATTCATAATTTCCTCTATCCATGTCTTCTTAGGTCTCCCTCTTCTTTTCTTCCATTAGAATCCACTCCAAACTCCTAACTGGCAATCTATCTTCCTTCATCCTCTTCACTTATCCAAACCATTTTATTTCCCACAAATTGTAAAATTGTCTCATTAAAGTTCATTTTTCTCAGATAATACTTTTATGATCCTGTCTAATTTACAGCATCGTACAGATCATCTTAAAAAATGAATTTCAATAGATTGCAATTTTGACTTTAATTTGGAATTTATAGTCCAAGTTTCTGCTCCATAGGTCATTAAACTTCTTACTATTGATTCGTAAATATGGATTTTAGTTTCTTTGGATATCTATTTATCCCACAAAATTCCATTCAACATTGCTATTGCAGATCGACCTTTAACTATCCTTTTTGTTATTTCCAAATCATTGTTTTCATCTTCATTTATTTCAACTCCCAAATGTTTAATTGGTTACAAATATTAATGGTACCTGTGGAATCTTATAATACCAAATCTTTCCACTATCACCAACTACCATATATTGAATTTTATTCACATTCATTTTTTATGTTAATTTCATATTCATATTAATATTCTTGCATTAATTTCCTGGTCATATTTTCAATGTCATCATAATCTTCAGCCAATAAAATTTGATCAGTTGCATATTGTAATGTGTATATGTCATTCATCATTATTCCCAAATTACATTTCCTTTTCCTCATTTTTAATGCTAGTTGAACAAACGTTTTAAAAAGTGTAGGGGATAAACAACATCCTTGTTTTAAACATATTTTAACCTGAAATATTAAATTATTATACAAATTTTGTATATCCCTTATTATAATTTTATTTATATTAAATTTCCTTAAGACTTTCCATAATTTTCTTAATGATATACTATCATAAGCTTTTTCTAAATCAATAAGTACTAGATGTAAGGGTAAATCATAAGCTTGCAATTTTTAAACAATATTTGTTTCATACAAAATATATTGTCTACTGTAGATCTACCAGTTCTAAATCCAGCTTGTTCTTCATCCTTCATACCTGTAACATAAATTCTAAAAATCACAAAACTCATTTCTGCTCCTGATGATAAAAAAAATCTTTATTTACAGTTAAATTAGAACAGTTAAATTACATCATTATTGAGGTGAAACATACAATATGCAAATTACTTAATGATTGCACCAAGTTCTGATTTAACATAATACAATAACTTTGTACTTTTTATGTTCTCTATAACTGATTAAATTAAACATACAATGTATAAAAAATGCATTCAAACTGTGTAATAAATTAACCTTTCTAACAAAAATTTCACAAAACATCTACTACTTAAATGAATAACTCACACAATAAATAGGTCCTATACTTTTAAGTATATAATTAGTATATTTAATTATAACTCGATCTGTAGAATTATACCAAGAGTCTTACTTTATTGTAAATAATAATCAGGGTATTAATATACAGTATTTGAGTACAATCCTTTAATCCTTTTTTTTTTACTTTACCCTGTTCTAAATTTTATTCTGGTTTATTCTATCGAAAAGAAAAATAATTATAGGAAAATAAAATAATAAAACAGATCATTATTCATTTTTATTCAGTAAAAATTCAATAATTAAAATGGGATTTCAATTTCAGTAGATTTTAACAATGAAAAAACTTTAAAAAAATATTGATAAATGATGCAAATAAAGTTAGCTTCTAATTATCTACATCTTTAATAATCTTTTTGTGTATGTATATTCCAATATGTGATATAAAGAGTGAAATAATGTGGCATTTACAATTAAATATAGTATTAATTAGGTAAATATTTAATATCAAACAATTATTATGTAAGTATTCATAAAATAGATAGGCGAAATCATAATATGTAGGTAGAATATTTTGATTAATGCTTCTTCACTTTTTTTCTGGTATAAACTCTTGTTATAAAACTTAATAAAAAGTTTATTGAATAAATTATTCAAACAATGCTCCTAAATTTTCTTAAAATTAAAATCTTCCCATATTTCAATCAGCGATCTATGAATTTAATCAAAGCTATTAAAGTTCTGAAAGTTAAATTTACAAATAAAAATGTTTATTCAGAAAGGGATTTTGAAAGAATTACAAATAATAAAACTGAAGAAACTAATATTTGAATTTGCTTACAAAAATCTATAAAAAAAAAGAGATTTAATAATTTTTAAAAAATAATAACTCATTAGCTTACTAAATACAAACATTTTTAATATTTTCAGCACACAAAAAAAAAACTAATGTTCCTTCCATTTTAAAAAATTAAGTTTTCCCCTTGTTTCAATTAATATGGAATATCTATATATATTTCATATTCATATTGGATATATATATATATGTATATATATATATATGAATAAGCAAATCCATCTTTCATCTTCATTTCTCAGTAACATGCAAACCGATGTATTTTTTTTTATATTGCTATCTGTTAGCTATATATTTCACGCTTCTTAAGAGGAAAATTAGCACCTAAGCTGAGATTTGAACCACAGATCTTTCCTCAGGGGTCTCCATCTAAGAGATATGTGCACCCAAGCTAGGCAAAACATTACTTCCACTTAGTGATGGTTTGCTCCTCACTTTTATCATTTTTTTATTCGACTTTCCTTGGTCATCTCTTGTTTTTTTCGACCCTAATGCTATTAGGATATCCGAGGGCTTGGGAGTCTTTAATTTCCCATTCCTCTCCTTTCTGAGGCCTATGAGATCTTTTCCTACTTTCATTCCTCTCTGTCAATCTATCTAATTCTTACAACCTCGTCGGTACTCGCCTTGACGAGTGGGAAGAGTTAACCTTGTTATTGACATATTAGGTAAACAAGGAAGTAAGAAATGTCCACATAAGCTGCATGTATATCAATGCAGTCACATTGCAACTTATATAGACATAAGTATGCAATGGATTTGTGTCATCAGCTACAGCTGGATACACGAAATGAAGAATGAATGAACCACATATCTCCAACTTTACATACAAGTATGCCATTATTTGATGTTTTATTATTAATTTGACACTTCTCACTGAAGGATAAATTATATTTGAAGAGAAAAATTTTCACCTAGACAGAGACTCAAACCCAGGACCTTTGGCTTTCCAGGCCAAATGCTCTACCAACTGAGCTATCGAGGCGAGTTCTGATCTAGATGCAAATTTTTCTCTTATATACATTGTAAAGACATAAAATATATGAATAGAAGCAAAGATTTCAAAACATTTGGCACGAGGGAATTAATATAATAATAATATAATAAATAAAGTATTATTATTATATTAATTCCCTCGCGCCAAATGTTTTGAAATCTTTGCTTCTATTCATATATTTTATGTCCTTCGAGCTAAATGGCCATGGTCTGGTTTTATTAAAACTCGACGTTTCGTCTACTACTGCGGTAGACACCCTCAGGAGATTCTGCGTGTTCTTTGACGTCTTAACTCTTCAAATGTTGGCTGCAGACTGTCTGTGTGTTGGAAATCGTGTCCTTATTTATAGTTGAGTATTGTGTGGCGATGTTTTCTACACAGTCCGTTACTTTGGAGCTATTTTTCTGATTGGTTGTCACTGGCGCAAGTCATGGGTTTTATTCTCGTGTTATATAATGCCGGAATCCAAATTTTATTAATCTTCATAGTTTCTTCTTTTTTGTTAAAGGAATTTTTGTGTTTGTAAATTTGCTTCTATCTTTGTAAATGGCGGCTTCTTAGTTAAGAAGACATTTATTGGGAATTTAACACTACTTTATAAAGCCAGTAGGGCTTCTATTGATGTTTTTATTATTAATTTAACACTTCTCACTGATGGATAAATTATATTTGAAGAGAAAAATTTTCGCATAGACCAAGACTCGAACGCAGGACCATTGGCTTTCTGGGCCAAATGTAATATGCTATTATTTGCTGCTGATGTACATCTATCAGACCAAGCTTCTGTAACTCTAAACACCTTAGTAATGGTTCCACACAGTTTATAAAATCAACTATACATGAAAGCAAAATTTCACTGCTATGGAAGTTTAAGGATTAAAGAAGGTAGAATTTAACCCTGGTCTTAAAAATGTGCCTCAGTACCTCAATGGTAGTTTCTTAGTACTGTATATAAAGGTGAAGATCTATGGTTCAAATCCCAGCCTGCTGAAAATTGCATTGAAGATTTCTTGTAACAGGTAGATTTCTCTGCAAAGGGAACCGATGTACAGATCTTTAAAAGCTTTATGGGAAGGTGATTTTAACCCATGAAGAAACTACCGGTGTAATATAATATTTTTAACTAATATCATACTGGGTCTATATTATAAGTTGTAACCACTCGAACAGGGGTTTTTAAGTAGGCTATGCAACTTGCTTCAGCTGGTGGAACGTGCACCCAGTTTGACCTTCATGGCTCGTGGATGCAGTCAGTCAGCTTTGAGTTATTAAGATGATAAGACCAATTTCGCTGGTGCATCATATTTTTGTGCTTAAAAATTATTTCAAATACGAGTCTGCTCGATGAATTTACTCAGACATTTCATGCTAAACACAAATTCACAGAATTGTTAATAAATTTCAAAATACTGCCTCTGTGCAAAACAAAAGACAGGTGCACACACAAACAGTTTTAATGGAAGAAAAACTAAATGAGATTGGTGCCAATCTTGAACATTCACCGAATAAATCACCCTCAAAATTAGCACAACAAGTAGGGGGTTCAGTTTCTTCTGCAAAAAAGCTGTTAAACCTCAAACCATACAGGTTTACATGGGCCCATTTTTTAAATCCTGCCAATTCAGCAGTAAGATTGTAATATTGTAAGTGATATCTGCCATCAGTGTATAATGATTTAATCCCAGCTTGTGTTCTTTTCTTAGTATTCATGTGAACAGTCATAACTAGGGCAAGATTTTAATCATCATCATTTCCAAGGCATGGGCCTGTTGGCCCGTTCCGCTCCCCAGTGCACTATATGCTGCAGGTACAGGTCGTCTTTCCAACAACGTTTTGGTCTTCCTACATTTCTTTGGCCTAGAGGCCTATAATGAAGCAGCTGTTTTGATAAACGATTATTTGGCATTCTTTGTATATGTAGTCCGAATATTGCTTTGGGGAGTTCGAGTTTTTTATAATTCCTCGTAGCAGGTAACTGACCTGCTGCTGAGTAAGTCCAATGGTGGGGCTGCCACCTCAAAGCATTTGAACATGCTTCCATCTGTAGAAACCCCAGGTGGAGGGCTGCCTCTTCCGCTTATCTCGTCTTTATTGAAGCTTGTTTTTTTTGCCGATCCAATCATTGAGGTCTTCACCCGTATCCCTGGGCAGGGGCCCTCATTATACCCGAGAGATTGGGTCCTTGAAAGATTTTAATGCACAATAAAATACGAAAATGCATTATAAAAATGAAATAATGCACTAAATTTAAAAAATGCAATATGATATTTATAAAATTCACATTTGCAAGTAAATACAAGATATTCACTTTTTTATTCCTGTATTAAAATGCACAACAAACAACTGCTGTAGTTAGTCAAAAAAAAGATTGTTGATTGTCTCTTAACAATGACTTATACATCGAGAAACTAATTTCCACTCCTATCAATACTAAAGGTGAATATTTAAAATAAACTATATCACTGAACTGTAAGTCCCCTGGTAGTTCTCCTACAGAAAATATCAGCTATTGAAGACAGCACATAAAAAGTGATGAGATTGGTCAGAATAACAAGTGGTATGGTTGCAATTTTTTCATGGTTTCAATTTTTATATTGATAGAGACGGTAAAAGCAAATTGTATTTTAAAAAATCTACATTTCCTCACGAAAAAGCATAAAACTGACAAATAAGATGTTTAAATGGTTGAAATAAGCATCAATATGCTAAAAATATCCACAAAAATGCAATATCCCAAAAAGTCAACATAAAATGTAACCACAAAGTTGCTTGTTTAGGATACTTTTCTGCCAAAACACATTTATAACTAAATGAGCATTGTATAGTCTTCATAGAAAAAAAGATGCAAATGCATTAAAATCCTTGCCCTAGTCATAACACTTGCTGTTGGTGTGCAGAAAATCTTAAAGGTGGATATGAAATCCCTCATTATGATAGGAAGATTGGAGTCTGGTGTGCTATTAATACAAGATGAATGATTGGGTGTATATATTACAAGATGACTGTGGATGTAGAGATGTACCAAGATGACATTTTGATGCCATTCGTCCATCATTTGGCGGAAGAAGAAAAAATGTATAGAAGGTTTCAACATGATTCGGCCACTGCTCATACAGCAGAAGTCTCCCTTCTTAAAATCTCGGAAGTGTTTGCAGTCAGTGATCAACGCTGGTCTCTTTCCACACTATTCCCCAGATCTAACAGTGTGTAATTTTTATTTATGGGGTAACTTGAAAGAAAAGGTTTACCAAACAAATCCTCACACATTGAAAACATTAAGAATGAAATCAAAAACATTACAGTGAAAGAACTCTGCATCAGCCAGAATGTGGTGTCCAAATACAATGACTGTATATCCCAGGAAGGACGACACTTTCAACATATGTTATAAGGTAAGATTATATATAACACGTCCACTGCTGTGGTCTCAAGGTAGCGTGCTGCCTTGCCACACAGCAGGCCCGGGTTCGATCCCCAGTTGGGGCAGTTTTTCTGGGTGAGGTTTTTATCGGGGTTTTTCCTCACCTGTAAGACAAATGTCAGGAAAACTTTAAGGCCCAAATGGTCACCGAAATCATATGGCCATCATCATCATCCTTATCATTATCATCATCATCATCCTTTACCGGTGTAGAAAGCAACGGGAAGCTACCACACCTATAATTCCCTAGTAAAGCTTAGCATGAAAATGCTATGATTGCAGTGAAGGACTTGCCTTTGGGCAGAATTACTATGGATGGATGGATATATAACACTTTTTATACAGTTAAAGTAGGGAAGTGCACATGCGTTGAGTGCAGCTAATGCAGGCTTCATATTGGGGAGTGAAAACACCGCTCGTATGTATAAAACGTATAATGTAGACCCTGTATAAGAACAAAGAATTCAATAAATTGCTTACAACATTTTTTATTTTATTATTTTCAAAGGGACTATTAAACTTAAATTTTCAAATAATTAAAAAATTCATTTGATTATATTGCATGGGCCAGGTACTGCATTTGTAAATGTGGGAATTAAGATCTAATTCATTTTAGGATGACGATTATAGGTGAAAATATGTGAATGCTTTACTTCATGAAAATAAAGTATATCAAAATCAGTATAAGAAAATCCTGTTCCTCCTCTCCTTAATACTGACTAGACAAATAGTTTGTAAGTATTGTAGAAATTATTTAAATTCTCTAATGAGTAAAAATGTTACATCCAGATAAAGTTATTGCCTTAATGTAGTTAATGAAAAATTTATATATGTAATTGAAAAAATTTTAAAAATGTATTATCTGCTTTCTAAAATACAGATTTTTTTTTGCAATATCAAAAAAGAAGAAATGGAATATCCTAGTTAACTCTTAGACTATTGGTATTGCAGTTTGTGCTATTGCTTCCATATTCAATTAATTACTTAATATACCTTATATTACTGTATTTACATAATGTTACCGTATTACTTTAAAGTCACATTTTTTTATAAAATGGTGCAAAATTTAAATGCCCTGAAAATAATTGTATCTGTCTACATTTGCACTGGATAATGTATATCTGAATTTAAAGAGTCAAAGAGAAAAATCTTGTCTCAAATAATTCTGAAACAAATTCTTTTGCATCCTTCACATTATATACAAGACGTCATTATCAAATAACACATATGTACAAAATTAATATGATCGCTTCCATAAAGTAAACTTTCCAATTTTCAAGAATCTGGGAGCACATACCGCTGCAAAGCATAGAGTTAATTGAATGTTATTGGGAATTAAGACATCAAAAGAGAAAAAGAAAAACTCCAACAAGACAGGTACTATCAATCAAGTAACCACATTTCTCAAATTATGAAGTATTCATAATTTTACAAAACATGATTTCTCCATTCATTATTTGACTATAATAACTACCAGTACCACATTTAAGAAATGCCTTTATGCAAAAGATACAAACATCAGTATGAGAGAACAGTAGGCTTTCACATAATATAAAATTAAAATATAATAATAATAATAATAATAATAATAATAATAATAATAATAATAATAATGATAATAATAATACAGAAAAACTTGCCCAAAGCGGAATCGCATGGGACCAATTTTTGTTTCCACATTAGACAAAATTCCATATTATAAAAAAACTAAAACTTATTAAAAATCATAGATTATAGAGTACCATATATGTCTTTTTATGTACCTTGGATTAATTGTAGTTCCGCTACCTTTGAAAAGTTAAGTATACTATGTACGCGTGACTTCGGCGACTTTGTTATTACTTAAGGCCTAGGGATTTAGCAACAGCTAGAAATTGATTTTGGAGTATCAGTCCGGAAATTTGGAGATTTATCTTCAATCATTTCCAATTTTCATTTAATAGCAATGATACGTAAGTTTTAGCCATCTCTATTTTGTAAATTCAGAACACTACCTGTTAAAAGATCAACCTCAAAACTTAACTATTTTAAGATTTTACAGTGCAATGGCTATTTGTAAGACAGGTATCTGTATTTCACATAATGGGTGTGCAGTGAGGTACAGGGAGAATCTATACTTCACCCAGCGGGAGGAATCATTCCTTATTGTTTTTCGGCATAACGGAAATTTGATGAAATGGAAACTAATTTATTTCTCTGTCTTTCTGCTTTATAAACATTATTTTCATGAATTGTATAAAAATATCCTTTCGTTTCCGCGTTGGACAAATTCTGTTTTACGCAAAATAAATACATGTAAAATTGTTATTATTTCACCGGGACCAATACATTTGTTCACATTGGACAGATTTCTATTCACGTTCCAGATTAAACAAGTTTTACTGTATATGGTATCACAGACATAAAGAGATAGACTGGGAATATCCTATCTTCAAGCATGATCTAGCGAAGCAGAAGTGGATGGTATTGTAGTCATATTGTGGCTCTAGTTTCCTTTTAAACATGTGACAAGTTGTAGCAATAAATTTATTAATGCTGAATTAATAACAAATCCATTAGCGTATAATTATTTATTTTAATAATTTATTACTTTTTGTTATATGTTTTTGCTGTTTCAATCAAATACAAGCAATTTAGCCTTGGATAATAGTGAGAATATAACAGAAATCGACTGAAACATTTTTGGAAAATTAAGACTGCTCCCTGCTTCAGCGCTACACAGTCTATCTCTTTATGTCTGTAATGAACATTAACACAAGATTAATAAAAGAATTTGTAAAATTTGTGTAAAAGTCCTTTTTTTAAAATTACTTCTATTTTGATATATATGCTCTTAAATATTGTACTTTTATTAATAATGCACATTGAACTATTTTTTGCTCATAAATTAAAGGACTGATTGTAAAAAGAAAATCTGAACCACAACTATGAATTTTCAATTTTGTCATTATAGAAAAACAAAATCATAGTTGTAGTCCAGGCTTTATTTTTTTTGTAATTGACAAGGTTGGTAGTAAAATATATGAATCACTATCATAACAATTTGAGATAAAGTAAAGATATAAATTGTTGCTTAGATCAGTTGGGACACAATTCATAATTTGTTAACATGTCTGAAGAAGGTACAGTGTACCGAAACAGCTGTCACTGAATTATATAATAAATATGAAAATCAAATAAAACTATGTTTTATTTTATTTAATTACTAAATATGGATTTTCATCAAGTAAACACCAACTCAACTGATTAAAGATATAACGTTTGACATTGATAATTTGCACATATATACATTCACAAGAGAGGCAATAAGACATATATCCATTTTAGGGATTTTTTTTACTTCTGATCAAGTAGATTTTCCATCATATGTTCCTACTACCTGAACAGTAGTCATTATTCCACATTTTAAATCTATACCTTATCCACTCTTAGAGTGATCCTAATATCAACAAACACCAATTGTATCCTTCTGCCATTCGCGCCACAATTACTGTCACTTTTGACAGGGAGATGACGACACAGCAACAAAAGACTCGACACTTTCATGCATGTTGTTTCATGAGAATCGCCTGAAGCATGACTCAAATGGTATCCATATGTAATAAACTTTTTTAAGTTGTAATTATTGATTAGGTATATTTTAGAATATTTTCTATGTTTTGAATATATTATTTTCACTCACGAAGAATAATAAGTATATTCAGAGGACATATTTTTAATTTAATAAAGGGAACTACTTTATTGCATACTTATTGCTTCTACAACATACGTCTGTGTCCATAACCAATGAAAAGCGAGCAAGTCACATGGTTTTGTTTTGATGAGGATCACTCTAAGAGCAGATAGCCTTTATACTAGGTTCTATCATTCCACAAAATTCTTCATATTTAATGATTACAAAACTGATTATAACAGAAAATCACAGAAACCCTTTTCCCCTCCAGATATGAATATTTTACATAAGATACATGTACACAAGAGCTCAAAATTCAAGTATCACATAGCACAGGTTAACAAAAGTATGCAGAGTATATGTTGCTACAATGAATATTTTATTATGGTATATGATCATACACCATGAGTATTTTATTTAATGATGGTCACAAATTTTGCTTGGGGCCTCTTATTTCAGATTTGAGGTTATTTCATTTGCCATAATTCTAAGACACAGAAATCAAGGCTTTATTTCCTTCAGAAAGAAAACATACTAGGATTTTTATATTCTGAAAATAGATATAAATTCTAATCATTTTGAAACTACAAAAGTGTATCCAGAGGCAAACATGGTCATTAAGAGCTACAGATCAACATACCAACATATTAAAAACAAACTATTTTAAGTGAATATTTTTAAAATACTAATTTTTTTGGAATTATGAAGGTTTTTCTTCTTCTTAAACATAATTTGTAGAATTTTCATCCTATTTATTTCCAAAATCACTCCTCGGAGGAAGATGTATTGGATATGCATTCACTGTCTATCCATCTCTTGGCTGGTGTTCCTCTTGTTCTTCTCCCGTCCATTGGTCTATCTTCTTTAGCTCTTTTTACAAGTTGGTTTTCTTCCATTCTTTCTATATGACCCTTCCAATATTTTCGTCTATCTATAATAAATTTGGTTATGTCTTGAATATGACATTTGTCCCTAATTTCTGTGTTATGTATCTTATCAAATAATGTTTTCCCCTGAATAGTTCTTAAGATTTTCATTTCACATGTGCTTATTATTTGTTTAGTTTTTGTTGTATCAGCCCTAGTTTCTGCTCCATATACGATAACTGGTCAAACTATTGTTTTGTATATGCCATAGCCTGTCCCAAGCCAGTTGAAAAAAGGATGAGGGGGAGGAGTAACACCTCGTAAAAAAAATCTTGGTTCAGCTTGCCCAGCTGATAGTACCTTGTGAGAGCCCCTTGTCAGGGTTACTGTGAAGACCTCAACGGCAGATACAGCGGAGAAGGAGTCCTTCGGTATGGTCTAACCTGACGGAAGAGGCAACTCTGCATCTACTCCCTTGTAGATTGACAAACGGGCAGATGGGGTTCGTTATTCCTGAAAGACAACCCATCTAGGAGAGACAACTCCGAAATAAAATGGGGCAGACTGAGCTCTGGAGCTGGGTGAAGGTAATCGGCCTAGGGAGGAAACCCCAAATAATAAACCCGCCATGAAAATGAGCTAGCAACCCACTTCAAGGTGTATCTTATACATTGCTCGCAGTCCCAAGGATCAAGCCTCAGATCAAAGACAGAATTATGAAGGTTAAAAATTAATATTAATGGGGCATTTTTTTTTTAATTTTCATAAGAATGAAAGAATTATTCAATCAAATGATTTTACTTTCATTCTTTGACTATACTGATCATAATTTTGTTACTATATTATTATACTAGGTACTAATACGGACATTTCTTGAAGTAGAGAAAATAAAGAGTGACTTTTTTACTATAGTAATCTGTTACATAGTCCCGTGCCGTAGCCAAGTGGTTAAGGCAGGAAGCCTTGGCGCAGAGCTACGGGACTTGTGCTCGTTCGAGTCTCCATGGGGGAAGAAATTTTCTCATGGTATTTCGGCCAGTATGGGACCGGTGCCCACCCAGCATCGTGATGCATTTGAGTAGCTACAATAAGTAGCAGCTCCAGGTTGAGAAAACCAGCTATAACGGCTGGGGGACTCGACATGCTGACCACATGTCACCCATTCACTGGCTGATTATCATCTACCTCTGTGATTGACACATGTGGATGTGAGGCCAGCAGCCGGCTGGTAGGCTAAGGGCCTTGTAGGCCTGTCGCGCCAGGAGGAGGAGAATCTGTTACATAACAAATATGAAAATTGAGTCATTATATTTAGCAACAATTAACAAAGGACTAAAGAAAAGCAGTGCATTGCACTGGTTTATGGGCCGCATGCAAATACATTAGTCTCTACTCAAATTACTTCCAATCACTGGTGAGCTGACTCACCGTGAGCAATTGCTGAGATCGAATTAACGGCCGACTTACCGGTCATGCATGAAAGTCGACGTTTTCGTAATATTGGCAATGAATTACCCAGAATTCTCAGCGATAAAACCACTTCCGTTATTTTCATCTGCTATAGAGGAACGAATTTACGCTTGCGTCCCGCAAATAATACCGTATACAACGACATCTGCATCGCGCAATATTACGACGATTCTCCTGTTCTTCCAGTTGAATTCTTTGGTAGACTCTATCAAATTCCTCTTCTCCGCGTATACCGAAAACATGATCAAAGTCTTCAAGGTCCGACATCTTGGATAAAGCTGCAAAGGTTTCAAACTACATCGGTTACCATCGGTTCTCATCGGTTCCCTTCGGGATTTTCCGATAAGTTTCTATCTTGAGCTATGATCTTAAGTTACCTCGTCAGGTAGCTTACAATTATTATCGCATGAATAGATTTCTGAGTAAGCAAAATGTATTAGGATAAAACTTTCTCAGCAGAGAACGCCTTTTACGGTCTAATGCGTTTATAAATTCGACCCTATGATTGCCACCTAATTAGTAGGTCTGGATATTTCAATATAACAATTTCCAATCTCAAATTTAGGAGAGATATTAGTGTATATTTTTCTAATCACTAGATTGTCCACAAAATGAATTCCTAATTAATCTACTCCAGCACAACTTTTTTTTTAATTTTCCCCAGATTCAACACCTCCTATATGTATCAGCAGTTATAGTTAAAATAATGTATAATTTGAAAATTAACCACAACAGTGCCAGGTTTCTGCTAGTTGTGTTAACAAAGCGCAAAAATTGCTGTTAATTGGCCTTAAACACACGTTAATTTGTAAAATTTTGTACAAAAAGTGTTATTCTAAAATCACTTTTCATTTTGATACATATGCTCTTAAAAACTATCTATATACTATTAAAAAAATAGCACCAAAATACTAAACTATTACTTTGATCTACAAGCTCTTCTGAAGATGAGATGAAAGTAAGTTTTTCTTTTCTATCTTCCCTTTACAAGCAGTCTTATACAGTCTTGTCAATGATATCAAATTCTGAGAATGGATGTCAATATATTTCCATACAAATGTTATTAGGCATGACAGGAATTTTAGAAGTATACTTTTAAGGCTCAATTGTTTAAAATACCCAGAGCTGTTCTAGATATTTGATATTTGGAAATGTCTACTTATGACACATTGTATATAGTTGGTTGACTGCAAACAATATGTACACAATGATTAAAATAATTCTCTACCACATTAATTCAGAATACATTATCTTTGCATCAAATTGCAAAAGTTTGTGAAATACAGTGGACACTTTTAATTCGAACTCAAGGGGCAATTTTTAAAAATTTAAATTATCAAAACTTTGAATTAACAAAAGACACTTTATTTTACATAGTGCTGTACCTTGAATAAATTTCATCATCATCATCATCATAGTACATTCATGAATTTAGGCCATTTGTTGACCTGTTTCGGCCTCAAGAGAAACACCATCCAGAAGTCTTTTGAGTGGACGTCCTGGTCTTCTTCTTCCTGCAGGTTGATATCTTAACATTTGTTTGGGTATCCTGTGATCTTCCATTCGATGAACATGTTGCATCCATCTTGACTTATAATCAGAAATTTTGTTTTCTAAAGGTTCCATGTGTAATTCTTCTAAGATGTCTTCATTTTTTTTTTGTGATCTAGTAGTGTGTATCCTGCAGTCCTCCGAAGGTATCTCATTTCAGCAGATCTAAGTCTCTGTATATCCTTCTGTTTCAACGTCCATACTTTGCTACCATACAAAAGAGTTGGAAGAGCCAGTGTTTTATACACTTTTAGTCTTGAATGTTTTTGGACTAACTGTGGCTTGAAGATAGAATTTATTAACCATAAAATTCTTAAAAATTTTAATATTTTTGCATTTACATTCTTTTCTTCTTCATATGAGATATTGCATCCTAGATATGTAAAATTATTCACCTGCTCCAAAATTTTATTTTCAAGTACAATTTTAATTCTGACAGGATCTGAATAAATTTATTTCATGCAAATACTGCAAACTAACATGCCCTGTAACTCACCTTTTAATTTCCATATTTTGTCATAAAATAAGTAGCACTCTCACCGCACACGTTTTTAAACAAAATGCCATTTCTTTCCTGAAAACTACTAAACCAACCTCCACTTGCTTTAACATTTTTAACGCCCAACTTTTCTGCAAATTCTTTGGCTTTGGCACATGCACTAATGGGCCACTCAATGGTATGTTACGATCACGCAATTGTTTGAACCATTTGAACACATACACCAACTTCTGGAAATTCACTTCCTCTTATGCATTTCCTACTTCCACCATTTTGTAGGTTTCAATTCTCCATTATATTTTCTTTATTCTTTATGTAGGTGGATAAAGTGTTCGGCAGTATTCCATATTCCTTAGCAATATCACACTTCTTCTTTGTTCCTTTTTCTACTTCCCTGAACACTTCAACTTTTTTTTGCTAATGTACACTTTGCATTTTGACATTATGAATCGAGTCACTTAAAAGTACTGATTGAAGTTATTAACTGTACTGTACTGTATGTGTACATGTATACCTGTACTGTAAAAGTAAGGAAGGGTACATGCATTATTCTCAGTTTTTGGGCTATGAGAGAGGAATGGGTGTCTATGTACTGTACCCGACAAAAAAAGTGCTGGACAATACAGTCCAGTTCGCTTGCCATCTAACGAAAATTTAACAATAAGCAACTAGGAATGCAGGTACAGATGAATTCTTGGAATATTTCAACCGTATTTCAACTTTTATAGAATTCAGATTACTCTTTTCATTATCAATAAAATGAATTGTGCCATCGAATTATCCAAATGTTGGCTTCAAAAAGTCAAATTAAACATAGATTTTTAACATTATTTTAAATGGGAGTTTCGAGGGGATTCTACTTATATTCGAATTACTCAATTATTTGAATTATCAAATTTCGAATTAATCAGTGTCCACTGTATTAGGAAATTATTTTTCTGTGGCATTAAATTCTGTGGTTCACACAGTTTTTCTCTGTTATGTACTACTTACTTTTAATGCATACTCATGTTTACTATAAAGATAATGTCCATATACCTACTAGCAGATGAGGGAATTAATTCAAGTTATTCAAAATGTTTATGTCAATTCAAAGATAAAAGTTAAAAATTTCAAGTAATAAAATTTCAGAACTATAACAACTAATAAAGGAGTGAGACAAGGTAGTGGATTATCACTTTTCCTGTTCAACATATAAATTAACGAAATCGCAAAATATTACAAAGAACTAATTCAACATGGAATCAAAATTTCAAAGAACTATATGAATTTATTTTTGTTGCTGTTGATTTTCTCTCTTTTCACTACTAGAGTCTTTTCTTTATTTATTTTCAATCCATACCCATCATCCTATTTTCCCAATCTTTTTTTTAATAATTATTTTCTTCAAAGATACTACAGAGCCACTAGAAACCTCACTACAATTTTATATATTGTGACCACAGAAACACCAATAGCTTCAAAACATTCGTGCTGAGTAAACAACACATATGTAAATTAATGAGTCATTTTTTACATCTTACCTTATATTCATGTTTCTTTAAACATGGGAACTAGTATTTAATTTTAGGAAGTTATATTTTGTTTTCTTCTCCAGAAAAGCCTGACCAGAGGCTATAAGATGGCAGCCCCATCACTGGTCTTGCCTTCCTTTGGCCAGCAACCAATCGAAGGGACTATTATTATGCTTTCAAGTCTTATACGAGAATTTCCCTCAAACGCTGGAGGGAAAATTTTCTATAGGATCGTAACAGGCCTTGGCCTAATACTTGGAAGGAAGAAGAAGAAGAAGTTATATTTTGAGGTTATTTTAATTATATTATTTTTAGTCTGGACATCTTACCTCAATATTAATATTGAGGTAAGATGTCCAGACTAAAAATAATATAATTGGAACTAGTTTTCAAGAGAAAAATCTCTCCCATTTTCAACCGAAATTATAAGTCATGAGAGAGATTTTTTCTCTTGAAAACTAGTTCCCATGTTTAAAGAAACATGAAATATGAAGTAAGATGTAAAAATGACTCATTAATTTACGCATTAAGACCTCTTAATGCTATTCCCATATTCAACTACGAACACATGATATATTAGTTGCATATTATTCTTTGGCCACAGTTATGCTTGAGAAACAAATTATGTTAAAAGGGGATGATTCAGTGACATCTCTGCTAGCCACTGTTCTGGTAAATGTGTTCACCATCTAATTTTATTAAATAATTCAGTGATAAATTATATGTTTTATAATTGTGTTTTTTTCATAAATTGGGCACCCACTTTCTTACCAAACTTGTACGTGAAACTAATTAACTTAATTGTTTATAAATCAATCTCATATAAAAGGACACATTTACTAGAAATAATTTCTCCATAACAGCAATGCTATTTTCTAGACGTGAAAAACCCTATAGGAAATGTTCATTATACTAGTTTTATTATAAACATTCAACTTTCATTAATCATTCCAATGAATGTTACTAATGACAGTTACTTATATGTTACACTGTAACATATTATATACCAATTTTCCCAAAACTACTGCATTAATAAAATCTAATTTGTACATTTACAAAATTTTGAAAAGAAATTATAATTACTGTAATTTAAATGATAAATGTTTAAATAAAGCACTCTCAACAATAACTTAAAAAAGCAAAAGTGAACCAGGATTGTACATTTTGATCGTAATGGCATATAAATTTGTACTTATTTTAGGAATTCACACTATGAGGTATATTCATTTAGGTAGAATTTTTATCACTCACCTCATATTGTTCTTCTTATTTGACTATAAACTAGTTTTGGAACATAGTTTCTGTTCCATCCTCAGTATTGTCACGACCATTGTTCTGTCGTCTTGAAGAGCCATCCTTTGCACCTTCCATTGGCAGACTGACCTGGTTTCGAGGTTTTTCAGTCTGCCAATGGAAGGAGCAAAGGACGGCTCTTCAAGACAACAGAACAACGGTCGTGACAATACTGAGGATGGAACAGAAACTATGTTCCGGAACTAGTATATAGTCAAATAAGGAGAACAATATGAGGTGAGTGATAAAAAATTCTACCTAAATATAAATTTGTATTAAGTTTTGAAATTCTCTCTAAAACTTGATTTCTTCACTTCACTTCCACATACTTTTGTTTAGCTATTCTGTGTGTTCCTCGAATTAAAATTAGGAAAAACAAACACTATGTTTGAAAATCAAAATTACTATATAAAATATTTTGTATGCATATTCAAAATGCACAGAGTAATGTTATTTTAAAAATTCTATATCCATAGATTTGAGCACAACTGGTACATTTTACTACAACAAAGAATCTCCTGTTCATTCCTTCAGCAATTTCATGTCAAACTTCAACATTTTGTAAACAAGTAAATCTTACAGTTTTTTAACTACAGACAGAAGTGTAACTAAAAGCAGATGAAGATAATAAATCATTAATATTTAATTTTAGGAAGTTATATTTTGAGGTTATTTTAATTATATTATTTTTAGTCTGGACATCTTACCTCAATATTAATGTTGATTTGTTCTTGGACATGTTTCAAAACAATTCTGTTTTATCGTCAGCTTTCCCAGACTGGTTTTATTTATGTTGCATTATGTTGCACAACCTAGATGTCGATGTCAGCTCCATCCTGTGGTTGGCCAAAGAACCTCCAAACAAGGTCACGCTCCATCGGAATATCAAAATTCATAACTCTGTTTCTGTTCTTCTGAATATAATTTTTTTCCCAAATAGTCAGCTCTTTTGTATATTCTAACTGTTTTAATAATTTAGTGTCTGAATTTATATTATGTTTTTCAGACCAAACATGAGCAGCAACTGCAGATTTTTCAATTTCTCCATTTTTAATATTTCTTATGAAAAAATTATATATTCAGAAGAACAGAAACAGAGTTATGAATTTTGATATTCCGATGGAGCGTGACCTTGTTTGGAGGTTCTTTGGCCAACCACAGGATGGAGCTGACATCGACATCCAGGTTGTGCAACATAATGCAACATAAATAAAACCAGTCTGGGAAAGCTGACGATAAAACAGAATTGTTTTGAAACATGTCCAAGAACAAATCAACATTAATATTGAGGTAAGATGTCCAGACTAAAAATAATATAATTAATAAATCATTTATTGGCTACTATTCTCAATAGACAATTATGATAATGCTCTTTTTTCCACATCAAAATACTATGTTGAATATTAAATGTGATAATTTGTTGATATTAAAAGTAGTATCATCAATACGTTCCAACTTTATTTGAAATGTTAATAAAAATCATTTAGTTTATTATGTCAAAGCTAAATGTGTGAATTTCACGTTATTCAGTTATTTTGTATTATTTAGACCTAACTGATCCTACACACAATGTCACAATATAAATAAAAAATATGGTCATATAATGAATGTACACAAAATACAAAAATTTGAAGGAAAAAGGAAAGTAGAATATGAAATAAATTGAACTTATATAGGAAAAAATTACTATGAGGTTCAATTTAAGAATTAAATTGAATTCTTATGAAAAAAGTTATTAAAATTCCAAACACACTAGCTCATTAAGAACTTCATGAAAGCAGATTTTCAGTTAACCAATGTTTTTAAAAACATATATAAATCATTAATAGTGCGTGAAGAATATATTTTTAACGACTCACCTTATATGATTTCAAATTTCTTTGATACCGGTGGTTTCAGACAATATCTTGTCCCTCTTCTGCCATGACTGAAGAGGGACAAGATATTGTTTGAAACTGCCGGTATCAAAGAAATTTGAAATCATATGAGGTGAGTCGTTAAAAATATATTCTCCACTCACTATTAATGATATAACCTCATAATGTTTACTTCCCAATATTAATTTAAATATATATAAATCACTTTAACTAACCACACACACACACACATATATATATATATATATATATATATGTCCACTGCTGTGGTCTCGAGGTAGCGTGCTGCCTTGTCACACAGTGGGCCTGGGTTCGATTCCCGGTTGGGGCAGGCTCCTGGGTGAGGTTTTTTTCGGGGTTTTTCCTCACCTGTAAGACAAATGTCAGGAAGCTTAGGGCCCAACGGTCCCCGAAAATCATCCGGCTATCATCATCATCCTTATCATTATCATCCTTCACCGGTGTGGAAAGCAATGGGAAGCTACCACACCTATAATTCCCTTAGTAAAGGTGCAAAGCATAGCATGAAAATGCAGGTTGCAGTGAAAGACCTGCCCTCAGGCAGAATTACTATGGAATGGAATATATATATATATATATATATATGATTGGTGATGATAATTGATCCCATTCTTCCTGCTTTAGGACATGGATGCTCCCCTAGTGGGAAGTTTCTTAACTAGACTAATTTAGTTAGCCTTATATTCCCTACAGATGTCAGAGAGGACAAGTGGTTAGTACATTATCTCGAGGAGATATCTAGATAAAAACTAAGATATTACGTAGATGGATGAAGGTTGCTTAAATTTTGCTCAGAGCCCTTGTTATTCAGACTTGAGGTTCTTTATGAGCCCAAAAATCTTAAGACTTGGGCCCCACAGTTTAAAGTCCCTCCCAGAGAACTTGTCCCTTGGATTTTTCTATCCTAAAAAATAAATCAACCATGGCTGGGTTTTAACCAGCAACTCTCAGGACTAGAGGCAAGGAACATCCACTAGACCACCACGGCCGACATATGCTTGATAACTTGCTATAAATATCTTCTGAACTAAACTCCATGACATGACAGATCTTGAAGGCCCTTGGATACCAGTCAGCTATTGGCCTCACATCCACATGAGTTAATCACAGAGAATAACAATCATCTGGCTAATATAGGGCTGATATGTGGTCAGTATGTCAGATCCTCCAATCATTACAGTTAGTTTTCTCAACCTGTAGTAGCTACTTATTGTAGCAACTCAAATTCCTCACAATCCTGAGTGAACACCAATCCCGTACAGGCCAATTCTGTAGTTAGTCTGCAACTACTGAAGATGACGGAACATGTCTTGAAACATGTGTCTAACAGAAGCAACAATATGAGGTAAGAATTAAACGGACCAAACTTATTAAGTAAATAATATTTAATTTTAGGAAGTGATATTTTAAGGTTATTTTAATTATATTATTTTTTGTCTGATCATCTTACCTCAATATTAATTAAATTATTAAAATTCATCGGAGAACATATTGTTTAAACAACTCACCTCATAGGATTCATGCTTCCATGATATCACGATTTCAAACATAGTCATGTTCATCGTCAGCCATAACTCCGGAGTTATGGCTGACGATGAACATGACTATCTTTGAAATCGCGATATCATGGAAGCATGAATCCTATGAGGTGAGTTGTTTAAACAATATGTTCTCCGATGAATTTTAATGATTATACCTCATAATGTTTACTTCCCAACATTAATTAAATATACTCAATATTAATGTTGAACAAATCAACATTAATATCGAGGTAAGATGATCAGACTAAAAATAATATAATTATTAAGTAAAACCTCATAATGTTACTTCCTATTGTTTTTTCAAATCCAATTTCATTGTTTGGAGAAAAATTCTGGAAAACATGTACAGTGGACACTTTATAATTCGAATTCAAGGGAGAATTTTTAAAAATTCAAATTATTGAAACTTCAAATTAACAAAAGACACTTTATTTTACATAGTACTATACCCTGAAATAAATGTATTTCATGCAAATACTGCAATTAATATTAAAAAAATATGTAGCACTCTCACCTCACATTTTTAAACGAAAGGCAATTTCTTTCCTAAATACCACTGAACCAACCTCCACTTGATTTAAAAATTTTAATGTCCAACTTTTCTGCAAATTCTTCGGCCTTGACATGCACTAATGGGCCACTCAATGGTATATTACGATCACGTGATTGTTTGAATCATTTGAACACACATTTATCAACTTCAGGAAATTCACCTCCTCTTATGCATTTCCTACTTCCACCATTTTGTAGGTTTCAACTCTCCATTATTTTTTCTTTATTCTTTATATAGGTGGATAAAGTGTTCAGCAGTATTGCATATTCCTTGGCAATATCACACTTCTTCTTTGTTATTTTTTTCTACTTTCCTGAGCACTTCAACGTTTTTTGCTAGTGTTAAACTGGTGTACACTTCACGTTTTGACATTGTGAATCGAGTCACTTAATAGATTCATACTGACTGAAGTTATTACCTGTACTGTATGTGTACATGAATACCTATACTGTAAAAGTAAGGAAGGGTACAAGCATTATTCTCAATTTTTGGGCTATGAGTGAGCGCTGGGTGTCTATGTACTGTACCCAATGACATAAAGTGCTGGACAATACAGTCCAGTTCGCTTGCCATTTAACGGGTCTTTAACAATAAGCAACTTGGAATGTGGGTACTATAGTTCTGCCACGATGTGTATGGAGCACATGTAAACAGTAGCCTAGCTTGGTGTCATTGCATTCGGGCCTTTCATTGGTTAAATGCACGAACCACCAGACTCACTGTAAGCATATGAAGCAGGCGCTGGTGTGTTTAACCAATGAAAGGCCCGAATGCAATGACATCAAGCTAGGTAACCATTTACATGTGCTCTGTACACATCGTGGAAAAACTATAGATGAATTCTTGGAATTTTTTCAACTGTATTTCAGATTACTTTTTTCATTATCAGTAAATTGAATTGTGGCTTCGAATTATCCAAATTTTGGCTTCAAAACATCGAATTAAACATGGATTTTTAACATTATTTTAAATAGGAGTTTCAAGGGGATTGTACTTATATTCAAATTAACCAATTATTTGAATTATCGAATGTCGAATTAACTGGTGTCCACTGTCTGAAATGGATAAAGTGGGAATCATCTCATATTTCACAATATTTCAATCTTCCTCGCCAGTATAAAACATAGCAGTGCTAAAAAGCCCAATGTACAAAAGTCGGACAGAAAATTTAAATTCAATACTTAACATATAGAACACTGGGCACCAGAAATTGTTTTTACACTGTTAAATCTGTTTTTATAAAAATAGATAGATGGTTACTTTTATTTCAGAGCACAATGCAACAATGGAATTGTATCAGAAACATGATTTTTTTTTAATTTGCTGATTGCCATAAGGTAGCACCTAGCTTGCACAAATATTATTTATAGATGAACCTTACATGGGTTTTCAATCTCACTCATTATGTCTCATTTTTATCCTCACCAGCCAATTTGTCATTTTTACTTTTTCCTTTGTAAAGCAATGTGATTGTAATCTAAAAAAACTGCACTTTTTAACAATTATTTAAAATTTTATGTTTCTAAAAATATGACAATATAATTTAATTGTCTAGCAAAGATATTCTGTTAAATTATAAAATCATTGTGATGCTACCAAGAGGAACAATATATTAACTACCTAACTAACTTACTGGCACTATCAAACCTGTAGGTTCATGGCCGTGCAGACATAAGCTCTCCATACATCCCTTCCTGAGCTGTTTTCCAATCATTACCTGTATAATCTACTTCCCTCAAATCATAGTTAATGTCTACCAACTGGGCGTTTTCGTTCTGGTTTTCCTACAAGAAGCTTCCAAGCATGTCTTTCATTCCCCATTCATGCCACATGTCCTGTCCATCGCAGTTTATGAGACTTAACTGTTCTTATTATATCTGGCTTCCTATAAAGACCATGCAATTCACTGTTATGTAATCTTCTCCATTCACCTGTCTGTTCATCTCTCTTTGGTCCAAAAATGTTCCTAAGAACTTTATTCTCTTCTTCTTCTTCTTCTTCCTTCCAAGTATTAGGCCAAGGGCTGTTACGATCCTATAGAAAATTTTCCCTCCAGCGTTTCATAGGACGGCCCAGAGATCTTTGTCCTCTTGGTATATAATTATAAATAGCTTTATTCTAAAATACTTATAATCTCCTTTCCTCCCTTAAAGTAAAAGTCCACATTTCATAACCATATAATATAACTGGTAGAATAATAGTTTTATATATTTTCAGTTTAACATTCTTTTGAAAGGAGGTGGGATGTCAAGAGTCCCTATAATGCATAATAGCATGCATTTCCAGAATTGAGCATATGTTTAACTTCTTTGTACATCTCATTCCATTTGTGATTATTATTCCTAGGTATTTGAATTCAGCCACTTCCTCAAAATTTCCCTCATTTGTCATTAGCTGTCCATTTCCATTATATAATGCATTTTTATGTGTGACCATACATTTAGTTTCATTGATATTTACTTCCAGTCCCAATTTCTTAGTGTTACTCAATAGTGTGTGCATGTTGGCCTGATTATATATATCCATAGTAATTCTGCCTGAAGGCAGGTCCTTCACTGCAATCATAGTATTTTCATGCTATGCTTGCAGCTTTACTAGGGAATTGTAGGTGTGGTAGCTTCCCGTTCCTTTCCACACCGGTGAAGGATGATAATGATGATAATGATAACGATGATGATGATGATGATGATGGCCATATGATTACGGGGACTGTTTGGGCCTTAAAGTTTTCCTGACATTTGTCTTACAGGTGAGGAAAAACCCCGATAAAAACCTCACCCAGAAAAACTGCCCCGACCAGGGAACGAACCCAGGCCCGCTGTGTGACAAGGCAGCAGCTACCTATATATATAGATATTTCATTATTTTTAATTCTTAAAATTGTCTTCTGAGCTGAAAGGCCATGGTTGAGTTTTAATGAAATTAAACGTTTCATCCACTGCTGCAGTAGACATCCTCAGGATACAGTGATTACCTGTGAGAAATGCTCAGCTAACAGCTACAGGAGTTCACAGATGGCAAGTATAGTCGAGGATATCTATCATAGCAGTAGATGAAACATAGAGTTTTTTTAACTAAACCATGCCAATCACCTCAAAAGATTTTAGGAAAACAAGACATCAGTTGTAAAAGTCTGCAGTCATCATTTTTAGTAATTTATAAATTACTATTTAATTTATATTTGAAGAGAAAAATTATACGCTCAGACCGGGACTTGAACCCGGGACCCTTGGTTTTCTAGTCCAAGTGCTCTACCATTTGAGCTACCTGAGCAAGTACCGATCTAAATGCAAATTTTTCTCTATATACGTTGTAATTCCCGCCCACCAAATGCTTTATTTAATTTGTTTGATTCTTGCTATTCTGAATCAATATAATAATAATAATTTTCTTGTAGTCAATGAAGAGAGACAGATTTTTATGTAATTTTGTTTGACTATATCTTTTAAAATACTGTTTATTTTTTTTATTTAAATGTAACATACATTTGGCCTGGTGAGTGAAAGAGAAGGCCACATGGCCTTAACTCCACAGGCTAAATAAATAAAAAATAAATAAAATAATTTTCAAAACATACATAAACATCACATATAAATTTATATGTTATGTTCAAATATTAATACTTTCCAATACTGGACAATATGTTTTGAAAAGAAAAATCACTTATAAAGCCAGTAAAGAGTCCCAATATTTGTGCACTGTTCCTTTCATTTCAACATTTCTCACAGAATGAATTTAACAAATTACCAGATAATGTAGCTAGTTATATTTACATTTATCAACATAAAATTAAAATTCTAAATCCTAAAAAAATGCATTACCCATATAAAACATAAGGCACAAGAGATTCTAAAATGTCCATAGAGCACCAGAGAAGGACGGAGATTGTTAAGGATTAATTATTGTATATAATAGAGAATAAATATTGTTATTTTTTTATGCTGACAATGAATGCAATACATGTGAAACATATACTAGCATACATTGATGTGATTGTGGAAGCTTTACCTGAGTATGCTTTATGTACACTGTTTCTGCATAAATATATGCAGTCTCTTGTATTACAGGTTATGCAGACTTCTGCTACGTGTCGCTGGGACAAGAGAAGTGAGTGGTCGTTGTGACTGATCTGCTGAGATAGATGAACCACCAGATGTCACTCGCTGGTGATCATTAAGTAATTGTACATCGTGGCCATAACTGCTACGCCTATCAAATCAAACCAAACATTTACATGTAAATGCTTCTGCAATACAACATTATAAAAAAATATAAATCCTGAAAATAATATCTACATTAGCTTACGCAGAAGATATGGGTATTATTGGCAGGACCAAAAATGATAAAAAGGTACATTTCTGATTCTGTCATGTCAGGGGGAAGAGTACATTTTCTTCGCTGTCAATTCTAGTTTCACGAACCCAAGACCGGACAAACGTCAGGTGTCTCACAGCTATAAGGGTCGCATGTTTGGACGCATTACACAGTAAAATGCCTTCTCTGCTGAGCAAGTTGTATGCTAATACGATTTTGCTTACTCAGAAATCTGTTCATGCGATAATAATTGGTTAAATTTGTAAGCTACCTGCCGAGGTACCTTACAAGAGCAACTCAAATTAAAATCCCGAAGGGAACCGAACGGGAACCGAACGGGAACCGAACGGGAACCGAACGGGAACCGAACGGGAACCGATGGTAATCGATGTACTTTGCTGCTTTATCCAACATTTATCCAAGATGTCGGACCTTGAAGACTTCGATCATATTGTCGGTTTACGCGGAGAAGAGGAATTTAATAGAGTCTATCAAAGAATTCAACTGGAAGAACAGGAGAATCGGCGTAATATCGAGCGACGCAGACGTCGTCTCATCCGGTTATATTTGCGGGACGCAGAAAACCCGATAGAAAAATACGACGACTCTGAGTTCTATATACGTTATCGGCTCAGTAAAAATGTTATTAATTTTATACTGGGTCTGATAATTGATAGAATGCAAAGGCCGAATTTACGTGGATTACCAGTTCCTCCAGTAATTCAACTTTTAATGGCTGTGAGATTTTATCGAACAGGTAAGTAATTTTTTTATGTCTTAGCACATTCTAACCTCTCTTTAATTGTTAATGTTTACGAACGTAATTTAACAATGTATCATTACCATGATGAATGAACGGACCGCGACTAGTTTAATGGAAACATCAGGCAAATTCATATTTAATTATATGGAATACCATATGAAAGTGTATTTAATATATTACCAATTTTATTTTTTGAACATTGGGTGTATAGAAATGAACTGTATGGGGATTTTTATTGCAAATGGATGTCCATAATAATTCGAATAAAAATAGCAAAAATTGTTCTAGTAGCATATCAATAATGATATGATGAAATATTTGTGCTTTTCTTTTCATAAAATTGCCTGAAAATTTAATGGGAAGTTGAGATAAAAATAGCCTAATAGGATGACTGCAGTATTATTGTATAACATTTTTTTATTGTAAAGTGTTATTACGAATTGCAACATGCATAGGAAAAAAATAATGTGAAGTAAATAGATGGCAGGAATGTGAATAAATATGTTTGTAGCATGAGATAAAACTAACAGCTCAGCTATACATAAGTTTGGAGAAACCACTCTTTATGCATCACCATGAATTTTTCCAAGTCCTATAGAACAGTAGTGCACATGCGCGATAAATGCTCCATAGGTGGCATGACTCTGTGCAGTCAGTATGACCAACCTTTGCAATAAATTCCTAAACATGCTTTTAAAAATGGATGTACACTAACCCGGGATAAGGTGTATAAACCATCGCACATGAATTCTTCTAAGTTCTATAGAATCGCAGGGCGCATGTGCGAGTTGCTGTAATGAATAATGTAGCTTCCGGTAGATGGCTCTGAAGTCGGCATTACCAACTTAGGGAATAAATTCCCAAATGGAAAAAAAAATTGACGTAAACAAACTTCCCATTTCCTAAACTAACAAAACAATTTACATTCATATTATTTAACAAACTATAAACAAATTTTACGTACACTAACACTAAATATAGTTTCAAATTATTTTCAAATGTTAATAATTGCACTGTGAGAGTCTCCTAGCGGATGTTACCAGAAGCATTTCTGCGCCTGTAGAACTTGATGCACAATTTTTGCGTAATTTTGAAATATTTAAAAATCGTAAAGAAATGTTTATAAAATGATTCCAAAATGTTTAAAATAGTACCAAACGTTATTATAAATGGTTGAAAAGTGTTTAGTGCATCAGTGACATAAGAATATATTACATGGAAAATTGTGTGCGGTGGTTTATACACAATAGTCCTAACCTGTAATTCGTAACCTAACAAATAATTTGCATATTAATTCAGGAAACTTGTCCTGACTGGGGATCAAACCTGGATCTGTTGCATGACAAGGCAGCATACTATCTAGAGACCACAGCAGTAAACTTTAATGTTAATTATTTTTTCAATTAAATTTTTGTTATTAATTGATCAGTTCTTGAAAGGAGTAATGGAAAATGTATACCGGTATTGGGTATAGCTAAGGTTATGTGTAATATTGTTTATCTTCGAGTGAGAATATTTCCTCAAATGCAGATCAGGTTTTGATAAAAGTAATAATATATGTATGCATGTGCTTAAATTTCTTGGCATATAGAATTAACCAACTAGAACTTAAGAAGTTGATTCGATTTTCAGGAAGCATGCAGACAGTAATTGGGGACCTCCGTGGGATTAACCAATCAACAGTTTCACGGACTATCAAGAACGTATCCGATTACATAGTGGATTTGTATGACGAATTTATAAAATTTCCAGATGCAAATGAAGCTAATCATTCTCGTCTGGAATTTTATAGAATTGCACAATTCCCAGGTGTAATTGGATGTATTGATGGCACCCACATCCCCATCAAAAGCCCAGGAGGAGAATTTCCAGAAATTTACAGAAATAGGCGGGGTGTGTTTTCATATAACTGCCAGGTTTGTAACATGAAGTTCATGTAAAGGCCTTCCTAACTTTTCCATAAGTTAATTCCCTTAATTGAGTGCTACTCATTCCTCCTTTGCAAACATGTTGACAGACATCTTATCTACAGAAATTACACAAAACAAAATTCTTTAATTCTGTAATGTATTGAGGCATTATAAACACTCTGCACATTGTGGACAGGACATTTATTAGCATTCTTGATAATAGATCTATGTACACCCTTCGACAAAAAAATGAGTCATCTCTTGAACGCACATTTCTTCTAAGTCATACTCGGCACAGCGCTGGGTTCAAACTAGGAAACTAGTCATAATTGTGCAGTCCCTAAGCTACTGTGTTATGTGGCATGAACTGAAGACTCTTCTACGTGTCCTGACAGCTCAGTGGTAAAGCACGCGGTCACTGGTTCTGTTAATGAAGATCGCAGGTTCGCGTCTTCAATTACACGTTTTTTTTCTCGTGATATTTGTATTAAAACGTTTTATGAATTAAATACATTTTATTTCGACATTTGAATTAATCTATACTTTTTAAGTTCATAATTTTTTTATACCGTTGAGGTTATAACAATAATAAATTATATATTTTTACACGCTTTATATGAGCTTGACCTGTATCTGTCTATGTAACGAACCTGTATCTATGTAACAGAATCTTTGAACACGATTTTCATTCACTTAAAAACATTGGATCGACCTGAAACTTTGTATACTTGTAAAGGACCCACGACAATACAATAATTTCATAATTTTTTTCTAAAATCCTGGCCACAATCATCAGAAAATAAAAACCTGTGTAATAGGTTGCGGACTTATCGACTTTTTAGTCAATCGTTGGAAGAGCTCAGTTAGTAGAGCGGTGGACTGTTTTGGTACATAATTTCAGCAAACCATAGGTTGCTGGTTCAAATCTGGGCCCGATGTTTTTTTTAGAAAATAATTAAGCAATTAAATTTTCATGGGATTCCAGTTTATGACAATCAATTAAACTAAAAATAAAAAAAAATAAATAATAGTTTAAAAAAACTACAACAACACGCTTTATTAGAAAACCGAACTTAAAAATAAAAAAATAATTTTAATTTCCAACACGCTTGGGGAAAAAAATTAAAATGGTCAACAAAAAAATCATCTCTAACACATCTAGAATAAAACTAGAGTTATCTACAAAAAAATAATTTTACCATCGAAAGCATTGGGTGATTTTTATGGTTTTTACATTTTCTTCTTAGAGACTTTACTTTTACCAATATCTGTTTATTATCAAATATAAGTATTAATTGATATAGAGCATGCCACGCTTTTGATATTAAAATTATTGTTTTTGTAGATAACTCTAGTTTTGACGATTTTTATTATTAATTTAACACTTCTCATAGAAGGATAAATTATATTTGAAGAGAAAAATTTTTCTCTTCAAATATAACTCTAGTTTTATTCTAGATGTGTTGGAGATTATTCTTTTGTTGACCACTTTAATTTTATCCCAAGCGTTTTGGAAAATAAAATTATTTTTCACTTTTTAGTTCGGTTTTGTAATAAAGCGTGTTGTTTTAGTTTGTTTAACCTACTATTTATTTTTACCTTGTATACTACCGCCTTCCTCAACTATCTAAAATTTTCGTTGATTTCACTCTGCCTTTCAATGCATGCTTCATCTTCTGGAGTTGTTGTAGTAGTATTGAATTAAATGTATGTCTAATAGAGGGTTTTGCTTATTAGGAAAATTTTCGTTGAGAATGTTTGTAATCTTGGCCTTCTCGATAATTTCGATTTCTTGTAAAATGTTAATTTTGTGTCTGTTGTTTTCTCTGTGTATAATTTACATTGTATTATCGATATTGTTGAAACTGTGGCCGCTTTCTGAAATATGTTTAGCGAAATTTGATTTCTTTGTTAAAGGAGAAGGCAAATCAAATTTCGCTGTTCACCAGGTTGAATCCAATCGAAAATGTATGGGCTAAGATGAAAATAGAGATGAACTCTAATTGGCCTGCAGATGCACGAAAAACGAAAGATGGCTTATGGGCACAAATTCAAGACGCCTGGGATGCTCTAGCCGATCGTCCACGTGCCTGTAGAAATTTTTTGCATCAATGCCCCGCACATTGAGGGCGGCAATAGACGCTGAGGATTCATACACCCGATATTGATTTTGTTTTTGTTAAAGTTTTTCATTTTAGAAGATATTATTTCCTTTCTTCATTTAATTATTAGAAGGTTTTCATTTATGTGTTTTGTGCGTGCATTAAAGCCATAAAACTCAAATATAAAATTAAATATGAAACTATGTTACAAGCGAAATGCTATCCTAACATTCAGTAAAAAAAAAAGTAGAATGGGAATCGAACCCGTCAGGTTACGAACGCAGATGTTGTGTGTTAAACCACTCGACCATGGAAACACACAAAGGCAAGCTCTCTCTTTTATGTTACTTGAGTGTGCACTACGTTAACTAACAAACACCACAGTACAATTACTGAAAACGTGTTAATGTGAATAAGGCTTCTGCGAGTGCTCACGAAGTTCCCCGATCGGTTGATAGAATCACGAGATGACTAATTTTTTTGTCTAAGGATGTACAAGTTCCAAAGCTTTCTATGCAAAATAGTCAAATTCTGTTGATTAGATTTTATTCTGGCATGTGTTATACTTGCAGGCTATTGTGAATCACAATATGGAGTTTATTAACTTCGTAACAGGCTGGCCTGGATCTACACATGACAGTCGAATATTCGACAGTAGTAGAGTCTGTTATCAGTTCGAAGAACGTGAAGTAACTGGCATTCTCCTCGGCGATAGCGGATATCCATGCCGTCCGTACCTGATGACCCCCATCCTTCATCCACAAGCACAGGCAGAACACAATTATAACAATTCACATAAAAGGACTCGCAGTTTGGTAGAAAGGACTTTCGGAATATGGAAAAGAAAATTTCAATGTTTAAGTAAAGTCCTTGCTCTCAAACAGTTAACCTCTCTGAATGTTATAATTGCAACTGTTGTGTTGCATAACATTGCGAGGAGGATGAATGGGGAAGAATTGGAAAATAATTCTGGAGGAGAAGAAGAAGAACCAGAACCAGAAAATGTTGGTGTTCGGGAGGAGGTACGAGATGTACCCAATGGAGTAACAGCTCGAAGGTTGCTTATCCTTCAAAATTTTTAGTATTTGATCTAAATTCAAAGGAACAAAAAAGGAGAAATTGATGAACTTCGAAATTCCCTGGGAGAATGGCCTGGTTTTGAGGTTTTTCAGCCTGCCAACAGAGGGAGCGAAGGATGGCTCTTCAAGACAATAGAACAATGACCGTGGGGATACTGATGATGGATCGGAGATGTAAAGTTCCGAAACTAGTTTAAATTAAAATAAGAAAAATATGAGGTGGGTGATTAAATTTTACCTAAATGGATAAATTTTGCCTAAATGGATATACCCCAAAGTGTGAATTCCTAAAATAAGTAATAGGAGTGCATCTTTGTTTTTCTGACCCTGTAGTTTTTTTTGTAACCAACTGCACGCCCTGTTTTCCAACCAACTTGTTTCTAGGCATATAAAAGAACACAGGAGTTTGATCCGTGTTACCAAATACAAATGTTCTTTTCTCATTTTTGTAGGATGTCTAAGGAAATTAATGACCTTGTCTGTAAAATCTCATGGTAACCCCTGGCACCTGCAAATTAGATATATTCCAACTTATATTCTACCCCCCCTTAAGAATAAAACTTTACAAGCATTTTAAAACCAACCGGAGCCTTAATAAATTTTATAATCCTATCATCTATACTCTTTCGTTCTTCTACATAATGAAATATATTTCCTTTTCATTAATTGCCGAAGCCACCCTCTATTGGCCTTGAAATCGTGTACGTTGTGAGAATTAGCAATTTTATTGTATATGCACATTGTATTGTTATTGTTCATTAAACAGAATTCATAAGGTTTAATTGTGTACAAACTTGCATGATCCTTCATAAAACACAATTATACAGAGTGCGACATAAGTCGGTTAACCATTGCACATGGTTGCAAGGAAAGAAATCTTATTGTATGAAACTGGAGCATAAATACAGGACCCTCTAAATATAATCTCAAACACTATTAAGCAGCAGTGTCTGAGATTATGACCAGAAGCTTCTGTATTCAAAGATTTTTTCCTTGCAACCATGTGTAGTTGTTTACTAACCTATGCTGCACCCTGTATATTATCCTTCTTATTTGAGTGTGTTCATGTGAAGGATGTTAAATCTCAAATTGGGGTAAGTATAGTAAAGTGATCGCACTATAGGCCTCAGGACGCCTTATGAATGGTGGGAAAGTCTGTCATCAAGAACATTGGCATCTTTACCTGCAGAACATGTTACTCATTTTTATTGGAGGCTGAGTCAACTCATGGTCCAGCCTTGGGTTTTAAATTAATTTAAAAAAATGTATCCCTACTGGAACTCGTACCCTCTACCTTCAAGGTTGTACTTCCATCAACTATGCTATGACTCCTCCCACAATGTGATAAGTTCTGATTTTAAATTTACCTGATTGTCTTTCTTCTGTAAAAGGGGTCAAAGTGATACTTCTGTTGAAGATGCAGTATAGTCTGACCAACGGATATATGCCTCCATAAGATATGCAAACTAAAACACTAATTCCTTTTCTGCCTCGGTAAATAATTTCCCTCCCTGCATTCCTATCTCCCTCTTTCTTTTTGCCCCTCTCACTACCCTCTAGGGCAACATGTTATTTGCACTAGCAGTCCAGTGTTGTCAACTCGGAATGGCGAAAGAAATATTACAAAGCAAATAATAAAAGTCAATCAGCGTCATAGACGTACTTCAGTACGAAGTACCGAAATGAAAGCAGATGATACATAAGTGATCGAAAGGCCTCCTATAAAACAACTGCAAATTATTGAGGGCGACTGAGATATCAGGTACTGTTATACAATTATTAAAACTTTAACACAGTAACCTCAACGGAGTTCCTTAATGTATTATAAAAACATTGAATACATTGTTGAGTAATCAACTTCCATGGAACTGTTTGGCAACATCACTACTCGGAAAGTAATCCTGTCTGCTGTGCAGTGAGGGAAGCACATGGAATTCAGCGAATTCAAGCATTAACTTTTCTAAGAACGACTGCAGCATTAAAGGGGCACAGATCCGTTGGTCCGACAATACTCAGTATTTTGTGACAAGGGGATTATAATAGCATTTATGCAGAAGTACTCAGTTTTTGTTTTCACTAAACAATGAGCACGTGCAAATTATTACTAGTTGAATGGATGAGGAACCGTTGCGACTTTAACTCTGCCAGTATAAATAAAGCATAATTATTACAGTATGAATAGAGCATAAAGGATTCAAATTAATTCAGCAATTTTAGACGTTCCTCCTTGCCATATCAATATGCACTCCCCAATTAATAGGATTCACATTCTGGTATCCTGACATATTTTTTAGCATACATGGCTGCATAAAATACCACATATAACCTATTACTTGATAGCATAAATGGTGAGAGGAAGCGAAGGCACTAGGTGTATAGATGGGGGGAAGTGGCTCCTTCCACAGTTGCTACAAACGAATGACTGCTCAAATGGCATAATCAGTGGTAGGCCTACTTGAAATAGATGAAGTTCATGGAAGCTCGACGGAGTTTGTATACCTATAGGTTTCTGGACTTGACACCCCACTGACAGAAATGCCCGGTCTAGCATGGGTGGGTGGAACGCACAGCTGTCGGTCACCATGAAAAAAATTAGTATTAGGTACTCATTAACCTTTAAACGCCCAGGAGCCCATATGCTGGGTTTTAAAATGTACGTCCAATCTGCCCGCAGACCCAGCGTATGGGTTCTGAGCAGGCGGACTTGTTTGGTTGCTTGAAATTATACTGGATAATACTACTATTGTAACATACCTTTTTTCAGGGTTATCAGATGCTTGGCAACGTGATGTGAAGATAGCATTCGTTTATTAAATGTTTGTTTTTGTGTGATAAGCCTCGAAACAATCACAAATTCACAAACCGACATCATACTTTTTACACTTCACTTGCACATGTTTTCTGATTCCCCGCGCCGAACACACGACAAATTAGTATTTGTAAAGCTACCGACCAATGTTGACTAAAATTAACTTCAAGTCGAGTGTTGTTTTGGCACCAATTAAGTCAGAAGAAGAAAATTGTATAGAATGGTTAAGTCTAACAAATGAAAAATATATTTTTTGGTTGAGTAAACAAGCTATAACGGCTGGGGGACTCCACATGCTGAGCACATGTCACCCATGCACTAGCTCGATGAACATCTACCTTTGTGATTGACACATATGAGTGTGAGGCCAGAAGCTCGATGGTAGGCTCTAAGGGCCTTCTAGGCCTGTCGCACCATGGAATTATTATTATTATTATTTTTAGATTATTAGGCATCCCTTTTCTCTTATGTCTTACTATCCCACAACACGTCATTTCACGTTAGAATAATTACGCCAAGAAAAAGGTACATTTCTGATTCTGTCATGTCAGGGGGAAGAGTACATTTTTCTTCGCTGTCAATTCTAGTTTCACGAACCCAAGACCTGACAAACGTCAGGTGTCTCACAGCTAAGTGTTAAATAAAGCAGCAAATAAAATAGGTCTCGAGATAAATGATAAAAAAAAAACAAAATATATTATCTATAATGAAAATAAGAAATATAAAAGAAAGGAACAACGAATACAAATAGAGAATTTTAAAAGTCAAAAGCGGCAGATAATTTTTTGCACATTGCCTTGGAACATCACAATGCTAGGAGAAATATCAAGGTAGATTCTGGCATGGAATGGTTAATAGTTCCCTTGTTAGATTCAACTATGTTTACACTGTGTCTCATGACTGGTTTGTGCCTTTTTTTATTGAAGTCATCTGGTCACTGAGAATGAATTCAATCTCACATTTCAATCTGCTTTAATTTGGATTAACAAGTATTAGGTGAATCTAATCCATAATTAAGCTTTTAAAAAAGTTTGAAAATTAGATACTAGAAAAAACTAGCTATAACAATATTTAAATACAGTAAAACTTGTTTAATCCAGAGTGTGAATAATGCGGAAATCTGTCTAATATGAACAAATTTATTGATCCTGGCGAAATAATAGTAACTTTACATGTATTTATTTTGCATAAAACGGAATCTGTCCAACGGGGAAACGGAAGAATATTTCTACACAATTCATGAAAAAAAAACTTTTATAAAGCGGAAAGACAGAGAAATAAATTAGTTTCGACTTCAATGAATTCCCGTTAGGCAAAAAAAAAAAAAAAAAAAAAAGGAATGAATACTACCACCATTCTACCTGTACCTGAAATTTTATTTTGGCCTCACTGCACAGCCGTTATGCAAAACACAGATACCTGTCTTACAAAGAACCATTGCACCGTAAAATCATAAATTAGTTTAAGTTCTAAGACCGATCTTTCACAGGTGGCATTCTGAATATACGGAATAAAGAAGGCTAAAACATATGTATCATTCTCATTAAACTATAAAGTGAAAGTGATTGAAGATAAATCTTCAAATTTCCAGACCGATCCAAAGTGAAGCTCTAGCTGTTGCTAAATCCCTAGGGAATAACAATTTCAAGGCATCTTCAGGTTGGCTGGACAGTATTAAACAACGACACAATGTAGTGTGGAATGAAATTTGTGGGGAATCAAAGATTGTGGACAAAAATATAGTTAGTGAGCAGAATCTGAAACTGCATACCTTAATTTCAGGATATGCGCCTAAGAAACATTTTTAATGCTGACAAAAAAGGGATTGTTTTTTCACATGTTACCGCTGAAGTCGCACATACCTACTATACTTCACTTTTCAAAGGCAGCGGAACTACTATTAATCCAAGGTGTGTAAAAAGACATATACGGTACTCTATAATCTAAGATTATTCCATAATAGATTTCAACTGCCTTTATCAAATATTTTATGTAAGAAGCGTTGCTATAGAAAGCTGTGTGATTTTATCCATCATTTTTTCAAGAGACTATGAGTTAGTTTTTTCTTGGGTTTGTTAATTAATTTATTTATTTTTCATATTACATTATTATGTAACGCTAGAAATTAACCATACTCTAAATTATTGTAAATAATTAATTGTGTTGTAACTAAAACCCTAACATACCGGATGGTGAAATAGGGTTCATATTAATGGAGATTCAATAAAAAAATCTAAGATTTTATAATGCGGGATTTTGTCCAATGTGGAAAAAAAAATGGCCCATGCGATTCCACTTTGAGTAAGTTCTACTATACAATAAATTTTACAAATCCAAGCCCAGAGGAAAAGAGGAAGAATGATTGTCATAGAGAATGAGTGTGAAAGTGGAAACCAGAAGGGAAGGGAAGACGTGGGGAGGGTGCGCTGGAGAGTTTAATAACATAATACAGTACTCACCTAACTTGAGTGTTGAGTTCTCTTCTCAACAATTCTTTATCTCTTGTGAATAACACAGTTCTATATGGTACTTTAACTGAACTCTTAGAAATGCCTGGCACTTTATCTAGGACACCATTGTATATCAACAAATCATCCACCAAAATCTATGAGGAATAAATTAAATTAAATTAGTCTTTTTTTACTGATAGCCTAAACATCTAAGGCTATTTTTATATGTAATTGATAATTCAATTTACTTACCCCAAATTCTTTAACACCTCTGCTAGGTGTTTTCCCATAATTCCATAATTTTATCATGGATACTGTGACAGGGTAATCAAACACTATGTATACCCGGTTCAACTGAAAATTACAAACAACCAGTTAATTCATTAACAGAAACAAAATTAAAGCCATAAAGTCTACATTAGAAATAAGAAAAAACCTCAACTCATTTCAAGGGACGAGATGCAATTAATTTGAATTAACTGGAAAATTAATAATTTGTCTATCATTGCGATGTTAAAAATTTAATTATAACTTTGAAATAATAACCCTTACTAGCTATAATGTATTTTCTTGTATTGTAAGCCTATGTTTTCCCTTTACAGAGATTTAGGTGCTCTCCCCCTATAGGGAAGAATTTGAACCATACTAATTAGTTACACTTGTTTTCGTATAGATGTCATTTTGAGTGGTACGTGGTCAGCGTTCTGCCTCATACTGACATCTAGGAAACCAAGGTAGTACTAGGACGGGAAAATTCGGTAAATTTTGCTTAGAGGCCTTTTCATTCAGGCTTAAGGATTTTTTACGAGCCTGAAAATCTTCAGACTCGGGACCCACGGCTTAAAGTCCCTCCCGGAGGACTTGCTCCTTGGATTTTTCCGTCCTAAAAAATCCATCGACCCCGGCCAGGTTGGACCCTTGGGACCAGAGGCAAGGAACTTAACCACTAGCCCACCGCGGCTGACACTAGCTATAATCGATTGTGTAAATTCTCATTAATGTCCAATCACACTGCCAGCAATGGCTGGCTCCCTCAGACATAGAGAATAAAGGAAAATTGAATTTTGAACTGGAAGCCTGAATTAGTATAATGGATAACACATAGGTGTACAAAGTTGCAGATTTGGATTCAATTCCCGGTTCAGGCATTAATTTTTCTTTACAAATTAATAATCTGTCTATCATTGTGATGTTAAAAATACAGGGTGGACCGCTCGAATGGACCTAATTTCAATTGCTTGTTACTGGCAAACGGTTGAAGATAGAAACTTAAAACAACGTTCATAGTACAGAAAAACTCACCAAGTTTCGAATCCTGTCGGTAGATGGCACAAAGATACGTTTCTCGTTCTTAGATTTAATTGTTTGTGAAAATGGCGACTCCGCAGATGAAAGCGCAAGCTGTTTTGTGGTATGCGGAGTTTAAATCAATCATTAGAGTTCAAAGGGAGTTCCGGCGTGTGTTTAACCGTGATGCTCCAACTGCTAGAAGCATAAAGAAGTGGCGTGATACATTATTAGCTACAGGATCTGTGTTGAAGAAGCATGGTGGTGGTCGCAGAGCATCCGATGAAATGGTAGCAAATGTTCAAGCCGCATTTGAGCGAAGCCCCCGGAAGTCATTAAGAAGAGCTTCGCGGGAACTTCAAATACCAAAATCGACATTACAACGGATTGTCCACAAACGCCTCAAACTGCACGCATATAAAGTGCAGTTAGTGCAACGTCTGGAGCCGAATGACATGCCGAAACGAGTGGAATTCGCCAATACGATGCTGGACCGTCTCGGCGCTGATCCTGACTTCATGACCAAGATTTTCTTCTCGGACGAAGCCACTTTCCATTTGTCAGGCAAGGTAAACCGGCATAATGTGCGGATCTGGGGATCGGAGAATCCTCACGCTATTCAAGAGCATGTTCGTGATAGTCCGAAGATGAATGTTTGGTTCAGTTTGTCACATAATAAGGTCATTGGACCGTTTTTTTCGCCGAGAAAACTGTTCGTGGTACCACATATCTTGACATGCTGGAGCAGTTCTTCTTTCCACAAATTGAACAACTGCAGCCTAACATCGTTTTCCAGCAAGATGGTGCTCCTCCCCACTGGTCCAATGAAGTTCGTACGACTTTGGACAACATTTTCCCTGGCCGTTGATTGGTAGGGAGGACCAATCGCGTGGCCCCCGAGATCTCCCGATTTAACACCACTGGATTTCTTTCTCTGGGGCTATGTCAAAGATAAAGTTTACACCACCCCAGTCAAAGACCTTCGTGATCTTCGTGAGCGCATCATAGAGGCTATTGAGAACATTCCAGAAGACATACTCCAACGTACTTGGCAAGAAATTGTTCATCGCTTTGATATCGTCACAGTGACTGCTGGGGCTCATATAGAGATGTGGTGATCTGGATATCAAAACTTGGTGAGTTTTTCTGTAATATGAACGTTGTTTTAAGTTTCTATCTTCAACCGTTTGCCAGTAACAAGCAATTGAAATTAGGTCCATTCGAGCGGTCCACCCTGTATAATTATAATTTTGAAAGTTATGGTATACTTAAAGAATATTTAGACAATAAAATAACACATATAGAAATAACTGTAGTGAAAATGTTTGCGTTCTTACACAAACAAAACATCTAAGATTTAAATCCTTCACAAAAATAATAACTTGTATGAAGATTTTTTTGGAATGAGGAATCTTAGTTCGAGATCTGCCATCTGTTTGTCTCTCATTCTACAAAACTCTATAAAAGATTATAAAGGTTATAAGTACCTGATTTGGAAGAATAGGTGCTAACCACATATGGCGACCATCCAAAGTGTCATTCACACCATCTATCAGTTTCTCAGGAGTTCTTACATCACTATTAATGCCCTCTAACACATTCACACTGTCTGGAAATGCTCCGACATCTGCAAAATGTACGAGTTCCCACTTACTTGTGCAAAATCATCATATGTCAGTAATCCAATAAATCAAACAATCTTCAGTTTCTAAAAAAGCAACATTGAAAATTTGTCAACATTATTTGACTTTTTAATTATATCTAATCTAGCTATTAGATAGAATTCATAAAAATAAAAAAATGTGCTTACTTCTAGTGATAAAAACAGCAACTGCAACATACTGTATTTCCCAGCAAAACACTCTTTTTTACCTTAAAAATTTTTCTTAAAAATAGGATACTCTTATGATAAAGGTAAAGATTGTCATCCTCTTTACAAAGTCATATGCACTTTCAAGATCTTTGTAGGCTAAGAACAGGGTTTGCTATTCAAGTTTCATCCGATGTTTGTCAGTACTGAGTTGGCATGTTGAAATATTTTGTGTTCAGTTTTATATTTTCCCTTAATTTTTAGTGATGGACATTAATATACATCAAGTTACAAATTACATACAGTAAAAGCTCCTTATTCACGGTTTCATTATTCGTGGGTTAAAAATTTGTGACAGTTCCTGTATTTGAGGCTAAAAATTTCTTTATTCGTGGATCCAGTCGGTATATTAGAAGGATTAGTGTCCTTTATTAACCATGAGCAGTTACCATGTTACAGAGCATGTTAATTGCAGTATTTGCATGAAATAAATTTATTTCAAGGTACAGTACTATATAAAATAAAGTATCTCTTATTATTTTGAAGTTTTGATAATTTGAATTTCTTAAAATTCCCCCTTGAGTTTGAATTAAAGAGTGCCCACTGTATTAATGTGACCATGCTTCTGAAATACAACACAGGACAGTTAAAACTGAAGCAAATGAGTTAAGTGGTTTTCTGCAATTTAAAAATATAATCCTCAATTTATTAAATTAATATTGAGAAACTAAAGCTATTACTATGATAGAAATAAGTCAATTTATGAACACAATTAAATTATTGTAAATCAATGATAAAGAGAAAAATTTTTGCCTGAACTGGGAATCGAACCACGAACCTTTAGCTTTCCATGCTAATGCTCTGTCCACTGAGCTAATTCAGGCTTCATTCCCAAATTTGTGAATGATGATTCATTGCAATTAAGTGTGGGACCAGAAGAGTAAGGTAAAGGAAGGATTTCTGCTTGGATGGGAATGAAGCCTGAATTAGCTCAGTGGACAGAGCATTAGCACGGAAAGCTAAAGGTTCGGGGTTCGATTCCTGGTTCAGGCAAAAATTTTTCTCTTTACCATTGATTTACAATAATCCTCAATACTTTAATGTACTGAAAGTATGTTATTTCTGAATAGTGAATAATATTTCTTATTAAAATAACTTACTATTTTCATTCAGTCTTATCTTGTGGCCATCTTCATCATAAATTTCCAGTCCATTCAGTCCAACATAATAAGGGTCTCCCCATGTAGAAAGAATCATTAATTGGAACACAAATCCCTGAGGCATCATTGGTGATTCATATTCTTCATCCCCCACCACAACACCACTATTAGCACGTGGAGACACTCCGAGCAAAGCAGAGTTCCTCATCAGAGATACATAGTCATCATCTACCTCATCGCGCACAATAACTGCAGGATAAAGGTGAGAAATTTCTGCTAACTCAGCATCACCAGAACCTTTCGGAGGTGATAGTTTTACTACAGGAAGTTCATGAGACTCTTTGTAAACACTGTCTCCTAACGATAAACTCACTGAAGGCTGTGGCATGGAGTAATATACTTCATCTTCATTCAGAGAACTTGTATGTATGCTATTGGCATTCACATAATTATAGCAAGGTTTTTCAGTTAAATTCAAATCTTGAGCAAAATTGAAATGACAATTTCCTGGTGCACGACGGAGTGTTAAGATGCCTTCTGTTCCACATGATACTAACTTCCCATCTAAATGCACAGTGATTAATTTAACCTGCAAAATAAAGTTTATATCAGGCATCATTCTATGTAACATTTAAAAGTCCACCAAGCTACCTCAGGTGGTAGCATGCCTACTGGAAATTTTAAAGTAAGTTGATAACAATATGATTATGAACAAGAACACACCAAGTAATAAGAACTCTCTATACAGAATTATCTCAACAAAACGAACATTATTAACCTTCTAATTATGTTTTTATTATTAATTTAACACTTCTCACTGAAGGGCAAATTATATTTGAAGAGAAAAATTATATGCTCAGACCTTTGGCTTTCTTGGCCAATGATTTACCACTGAGCTACCTGAGCACTCCAATCTAAACGCAAATTTTTCTCTTGTACATTTTTAATTCCTGAGCATCATATGCTAAGAGCACTTGCTCTATTACGCAAATGGCGACTTCTTATTTAAGAAGACATTCATTGGGAATTTAAATCTATCTCTATCTATCTATCTTTGGGTTTTTACAGCTACTGCTATCTTCCTGTGCCAAACCTCCAAAGCCTAGGAATTTAAATACTACTTTATAAAGCCAGTAGGGCTTCTTTCGATGTCCTGAGTTCAAACCCCAGTCTGAGCACATAATTTTTCTCTTCAAATAAAATTAGTAACCTTCTGTTGATGATATCTTAACAGGTATCAATTTTTACAACTTTATACAGGTAGTATTGTAAGTCTTAAAAAGTGATCCAATCAAAATGGAGTGGAAAAATTACTGGTTTATGATATCTCATATTTTTCAAATGAAAGCCACATTTTAAATACTGATTCTTATAAAAAAAAAGTCCTATATAGATATAAAGATTGCAAATTTCACACTAATTCAACACCTTTAGTATAAGATTTAAATTAAATTACTAATTACTAATTCAACACCTTTAGTATAAGATTTAAATTAAAATTATTTATACCTCACCTCATATCCAGTCTTCTAATTAAACCAGTTTCAAAATCAAGGCAGTTTTATCATCAATAATTTCACAACTGATGTTTTGTCGTCCAGGAGAACTGTTTCTTACTCCATCTGTTGATTGACCAATGAACTTCTAAATCAAATTCCCCAGAAATTTCAAAATTTGTTAGTTTTACTTTCTTGTTTTTTTTTAATGTGGATTTTTTCCCTTTACTACATAGCGATCATGTCCACCGCTGTGGTCTCGAGGTAGCGTGCTGCCTTGTCACGCAGCGGGCCCGGGTTCGATCCCCGGTCGGGGCAGTTTTTCTGGGTGAGGTGTTTATCGGGGTTTTTCCTCACCTGTAAGACAAATGTCAGGAAAACTTTAACGCCCAAACGGTCCCCGAAATCATATGGCCATCCTTATCATTATCATCATCATCCTTCACCGGTGTGGAAAGCAACGGGAAGCTACCACACCTACAATTCCCTAGTAAAGCTGCAAGCATAGCATGAAAATGCTATGATTGTAGTAAAGGATCTGCCCTCGGGCAGAATTACTATGGATGGACATAGCGATCAGTATAGCATTGGACAGTAGACGTAGGAATTTCATTAACAAGATATTTAGGAAATACTAGCTGTTACATAATATGTTGTACTATATGTTATCTCTCAATAAGATGAATTTCTTTTTTTTTTTTTTTGCCACATTAACACAGATTGTAGCAAGCCTGCTTCCTGAATGGGAGGTCTAAGTCCCATACCTGTTAGGGTAAGGAATTTTACTGTAAAATTTTCAATCTCCAAACAAAGAGGCGTGGTATACGATTTCTAATCAACAGATTGGATTAAATTCCTAATCTCTTTTCAGTGCATATGTTGATAAGATGTATGGTATTGTTGATAGTGATTTGACATATAAGGACACTTAGCCTGGTGGTCTCCTTGGTGATTTTTGACAGGAATAGGTTATGTGCCAACATGAGATTTCACCTTCTCTCTTCTCTTCATCATCATCATCCCTCACAAAACACACACTATATGAACACTTAAACATAAATCATCCCACAAGGATTAATTTTAAGAACACTTATTATCAGCATTTATTAAAAGCTTAATTTAACTTAATCATCCTTGAAAAGATTTTAAGTTAAATTAAACTAATAACCTTCGAAGTTATAAATAGAGAAGCTTCTTTAAGTCTTAAGCTCTTCTCTGAACACAAATATATATCACCTATGTAATGGGTTTTTCAAAGTAGTTTATGAAATTTAAAACAAACAAAATATAAATGCCATACATCTAGTGAATGCAGAAATTAACCCATTTAAATCGGATGACGAGCTGAGGTCGCATGACGTTCTTAAGCACTAAAATCGTATGACGACCTGTGGTCGCGCAATGCAGAGATCGAAAAAACACATTTTTAATTTATTTTGCTGCTCATAGATATCTGTTACATACACTTATTCTTCTTCTACACATTCACAAGAATGCTATTTCATCCCCTCCATGCCATTTAGAAATTTCCGGAACGAGTTTTACCCTCAGAAAAAAAAAAATGTGTCAGTAGTAAGAAAAATGACGCCAAGGAAAGTTAAGGGTATTGACAGTGATGGAATTAGGAAATTATTAGAGTGTGAATTAGGCAGTGATTCAGAAGTTTCTGATATATTTAGTGATGAGAGAAGTATTCATGAATCTATAAGTGATTCGGAAGCAACTTCTGCTGAAGAAGAGAGTGGTGAGAATGATAATGAACTTATTGTCCCGCCACCTGCAAAAAAACAAAGTCATATCACGCCAAGTGATTGGAAGTGGGTGAAATCTGAGAATAACCCTGTTGTATATCAGTTAAGTGGTTTTTAAATCCATTTTTACTTATTGGAGGTAATATTAAGTTGCTGCGTTACATTTAAATGCCATGCAGTAGGACTTGGGATTTAAATCAGATTTCTGGGGTAGCAGAGCTCGACTTTAAATGAGAGGTGGATGGGTTAAAACACAAAAAAAATATGGTGGGTGGCACTAAAACATACACTTACAAGTTGAGTCTAAATTTCCCTTACAGAGTTTGAGGACTTATAGAGGAGAAAAAGACAATTAAATTTAACATAGGAACCCATGTCCGGAAATGTACCTTTTTCCGTTACACACAAAATACCACTACAACACATGATGCTCTATCCGACTCCTGCTGCCTGTCGTCTGGAACCACTTACAAGAAGAGCTCGATGTGATGACCACAGACTTCAATACAGATGCGGTACCTCCATATCATGTTCTCTTACATGCAATCACCAATCTCTCCTCCAACATCCGCCGCAGCCATAACTCATGCCAGTAGGTCTTCCTCGGATTCTACAGGGGTATCATTAATTAAGGTTTTCTTGTGACCTCACAGGTATGAGTCTAGCATGGTCAAGTCGGGAGAATATGCAGGCCAAGCAATTGGACCTGCTATTGCACTGGGCTTCATTGTACAATAACATCATGTCTGCATATTCTGCAAACGTGTATGTCATGGACAACAGCAACACAGTACCAATGAAGTATGTACACCTTGAATTCTGCTGTGTATTTTCGTGAAGGATTACTGTGCAGGTACAAATATCTCTGGGTGCATCAGAAACTCAACTGAATAGCACATAAACAAACTTGCAGTGGACATGGAACATCAGGTGAGCGGAGAATGACGTATGGACTACCCTAGTCAAGACTATCCTAGTGAGTGGTGCCTAAAAAGCATGTGAGGTTTGCATACAGAGGAAATGATACGTTTCCAGACACGAGTTCCTATGCTAAACTTAATTGTCTTGGTCCCTACTACAGGCCCTCAAACTCTGTAATGGGAATTTAAACTCACTCTGTATACACATACAAAATATGTGAATATATAAAACTTACTCCACAATACGTGAGATCTGTTGAATAGTTGTAATTCCACACTCTAAGAGCACCAAGATACACGACTATGGGAAAAGTGATAGTAAGTACAATTATATCACCCTCTAGGAAAGGTGTACTCCACATGTGGTCTTCATCTGTTGTCACATATACTCCATCTACAATTCTGAAAAGCAACACAATCTTCAAATATATAAAGAATTTCTTTTGGTATCAGCAATATTTGGTATATTCACAAAATGTATGCCAGATATATATGACCATTATAAATACTTTAAAATGTTGTTTTTAATTTATTTTAACTAAATTAATTATACAAATAAATTGAATCGGTTCCTTACACCTCACCTCATATTAGTTCTCTTTCTTCGACTATATCACTTTCATTCTCAGCCAATAATTTGTCGGTACTGGTCCATGAAAGAGAGCTAGGATGTAGGGAATCAATTGAATTTATTTTAAAAATACTTGTGATTTCCTATCAATTTATGTTAAATTATTACTTTAGAATTTTTATAAAACTTATCTTTACATAATTTGTACAGAAATTCCATAGATTTCATATTAATAATAAGGTTTATCAAAATAGCTGGTGAAATCTCCACAAAACATTGATTTAGTTACTGCAAGCTGCATCTCCATATCTTTGATCATGGTACAATAATTACTCTAATGATAGTTATAAAATATTCATTTTTAATTTTGTTGAGTTTTTTCTTGACTCACCTCATACTTCTTAACTCCCTCATAGATTCGGATTTCTTCACTGTATTTGTGATATTCTCAATGCTGTATCACGTCCACAACTGACGTCCACTGGTCTCCTCTCCTGCAGACTGACTTCTGCGCCATCTGATGGCTGACCGATAAACTTCCAAATCAATCCCCTCTCAGCCATCAGATGGCGCGGAAGTCAGTCTGCAGGAGAGGAGACCAGTGGACGTCAGTTGTGAACGTGATACAGTGACGAAATCCGGATCCGCGAGGGAGTTAAGAAGTATGAGGTGAGTCAAGAAACAACTCAACAAAATTAAAATAAACATCATAGTGTTATTTCCTACCTACATAACTTAATAAAATATTCATACTTAATCTAGCGAATATTTACATGTATTTCCTGAAACATACTGTTCATCATATCTTTATTTTAGAAAGAAAAATGAATGCTCAGACCGGGATTTGAACCCCAGATCTCTGACTATGTGCTTCAGTATGATACCAATTACACCATCTGAACTCCAACACGAACGTCAACAATTTTTTCCACATATACAATTCACTTTCATCCAGTAGCAATCGCTACCAACTACACCATCTGACAGCTTCTATTCAAAATATTTTTATTGAGAATTGAAGGGATCGGCTGTAAAACATGGTAACTGACAAATTCTTGAAAATTGAGTTGTAGCTTGCAAACTGTGATATGTGACCTCTTGAAGCATTTGGTGCACGTAGTTTTTACATCCGTCAACAGATAGCAGATGTATTGTCACAGTAAATAAAACTACATTCACCAAAGGCTTTCAGGAGGTCACTTATCACAGTTTATAAGCAACAACTCATTTTTCAAGAATTTGTCAGTCACCATGTTTTACAGCCAAGCCTTTCAATTTATACATTCCTTTCTAAGCAGTAAAACTTTATATTTTGATGTTATTTTTTAAATTAACATTTTCCAGAACTAGACTTAGTTTTATTTTAGAAAGAAAAATGAATGCTCAGATCAGGATTTGAACTCCAGAACATACTGATACGCACAGTCAAAGATCCAGGGTTCGAATCCCAGTCCAAGCATTAATTTTTGTTTCTAAAATAAAACCAAGTCCAATTCGGGAAAATGTTAATTTAAAAAATAACATTAAAATGTTCATATGTTTTCATTAACTAGAAAATTAACTTTGAGAAAGAAAAATTAATGTTTGAACTGGGATTTGAACCCTGGATGTCTAGTTCTATGTACTAGTGTGCTGTCCATTACACCATTCAAACAACGATATAAACATTAACATATCTTTCAACTTTCCAGAATTTGAAAATATTAATTCAAATAAAAATAGAAACTTAATGTTCATCATGTTATTCATATAAAACATACATGCATGTGATAATCATTTTGTTTCTTCAGGCACCATTTAGTGAATCTGAAATTTGTATATAGGTCACTGATAATGCTGCATGAATACAATTTAGTTCTTTCCACTCATTGAAGGTTTTACTTAGAACAACTACTTATCTTTGCTCTTCAGGCCACTTCATTTCACTTGTGTCCATTATTCAGACACAACTGGCTTATATATCCAAGGGTAGGAACATTCTGGAATTCCAATCTACTTTTCTCAAGTAGAAGACTTGAGAGTCAGATAATCAGACATTTCTAGAATTGATGTATCTGGAAAATGATTTCTCCAGAAAGCAAGTCTGGAGAGGTTGTTTGCTGGCTGCAGAAGACCCAAATCTAACTTTTATTGACTTATAAGGAGTCCTGCTCCCGCCCACAAAATTCAAAAGCAGTAATTGAGCAACAGATAAACAATGTATCTTGAAATTAACTTCTTGAAATACTTTAATATAATTTATACATTACCTATAGATATCAGGAGACAGCACACTACACTGAAGAAATTGAGGTTCTATTGGTATTACAGATCCCCCATCTCCCAAAATCTCTAGACCTGTTAATCCTGAAGAATTAAGAGAATTATAAATGAGAAATTTATTTTATCTAAGAATGTCATTTAAAATTGTAAAAGTAACATGATTCCACTATAGACCTCAAGAGAACCTTGGGGTAGTGGGAGATTAAGACACCCATCTTTCTAGACAATTTCCTCGAGATGTCAAATGGGTTGACAGCCTTGTATGATGACCGCCTTTATCCCCAGAATGAGCATTCAGTATTCAATTCCAATAGAAGCTGAGTTGATCCCAAGGAGCATGGTGCTGCCAGAAGGTTTAGGACAGTTTAAAAAAAAATATTTACCATAATTTAATTAAAAGTTTGTTATGGAACCAAAATATTCTACTGAATTGTAAAAAAAATTATAAAACATAACTTAAACCATATTATTTTCTGAGGCTGCAACATGGACTATAACAAAGAAAGATTTAAGTAAAGTATAGAGAGTTGAGATAAAATGTTTACGAGGTATATTAGGAGAAACTAGGAAAGACAAAATTTAGAATGAAGAAATAAGAGGAACAGAGTGAATAAAGTAAAAAATTATATATTATATATTATCATTATTATTTTATAATTTCCCCTTCCCCATTTATAGTCAAGAAACATTAAACTTAATTCCCATTAACAATCAATTTATTTTTCTTGTCCTTTTATTAGTTATATCAATAATATTTTTGATTATTAGCCCGAATATAATTAGAATTTTAATTGGTTGAGGGGTAAAATAAGATGGTGTGGTCATGTTAAAAGGATGGATACAAGACAGGCATTAAAATACAGAATACAAGGGAAAATAGCAAAAGAGCAGCTAAGATATAGATGGGAGAAACAAGTTAGGAAGGATGTTGAAAGAAGTAGAATAAATTGGAGTGAAATGGAGGAAAAGGAAATGTGGAATAAATAAGATAGGTGGAGTCTTTTACCAAAATTCAACCTTCCAAAAGGGGAATTGAGGAAAAATGATGATTATGATGGTGATGAAGAAGAAGAATAAATTATCAAAATCACCGAACAGATAAAAGGGAACTCTCAGAGGTCTCTTCAAGGGTCCCCATCTAGGGGATATGTGGATGGCGACCACAAGGTGCCCTAGCTGAACTAAACATTGACGATGGGGCTAAGAAGCCTTGAAACATATGTTCGACAAAAACAACTATAAGAGGTAAGAATGAACAGACAAAATGTTTTAATTATTAAACAAACCTCTTAATATTACTTCCTATTGTATTTTTAAAAAATAAAATAGAATTAATTTTCTTAATAGACTACAGAAAGCTACAGGCCCACTGACTGAAAATATTTCAGTTTTCTCTTGTATGCCTTTCAGAATCTTCCACATGGCTTCACATATACACTGATAATGCCTTAATAAACTCAGAAGAAAGGGCAGATGTTGGAATATTTTATAATCTCTTTTCACACTAACACTTGGTCCAAGATCCATAGGTATTACTAACACACTCAGAATCAACAATTGAAGCCATAACCAACTTTAAAATTAAAACAAACACCATGAATGAAAAAGAAAAAAGTACATCTATAAGTCCTTAATAGCACAAAGAAAAAAACTTAGCATAACAATGGATCCCATCACACAGAGGCATTCAAGGAAATGTACATGCTGACTTTCTGGCCAAGAAATCTACTACCATAGCTCAAAATTCAACACAACATAATATTGAAAATTTTTATAAGAAAAAATCACTATGAGGTTTAATTTAAGATTAAATTAAAATACTTCATACCTCACCTCATATCCAGTCTTCTAATTATACTGCAGTTTCAAAGTCTTGGCAGCTTCATCTTCAGTAATATCTTGTCGACTGTTGTTATGTCGATCAGAAGAACTACTTCTTCCCTCTGTTGGTGGACCGATAAACCTCCGGATCCAATCAAAATCCTGACAGTCAACGAGATATTACTGAAGATGAAGCTGCCAAGACTTTGAAACTGCAGTATAATTAGAAGACATACTATAATATATAGAGACTAAGAAATCTCAAAAACCAGCTATAAAGACTGGGGGACCTGACATTCTGACCACATGTCACTCCTACACAGGCTGGATGATCATCTAGCTTTGTGATTAACACATGTGGATGTAAGGCCAGCAGCTGGCTGATAGGCCAAGGGCCTTCTAGGCTTGTCGTGCCATGAAGAAGAAGAAAAAAATCTCAAAATATCAAGAAAAGACAGAAACACATTCAAAAACATAAAATGGGAAGAAATTTGAAAAAATTCAACAATACACAGAAACCATAAAACAACAGCCAGAAATACAACAGCTCTCTAAAGACTCTACACTGTCCATGATTATGTTATTAAATGTCTTCAAACAGGAATTACAGCATCAAATAAATGTATTAATGGACAGAGATACCTCCTCCAGTGCAGACAACTTGACACAGGAAACAAGAAAGTCGAGATCTATAAAATTTTTATTGGGAGGCAATATGATTAACAATACATATTTCATATGACTTATTTTTTTCTGCATTTCAGTATCTTCAGAGAAAAAATTACTTAATTTAAAAGATGACAAATTTTACCGAAGGAAATAATTAAAAGAATAACATCAGTGTATTTAAATTTTACAAGAATTAATCACTATGAGGTTTAATTTATGATAAAATTAAATGTTTCTTACCTCTCCTCATATAAATCTTCTAAGTAGATCGCGATTTCAAGACCATAACGGTCTCATCTTCATAACACCATAAATTTTTTTAAATTTTCAAAAAGTTTAACATAAGATTAGCACCGAAGGACAAATACAGCCTTAATAGGATAATTAAAACCAATAAAAATTAAAGAATTGAAAATGAAAACAAATCAGGAATTTATCAGATCAAATGCAGGGATTGTGACAAAATTTATATTGGAAAAACAAAAAGAAATTTGAAAACAAGGGTGGAAGAACATCTTAGAAACGTCAAAAATGGAGAAGTGGAAAAGTCAGCAGTAGCTGCTCATGCATGGTCCGAAAAACATTTAATTGAATCAAAAGCCAATCTAATTAAACAAATAGACAAACAAAAGGAACTCACGGTTTGGGAAAAGATCCACATTCAGAAAAACAAAGGAAAACTTATGAACTTCAAAATTCCCGCAAATTTTGGCCTGATCCAGAGGTTCATCGGTCCACCAACAGAGGGAAGAAGAAGAGTTTCTTCCCGATTGACATAACATCAGTCGCCAAAAAGTACTGAAAATGAGACCATTATGGTCTCGAAATCACGATCTACTTAGAAGATTTATATGAGGCGAGGTAGGAAACTTTTAATTTTACCATAACATCAATGTAGTTTATATTGAATGATTGATGGGAAGTAATAATTAAAATGAGAATAAATCTGAAATGCACAGTTCACTTCATAAATATAACTTTAATTATGAGGTGAAGTGTATATTTACAATTCACTCTTTTTATCAACATAGTTATAATTTTCTTTTCTCATTACCTGTTTTCCTGAACATCATGGTAAATACATTAAGTTTTTGGGGATTCTGTACAGAATCATAGTACTGTAACATCACAGCTTCCACAATATTGTTGACATTTGCATTTGATTTCCCACTTTTAATATTAGAAATCTGGTAACAGCTTTTCCTTTGTAACAAACATTAAATGAACTAATGAATGGCAAAAAAAATAATAATTTTGGAAAAAGTTATATTCAATTAATGTGTTACATTAAATTTTTAAAAATATTAATGCCACCTATCCACCAAGTGTGGAATCACAAGCACAAAAAAATGCAGTGGGTAGCAATGAAAAACCATACATTTTCCAAATTAAATAACTGGAACTGAAATGTTATTGAATGATGTTTCTTATATAATATATATTCATAGGCAGCTCTGTGGCACCGCTGGGGCCCCGAGATTGAGTCTCGATCACTCCATGTGAGTTTTGTGGTGGACGAAATGGAACTTGGGCAAGTTTTTCTCGGGGTTTCTCCCTTTTCCCTGCCACAATTTCATTTCACCATTTCTTCATACTCATTTCATCCATTTTGTTTAATTTCTTTCATCTGCTCCTATGATGGTGCGTCAGGCATGATCGGTCGGCACCCTTGTCATTCACTGACCTCTATATAAGAGGCTTCATCTCATCTCATCCCTCAACCCGACCCTGAGTTGGACAAGAGTTGAGGATATTATGTATATATATACATACATACTGTGTCAGGAAGGCAGTGACAACTATAGGCATGTTGACGAGAGAGAATTTTGGTTCTAAGTTATAGAATATTCACAAAAGAAGAAAATGCAAATACAGGGTCAACCTTGAGAAGCCCCATCAGGGTTGGTGGCCCTGAAATTTAAGCTTGGTAATAATGAAAAGTATATATATATATATTTTAAGAACTTTCTCTGCATTACAGTACTTATCGTTCAGCCCAAATGTACTTTGCTCTGCCACAGATTTCTATCCTTAGCATCTTCTTTGAGGTCTCTGCTGATCATGCTTCTTCTCACTTCATCCACCCACTGTTCCCTGGGTTTCCCTCTCCTCCTCCTCCTGCCTTCAGCATTCCAATCCTAAATCATTCTTGGGGTTCTATTATACTCCATCCTCTTCAGATGCCCATACCATTTCTCACTTCATTCTTCTAAGTATGTGTGTGTGTGTGTGTGTATATATATATATATATATATATATATATATATATATCTCAATCTTAAATCCATTTTCATCTTCAAATGGAAATCTACTTATCTCAATAGTGTAAAAGCAATTACAATATGCAATATTTCTTCTTTTATAATTTTACCATTCACTAATTTGTTTCTATATATAGATATATATATTCACATTCTTCATTATTACCAGGGACAGATTTATATAGAAACTAATGGTACTTAAATTTCAGGGTCCCCAACCTTGGTGGGACCCCTCAGGCAGGTTGGCCCATATTTTCTTTTTCTTCTTTTTTTATAAATATTCTACAGCTTATAACAACACTCTCATCATCATGCATATATGTAGTTGTCACTCCCTTCTTAAAACATGTCTGCTATAACATCACCTGTTTGGTAGGTGATAGGATCTTAAGTTTTACTTTAGGACCATGATGGGTCACACTTCTATAACATTCAAAGCAATGTAGACCGAGTTCTAATTATTAGCCAGTGGAAAATGATTTAAGAAAATATGTGAAGAAATATATTAGCAAGGCCTAACTTTAGATCCAATATTTTATGGTAACCTGATAAACAAGAAATTTAAAATTTATTATATTTTACAAACTAATATGGTGTTTTCTGAATGTATTAAAATTCATGCTGTAAGTATATTTTTTCACTTTAATATAAACAAAGTACATTAAAAATACAATAAAAACAATTAAAATAGTTTAAAATTCAATACACAAAATCCATGAGTGTAAAGTGTAAGTAAAAATATCAATTTGACAGTCATTTAAGTATTTTCCTTTTACCTATTAGTGCAGGATGACCCCAATTGGCAACCAAACTAATTTCCAATTTCTGGCCTCCAAGCAATATGCCCAAACAATCATTGACAGCTGTAGGACTTTTACATTGTGGTACCCTGGCACATGTAAAAGGTCTTTCATCCTGAAACATATTAAATATACAAGTTCTTCAGAATAGGTTTGAACTATTGGAAATCATCATTTTTATGGATAAAATTGATTTAAATTAATAATTGAGTTTGTATTTTTTAACATTCTTACCTCAAATGTTTATTTTGTTGGACGGTCATTTCAAATTTTTAAAGAGAAAAATTATACGCTCAGACCGGGACTTGAACCCGGGACCCTTGGTTTTCTAGTCCAAGTGCTCTACCATTTGAGCTACCTGAGCAAGTACCGATCTAAACGCAAATCTTTCTCTATATACGTTGAAATTCCCGCCCACCAAATGCTTTGAAGCCTTTGCTTCTATCTTTGCAAATGGCGGCTCCTATATTAAAAAGACATATTTGGGAATTATACATTACATTATAAATGCCAGTACGGCTATTTTCGATGTTTTTATTATTAATTTCATACATCTCAATGATGGATAAATCATATTTAAAGTAATGTAATGTATAATTCCCAAATATGTCTTCTTAATATAGGAGCCGCCATTTGCAAAGATAGAAGCAAAGGCTTCAAAGCATTTGGTGGGCGGGAATTTCAACGTATATAGAGAAAGATTTGCATTTAGATCGGTACTTGCTCAGGTAGCTCAAATGGTATAGCACTTGGACTAGAAAACCAAGGGTCCCGGGTTCAAGTCCCGGTCTGAGCGTATAATTTTTCTCTTTAAATATGATTTATCCATCATTGAGATGTATGAAATTAATAATAAAAACATCGAAAACAGCCGTACTGGCATTTATAATGTAATGTATAATTCCCAAATATGTCTTCTTAATATAGGAGCCGCCATTTGCAAAGATAGAAGCAAAGGCTTCAAAGCATTTGGTGGGCGGGAATTTCAACGTATATAGAGAAAGATTTGCATTTAGATCGGTACTTGCTCAGGTAGCTCAAATGGTAGAGCACTTGGACTAGAAAACCAAGGGTCCCGGGTTCAAGTCCCGGTCTGAGCGTATAATTTTTCTCTTTAAATATGATTTATCCATCATTGAGATGTATGAAATTAATAATAAAAACACCGGTCATTTCAAAGCTTATTGCTCCATCTTCAGCTTGTCACAAACTGGTTTTTTTTCTTTTCTTCAAGTTATCGGCCCTGGATCTGTGTTCCAAAGAACTTGGTAATGAGACTCCTTTCTCTGGGAATTTCAAAGTTCATAATTTTCTCCGTGTTCTTCTGTATATAGATATTTTCCTATATTGTGAGTTCATTGGTATTTTCTAACTGTTTTAATAATATTTTGTGTTTTTCTGTCCAAACGTGAGCTGCTACTATAGATTTTTTCTACTTCTCCCTTTTTTACATTTCTTATGTGTTCTTTTAGTTCTAAACGATCATCCAACAAAACAAACATATGAGGTATGAATGTTAAAAAAATACAAACTCAATTATTAAATTAAACCTCATAATGTTGCTTCCTAACGATTTTAAAATTAATTTAAATTAACTTATTTTTATTTTGATCCGATGGAAAGTTAAAAATTTGGAGACAAATGAATGAAGAGCTTCAGAAGAAGAATATATGAGGAGCATGGTTGCAAACCATACTATGTCCATCTCCGGACAAAATTCAGTTTGACATCAATCCGAATAGTTTCTAATGTGTTCTTTCATGCTGTGAACTCTGTTTTTATCAGTAAACAAAAGGCAGATAATAGTTGTGTTTAGAATTTTATATGCAGGACACTGATAAGACTATGTTTTCAGATCTGATTAAACTCAAGAGTGAAACAACTTCCAGTATTTTTATGTGAGATTTTAAATTTAACATTTTCCATTCCTGGGCATTATTATTTTGAAAAGAAAAATTAACGCTTGAACCAGGATTTGAACCCTGGACCTCTTCATACGAGTACACTATCCATTACACTATTCAAGCTATGATACAATTCTCAAATTGTCCGAAGGCAGATAGATGTCACTATCAATGGCCGATGGCCGGCTTCTATTGAAGTATTTGTAATGAGAATTTTATACTATCTTTTTTAAGCAGCAAAGCTTAATATTTTGAAGTGAGATTTTAAATTTAACATTTTCCATTGGTGGACATTATTATTTTGAAAAGAAAAATTAATGCTTGAACCAGGCTGTATAGGAAAACTGAGATATTATATTTCCATTTTTGAAAAGGTTGAGAATAATGTTACAAGAGATGAGAAAGAGGAAAGCTAAATATTCTGGTTTACAGAAATATTTGAGTAGAATTTGTAGAAAATTTAGGAAAAATACTTGATGCACATTTGAATAAAGATATTAAAGAATCTACCAAAATTAATTGCGGAGTAACAAAAGAAGATTTTTTCAATTATTATAAAAGTCTTTGGACTGACAATAGCTATGAAGATACAATTTTCCGAAATAATAATGAGACAGATTCCATAATATCATTGGAAGAATTGAACAATAGTTTAAAGAAATTAAAAAATGGGAAGGCAACTGGCACAGATGGTTTGAATTTCTGAATTGTACAAATATGCAGGCAAACAGTTCCATGAAAGACTGTTGTCCTTCTTTAATAATGTATTCAAAAATGCAGATATACCACAAGAATGGAAGACAAGCATTGTTATACCCCTGTTCAAGAAAGGAGACAAGAGAAAAATGGACAACTATAGGGGAATCAGTTTGTTAAACACATGCTACAAAATTTATGCAGACATTTTAAATGGAAAATTGAAAAGTTTCAGTGAAAAATTCCTTATGGAATGTCAAAATGGATTTAGGAAAGGACGATCTTGTATTGATTCAGCATTTTCTGTTAAACTATTGCTTGAAAAAAGAAGAGAATTCAACTTAGAAACACATTTTGCTTTCATAGATTTTGAAAAAGCATTCGACACAGTCAAGAGATCAAAACTCTTAAATATATTGGAAGACAGAAATATACCAAATTTACTTCGGCAGAACATACAAAATATTTACAAAGACAACACCATAAAGATTAAATTAAATAACAGATTTTCTGAAGAAGGAATTATAAATCGTGGTGTGAGACAAGGCTGCCCCCTATCCCCAACACTCTTTGCAATTTATATCAATGAAGTAATATGTTGCTTGAACAAAACATATAAATTTGGAATAAGAATATCAGAAAATAGAAAATTAAACACCCTATTGTTTGCAGATGACCAAATAATAATAGCAAATTCCGAAGATAATCTACAGAAAGGTCTGTATGAACTTAACAAAATTACAGAAGAATATGGATTAAAGATATCTACAGAAAAAAAACAAAAATTATGGCATTTCAAGGTGTAGATCCTGTCAGAAGTAAAATTGTACTGGACAATAAAATTTTGGAGCAGGTGAATAATTTTACATATCTAGGATGCAATATCTCATATGAAGAAGAAAAGGATGTAAATGCAAAAATATCTAAATTTTTAAGAATTTTAGGGTTAATAAATTCTATCTTCAAGCCACAGTTAGTCCAAAAGCATTCAAGACTGAAAGTGTATAAAACACTGGCTCTTCCAATTCTTTTGTATGGTAGCGAAGTATGGACGTTGAAACAGAAGGATATACAGAGACTTAGATCTGCTGAAATGAGATATCTTCGGAGGACTGCAGGATACACACTACTAGATCACAAAAAAAATGAAGACATCTTAGAAGAATTACACATGGAATCTTTAGAAAACAAAATTTCTGATTATAAGTCAAGATGGATACAACATGTTCATCGAATGGAAGATCACAGAATACCCAAACTAATGTTAAGATATCAACCTGCAGGAAGAAGAAGACCAGGACGTCCACTCAAAAGACTTCTGGATGGATGTTTCTCTTGAGGCCGAAACAGGTCAACAAATGGCCTAAATTCGTGAATGTACTATGATGATGATGATACTTGATGCACTGCAAGAATTAGCTGATCTTTCATGTGATCTTCAAAAGAGGGAAATTACATTGTCAACGTCAGATCAACTGATAAAAAGGACTGTTAGAGTATTCAGTCATTGCAACAAAATACAACAATAAAAACAACAATGATGATGATGATAATAATAATAATAATAATAATAAAAAGCAAATAACTTCTTTGGAGTTTCCGTTCTATTATGTTATGAATAAAAAAAGCTAACAAGCATAATGTAAATTCATATTAGTTGAGGCAAAATTTTTTTCTCAATGTTTCTATTTTAAATTTATGACAATTATCATTTAGTGAGAAGTGATAAATTTAAAATGAAAACATAAAAATAAAGTAGTGTTAATTCCCATTAAAATCTTCTTGAAAAAGAAGCTGCCAGATATCATGTACAACAATGGTTCATTGTTGTACATGATATGGCACATGGGGATTGTTGTTGTTTTCTAATGACGAGATTTGACGCTTCAGTAATTTTCTCTCTGGCTTCCCAGTACAAGCGAACAAGGTACTTAGAGTGTTGTGCAGTTGGATTTAAAGAGGACAGACTAGAAGGTGCTGTTTGTCCATGATCGGGTCCAGGTCTTTGCATATGACACATCTGTCTAATTGGAAAACATGTAATCTGTGGAGATGGTGAGCCAGGCAGGCATTTCCTGACATCAGTCTGAATTTCGCTATTGCTTCCTTGCGGCCTTTATATTTTACTTCTATGTATAGCTCATCAATTTTTTCTCATGATTTCCCTCTGGCTGTTGCAATGTTTTCTTTCAGGTTTTCCATTTGGAATGCTTTCTTGATTTCTTCAATCTTTCTGTGGAGGTTTGATTTGGGATGGGTTATCTGTATTTTGGTAACCTTTTTGGTAAGTCTATCAGCTATTTCATTGCCAACTATTCCGATGTGTGAGGCTATTAATTTGTTCTGGTTGTTGAGGTATTTCAGAAGTTTATGGAATTCTAGGATGTCTACATTTTCTGGTGTATGGTTGGAAGTTATTGCTTGTATAGCGGCCTTTGAGTCTGCCAGAATAACAGCTTTTGTAAACATTTTCGTTTGGAACACACATGGGGATTGTATAAGAGAAGAAAAATTTTCATTTAAAAAGAAGCCTGAATAGCTCAGTGGTAGAAAAATGATGTAAAAATCAGAGACCTCAGGTTCAAATCACAGTTTAGGCATAAATTTTTCTCTTCAAATATAAACACTTTTCTCTTTATCATTGATTACAATAGCTTAGCTGTGTCCATTAATTTACTTATTTCAATCTTAGTAGTAGCTTTGGTTGCTAAATATTCATCATCATCATCATCCATGCAAGTATTAGGCTGTGTGGCCTGTTACGGTCTCAAAGAGGAATTTTCCATCCAGTGTTTTTTTCGACGTCCCAGCGATCTTTTGCCTTGGGGGCAGTAACGAAGTATGGCTTTTGGAATTCTATGAGACGGTATTCGTTGAAGATGGGCTTTCCAGTTGTTCTGGTGTTTTGTATATGGTGAAGAATGGGTTCTACATCCAACTCTTCCATCATTTCCTCATTTCTTTTATGGTCCCACTTTGTGTAGCCTGCTGTACAGTGCATAAATCACATCTCATTTGCTTAATATTAATTTACTTAATTGATCATAAATATAGCTTTAGCTGTGTGGAATCCCATCATGTCATCTCAATGTAGAATCAATCCAATTTTTATTGTGAGATAATTCATTACATTGGATGAGAGGTCAAGAGAGAAGTGAAGATGAGAAGTTGTGCTTGAATAGGAAGGAAACCTGAATTAGCTCAGTGGTCAGAGAATCAGCACGTATAGCTGAAGGTTCGGGGTTTGATTCCCAGTTCAGGCAAAAATTTTTCTCTTTACCATTGATTACAATACATGCATTAATTTATATTTGAAAAGAAAAATATACGCCTAGACTGGGGTTTGAACCCAGGACGTTCGACTCTCTATGTCAATGCTCTTCCATGTGAGCTACCTAGGCCTCCAATCTAAATGAGTATTTTTCTCTTATACATATTTAATTCCCTAACCCCAAATGCAATGAGCCGTTGCTATGATTTTTGCAAATGGTGGCTTCTTTATTAAGAAGACTTTTTATTGGGAATTTAAACATTACTTATAAAGCCAGTAGTGCTCCTTACAATGTTCATATTATTCGTTTTTAAACATCTTAATGATGGACAAATTATATTTTTGACAAAGTAGACAGAAATATATTACTACAAATTTCAACTGATGATAACGTTCGACAACAATATATTACTAATATCTTCAACATCTATAAAGATAATGAAATCTCTGTTAAACAAGATTGCAAATTATCTTCTTGGGAAAAGATCAATACTGGAGTAAGACAAGGATGTGGACTTTCACCGGTGCTTTTCATTATATATATGAATAAATTAATAAACAAATGGAGGAAAACACGAGGATATATACCCATCAATAGGAACCTCAAACTCGATGCTATTCTTTTTGCAGACGATTTAGCTCTTCTGGCACTTTCTGAAAATGATTTGCAACGATCAATTTATAATTTACAAAAAATAGCTGCCAAATTTAATATGGAAATATCAATTAACAAAACTAAAATTATGGCATTTCATGGGAAGGACCCCATACAAAGTAAAATCTGTCTCCAGAATAAAATTTTAGAGAGAATTAATCAATTTAAATATCTTGGATATTATCTCTCTATCTGGGATGAAAAGGATATTCCTGAAAAAATTACTAGTTATAATAAAAGTTTGGGAATTATTAATCAAGTTATGAAACCATCCCTTGTAAAAAAAACACCAGATTACGTTTATATAACACTTTGGCTAGACCAGTGTTGACCTATGGTAGTGAAGCATGGACACTAAAAAGACAACATGAAAGAAGAATAACGGCTTGTGAAATGAGATTCATGCGCAGAACAGCAGGTTATGGGATCGGAAAAGGAACACCGATATCTTAAAAGAATTGAAGACTACGCCAATTTTGGGATATATTAAACAGTACCAACTAAATTGGAAACACCATCTAGAAAGAATGAGTTCAAATCGGATCCCCAAAGCTGTTTATAATTATATACCAAGAGGACAAAGATCACTGGGCTGTCCTATGAAACGCTGGAGGGAAAATTTTCTATAGGATCGTAATAGGCCTTGGCCTAATACTTGGAAGGAAGAAGAAGAAGAAGAAGAAGAAAATAAAAATATATGCCTAGACTGGGGTTCGAACCCAGGACCTTTGACTATGTCAATGCTCTTCCAAGTGAGCTACCTAGGCCTCCAATCTAAACCCGTATTTTCTCTTATACATAGTTAATTCCCTAACCCCAAATGCTACGAGCCGTTGCTACAATTTTTGCAAATTGTAAGAAGCACTACTGGCTTTATAAGTAATGTTTAAATTCCCAATAAAAAGTCTTCTTAATAAAGAAGCCGCCATTTGCAAAAATCGTAGCAACGGCTCGTAGCATTTGGGGTTAGGGAATTAACTATGTATAAGAGAAAAATATGCGTTCTAGATTGGAGGCCTAGGTAGCTCACTTGGAAGAGCATTGACATAGAGAGTCAAAGATCCTGGGTTCAAACCCCAGTCTAGGCATATATTTTTCTTTTCAAATATAATTTGTCCATCATTAAGATGTTTAAAAACGAATAATATGAACATACTTATTTCAATCATAGTGATTTGCTTTATCTGCTTAATATTAATTTACTTGATTGATCATAGTATTGCTTTTATATATAATTAAAATGCTAGAAGAAAACTATTTAAATTTGCAAATACTCACCCCATTATCTGCCGTAATTGGTCTTTCTATGTGGTAATTATCCATATCACGATGAGCTTCAGTAAGCAAACTACTAAATGATTCATCATACTGAGATATCATTTCAAGTATTGTATCATCTGTTGTGAAGAGTATTGTCTGGAAAATAAATTACATTCTTTATTTCACTTCCCATGTGGAAACACATTTTTAAGTATATAAAGTAAAGTATTCCCACTACACGCCTCAGGAGGCCCTTGGGGTAGTGGGAGGTTAAGGCTCCCACTATTTCTAGACAATCGGCACTTGATGTCAGCCGGGTTGTCAGCCCTGCGTGACGGCCGCCTTTACCCCAGAACAAGCGTCTGGTACTCATTTCCGTTAGAGGCTGAGTCGACCCCAGGGCCATAGTGCCGCCAGAAGGTTTGGGTCAGTTTAAAAATCCTGACCCCACCGGGACTTGAACCCTCGACCTTCCGGCTTGTAGCTCAGTGCCTTAACCACTACGCTACGGCGTGCCCCCTTTTAAGTATATGGTTATAATAAAAGTGGTGGAAAAAAAAGAGATGCTGTTTTCTTTGCATTGTTCCATAGATAGATCTAAGTACTCTCATTTTGAATAACCCAAGAATTGCTCATCAGACTTCAAATGGTTCAGGTTTCAAAGGTATGTGTTATAATTGGTCTCACCAAGAACTTCATACATCATGACTTTGATATTTATAGATATTAAGTGAGACCTAAAAAAAAACTTCCTAAGACCAGCAAAACATTTATTTCCAGCCTTATTGCACATTACACTTTTGAAGTATTTGGTGAAGGTTGTAGATCTGATCTATTGTGGACCAGCCCTGCTGGAATCCACACTGATAATCTCCAACAATGTTTATTACAAAAAGGACAAGTCTCTTAAACAAAATATTAGAAAAGATTTTATAAACTATACATAATAAACTTACTCCCCTATAATTAGAGTATACCATCACATCACCTTTCTTAAGAATTGGGTATATAATACTTTCATTGTAATCCTCTGGTATTGTCTCTTCATTCTATATTTTTATAATTAATTGGTGTAATAGTTGTTTATATTCTTGGCCTGAATTCTTAATTAGTTCTGCTTGAATTAGATCCATTCCTGGTCAAGATAATTTTGTTATGCTTATTTTCCTACAGATGTCAGCGAGTGACAAGTGGTTAGCTCAATGCCTCAAATAAACACCTAGTCAGAACTTAGATATTACTTAGATAGAAAAGGTCAATTATATTTTGCTCAGAGACCCTAATTTTGACAGGAAGTTCTTTTATGAGCCTCAAAATCTTCAGATTCAGGACCCAATATGTATACCTAAGTTTAAACAATCAACTTGTGGAAGAATGCAAGCTCACATAATAGGAAATGTATGGTCTTCCACCCTCAAGCAGGCATGCAATCTACATGACCACATGAATAAGGTGCACTGTATTTGTTATCAAAGAAGTACAGATGGATTCTTATATTAATCATATATTGAAGAAGTAAATGTTACACAAAGAAACAATAATTTATTTTCATTATTAATTCCAGTCATTCTCCAATTCTATTACTTGTTACTTTCCAAAACTTTTACACAATCATTCAAGTCACAACCACTTAATCATATATTCCAACAAAATGAGGTAAATAATACAGAGACTGGTCATAAATTTTATATTCCAGATCACAAAATATCAATAAATCAAATAAATAAATTTTCTTGAAATAAAATTAAAGTTAATATAATAAATTTGGGAATTTTTACATTATGAGGTTTTCTTGAAAAGAATCAAATGAATCGTGAATTCTTCTTACCTCATACATCTATGTTTTTTAACACAGAACTGCAATATCAGAAAAAACATCTTTTCCATCTTCAGCTGTTTTCACGACTGTCAATTTTTTTCTTTATTCTTAGACACTCGCAAAAAAGAACACTTTAGAAGCATAAAAAATGGTGAAATTGAAAAATCAGCTATAGCAGCACATAGTTTATTAGAGAATCGTAGAATTGAAAAAGAAGCAAAACTTTTGAAACATCTAGCTAAAACTTTGAAATTAACACTTGGGAAAAGATATACATTAAAAAAAAAACATACTAGAACCATGAACTTCCAGCCAAACCAAGTTTGATTACAAAGTTCATCAAAAGTACACCAGATGGCAGTTTAGAAAATTACCGGCAAAATAAAAAATTGACAGTCATGAAAACAGCTGAAGATGGAAAAGATGTTTTTACTGATACTGCAGTTCTGTGTTAAAAAAATATAGATGTATGAGGTAAGAAGAATTCACGATTCATTTGATTCTTATTAAAATTAAAGTTTTCAAAGTGACCAGAATCACAGGCTAGTGGTCAGTGTTTCTGACTACAGTTCATGAGGTACCAGATTCGATTCCCTGTTGAATTTTTCTTTAAAGGCAATTATTCCTGTGGTTACCCATGGTTTGGAATTTACAATAAGGAATACTTTATTTTAGGAAGTGATATTTTGAGGTTATTTTAATTAAATTATTTTTAGTCTGTTCATCTTACCTCAATATTAATGTTGATTTTTTCTTGAACATGTTTCGATTATATCATAATCATCAGCATATTGCCCAGACTGGTTGGATTTATGTTGCACACCCTGGATGTCGATGTCAGCTCCATCCTGTGGTTGGCCAAAGAACCTCCAAACAAGGTCATGCTCCATCGGTATTTCAAAATTCATAACTCTGTTTTGTTCTTGAATATAGATTTTTTCCCAAATAGTCAGCTCTTTAGTACTTTCCAACTTTTAATAATTGGAAAGAAAAAATCTATATTCAGAAGAACAAAAACAGAGTTATGAATTTTGAAATACCAACGGAGCATGACCTTGTTTGGAGGTTCTTTGGCCAACCACAGGATGGAGCTGACATCGACATCCAGGGTGTGCAACATAAATCCAACCAGTCTGGGCAAGATGATGATGATGATTATAATATAATCGAAACATGTTCAAGAACAAATCAACATTAATATTGAGATAAGATGAACAGACTAAAAATAATTTTAATTAAATGAATCGTGATTTTCTTCTTACCTCATACTTCTATGTTTTTTAAACACAGCACTGCAGTATCGGCGACACGTTGTCGTCATCATTAGCTGTTTTCACGACTAAACAGCTGATGATGACGACAATGTGTCGCCGATACTGCAGTGCTGTGTTTAAAAAAACATAGAAGTATGAGGTAAGAAGAAAATCACGATTCAATTAATTATTATTAATTGAACCTCATAATGTTAAAAATTCCCAAATTTAATATATAAAAATAATTTAATTAGGATAAGAATTCTCCTGGTGCTTCATTATCATTTATCACCAGAGTAACATAACTTCACCTTCTAGATACACCAACCTAAGAAATGGATTACAATTCCACAAATGCCAGGGGAGAAAGCCAGAAATGTCATAAAAGACACCTTGTGGCATTGGACAAAAAAGAAGAAAAAAGTTTTCAAAATTTTATACCTATGTGGTTTATATCTCCAAATGTAAAAAAATTAGAACCTATAAAAACTCTTTTATATGCTGTATGTTATTTATTAGAACACAGTTTGTACATAATTATACAATGCTTACATCTCCAAATGCTTCAGTACCTCCCAAGATTCCACCACAAGCTCTTGCAATTTCACCTCGAAAAATTGTCACTCCATCCAATGTAATGTCAACGTCTCTTACTCCTCTGTAAGAATGTATTCTTGACTTATTATAATTCTGCAAAAATATATTTGCGTTATCAAATGAATAAAAAATGTAAATAAATTCAATGATATTTAATTAATGTTGGGAAGCATGAATCCTATGAGGTGAGTTATTTAAACAATATGTTCTCCGATGATTTTTAAATTCAATGATATTTGATAATAGTGTATAAATCAAAATCTACAAATATGATCCTATACAGACAATTATATTCTCACTTTTAGGCAGAATATACTAAACATTTAGTTCCTCATAGAATTCAACAATTTATATTATTTCTCTGCTGAATATCAAGACGATTATAGCTCTAAAGAACCCAGTAGAATAACCAAAATACAAGCAGATAAATCAGAGAACAGAGACCCTAGGCAAGAATTTAAATTACATGTGTTTTATATAGTTTCTATTAAAGCATCTTAATTTCTAATATGATAGCATTGGCTAAGTCTAAGATCTATACAGTCCTTGGCTAGAATCATGTCATAAATAAATTACTTCAAATATAATATTAAAAAAAAATTGTTCAGTGCAATGTCCTGCACCATAGCCGAATGGTTAAGGCAGAGCTACGGGGCTTGCGCTGGTTCGAGTCCCCATGGGGGAAGAAATTTTCTCATGGAATTTCAGCCAGTATGGGACCGGTGCCCACCCAGCATCATGAGGCATTTGGTTAGCTACAATAAGTAGCGACTCCAGGTTGGGAAGACCAGCTATACAGACTGGGGGACCCGACATGTTGACCACATGTCACCCTACACTGGCTTATGATCATCTACCTCTGTGATTAACACATGTGGATGTGAGGCCAGCAGCCAGCTGGTAGGCCAAGAGCCTTCTAGTCCTGTATCGCTTGGAGCTTTTTGGAGTGTTCAGTGTAATGCATTAATGAATAAAAACAAACTATTCCAATGGAAGAACTCACATTTGGGAAGGACTGGGGGTAATCTGTGACAATGACAATGGGTCGAATCTTTGAATGCATTAGACCATAAAAGGCATTCTCTGCTGAGAAAGTTTTATCCTAATACGATTTTGCTTACTCAGAAATCTATTCATGTGATAATAATTGTTGAAATTCGTAAGCTACCTGACGAGGTAACTTAAGATCATAGCTTAAGATAGAAACTTATCGTGAGAATCCCGAAGGGAACCGATGTAGTTTGAAACCTTGCCACTTTATCCAAGATGTCGGACCTTGAAGACTTCGATCATGTTTTCGGTATATGCAGAGAAGAGGAATTTGATAGAGTCTACCAAAGAATTCAACTGGAAGAACAGGAGAATCGGCATAATATTGCATGATGCAGACGTCGTTGTATACGGTATTATTTGCGGGACGCAAGCATAAATGCGTTCCTCTATAGCAGACGAAAATAACGGAAGTGGTTTTATCACTGAGAATTCTGGGTAATTTCTTGCCAATATTACGAAAACGACAACTTTCATGCATGACCAGTTTGTGGGTAGCTAATTCAATCTTTGCACTTGCTCACGGTGAGTCAGCTCAGCAGTGATTGGAAGTAATTTGAGTAGAGACTAATGTATTTGCATGCGGCCCTATAAGTTATTTGCTAAGACAGGAATGAGATTGAAATTTATATTCCACTAAACCCAAATGGTCCTATTACACTATGTAGTTTACCCAAGTGTACTGCATTTTGAAAATAGATCCACCTTAACACAATCTATTCATTGAATGCAGATCCACACTCATGAAATTGAGTGAAAATGGGTCAGCATTAGACATACAAAAGCCATACATTCCTATTCTTTAAGTTAAGTACATTTTGTTATCTCTTATGGATGGCCATTGCATTGTGTTGATCTCACTCCATGTCATTATATAAATAATTGTGATGAGCATAATGAAAATATGTTTTACTAGAAAAAATATATGAAATACACATATCATTATAGGGAAATAAATAACTATCTATCTTCTTAGTGTATCCAGCTATTTGCTGACAACACAAAGTTCCACTACATTGTTCTTCATTTTACAAATGAAAAATAATGGAGCTGCATTGGATGTTTTTACAGCTTATGTAGGTACCTTTCAAATTAATAGTGAGTGGAGAACATATTTTAATCGACTCACCTCATACATTTTCAAACTTCTTTGATACCAACAGTTTCAGACAAAATCATGTCCTTCTTCAGTCATGGCTTCCACTGATGAAATTCCGTGATTGTTGATTTCTTTAGTGACATCACTTCTTGTGCTGCCATCTTTCGTTGGGATTATAAACTTTGTAATTAAATTTTTATCCACCAGAATATCGAAATTCATAGATCGATATTTATTCTTCTGAATGAATATCATTTCCCAAATTGTCAATTCCAACGGTTTATCCAATTGTTTCAAAAGTTTCGCTCCTTTTTCAATTTTATGATATTCTAGTACACTATGTGCAGCAATTGCTGATTTTTCAATTTCACAATTTTTAATATTTCTAAAATGTTCTTTAGTGCGTGTTTCCAAATTCCTTTTTGTTTTTCCTATGTATACAATCATTACAATCAATTTGATAAATTCCAGATTTCTTACTGTCTGGGATGTTGATGTTTTTATTAATATTTAGAAGTTTTTCCAGACTAAATTTATTTATTGGTACCAAAGTAATGTTGTATTTGTCAAATATTTTTTTTAAATTTCCCATGTACTATTGGATGGTAAGTAATTTTCTTGAAATTCTTCTTTTCTTTACTAACAATTTGTAGGGTAGAGCATTCTTTAAGTTGTTTTATCTTTCTGAATTTCTTTAATTTTTTAGATATTATACAGATTAAATGGTTTTAATAAGAGTATAATATCTAAAAAATAAAAATAAAAAATTTAATTTTTTTTTTAATTAAAGAAATTCAGAAAGATAAAACAACTTAAAGAATGCTCTACCCTACAAATTGTTAGTAAAGAAAAGAAGAATTTCAAGAAAATTACTTACTATCCAATAGTACATGGGAAATTTAAAAAAATATTTGACAAATACAACATTACTTTGGCACCAATAAATAAATTTAGTCTGGAAAAACTTCTAAATACAGGGTGAGGCAATGAAACGGCACGATTTTGAAAAATCACCAATAATATATTTACAAAAAGAGTATAATTATTTGAACATGAATCTTAAGTACATGAGTGGAAATTAATGTTTTACCTTAAAAAACAATCATTTTTTGAATATGGTGCCAGTAAGGTGACGTCCTTGGTTTTGCACACATTGTTGGAGTCTAAGATGAAATCCACCCATGGCGTTCTGTAGCATCTGCAAAGGAATGTTGTTAATTTCCTGCCGGATTCTCTCCTTCAGATCTTCTTTTGTTCTTGGTGCATTTTCCTCGAAGACTTTGCATTTAAGATAGCCCCAAAGAAAGAAGTCTGGGGCGGTCAAATCTGGCGAACGGGGAGGCCAAGGGATATCACCATTCTTGCTGATTAGCCGTCCTGGAAAAGCGAGTCTCAGCAAACCCATTGAGACATTAGCAGTATGGCTTGTTGCACCATCTTGCTGGAAGAGTGTTTCTTCATCTGGATCATACTGATCGATGCCAGGCAGACCAAAAGTTACTAACATGTCAGCATAACGTTCAGAGTTCACCGTTACTGTGTTACCATGTTCATCTTCAAAAAAATAGGGTCCCACGAGTCCACGAGAAGATACTGCACACCAAACTGTTACTTTTTCAGAATGGGGAGGTTTTTCATGAAGATCACGTGGGTTATTTGCGGACCAATACCGGAAGTTCTGCTTGTTAACGTAACCACTAAGGTGAAAGTGGGCTTCATCACTCATCCATAAGTTATGCACTCTTTCTCCATTTGTTCCGATAACATTAAGCATCGCTTGGCAAAAGCGTATGCGATGATTGTAATCGTTAGGTTGTAGGGCTTGCACTATCTGCATTTTGTATGGATGATAGTGTAGGTCATTCTTCAAAATCCGTCTCACTGATCGATTGCTGAGACCAAGTTGAGCGCTGTGCCGCCTTGCTGATTTTCGCGGACTTCGTGTTAATGCATCGCGCACACGATCAATGTTCTCTGGGGTCCTGATTGTTTTTTCACTACCACCAATTTTCTTCTTCGTCTTCGTCGTGCTTGCAGTGGCTTCAAAGTTTTTCACCCACAGGAGGATAGCTTTCCTCGATGGCACGGGAGCCCGTGGCGGTAGATTAAACTTAAGACGGAAAGCACGTTGGGCACAAACCACACTATCCATGTTTTTATAATATGCTTTTACAGCAAACGCACGTTGCACACTTGACCAACGCTCCATGGCTACTGAAATTTCCACTTGTCTAGATGCTCAAGGTCGTTTCCCCCACTCCCATAACCCCCCACTGCGCCCGTCAGCCGGAGTCCAAATCGTGCCGTTTCATTGCCTCACCCAGTACTAATAAAAAATCAACATCCCAGACAGTAAGAAATCTGGAATTTATCAAATTGATTGTAATGATTGTAGCAAAGTATACATAGGAAAAACAAAAAGGAATTTGGAAACACGCACTAAAGAACATTTTAGAAATATTAAAAATTGTGAAATTGAAAAATCAGCAATTGCTGCACATAGTTTACTAGAACATCATAAAATTGAAAAAGATGTGAAACTTTTGAAACAATTGGATAAACCGTTGGAATTGACAATTTGAGAAATGATATTCATTCAGAAGAATAAATATCGATCTATGAATTTCAATATTCCGGTGGATAAAAATTTAATTACAAAGTTTAAAATCCCAACGAAAGATGGCAGCACAAGAAGTGATGTCACTAAAGAAATCAACAATCATGGAATTTCATCAGTGGAAGCCATGACTGAAGAAGGACATGATTTTGTCTGAAACCGTCGGTATCAAAGAAGTTTGAAAATGTATGAGGTGAGTCGATTAAAATATGTTCTCCACTCACTATTAATGATATAACCTCATAATGTTTACTTCCCAATATTAATTTAAATATACCTCTTAAATTGTTATGTGCTTAAGTTATTAAACTTAAGCCACCTCATCTTGTTTGGATGAGTACCTACGAGGGATTGTGCAAAGTATGAATAGAAAGTTTAGACAGATGAGGATAAAGTATAAGAAGGAAAAGATCTCCTAGGCCTCAAACGCTCTAATACCATCAGAGTCGAAAAAAGCATAAGTTAGTCAAGGGAGACTATATACAGAATAGATCAAAGTAAGAGCAAAACACAAGTAAGTGGAAGCAATGTTCTGCTCAGCTTGGGCACCTTGTGGTTGCTATACCACATATCCCCTAGCTGGGGACCCCTGAGGGAGGAAATAAATAAAAAAGAGGATTATTATTAGTAAAGTCCTTTGGGTATACTCAGTTGTTGCTGGGTGCCAATAATGTCACAATCTAAACTCCGGCATTTTTGCCAAGAAATGATAAAAGTCGTTTTTAAAACCACAGATTAGGAATGACAAAAGGCCTGTAAGAATGACAATTTTACCCTTTCATACCTATTTACTCGCATAATTGGTCCCCTCGCGTAATTTCCCATTATATTTTTCATATATATATTTTTTTTTAATCCACCTCTGATACTATGAACATTACCTAGGCCAAAAATTTTCAGTTATAACTTTGGACACTCTTATGAAGATTTCAAAACCCAAGGTCAAATCCATCCCCTTCTACAGAGACTGTGGTACCTGCAGTCACTGTCACCGACGCATCTGTTGTCATCAGTCCAAATACAGTTAGGTATCACTGTGCATTGGTAAGAATTTTATTCCGTCACATCAGTTTCGTTAAACTCAACTATGGGAACAAAGTATAACAGCTACACTGAAAATTTTAAGTTACAAGTGATACATTTCTCCAAGAAAAATGGAGCGAAACACACCTTCATTGTGATCTAATGTACCATTATCTTTTGTATGGTTTGAGTTTCTAAAAGTAGGGAAACATTAAATAAAACTTATTCTTTCAATTTCTCAAAATGTCTTTGAGAGTAAAGTTAAAATGACCATGATGGAATTACTGTAGATGTCTAAGTGATAGTGTTCTACATTGTGAAAGTGTATTGATATTTTCATAGTCATCGGATAATTTCCCCCCTTCGAATTTTCACTCCTAAATAGAAAAAAGGGGGAGACATTACTTGAGTAAATATGGTATTTCACCTTAAGTAGACACAGGCAAGACAAAAAACTAAATTTTATTGTGGACTCCTGTAGAGTATCTTGGTTATAATTCTTTTTGAGGAAGATAATAAAACATTCCATAAACGTTACATCTTCTGAAATGCACTATTTTCAATTCATTTCTCACCAATTTGAATACACAAAAATTGCTCTAGTAAAAATTTATTTTTGGGTTGGCATAAGACTGGGTCACTGAAAAAGGATTCAGCTGTTTCCAATTAAGTCAAAAAAGATTTACTACCTACAGGAGTAAAGTTATACTGAGGTGATATTCTTGAGAAGTGACAGGGATGGAAGAAATGCCCATTGAGACGGTGTCAGGTTTGTTTTTATGTTTTTATTATTAATTTATCCTTCAATGAGATGTGTTAAATTAATAATAAAAACATTAATAGAAGCCCTACTGGCTTTTAAAAGTAATGTTTAAATTCCCATTGCACTCTTCTAACTTTACTATCTAACCTCTCTTAGTTAACTCTTGTTTTTTCAACCACGACACTATTAGGGCATCCGAGGGCTAGGGAGTCTTTCCTTTCCTCCATTTCTTCTTTCCTTTATTTTCTTTTCTTCTCCACAAAAGCCTGACCAGAGGCTATAAGATGGCAGCCCCATCACTGGTCTTGCCTTCCTTTGGCCAGCAACCAATCGAAGGGACTATTATTATGCTTTCAAGTCTTATATGAGAATTTCTCACAAGGATCACGCTGGAGAGAAAATTTTCTATAGGATCGTAACAGGCCTAGGAAGAAGAAGAAAGAAGAAGAAGAATAAAGTCTTCTTAATCAAAAAGCCGCAATTTGCAAAGAAGAAGCCACAACTTCAAGCATTAGGTGCACGGGAATTACAACGTATATAAGAGAAAAATTTGTGTCTAGATTGGAACTCGCTCCTGTAGCTCAGTTGGAAGAGCATTGGTACAGTAAACCAAAGGTCCTGGGTTTGGGTCCATTCTGGGTGAAAATTTTTCTCTTCAAATTTTATTTTTTTTTATTAAAGAAAAAGTGAAAATAGATACATCTGTGGAATTTGTTTAATGCTGATACATAAAGGACAGGCCTACTACACATTAAAATATTACTAATTATTTATGATCAAGGGCAAACTGCTATAAAGTGCAATGCCTGTATTATGTAAGTATTTATCATCAACATAAGATTCACTGAGAAATTGACACTGCATTATAGAAACATATATAGACCTGTCCACTGCTGTGGTCTCGAGGTAGCACGGGCCCAGGTTCGATCCCCGGTCGGGACAGTTTTTCTGGGTGAGGTTTTTATCGGGGTTTTTCCTCACCTGTAAGACAAATGTCAGGAAAACTTTAAGGCCCAAACGGTCCTCGAAATCATATGGCCATCATCATCCTTATCATTATCATCATCATCCTTCACTGGTGTGGAAAGCAATGGGAAGCTACCACACCTACAATTCTCTAGTAAAGCTGCAAAGCATAGCATGAAAATGATATGACTGCAGTGAAGGACCTGCCCTCGAGCAGAATTACTATGGATGGATGTAGTTCTGTAAGGCATGTTTTTTTAACTACCATAGCTACCATAAAATGGACAGGATCTGGGGTTTTTAATTAAAGGAACAAACTGGTCAGCCATCTAGGCTTTATTTAAATAACAACTTCTGTTGTGATCTGGCAGCAATGCATTAACTAAAACAAATCATTAATAAATAAGTTGGGTCTACCGTCATCTTACCTCCTATTTTGTTATTTCTTGTAAGACATGTTCCAAAGCATCTTTGCTTCATCTTCAGTTTGTACAGACTGAAGAGAAACTTAATAAGCAAGGTCTGTGGGCCACAAAAAGAGGGAGCAGAAGTCGAGATCCATGTACCAACTGAAGATGAAACAAAGATGCTTTGAAACATATCTTACAAGAACAACGAAATATGAGATAAGATGATGCCAGACCCAACTTATTTATTAAGTAGAACCTCACAATGTTACTTTCTATTGTATTTTCATAATAAATCATTAATCTTTAGATTATGACTGTTTGTTCTTTGTGTCTAAACTACATCAAGACAATGGAAATAATCCCAGTGGATGCTTGAGAAAAAGATTCTGAAGAGAAATAATCAAAATAACTTACCCATATTCGAATCATGGCTATTTGGACTCTATGTTCAAACAACAGATGTATGTAATGGCTGCTGCCCTTTGTGAATGGTGCAAGCCACAGATGCATGTCGTCATGAGTCCTGTTGACCCCATCTAACAAATTTGTTACAACTCGAGGATCCTTGCTATATTCTGGCAGTACATTGATGTCAGCAGGATCTGCCCAAATCTAAAATTTCATTCACATTTTAAAATAATTATTTTTTACATATATTCTTTCTAACTACAACACTTTCCATAAGAATTTTATTCCATCTCACTTGCTCACTATTACAGAATTGTTATACACAAATAAGCCCCATAATCAGTCAAAGCCTAAAATACAATATTATTTAATGCTTATTAGGGCCTCATCAATGAAGATATCTAAGTATCTGTCTTTCAAAAACATTTATGTTCTTAAGATAAATTAAAATGTTTCATATCTCTCCTCACAATCTTCTAAAGATTAATTATGTGGAGAGATATAAAACATTTTTATTTATCTTAAATTAAACCTCACAGTGATTTATTCCTATAAAAGTTCAATTTATGTTCTTCCTCAATTTTTTTTAAAAAGTGTAATTTCAATAATGAATGGGTTCAGTGGAATAAGGAACCATACTAATTGGACCACAATAAAAAAAAGTAATATTTTAATGAATTTCAATTAATTTTTATTAACTTGATCTAATTCTTTAGCTCAAACCAAAATAGAGGTTTATTCTTCATTAAGTAGATATGCAAACATACAAACATACAAAAAGTTTGACACATACGCCACATGTAAACAAATGTTTTAATCAGTAAATCTCCTACAAATAGGTAAAATTATTTGCTTTAATAATTTTATAATTCCAATCAACTTTGATTAACAGTTTGTTTCGTTCATAACAGAAGCTTGTTATTTAAAAAAAAAAATGGCAAAATTAAATAAATGGTTTACAAAGAAATCCTCTCATACTTCTATTGGATAAAAGTAAAATATACACTACTCAAAAAATTAGAGGAACACATGTTTAAACCAAAGCCACAAAATAAATATTGTAACAATTTAATTTTTGATAGTCAGATGTTTTGAGTTCAAGTATTGTTTAAAATCAGATTGAAGATCTTCTGGGTTTTATTAATTTTTCTCTGAATATGTTAGTGAAGTTCCAAGAGTTGCTGAAACCAAAGTGAGTTTGTATTGATTTATTTTTTTAAAAAACAGGTTTGAAGAATAATCTGTGGTAGGGAATTGTTATTTTTGTGTTCTCTGAAGCTAATACAGAGCAATGAGACATCTGAATGAAACATCAGTTGTACAAGCAGTTGCATTGATTGAAGATGGTCGTTCCATTCGCCATGTCTCTAGGATTCTTGATGTCAGCCTTCTGTCATCCATAGGCTGTGGAGGCGATATAGAGAGACACATGGATACAAGAGGAGACTCGGGCAAGGTCGTAAGAAGAAGACTACAGATGTACAGGATAGATTTCTTGCCTTATCAGCTTTGCGCAGAAGAAAATCTACAGCCAGAGATCTACAAAATCACTTACACACAGCAATTGGGACGGTAATTTCTGATCAGACTGTAATAAATAAACTGAGAAATGCAAGGTTGAGGTCTAGAATCCCCTTTAAACCCCCTCGTTTAACATGTCAGCACAAAGAAGCCCTGCTGCGACTTGCTGAGAATCATGTCAACTGGCAGTTCCGCCAATGGAAGAGTGTTTTATTCATGGACGAATCAAGATTTCATCTAACAGGTTCTGATGGTCATACACATGTATGGAGAAGTCCTGGTGAACATTTTGATGCAGCCACAATTATTGAACGTGACAGATTTGGAGGTGGTTCGGTTATGGTTTGGGCTGGGATTACTATTGAGTCTTGGACAGAGCTTGTCGTTGTCCCACAGCGCATGAATGCTGATATTTACATTAATGACATTATCCTCCAACATGTTGACCCTTTGCTTATGATATAGACCCTAATTTTCTTCTAATACAAGATAATGCTAGATGTCATGCAACACAGGCTACCAGAGATGTCCTGCAAGAATGCCAAATTCGGGTGATGTGGACTGACCTGCATGCAGTCCAGACCTTAATCCGATCAAGCATATGTGGGATAAGTTTGAAAAACTTGTTTGTAAGCATCCTGCTGTACCTCAGAACCTTGAAGAACTTTCACATGCACTCACTGAGGAATGGGAGAGAATCTCACAAGTTTCTGTAAGAAGGCTTCTGCGAAGCATGCCTCGTAGGTGTAATGCGGTCATTCAGTTTCATGGAGGACACACTACGTACTGAGTGTTGAAATAACCATGGAAACATTGATTCCAAAAATTGTAAATCTCAAATTTCCACTTTGTTTTCTGTTACAAATGATAACTTGTTCATATTGCTAATACTGTACAAGAAAATATTGTTTGAATGTATATTCTAATTTTACATAAATCTTCAATTTATAATTACAAAAGATCAAACATCAAATTGTTTCAATATTCATTCTCATGTTTTGGTTTAAACATGTGTTCCTCTATTAAATTAATATTGAGAAGCTAAAGCTATTACTATGATAGAAATAAGTAAATTAATGAACACAATTAAATTATTGTAAATCAATGGTAAAGAGAAAAATGTTTGCCTGAACCAGGAATCGAACCCTGAACCTTTAGCTTTCCGTGCTAACGCTCTGTCCACTGAGCTAATTCAGACTTCATTCCCATCCAAGCAAAAATCCTTCCTTTACCTTACTCTACTGGTCCCACATTCAATTGCAATGAATCATCATTCACAAATACACAATGAATGGCTTCTACCTGAAGAAGACATGAAGGGACTCCACACAGCTATAGCATTATTTATTAAATTAATATTGAGAAGCTATTAGTATTTTTTTTATAATGCAGAATTTTGTCTAATGTGGAAAAAAGATTAGTCCCATGCAATTCTGCTTTGAACAAGTTTTACTATATATATATATATATATATATATATATATATATATGTTATAACTATACTTTTGACATTTAACAATGTAGGCCAATTATGACATGAAAAGAAAAATAAATGCCTGAGTCGGGATTTGAACCTCAGATTCTAACTTTATACATTTATTTTTCTTTTCATGTCATATATATAACTAAGATCACTAATTAAACATTGTTTTTGCAATCATTAAAATATCTGTTTGTTACAACGTTACTATTTCGATATTTACATTTTTTTATTAAATTATTTACCTTTGCTACTGAAACTGGCTCTCCAGTACTACTGAAGATTTCAATACCATTCAGGCCTAAGTAATGCCTGTCACCCCATGTTGAGTGAATACTGAATTCTAACTTAGTGCCTGATGGTAGTTCTGGGATAATGAAGTCAGAATCTGAACTGTTTGTAGAACGAGTTCCACCACTGCTGTCATCTGTATCTGCAGCTGGTGAAACACTTCCATTTCCATGATCTGAACCAGTCGACGATGAAATCAGCTCATCTAGGGATAAATATAAGGCAAACACAAGTCTGCAAATCCACATTCTGTATTATATTAAATAGTTTAATTGCAGTTTTGTCATTTTGAAATAAACCTCCAGTTTTTGTGAATATTCATTATTGTATAAATACTCCAAGATCCAATGATATATATATCAAATAGTTTTGTAGGAAGTGACACTAACTAACTTACTAACTCACTGAACACTATTGGACCTTTAGGTTCATGACCACGCAGACATAACCTTTTACCATGCATCCCTATCCTGAGCTAATATTATCCAATCATCCCCTGTACAATCTACTTCCCTCAAATTATTAGTTAATGTTATTCTCCCACCTCATTCTTGGCCTGCCTACTGGGTGCTTTCCTTCTGGTTTTCCTAAAAGGAGCTTTCATGCCCTTCTTTCATTCCCCATTCGTGCCACATGTCTTGCTATCGCAGTCTACGAGACTTAACTCTTCTTAATATATATGGTTTTCTACAAACATCATGTAGCTCATTGTTATGTATTTTTAGTTTAATGATTTTTGAGAGAAGTTGGGACAACAAGAGTTCCTGCACTGCATTATGAGCTAATATAATTGTTGAACCTTGCTGGAAATTTAAAAATTCATTACTTTGTCATTCTTTTTCCCCAGTTTTCTTTTCAGTTTCACTGACTTTTCTTAATTGACCAAATAGTTTGTCTTTGTCTCTTTAACTTAATAGCTTGCCCATCTGTTCATCTCTCTTTGGTCCAAAAATTGTCCTAAGAACTTTATTCTCAAATACTCATAATCTTTTCTCCTACCTTAAAATTAGAATGCACATTTTTTATCCATATAATATAAATGGGATAATAATAGTTTTTTTGTATTTTCAGTTTAATGATTTTTTGAGAAAAGTTGGGACAACAAGAGTCTCTGCAAAGCACTATGAGTTAATAATTATAGAGAGAGTGAACCTAGCTGGAAATAAAAAAATCATAATCTGTCATTCTTTTTCCCCCATGCTCTGAATTTCATTGATTTTTCTAATTGACTTAATAGTTTTGCTTTCTCTTTCATTCTATAATTTTCCAAAATAAGTAACTATTGCAGATTTATTTGTTTCCACATATTTTAATTGTTTCTTTGTTCTATTGTTTAATTTTTTTAATTTGTATTCCATGCAATTAATAATTTACCGATTTTTCCCCATAATTTATTTTATCTGTTTTCTTTTTCTTTTTTTATTAGTTTGCTGAGGATGAAGTTTTTTTTTTGTGCTAGAGTAACATTAAATTTGTTAAATATTTTTAAAAATATATATATATTATGTGCCAAAGAGAGGGAAGCTCAAGAACACAGCAATAGCCCAATACAAACAATCTGTATCTGGTTGAGGATTGTAACAATGATATTTGAAACATGTCCCGGAAAATTTAATTTACAAAGGCAAGGTGAAAAAAAAAAATATATATATATATATATATATATATTTATTTATGTATATATGAATAAATATAGATTAATCATTATTAAAATTGTTACTATTCAATGAAACAATGGTATAGTGATATAGTTCAATTCAGATTAACTTTTTTATATGGCATCATATATATATTTTTTTTTTGCATTTAAGATTGTCTGGTATCAAAACTGAATACCTAAGCACATTGAAATTAAAAAGAAATCCAAACTATTGTATCTTAGTGAGTGTAATTAAATAAAGACATAACTGAAAATACAAATTATAAGCTATTGATAAAAATACAAAGGATAATGAATGCATCAGAACCTCTCTTATGTTAACTACAGGTATGTTACTACAATTATAGAAACTGAAACAATTGTTTTACAACTCATAGAATTCTGGTAGAGGGAGAAAGTGTAAAGTACTTTCAACAGTCATCCCAACAGTCAGTTTTTGCCTAAAAATGAAGGAAATCCTTCAAAACATATCTTAAGTAAAATATGAGATGAGGTGTAAATATCCACCTCACCTCATATTCATCTTCTTAACACCTCATCACATATTCTTTTCTTCTTCTTCTTCTTCTTCTTGATAAAATTGTACTTAAATAAATAATACCTCATAGTGTTAATTACTAAAAAGTATATCAAATTCAATGTCTTGTATAAAATTCCTCACAGTGTTATTTCCAATCAATTTTGAGATTAAATCTTATTGTAATGTTTCAATTATGTTTTGAATATGTTATATTAATTAATATAAAAGAGTATATTCTTTTATATATATTTTTTTAAATTTTATTTTCAGTTGTATTTTGACTCACCTCATATTTCTTGACTCCCTTGCAGACCCGGGTTTCGTCACTGCATTTGTGACATTCTCGCCCTGCAATACCACAATCACAACTGCCATCTAGCGGTTTCCTCTCTTGTAGATTGATTTCTGCACTCTCTGATGGCCGACTGATGAATCTCCAAATCAATCCTCTCTCATTTTCACCAGGTATTTCAAAATTCATAGTTTTCTTTTTCTTCTTGCATATGTAAATTTTCTCCCAAATTGTAAGTTCCTTCAGTTTTTTTAACTGTTTATGTAATTTTGTCTTGGTTTCAATTCTGTGTTTTTCTGACCAAGCATGTGCAGCTATTGCAGATTTTTCTGTTTCTCCATTTCCGCTGGATGGCAGTTGTAATCATAGTATTGCATCGAGAATGTCACAAATACAGTGAAATCCTGGTCTGCAAGGGAGTCAAGAAATATGAGGTGAGTCAAAATACAACTCAAAATAAATTAAAATAAATCTCACAGTGTTATTTCCTACCTACATAACTTAATAAAATTGTATAGTCTGAATATTACTCTGCAATAAGATATGTTTTCAAAATGTATGGTATGCATGTCCACAATTTTTCTCTTAAAAAAAATACTCCACACTTTGAGTAATAACAAAACATGCCACATTTTCATGAAAAATATAATATTAAGGACTATTTTCTTTAACTACCATACTCAATCATGTCTCTACATTCATTTTTAAATTCTGTAACATTAATTTTCAAAAACTAAAAAAATGTATGAATTCATTGGTTCATAAAATATTTCTTTCCTACATTTGTGACACATCATTTTATTCAACTCTTTAAGAATTACGAGTAACACTCATCTTTACTTTTGTGTCCTTTTTTTTTAATTGTTTTTCTTTAAAATAAAAACATTAAAATTAAAGTAGCATTTTAAATTCATCAGTCTCTTATATCTTAAACCAAAAGCAAATACTTTTAAAAATTTTATTTTTGATATACTAACATAAATTTATAAACACATAATCAACATAAATAATGATCATGAATAAATAATTATGAATCACAAAAATAATTTAAACTTTTCAAATGTTTATATCTATAAACAACACGCATTCTATAAAAAACAAAATATAATGAACTTGTACAATTTTAATGCAATCCTGTAGATTTCACAGTTTGATAAACTCACCTTCTACTTTTTCAGTTAGACGTCCTTTATGTCTCTTATCAAAAAAGCTAAGGGAACTCCAAGATTCTTCAAGTGATGGTTCTCGCCCATCTCTAGATTTCTTACCACCAGAATTTGAATTTCTAGGTGTAATAAATTCAAGAAAGGCTTTCTGCTGCTGTTTAAGAGAAGCAGAGGAAATATCTTTCCAATCTTCTCCACCAGATGAAGAGTGCCTTGTTGATTTTCGTGGACTACTACCAGCTGATCTTGTTCCAATTGATGAAACAGCTCTTCTACCATGTCTAGCTGAATTATTACGTGGTAGTGACAGTAGTTCATCATCACTGAAATTTTAAACTTATGATGCATATTTATTGTTCTTATTATTTTTATTATGTGACACTTTCATTCTTAAAATTAGTTTTATTCAGAGAATAAGGTTAATTAGATGAATGAGAGTACTTTTTTTTCCAGACTCTTCAATGATCTATTAACTTCTGTTATAAAGATAGAACTGGTTTCCAGAAGGCCTATAGAATTGTAAATAATTTTAAACAAGCTAAGGAAGACTGTAACTTACAAGTATTCTATAATTTATACAGGGCAAGTCAAAAGTCTCTCCGGGGTTTCATTGGTCTGTAGAACAGTAACCATAACAGACATGACAAAAATACTTGTGAATTCCATTAACTAACTGAAAACTATTCCATGAAGGGGAACAAATCTCCAAATCTCTGTAGAAGTCTTGTAAGCCATTGCTTCTGAATCAATCCAATTTTTAAATTATACAAAATCAATGGATAAAAATAATTAAAACATTTTGTCTGTTCATTCTTACCTCTTATAGTTGTTTTTGTCGAACATATGTTTCAAGGCTTCTTAGCCCCATCGTCAGCGAATACAGACTGAATTTTTGACAAAAACAACTATAAGAGATAAGAATGAACAGACAATTATTAAATAGTTGAATGCAGGCTTTCACGGCCGGTAATCATAATGTTGAGTGATTCCGGGTTATGTGGCCGTGGTCCATAGTTGGTGTTGATACCAGACGTTTCGCCCTCAACTGCGGAGGGCATCTTCAGTGGCGAGTGCTTCTAGGCGTGTTTCCTGGTGGACCAGGAAACACGCCTAGAAGCACTCGCCACTGAAGATGCCCTCCGCAGTTGAGGGCGAAACGTCTGGTATCAACACCAACTATGGACCACGGCCACATAACCCGGAATCACTCAACATTATAATTATTAAATAGACCTATTAATGTTACGTCCTATTGTATTTTAAAATGGATAAAAATGTTCATGGTTTATCTTCATTGAGTACATGTGACTTCTGACATCCTATTTTGATTCATCCTGCACCACTGAAGTATAAGTAGACACAAATTATTATATTATTTTTGGTCTGGACATCTTACCTCAATATTAATGTTGATTTGTTCTTGGACATGTTTCAAAACAATTCTCTGTTTTATCTTCAGCTTTCCCAGACTCTGGGAAAGCTGAAGATAAAACAGAGAATTGTTTTGAAACATGTCCAAGAACAAATCAACATTAATATTGAGGTAAGATGTCCAGACCAAAAATAATATAATTAAAATAACCTCAAAATATAACTTCCTAAAATTAAATATTAATTAGACACAAATTATGTTTACAGATTTTTAAAAGGATGGGCTATCTCATAAAAGTAACATCTAATTTGTGATGTTAATAGTTTATTTGAATCAATAAATTTTCTGAGTCACCTTCATAATACATCCCAGTGATAAAATGAATTTTTATGTGACCATATATGAAATTTAGTTTCACTAGAATTGGCTCTTAAAATTGCAGTATTCACATTGTTTCTAACCTTGAAGGCAGGAAATGAGAGAGAAGCTAGACATTCAGAAGGTGGTGCAAGAGGGTTTGCTTGTGCCTCCTTTGAAAATGGATTATTTATAAGCTAGTATTTTATATGGGTTGGAATTTGCCATCTTGTCAAATTAAAAATAAAATTAATATTTTTGTTTTTTTTTTTTTTTGTTTTAACAATCCATGTTGTCCATTTTATATTAGAAATTATCTAATAAAAAGTCAAAAGAAAATGTTTCTATTGTGTACGTAATAAAAACATTCCTAGCACCTTCAGCTATAATTTCAAAATTTAACAAAGACATTTAATAAAATCTCAAAAGATTTCATGACTGCAACAATAGTATGTAGTCTCATTGGTGTTATAAATGTTCATTTTAGTAATGATATTTGTAATAATATTTCTAATAACAGTCAAATAAAATGACAAAGCTCTTAAACTAAAAAAATATATTGCACCCTTGACTGGGTCAGAGAGAGGAAGGGAAAGACTGACTACTGCATTCAACTGCAGCAAACAGTTTACCAAGAATAACTTGTACTATGCCGAGTGCCATAAAGAATGGCATATACCACTCCACAGTTTGTAAATTATAAAATACATTTCATTCTTCCTAATTGTGCCAAGTCAGAATTATTCACATTGTTTATAAAATGTCTAATTATTGTTTTTTAATTTAAAGAATTAATTATTGAACTTTTAAAGGAAAAAATCAGTATGAGGTTTAATTTAAGATTTAAATTAAAATGTTTTAAATAATCAATTGAGTTGGTGTTACTTGATGAAAATCCATATTTATTAATTAAATAAAAATAAAACGTAGTTTTATTGTCTGAAGAAGGTACAGTGTACCGAAACAGCTGTCACTGAATTATATAATAAATATGAAAATCAAATAAAACTACGTTTTATTTTTATTTAATTAATAAAATGTTTTATACCGTGCCTCATATCCAGTCTTCTAATTATACTGGTTTCAAAGTTTAGGAAGCTTCATCTTCAGTAATTTCTTGTCAACTGATGTTATGTCAATCAGGAGAACTGTTTCTTCCTCCCTCTGTTGGTGGACCGATGAACCTCTAGATCAAATCAGCCCCGGGAATTTTAAAGTTCATAAGTTTTTTTTAATGTGTATTTTTTTCCCAAACCGTAAGTTCTTTTTGTTTTTCTATTTGTTTAATTAGACGGCTTTCGTATCAATTAGATGTTTTTCAGACCAAGTAGGAGCAGCTACTGCTGACTTTTTCACTTCATCATTTTTGACATTTCTAAGATGTTTTTTCACCCTTGTTTTCAAATTTCTTTTTTTCTTTTTGTTTTTGAGAACAAGGGCGAAAGAACATCTTAAAAATGTCAAAAATGGTGAAGGAAAAGTCAGCAGTAGCTGCTCATGCTTGGTCTGAAAAACATCTAATTGATACAAAAACTAGTCTAATTAAACAAATAGAAAAACAAAAAGAACTCACAGTTTGGGAAAAAATCCACATTCAAGAAAACAAGAAAGGAAAAACTTATGAACTTTGAAATTCCTGCTGATTCTAATTTGATCCGGAGGTTCATCAGTCCACCAACAGAGGGAGGAAGAAGCAGTTCTCCTTATTGTCGACAAGAAATTACTGAAGCTTCAAAACCAGTGTAATTAGAAGACTGGATATAAAGTGAGTTATAAAACATTTAAATCTTAAATAATGAATGCTTGTTTATGTACAAAAATAAACAGGAGCAATCCCAAAAAAAAATGTTACAGGTCAAATTAGACTTTTATATAACCCAAGGTAATTTTGGTCCCATCCAATTTAAAAGATACTACACTTCTGGGCTACTGTAGCGCTGCTGCCTACTTGATGTGTGTTAGAACAGCTATAGGTCATGAACTATTGTAATTCTAAACAATTATCTTTCAAGATTATTTTCAATTATCTTGGATTACTTTTATGCTGCCAACTTAATGCAATTTGAGTAATTCCATTAAGTGGAATATTTCAAGGTAGTTAGTTATTGCTGTTAGCTTTTCAAAATTAATTGCTATGAGTGGAATCCTGTTCTAGTAAATTTCTAATTTTTTTAAGGTTTTTTATGGTAAAGCTACATTTTCCAGCAACCTAATATTCCCTTAATATTTCAAACCTGCTCTATTCACAATTCATAGCTATCTTTGCACAATCCATAATGCAAATTGTGCACCATTTTCTGTATTGTTAATCTTAATATCACAATTCTTCTTCTTCTTCCTTTCCAGGATTAGGTCAATGCGACCTGTTCCGGTCTCAAGTCCATCGTTTCCTTGGCCGTCCCAAAGATCTTTTTCCATGTGGTTTGTAGGTGTTGATCTTTTTGGGTAATCTTGTATTGTCCATTCTGTCTAAATGTTCTTTCCATTGGTATTTGTGCTCTTCTAGTTTATCGAGTATTGAAAATATCTCCAGTTCATTTCTTATTGATTCATTGTGTAATCTATCCATGCGTGTACATCCTTTTACGGATCTTAAAAATTTCATTTCAGTGGCTTGAATGTGTGAGATATTTTTTTTGTAAGTACCCAAGATTCAGATCCATATAAAAGAACAGGAACAGCCATAATTTTATAAAACCTGAGCTGAGTTTCTCTTCGAGTCTTTCGGAGGGTTCTTCTTATGGTGCCACACATCATTTGATATCGGTTTAATTTATTATGTATATCCCAATCATAGCTATATGTTATATCTGAACCAAGATAGTTAAAGTGTGCTATCTGTTCTATTATTTCATTATTGATTACTATTTTTGCTCTGACTGGCACTTTGCCCTGAAAAGCCATAATTTTAGTTTTTGAAGTTGAGACTTTGAGATTATAATAGAGTCCTAATTGATTCAACATGTAAATGGCTCTTTGTAAATCATCCTCTGACTTCTGTATAATTACCAGATCGTCTGCATACATTAAAATATTCATATACATTTCCTTATTAATTTGTATTCCTATTGGACTTGATTTTTTTCCATTTTCGTATAACCTCGTCAAAATATATATTAAACAATGTAGGTGATAATGTACACCCTTGTCGAACTCCTTGATTTATTAAAATTTCTTCTCTGGAATAATTATCTAAATTAAGGATAATTTTCGTGCCATTATAAAGACTTTTTATTCCTTCTATAAGTTGAGCTGGGTACCCTCTTGCCTTCATTATTTCCCACAATTTTCTTCTTATCACCTTATCAAAGGCTTTTTCAAGATCAACGAAAGCTAAATATGTGGGTAAATTGAATTCTCGTCTCTTTTCTATTATCTGTCTCATAGTGAATATATTGTCAGAGCAGGACCTTCCTTGTCTAAAACCGTTCTGTTCTTCTAAAAGCAATGCATCTGCTATTGGTTTTAATCTATTAAGTAATATCCCTACATATATTTTATATACAGAGTTCAAAATACTGATTTCTCTATAATTACTTGTTTTATTTCTAGTCTCCTTTTTTTTTTAAAATTGATATAACATTTGCAATGAGCCATGTTTTTGGGAATTTCTTTGTTTATCCAACACATATTAAAGATGTGTAATAATCTTAATTTTATTAACAAACCTCCATATTTAAAAAGTTCTGCATTTATGTTATCAGGCCCAGGTGATTTTCTGCATTTCAATTTTCTTATTGATATTTAATTTTAGGAAGTTACATTTTGAGATTATTTTAATTATATTATTTTTGGTCTGGACATCTTACCTCAATATTATTGAGGTAAGATGTCCAGACCTAAAATAATATAATTTCTTATTGATGTTTCTAATTCATCCAATGTGATTAAATCACATCCTTCAAATATATATTTACTGGAGTGTGAGATTGATCATTCACATTAAACCACAACTATTTATAATGTTCAACCCATACTTTTGGTTCAATAACATTTGTATTGGCTGTATATTTCTCTGATTTATTTTTTTTTTATAATTTCTTTTGATTAAAATCTACATTATTCCTAGATTCAATCATATTATGCAATAATAATTTGTCTGTTTTTGCTTCTTTTTAATTTATAGTAAGTAGATGTATCCAATAGAATTTCCTCTTCAGTATTAAATGTAATAACATTAAAATAGAATATATATTGATAATTTTCTAATATCCAGTGCTGCTTACTTATGCCACTTTACCTCTCTCCTCTGTTATATATTTCTTCTCTTCTTATAACAGAATTATAGCTTTTTTTTTTAATTTGAAGAGAAAAATATATGCCTAAATTGGGATTTTAACCCAATATCTCTGGTTCTGTACACCAGTGCTTTAACAATTTAAGCTATTAGGCATTCCGATTTACAAACAAATTTTTCTCTTATACTAATACAAATTCCGCAAATTATAGAATTATAGCTGTTAATCTAACGGTTTTAACGATTTACATCATCAGTCAAACTTAGAAAGTTAATGGAAAGTAATTTCTCCTAATGTTAGAGCATAAATGAATATAAGTATTGAGTACGGTACCGAATATTAAGAAACCATAAATAAAATATTTCAACACAAAACTTAAATTAGAACATTAATTCTACAAACCTAGGAAGACGGTTGTGTTCTAGTTTTAAATCTTCAAGTAAGGACACAACTTCTCTATCATTTGGATCAGGTTCATCAGATGCTGAATCATGAGACAGTCTCCATGATCTGGGCCGGTTTTTTCTTACATTTCTGCAAAAATAAACAATGTTACACTGATATCAACATCTCCAATCATTGCTACAGCACTTTCAAGGGACCTGTCAACCATTGCATGCCGAAACTACCTTGAAATTTCTTCCAGAGAAGCGTTATGACGTACAAAGGCCACGTCCAAAAAATTATCTGCATCTGCCTTTTTAACTGCAAGTCACTAAAATCCAATTAGAATCTCATTTAAAATATAGGGAAGTAATACAACAACTGTATTGACAGAGTCACTACCAACCTTTGTGCCGCATCTGCCTCACTTCACTCCATTCTTAACTCACGCAGGAATATACATCTGCTCCATTCAGTGAGTTGCCTTTGCTGGATTCTGGCTTCGATTTCTGTGCCTTGCAGTTAAAAACAGCAGATTTTTTTGGACATAGCTTTGGTACATCACAACACTTCTCTGGGAGAAATTTCAAGGTAGGTTTTGGCATGACAGTTTCCTTGTTAGTGAACTGTTGGCTCACTTAGCTCTATCTGTTTTCAGCTTTAAAAAAGTTTAAAAGAACTATTAACCTACACTATACAATAAGAACAAAAATAAGGTTAAGATAAGTTATTTTTTGTACAAGACTAAACTATCTTAAAACCTAAATATGGGTGTGTACACTGCTGCTCAGAAAGAAAGAGTGCTTGAAATATTCAAAATCTCACATCTACTGTACTGCGCATGCAAAGCATTGTTCACATTACACATAATATTCAAGTAATTTAAATTAAAAAGAATAAAAAAGTAGTTTAAATTCGAAAGAAGCCTTACTAGCTTTACAATGTAAAATTCCCAAATAAATGTTTTCTTAATAAAGAAGCCGCCATTTGCAAGATAGAAGCAAAGATTTCATTGCATTTGGTGCACGGAAATTAACAGCGTATATAAGAGAATAATTTCTTTTAGATTGGAACTTGCTCAGGTAGCTCAGTCGCTAGAGTATTGGCCTAGAAAGCCAAAGCCCTAATCTGAGCATATAATTTTTCTCTTCAAATATAGTTTAAATTGGCTTATTTGCTTCAGTAGTCAGAAATATGTTACAGATCAGACCGGATAGTGTAAGATGAGGCTCTGAAGAATGTAATATTTGTATGAATTCAACACAGATAGGCTTGTATAAAGTAAATTTTAAAATCTTGCTCGTAGTTTGTATATGACAAGAAGATAATAAATGTATGCAAACTTATCAGGGTCACGATAAATAGTTAACGCAAAAATATTGATAGAAACTGCATTACATTGATTTTAAGTTTCAATCCTGCGCAATACCTTTTTTTATAAACAGATTTCTCAATATAAATCTATAAAATTACATTTATCTGCAAAATCCAATTAGTTTACATATTATATTTAGCTTAATATAATGGATATAAAACATTACACATGAAACAGGAGAAATCACTAGCAGACAATGGTTGGTTTGCCACCAATAGAGAAAAGTTAGAACTATGGCCTATAATGTAATTCCTATATGTAATTTAGTAGGCCTATGATATGTTAAGCATTTTAAGATATGTAAATAAATTGCACAATCCTGCATATTCTCAGTTTTAAATATAACATGATTACAAAAAAGTAGAATCGGCCGCGGTGGACTAGTGGTTATGCTCCTTGCCTCTGGTCCCGAGGGTCGCGGGTTCAAACCTGGCCGAGGTCGATGGATTTTTTTAGGATGGAAAAATCCAAGGAGCAAGTCCTCAGGGAGGGAATTTAAGCCGTGGGTCTCAAGTCTGAAGATTTTCAGGCTCGTAAAAGATCCTTAAGCCTCAATGAAAAGGCCTCTAAGCAAAATTTACTGAATTTTCTCATCCTAATACTACCTTGGTTTCCTAGATGTCAGTATGAGGCAGAACGCTGACCACGGACCACTCAAATGGCATCTATACGAAAACAAGTGTAACTAAATTAGTATGGTTCAAATTCTCCCAGTAGAGGGAAAGCGCCTAAATATCTGTTAAGGAAAACATGGGCTTACAAGAAGAACAAAAAATAGAGAAAGTATAATAATATTCCATATCCTGTTCTCAAAAATAGTATTAAATACACATTCTCAAAATAATGTGACAACATCTCTCAGAATTAATGAATGAGTTGGAGAAAATGCTTTAATACCTCACCTAATAAAGTTGCGTGTCTTCATGATAGTGGTTTTAAAAGTATAATTTTACTTCCATCTTCAGTCAAACTCCAACTGTCAAAATTTTGCCATTAACATCATCTTCTGAACTCAATGGTGAAATTTTGACAGTTGGAGTTTGACTGAAGATGGAAGTAAAAATTATACTTTTTCTTTCTAAGTCAGAAGATAGTGTTAATGGCAAAATTTTGACAGTTGGAGTTTGACTGAAAATGGAAGTAAAATTATGCTTTTTAAACCGGTATCGTGAAGACATGCAACTTCATGAGGAGAGATGTTAAAGCATTTTCTCCAACTCATGCATTAATGTAAATACCTCATAGTGTTACCTCACACTTTGATTTTGATTCAAATCTCTCAGAATGCTCATAAACAATCATAATAATTTAGAACTCTTTCCATATACTGATTACTTTTGTCATAAGCCCAACTCCTTTCAAAAAACGTTAAACTGAAAATATATAAAACTATTATTCTACCAGTTATATTATATGGGTGCGAAACATGGACTCTTACTTTAAGGGAGGAAAGGAGATTACAAGTATTTGAGAATAAAGTACTTAGGAAAATTTTTGGACCAAAGAGAGATGAACAGACAGGTGAATGGAGAAGGCTACATAACAATGAACTACATGGTCTTTATAGGAAGCCAGATATAATAAGAACAGTTAAGTCTCGTAGACTGCGATGGGCAGGACATGTTGCACGTATGGGGAATAAAAAACTTGCATGGAAGCTTCTTGTAGGGAAGTCAGAGGGAAAACGCCCAGTTGGTAGACCAAGAATGAGATGGGAGAATAACATTAACTATGATTTGAGGGAAGTAGATTATACAGGGAATAATTGGAAGGCATTAGCTCAGGATAGGGATGTATGGAGAGCTTATGTCCGCGCTGCCATGAACCTACGGGTTCGATAGTGCCAGTGAGTGAGTAAGTAAGCAAGTAAGTAAGTAAGTATAACCCATGAGAATGGTGGACTGGCAAGATCTATGTTTGCAGTTCATAGGACTCATTCGCAATGTCCATTCTGCTGCTGCAGCAGGAAGAGGACCTGGTGTTCCAGCATCTACGGCAAGAAGGTGGGTGAGTCGGTTTTGCCTATACAAAGAAGTAAGAAATCGCGTAATTCCTGGAGGACACAAATTTTTTCCTGTATAGAGGACATGAGTTTAATAGGGAAGTTAGGCTTCACCTACTTCTAGTTTCCCCTGAGTTAATAATTAGGCCCTACTTTCCAGGCTTTGCAACAACTGCTAGGAGATGCCTCAATAGCCATGGTATAAGGACCTGTCAAGCTGTCAGAAAGATTAGGTTGGATGATGATCAGATCGTGGACCGCCTAGCTTTCACTTCTACTTGAGAGGACACTGATTGGAGCAAAGCAATTTTCCCCGATGAAGTATCTGTTTCGAGTACAAACGATGGTTCTGTGCATGTATATCGCACGGATGGCTACTGATATGATGCTCGTTATAGGTAACTGTTGCAAGGTCAGGTCGCATAAGCCTATCATGTTAGGAGTGGATGTCGTCCGATGGGGCAGAAGTTCTAGAATGTATCCACAGGAGGTTCAACACAGCACCTATCTCCATATTTTGGAGAACATATTAGTTCTTTCCACTCAGGAGCGGTATTCTGAAGGAATGCTTGTGTTCCAACAGGATAACCATCTTGTCCACCGTGCTCTTCATATTCAAAGATAGTTTCGGGGGAGACGTGATTTCCATCTCTTGGATCACCCTCCAATGTCACCTAATATGAACCCAATAGAACACATGTGGGTGGGAATGAAGGCAACTTTACGCTCCAAGTGGCCAGGACAATACCATAGCCAGAACAATTTGTGGAATAGAGTTGTTGAATTGGATGAAGAACTTTTCCAGAATCTCGTTCATTTCATGGCACGGCAAATGCATGCACTAGACATATAACAACAACCTTATCATTAGCTTTACCTCTATGATTAAGATTTATAATCTTTGGATGAATTAATAATACTCAACATATATTTGCTCATCTAGTTCCTCAGGGGACTATGTAATAGATGAAGGTGATATGTGATGAGCTATTAGTTCCACAGTTTATTTTTTGGCTCAACTGCACTTCTACTTATGCTTGATTTTTCAGTTTATTATTGTAAATTATAGCTCTTCTTCTGTATTTACTAACATTATTTAATATTTTACACTTTTCAAACAATTTTATAACATTATTAAACAATTTTGAAGTATTTATTTAAATATGCGAATCACAATATTATGACACTGTTAGACAATATTGTGATGCTAAATGCTATTTTCTCCACAGAGTATATTACTTAGTCTATGATTTTTCTATCGCTGTTTTGGGTTATCGCTGATTGGACTGGCGTTTGGGAGTGATAACTAAGTGTACACCCACTTTTAATAAACATTAGGTAATTTTAATATTATTAATATATTTTTTTAACATAGATTTGAGGATTTATTGTAAAGATTGATCATTTAAATTTCATAGCGACGGACAGTAATCGAGGATGATAACTGATATGTGGTTCGATTGTGGGTTATTGCTGGCTCTATAAACTCTGGCGAATGTGCACTGTTGTTCTACAGGACTTTGAAAATACTTCACATGAGTTTAAGTGCAGTTTTTCTATTTTCTTGTCTATTTTTTTTTGTACTACCACCAAATATGACTTTTATTTTAAATTAGTTAAGTCCAGCATTAAAATAGCCCTCAGATGTAGGGCAATAAACAATTCCACACAGCCAACAGTGTATTGTCTTTAAAAAGGGCAAACAAATGGAAATAGGAAAGATACAAATAAATAAATATAAAAAAAAGCATAATAAAACTAAATATATGGTCACACGTAGAAATACATTATATAATGGAAATGGACAGCTAATGACAAATGAGGGAAATTTTGAGGAAGTGGCTGAATTCAAATACCTAGGAACAATGATCACAGATAGGAATGAGATGCACAAAGAAATTAAACATAGGCTCAATTCTGGAAATGTGTGTTATTATGCATTGCAGAGACTCTTGATGTCCCAACTCCTTTCAAAAAACGTTAAACTGAAAATATATAAAACTATTATTCTACCAGTCATATTATATGGGTGCGAAACATGGACTCTTACTTTAAGGGAGGAAAGGAGATTACAAGTATTTGAGAATAAAGTACTTAGGAAAATTTTTTGATCAAAGAGAGATGAACAGACAGGTGAATGGAGAAGACTACATAACAATGAACTACATGGTCTTTATAGGAAGCCAGATATAATAAGAACAGTTAAGTCTCGTAGACTGCATTGGGCAGGACATGTTGCACGTATGGGGAATGAAAGACTTGCATGGAAGCTTCTTGTAGGAAAGCCAGAGGGAAAACGCCCAGTTGGTAGACCAAGAATGAGGTGGGAGAATAACATTAACTATGATTTGAGGGAAGTAGATTATACAGGGAATGATTGGGATGTATGGAGAGCTTATGTCCGTGCGGCCATGAACCTATGGGTTCGATAGTGCCAGTGAGTAAGTAAGTAAATAAAAAAGCATTCATCTACCGTGGATCGAACCCCAGACATCTTATATATGAAACAACTACTCAAACACTGCGTAGCGTAGTGGTTAAGGCACTGAGCTACAAGCCGGAGGGTCGAGGGTTCAAGTCCCGTTGGAGTCAGGATTTTTAAACTGACCCAAACCCTCTGGCGGCACTATGGCCCTGGGGTTGACTCAGCCTCTAACAGAAATGAGTACCAGACGCTTGTTCTGGGGGTAAAGGCGGCCGTCACGCAGGGCTGACAACCCAGCTGACATAAAGTGCCGATTGTCTAGAAAAAGTGGGAGCCTTAACCTCCTACTACCCCAAGGGCCTCCGGGCCTGTTGTGGGATCACTTTACTCAAACACTGAGCTAAATGTTAAGCTATCATATTGTAACTAAAAGGATGTATTTCACTGAAGAACCAAAGTTAAATATTATAGTGATTTGTCATATGATTTGTAGCTCTTGTGAACCGGGCACTAAAATTTGTATATTTTTAACAACCAAGATTTCGCTCAATCTTTCCGAGCGGCAGTGTATAATGGTAAACTAGGTTGATATTTTGAAAACTAGTATGACTATGATATTCAACTGTCGATTTGCTTAGCTGCAATGTGCAGTTGACAAATAGGCTATATTATGATGTAAATAAAATTTATTGACACTCCTCAAAGGAATTCAAAAGTCATAAAGCATAAGAATTAATCCCAAAATCAAACCTTCATTTAACATTTAATATGTAGAATATATAAATTTATTTATGGAATAACTTATGAGCTCCTTTTCTAGGAGTTGGCCCAAAATCAAACTAAGACAAACTGAGTAGAATGACTCAATTAAGTTTAAATACATCTCAATTAAATAGTAATGAAGCAACCTAAAAAAACGTAGATGCTTTATGGATAGTAAACAATAAAAAACACCGTTACATAATTCGTAGGCCTATAGCACAACACTGAAAAGATAGCAAACCGGAGATTTCTAACCTCAAAATTTGTATTCATATTAATACAAACAGTAACATAAGATACAATTTTGCCCTATTTTCTAAACAGGATATATGTACGTAGATAAATAAAACTTACTCGGACATATCTTCAAGCCATTTTGGCACCTTTCCATGAGAGGGGGATTCTAAATGTTCACTCGAACGTCCACTTCTGTGGCTCGATTCTATTTCCTCTGGATAACTGCTCATAATTTACAGTTTTCTCTCCAAAAACAATTTTAAATGTCTGCATTTACACTTCACACTGTCAAAAAACACATCTTTCAAGATAAGCCATAATGTACAACAGCTGTCAACACATTTTCCGACACTGCGCAAACCGTTGTTGTGCTCTGTTGTGTACTACAGTTGCTATGGAAACCAATAATCGTTACCTCTCCGTCCACTCTATCCGCTGCCCACAACCTGTTGATTATATATTAATGTCAAACCAATAAGCTATCTATTTTTGTTATAGTATTGATATGTCATTAAAACAGACAAATAAATGAAGTTTTTTAAAGTTTTCGATAAATTAGAAATTAACCAACTCTAAGTAAATAACACAATATTTGTGACTATAGTAGCAAGTAAGGGAAATGCGCGAACTGGGTGTTTAAATTTTCTTACAAATTTATTGAGAGATTGAATCACTCCACGCTGCTTTATCATTGCATTTTATATATTAACGATCCTTAATAACTCAGATCTTTAGTTTCACAATTAGACTTATCATACGTTTTCTTTATTTTTCGGATATGTCCTCTTTTCAAGTCCCGCGTCGTAGCCGAGCGGTTAAGGCAAGAAGCCTTTGCGCAAATTCGAGACCCCATGAAGGAAGACATTTTCTCATGGAATTTTCGGCCAGTATGGGACTGGTGCTCACACAGTATCATGTCAATAAGTAGCTGCTCCAAGGTTGAGAAAACCAGCTATAACGACTAGGAGACCCGATATGCTGACCACATGTCATCCTTAATACTGACTGAATGATCGTCTACCTCTGTGATTAACACATGTGGATGTGAGGCCAGCAGCCGGATGGTATGCCAAGGGCCTTATAGGCCTGTCATGTCATGGTTTTTTTGTTTTTTTTTCCCCCTCTTTTGAAGGAAAAATCTCTGGGAATTTTTTTTTCAGAAAATGGCTGGCCAAATGTGTTCCATGGGTCAAGGTACAATACAGCGCCGATTCTGTCAAGCAAATAGGAGAACATAGAAAAACAATTTGCAATTAAGTTATGAATATATTATAAAACTATTATTCTACCAGTTATATTATATGGATGCGAAACATGGACTCTTACTTTAAGGGAGGAAAGGAGATTATGAGTATTTGAGAATATAGTTCTTAGGAAAATTTTTGGTCCAAAGAGAGATGAACAGACAGGTGAATGGAGAAGACTGCATAACAGTGAATTACATGGTCTTTATAGGAAGCCAGATATAATGAGAACAGTTAAGTCTCATAGACTGTGATGAGCAGGATATGTGGCACGAATGGGGGATGAAAGAGGTGCATGGAAGCTTCTTGTAGAAAAGCCAGAGGGAAATCCCCCAGTTGGTAGAGCAAGAATGAGATGAGAGAATAACATTAAGTATGATTTGAGGGAAGCAGATTATACAGGGGATGATTGGAAAACATTGGCTCAGGATAGGGATATATGGAGAGCTTATATCCGCGCGGCCATTAACCTACGGGTTCGATAGTGCCAGTGAGTTAGTTAGTTATATATATGTAGTATGCTAAATGAAAATAAAAGTAGTGAATTTAAAGAAAATAAATAGCCAAAGAAGAAAGTGAAAACAATGTGCACATTCCAGAAAAGAGTAGCTGGGCATTCTTTTGAGTTAACTGTTTTATAATCACAATGATAATAAACATATGATAAAAAACTATAAAACATACGATATATACTTGTTTATTATACCGGAAGATAGGAAATAAATAATCACCTTTAAATACAAATTAATCATGCTCAAAGTTCATACAAGGGCTTTTTAAGAAATAAAAAACGGGTAAAAATTTATAATATGATAGAATATCTTGGACCAAAATATGTCACAACCCACCAACACATAATTTCATATCAACATGTTTTTTCAAACTATGGGGACACACTTATGAAAACTTATATAACCAAGTAAACAATTATACCTTTTGACTAACACAATTACATAAGTGAGCAAACATCTTATACAATTTGGCCCTGACAGTACCAGAATTATTGCTAAAGGTTGGGTAATAAAAGTTTCCACAGAATTTTGAGAGTAGAGAAAGGAAAAACTATCATATATAAAGAGGCGATTTTTTTACAAAAATCAGAGTGGATACGGGGACCAAAGTGTTCACTTCGGTCTCCCATGGGACGAGTGGAGCGCTTCATGGGTAAGCATAGAATTTCCTAATATTTTTATCCTAAAAGAATCATGTTTTTTTTTCAAAATGGTCGATTCTTGAATTTAGTAACTTTAAATTAAAATGAACATGCTTTGGCAAATAAGAAGACCTAAGGGTCGAATTAAATGAATAATTAAAAATTAACATTAATAAACTACAGTTGTCTTTTGTTTCTCTCAAATATTCATACACAGATTTAAGTTTCAAATCAAAGTTTGATGCAATTCAACATGGTGACTTTAGCTCTTTGAGCAAATGTTTTAACTGGTTTTGTGTTTGAATATTTTTTTATGTATTGTTGAAATTTAAAATAAATGTGTTTTGTTTTATGGTTTTATATGTTTCTATGTACAATGTGAAGTTTTCCCGCCAAAACGAAGGCCAACCACTCGGGCCAAAGGTCAATTAAATTGTTGAATCCTTTTTTATGCTACGTTATGACTTGGGATAATCTCTGTTGTAACAATATGGTTGCATATGCTTCAGGGAGAAGTAATAATACCAGATTGCACAAGGTAACAATATTAATTTTTAATATTACGACTACTTAATTGAAGTGTCTTGAAGTCAAAGGTTAGTTGATTAATCAATTTTGAAAAATTGACATTTGAAGTTTGATATATATTCCCCCCCCCCCCAAAGTTTGTATTCTCTTATTATAAATTCAGCTCCCGTACATTTTATAGGGTATGTCCCTTGGCCTTCAATCAACTGATATTCTGAGCCATTACTTTGACTTAAAATGCCTTTAGCTTCCATTTCTTAATTATATTATAACACATATAAAAACATTACTGACCTTGGTGGTCTACAGGTTAAGTTCCTTGCCTTTGGTCCTGAGGGCCACTGGTTAAAATCCAGCTGGTTGATTTTTAGGATGGAAAAATCCAAGAGAGAGTCCTTCAGGAGGAACTTTAAGCCATGGGTCCCCAAGTCTGAAGATTTTCAAATTTGTAAAAAACATTAAGTTTAAATTAAAGCCTCTGATCAAAATTTAATTGGTCTTTACCTTCCAAGTAAAACTTTACCTTAAAATTACCTTATTATTAAATTAATAATAGAAAACATCAAAAGAAGCTAGCTTTATAAAGTAGAGTTTAAATTTCCAATAAATGTCTTCTTAAATAAGAAGCATTTACGTAATCGAGCAAATGTTCATAGCATTCAGCACACAGGAATTAACAATGTATAAGAGAAAAAAATTGAATTTAGATTGGAATGTTCAGGTAGCTCAGTGGTTTAGCATTGGTCCAGAAAGCCAAAGATCCTGGTTCAAACCCTAGTCTAAGCATATAATTTTTCTCTTCAAATATAATACCTTACCTGCCTACCAGATGCCTCTTTGAGATGATGTGCTAAACACATGTCATTCATTGGACATCTGCAGAGAAATAAACATAACTAAATTAGCTTGATTAAGAAACTCCTGTTAGTGAGCATCCTTGTTCTCCGCAAGGGAATGTAGGGGTACAGATTATATAAATACATTAAATTGTACGTTAGCAAACCTAGTTCATTGGTAATCCCACATTCTCAATCCATCAACTGCCACTGCTCAGTAGTTTCTTATTTTTAGGCTTCAGGTTCTATTATTTTCCATAATTCTATGACATGGGACCATCTTCCTTCATGAAGGAAGCCATTTATAAGATTTGTAAATCCTTGAAAATCTCCCCATTCGGGTTAGAACTGGCATATTCTGGAACCAGAAGCAACCACTAGTCAAGTAACCTATTTATGCTATTTGATTCTGACAGTTTTTTTTAATTATAAAGATTTATATTAGCACATTCTTTACAAACAATTGAAGCATCTCCCAAAACTACTGTTGTATCTCAAGATTCTGTCCAATAGATTGTTAAATTCCAAACATAATTTTCTGCCCCAATGAGATGCAGACATACATCAAGAAATATTGTAATTAATATTAGAATATTAGCTTTTTTTAAAATTACAGTTAGACTTAATTAAATGGAATACATCGACAATGTCGCGCATTAGCGACAAAACCTGATCTGCATAAGAATCATGAAATATGAGAAGAGTCAAAATAACCAACTCAAAATAATTAAAGCTAGACTTCTTGTTACTTACTTATTTAATACAGGCTTTCCACTTTACAGCAGTTCGCCCATGATTCCTGCTTTCCAGAGATTCCTATCTTCCCATTGTCCCTCTTCCATATCCCTCTTCATCATGGTATCATATATTCCCTCATACCATGTTCTTCTAGTTCTCCCCCTCTTCCTTCTGCCTGGTACCATCCAATCTAACACATGTTTAGGCCACTAGTCTTCCGACATCTGTTGTATATGTCCATGCCACTGTAAAGCTCTCTTTGTTATCCTTTCGATAACAGTTTCTTGTGCATCCATTTCTTGTCTGATATATGTATTTCGAATATGTTGTAGTCTGGATATTCTCATACTTCTCCGTAATCCATCCATTTCTGTTGCCAAGATTCTTTTCTCATTTATTGTCCAGCTTTCTGATCCATGTGTAAGTATACTTTCTATTTTTGTCTGTATAATCTCTTTTTTTTCTTTCTTTTTTTCTGGTCAAATTTCTATTCCATAAAAGACCATTCAGGGATCTAATTGCCTTCCTTGCACAATTTACTCTGTTAATAATATATTTTTCACAAGTACCAGATGTATCTATTATAGATCCAAGATATTTAAATTCTTCGACACATTTAATTATCATATTATTTATTTGTAGACTTCTTGTCAAAGTTTAAATATTAAAGTGAACTAATTAATACTAGACTTTTTTGTTATTTTTAAATAACTACATTTATTAGTCCACCGCTGTGGTCTCGAGATAGCATGCTGCCTTGTCACACAGCGGGCCCAGGTTCGATTCCCGGTCGGGGCAATTTTTCTGGGTGAGGTTTTTATCAGGGTTTTTCCTCGCCTGTATGACAAATGTCAGGAAAATTTTAAGGCCCAAACGGTCCCCGAAATCATATGGCCATCATCATCATCCTTATCATCATCATCATCATCATCCTTCACCGGTGTGGAAAGCAATGGGAAGCTACCACACCTATAATTCCCTAGTAAAGCTGCAAGCATAGCATGAAAATGCTATGATTGTAGTGAAGGACCTGCCTTCGGGCAGAATTACTATGGATGGATGGATGGATGACATTTATTAAAGTATGCGTTGAAAAGAGGAATTTACATGATTTTGAGATGCCATTTTGACAATCAGTGGCATATTACCTATGGAAGCTGTAGAAGTAGCATTTCCCTTATATTTTTCCATGCCTTATTTTCTCATATTTATCATAAGTAATGCCACGAGTGATTTCCAAATTATCGATAAATTCACGACTCACAAAGTGAAGAGTGAATTTATCTAGATAATTTGGAAATCAAGAGTGGCATTTGTTAGGACTATTTAACGAATAAAATTAAGCTGTTTACTCACAAATCATTATTTAACTATAGTTATTTTAAAATATTTATATATTTAATGTAAACGGCGATGTTTGAAAACAAATGAGAAACGATAGGTACGCTTCATCTGCTTCTTTTGTTTACCACTGCAACCAGATCATACTATTTATTGCCAAAGGAACGCAATATTGTAAGAATGCTCTCTAGTGGAGAAAAAATGAAACATCAAACTGTATATTAATTCATTTCTGATGTCGCATGATGTAAATATGACAATTATATTTTTCTGGATTATTACCTGGGAAAAAATACATCTAAGAAAGTGCAAACAGTGGTTTCTTTTTTTGGTGGTATAATCAATTGCTACAAATGTTTTTATATTAACTCCTGCAAGCGCTATGTGTTGACATTTATGCACTATATATACAATCTGGTAGCCGTATTTCTCACAGGCCCAGTCACTGCAAAATAATGGTCAGACCTGTTCAGAATATTAAAAAGGAGGAGCATTCTTTAATATGGTAAACTTAACACTGATAACTATTTTGTGAAACACGACTCTGATTGGTTGTAAAACAGAAATCATTGAAACGTGATTGGTCATTGACTCCCATTCGGGGCATGAGTTAAATAGTCTCCATATGTATACTAAGACAAAGTAATTAAAAAGATATTCGAGCATTCGGCGCTTGGGAATTAATAATGTGTAAGAGAAAATTTTGCATTTAGATTGGAGTTTCTCAGGTAGCTCAATGGTAGAGCATTGGCCTAGAAAGCCAAAGATCCTGGGTTCAAACCCCAGTGTGAGCATATAATTGTTCTCTTCAAATATAATTTATCCTTCAGTGAGAAGTGTTAAATTTATAATAAAAACATCTAAATAATATTATTTTGCTTTCAGTTAATACAGTAAAGCCCAATCAATCCAAATTAACTGGGATTGGGATCTGTTTGGAATATGAAATTTTTAGATTAATGGAAGAGTTATTTCAAGAATGCTGCAATGTGCTGAGAAGTCTTGACGTGGCACACTTAATAATGAATCCATTTTTATCAGTATGAAATATGAATGTTCTAAAATCTGTCATCAAGGTTGCACTTATTTTGTTAACTTATCCCTATACATATTTCATAATGTCACAAACTCAGTGATATCATAGAAGTTTTATGATTGTACTAAATCTACAATGTGTATGAAACAAAATTAAACAGTTACCTAGCCTAACATCACTGTATCTGGTCTTTCATTGGAAAACTACATCAGTTCAGGCTTCATTCGCTTACAAAACAATTTCACTTGGTCAAGTATTGTGATAAAAAGTGTTTTACTTTCATATTTATGGTAAATGTGAATTTGATAATAGTTGTGGAGTATAATGTTAAAAGATTCCGGGCTATGTGGCCATGGTTTCCAGACTCCACAAGTTGTGGAGTAGATTGTGAATATGTTTTGTTCTTTATCATTATCTTTTCTTTTTATTTTGTTTCTATCATCATATGAGCAACTTTGTTGATTCAAAGTAAACATAGGGTCAACATTAATAAAATTCATGATAAAGTTCCGTTGAGGTATTATTCAAAATTAAAATATAAAATTATGAAATATTTATCTAAAAGGTCTGTCTCCTCAACTTAAAGATTATTTATCTGTAGCACTTTTGGGAGAAGTCCCATCATCAGCAGGATTCAATACTGGTTAAGTTATGTAGATAGGAAATGACACTATGAGGTTTTTTAATATTGTTTATTTTTTCTTTCACTCACCTCATACTTCATAACTCCTCGCAAACCCAGGGTTTCGTCACATCATTTGTGACATTCTTAATGCTGTGTCACGTTCATAACTGACGTCCAACGGCCTTCTATTCTGCAGACTGACCTCCGCGCCATCTGATGGCTGACCGATGAACTTCCAAATCAATCCCCTCTCCTTATAACCGGGTATTTCAAAATTCATAGTTGTATTTTCATTCTTGCATATGTAAATTTTTTCCCAAATTGCAAGTTCCTTCGGTTTTTCCAATTGTTTAAGTAATTTTGTTTTGGTTTCTATTCTATGTTTTTCTGACCAGGCATGTGCAGCTATTGCAGATTTTTCGGTTTCTCCATTTTTAACATTTCTGAGGTGTTCCTTTAATCTTGTATTTAGATTCCTTTTGGTTTTTCCTATATATATCTTTTCACAATCTTTACAATTAATTTGATAAATTCCCGATTTTTTGCAGTCTTCAATCTTTTCATTTTTGTTGGTTTTAATTAAATTACCTAAGCTGTAATCATTATTCGGTGCTAATTTAATGTTGAATTTGTTGAAGATTTTTTGAAACTTGTCAAATACGAAAGGATGGTATGTGAACTTCTTGAATTTTTTTCCAATATTTTTATCTGTCTGAAGAGTACTTTCATTAATCATTTTTTTGTTCCTTAAATCTACATAACTTAAGAGACATAGTATTTATAATAATATTATTATTAGTTTGCCATCTACTTTTATTTATATAATTTGAACTAAACTTACAAGCATGTTGTTACTGAAAATAATTTGCATATACTATAATTTTTAATATTCTGAATCATGAAAGAAAAGAAACAGGACCTTCAAAACTTTCATTACCAGTAAAGAAACACATGCAAGGGAATGGTTTGACCAGGAGTGAAAAAACCCAAATTGTAAATGTGTCCAAAACATTATTAAAAGAAAATTCTCATATAGCTCTGTGAGATATATAAAATAAAATGGTTTTATACAATGGAGTAGCAGTAGGTACTGTTTTCAAAATAGTTAAAGAACATAATAATTAAGATATTTGGTCTGTGTATTCTTACATCTTATTGTTGAACATATGTTTCAAGGCTAGTTAGCCCCATCTCCAGCTATTACAGACTGATTATTCTCAAGTTGTCAGTCCTGATTCTTGACTCCTGCTCCCTCTTCCTGTGGTCCAATGAACTTGCTAATAAGGTTCCTTTCTCCAGGAATTTCAAAATTTATAATCCTTTCCTTGTTCTTCTCTAAATAGATTTTTCCCCACATGGTGAGTTCATTTTGGTTTTCAAACTGTTTTAATAATTTTATGTTTACATCTATTTTGTGTTTTTTCTGACCAAACATCAGCAGCTACTGCAGATTTTTCTACTTCCCCTTTTTTTACATTTCTTATGTTTTCTTTAGTTCTAATGGTTAAATTTCTTTTAGTTTTCCCTATGTATATCTTATCACAGTCTGCAAATTTTATTTGATATATTCCTGACTTTTTACTATCATCAATCTTTACATTTTTGTTGGTTTTTATTAGTTTATTTAAATTATAATCATTCTTTGGTGTTAAACTGATATTAAATTTTTCAAAAATCTTTTGAAATTTATTGTGTGCCCAAGAGTGATATGTGAATTTCCTGTATTCCTTTTCTTTTGGTTTTTCTATCTGAAGAGTACTTTTGTTCCTTAATTTTTGTTTTTTGTACTTCTCAAATTTTTGTATATCATTTTTTCCTTGAAACCATTTTCTTTTGCGACCTCAATTATGTGTTTCTTCTCTAACTTGTATTTTTTTTCTGTTCATGGGTATATTTATCAATCTATGTACTAGGCTGTTGAAGACTGCCATTTTTGTGACATATGGTTGAAACCTGTTGATTTAATATAGTTATCTGTATGTGTTTCTTTTCTATTAATGCTAAATTCTATTTTCTTCTTTTCCTTATTTCTATCTAATTTCAGATCTACAAATGGTAATTGTTTGTTCATTTCAGTTTCTAGAAACAGTCTGCAAGAAAAATAAGAAAATACGAGGTGAGTCTAAATTCTTAACTCATAATAATTTAAGGATCTTTTATTAGCCTGAAAACCTTCAGACTCAGGACCCACAGACTAAAGTTCCTCCTGGAGGACTTGCTTCTTGGATTTTTCCATCCTAAAAAATCCATCGACTAAGGCCGGGTTTGAACCTGCGACCATCAGGACCAGAGGAAAGGAACATAACCACTAGTCCACTGCAGCCAACAAAACTTAAAAAGTATTCTCCAAAAATCAATAAACTCTGACTATTAGAAGTCAGGGTTTACCTGAAATCTAAAATTAAAAATCTCTCTAGCAGTTGCTATGTTTGTTTTCTTGCAAAGTAACTGTATACCAGACATTTTAATCAAGTCCACCACTGTGGTCTTGAGGTAGCATGCTACCTTGTCATGCAGTGGCCCGAGTTCGATCCCCGGTTGGGACAAGTTTCCTGGGTGAGGGTTTTTTTCAGGGTTTTTCCTCATCTCTAAGATAAATGTCAGGAAACATTAAGGCCCAAACGGTCCCCGAACATCATCTGGCCATCATTATCATACTCGCCTAATTAGCTTAAGTTTAATTTAAGGTCTCTCCTGGCGCATCATTACCACCATCATCAATTCACATATCATCGGGGTAATGAATCCCCGCCTTCCAGACACCCCAATCTCAGAAGTGGGTTACAAGTATGCCATGCCAGGAGAGAACACCAGGAATGTCGAAATGACAACCTGGGGCATTAAAAAAAAATTTTAATCAATAAAAGAAAATGTATCCTGTAAACCAGCAAAATTGGATCATAAATTCAATTTGCTGACAAATATTCTTAGATTATACAGTTTCTGCTTGATGGACTCCTTTAATATTTCACATTAGTTCAGTACGTCTACGCATGAAAATTTTTAAGACAGGTGACAATTAAGAATGTGAATTGTTCCTTTCTCAAACATTAAGGGTCGTATGCAAATACATTAGTCTCTACTCAAATTACTTCCAATCACTGGTGAGCTGAGATCGAATTAACGGCTGCCTTAACCGGTCATGCATGAATGTTAACGTTTTCGTAATATTGGCAACGAATTACCCAGAATTCTCAGCGATAAAACCACTTCCGTTATTTTCGTCTGCTATAGAGGAATGCATTTATGCTTGCATCCCGCAAATAATACCGTATACAAACACGTCTGCGACGCGCAATATTACGCCGATTCTCCTGTTCTTCCAGTTGAATTCTTTGGTAGACTCTATCAAATTCCTCTTCTCCGCGTATACCGAAAACATGATCGAAGTCTTCAAGGTCCGACATCTTGGATAAGTTTCAAAATACATCGGTTACCATCGGTTCCCTTCGGGATTTTCACATAAGTTTATATCTTGAGCTACGATCTTAAGGTACCTTGTCAGGTAGCTTTACAATTATTACCGCGTGAATAGATTTCTGAGTAAGAAAAATGTGTTTGAATAAAACTTTATCAGCAGAGAACGCCTTTTACTGTCTAATGCGTTCAAACATTCGACCCTAAGACTTGCATGCATGCATAGCAGTGTTTGTTTTCGGTAGAATAGCTATTATAACTGTCAACATTTTTGATTGCTTAATTATGGATTACTATTAGACATCCATTTTATTTTAAAATGTGATATGATCACAAAGCTAATAAGACAAAACACTTTTTTTTTATTTTAAAATCATTTGGAAGTAACATTATGAGGTTTAATTTAATAATTGAGTTTGTATTTTTTAAACATTCTTACCTCATGTGATAGTTTTGTTGGACATATGTTTCAAGGTCATTGCTCCATCGTCAGTGTATCACAAACTGATTTTTTCATGTTGTCGGTCCAGGATCTGTGTTCTAAAGAACTTGGTAGTGAGGTTTCTTTGGAACACAGATCCAGGGCTGACAACATGAAGAAAAGAAAAAAATCAGTTTGTGATACGCTGATGATGGGGCAACAGCCTTGAAACATATGTCTGACAAAACTGTCATATGAGGTAAGAATGTTTAAAAAATACAAACTCAATTATTAAGATAAAACACTTTAGCAGGAATTTGAATCTTGATTGAGTCAGGATTTTTAAAACTGATCCAAACCTTCTGATGGCACCATGGAACTGGGGTCTACTCAGCATCTAATAAAAACGAGTACCAGTTCTTTGTTCTGGGGGTTAAAGCATCGTCATGCAGGGCTGACCAAGTGCCAATTGTTTATAAACCTCGTACCACCCCAAGAGCTACTTAAGATCTCTAGTGGGATCACTACTTTTTTTTATAGAAGGAATAACAAGTGGGATAAAGTGAATGGAAATTATGGAAGATGAGCTACTGGTATAAAATGACAAAAAAATAGATGAGATTTTTATCTGCTCCTGTCATTAAAACTATGAACTATTTATATTCAATTTATTTATAAACACAATAATACTAAGTCTTTTGACAATATTGCATGTAGAGTACTTTCAACAAGTTGTCATCAGCAAAAGAATAAATTAAAACAATATAGAGATGTTACACAGAGAGAGCTGTTCATATTTTCATTATTACCAACTTATCTTAAAACAGAATTATAGAGATTGCAATTTATAAAATAAAATAAAACAAAATCTATAGACAAGTTTGAATTTCAATTTTAACAGATTGAAAACAAAGAAGTAATGGTACTGTACACATTTTTCCAACTTTCGATCATAAGCGTAACTAATTGAACACAATATCTATTCTGAAAAGTGTTATTACAATTGTCTTTATAAAGCAAAAATAAAAATTAAAAAAAATATGTATATTGCATATATGAAAGAAATGATGAAATTATAGATGAGCAAGATGAAAGCGATTAAAATATAATTAGCAGAATCTCAATAATCCGAGGTACTTCAAATATTATCTCATGAATCCTTACGAAGATGTGAGATCAACTGAACATATAAAATATCACATTTAAATAGTTAATTGCAAAGAAACAATACATTTTAGAATTACCTACATTGTTTCAGATCACTTACCAATGATTAAAACACTAACCTTGCAATTAACTTAGAGTTTCATTATATAAAAATACACCTCAATTTTTAATACAGATATGAAATATATAATTAAATCACCATCCAATCCAACTTGACAAATAAAAATAATGCAACACAAAATATTTTTTTTTAAATATAGATTATTATAGTAACTTTATGATATTATAGCCTCACTATGATGGTTGTCCATTTATATAAAAGTGGGTTCCGCGACCGCTTGACAATGATTAACATTCACGTAGCAGTAGTCGGCATCTTTGTATTTAATTATATATAACAGCTGCGGGTAAACAAAGTGAGCTGCTGGACAACCATCATAGTGAGGTGATAATACCCACATCCAATATTGTGTAAATCAAAATCTAATTTCATTTAAATTTTATTTGACTTTTTCTAGGAATCCACACTGTGAGGTATACTTATTTAGGTAAATTTTTTTATCACTCACCCCATATTCTTCCTCTTTTTTTAAACTAGTTACGGAACTTTACACTTCAGTTTCATCTTCAGTAATTTCTGATGACAGAACAACAGTCACCAAATTACAGAAGATGGAAGTGAAGTGTGACATTCCAAAACTAGTTTTAAAAAAAAGAAGAAGAATATGAGGTGAGTGATAAAAAATTATACCTAAATAAATTTTATTTGTTCATTCCTGTGGTTATTTATAGTTACCTAACTCTTGAATATTATACTGCAATTTTTAACTATTTCTATATTCATTTCACTATATCTTTAGTACGGTTTGGATTGTGAAAATTAACCTTTGATTCTACTGGCAATTGCATTAATAAAGAGCTATAAGATTGACTATTCTATTTCTATTTATCCTCGAATAATCAAGAAACCACTTCAGCCATTTGGCTTAATCTTAGCATTTGATGTTTAAAAACATAATATAAGTTCATCTAACCAATCCTATTATTTAAAAATAATTAAGTCTTTTTACTTCAAAATGAGAGGTAGAGATTAAACTAACATGATAATCATAAGATAACATTTTTATTAAAAATATACTTTCACAGAACATCTTTTAATATTTGGCCACATTAAGGAAAATAGAAAATGAAGAAAGAGGTATAACTGTGAACTGTAAATTATACAATGAACCAGATATTGAATTATTAAATTTATTAAATTAAAGGCTGGAATAAACTGGAGATTTAGTGAGAATGAGTGGTATGAGAAATTTAAAGAGAATTTTTATATCAAAACCAGGAGGAAAAAGAAAAATTGATAAATCAAACTTGAGATAGGACTGTATTTTAATTGACATCAAGAATGGGGAACTGTGGCTTTGAATAGAGAAGATGGCATAGATTTCTTAAGAAGGCCAAGCTCAAATATGGCTGTCATACCTGTGACGATGATGCACATATTTTTAAAATTATGTTATATGTAAATTTGTACACTCATGAACAATAAAATCATTTTTTGAAGAGAATTTTTTTGAACCCGGAATTGAACCCAAGACCTCTGGTTTTATGCACCAGCACACTGACCATTATGTCATCTGGGCTTCCCTGTTCAAACACAATTTTTTTTTCTCCTATATAATCCCAATTGTATTGTGAATGAAGGTTCACACTAAGGGGAAATGGGATTACATAAGAAAGAGAAAAATTTGTGTTTGAATAGAGAAGCTTAGATAGCATAATGGTCAGTGTGCTGGTGTGTAAAACCAGAGGTTTTGGAATCAATTCCCAGTTCAGGCAGAACTTTCTCTTCAAAAAATTATTTTTATGTAGTTATATTTTGTATAAATTTTAATCTATTTATAAAAATCTCTCATACTGAAAATTACAAATAAATAAATAAATGCTATTTAAGTACTATAAAAAATGTTTGTGATAATCACAAAAATACCAATATATAAAATAATTTATTTAAATATATATAAAAATTTTCTTCTGACTTAAATTTTATCTTAAACAATAAAATGCTAAGAATTCTGAAAAAAAAAGTGTATATAAAACGAAATCACAGATTGAAACATTTCAGCATGATAAGCCTCATGGCAAGTCTATTTTCTGCCATATCCCTGAGAGAAGCCGGGCTTGTTGTCGATGTCAACACCAGTGAGCTCTTGTTGTTGCTGTTGTTTTAGAATGTCATTCAGTTCGTCTCGTACTACATCTGCAACAGGTCGAGCCAACACACTTTCAATCCAAGCTGTGTCTATTCCTCCAAACACTGTTGGACTGTCAGGTACATTACAGCCTATGTCCCAGCTGTATGTGCCACCCAGTTCATGATGACCATCTCCACGGTTACATGCTATTGGACCACCAGCATCAACCTGCAATGAGAGAACCAAGGATGTACATAAATTAGTCTAATATTTTGAGTATTTATTCCTAATATCATAATATTCAGAAAAGAATTTTCAAAAAGTTTAATATAAGATTGGCACTGAAGAATGAATACAACCTAAATAGGAAAATTAAAACGGATGAAAATGAAAAAAATTGAAGAAGAAAACAAATCAGGAATTTATCAGATGAAATGCAGGAATTGTAACAAAATTTACGTAAGAAAAACAAAAATAAATTTGAAAACATGGATGAAAGAACATCTTAGAAATGTAAAAAATGGTGAAGTGGAAAACTCAGCAGTAGCTGCTCAAGCTTGGTCCGAAAAACACCTAATTGAATCAAAAGCCAGTCTAATTAAACAAACAGAAAAACTAAAAGAACTCACGATTTGGGAAAAAATCTACATAAAAAAAAGAAAGAAAAACTTATGAACTTTGAAATTCCCGCAGATTCTGATTGGATCCAGAGGTTTATCGGTCCACCAACAGAGGGAAGAAGAAGTAGTTCTTCTGACCAACATAACTTCAGTTGACAAGAAAGCATTGAACATGAAGCCGCTAAGGCTTTGAAATCATGATCTACTTAGAAGACTGGATGTGAAGAGAGGTATGAAGCTTTTTAATTTAATTACAAGAATTTTCTATTAACTTAGTTATGAAAATGCTTATACTTTGTTTCATGAATCAATAGCAAATTATCTAGTATCTCCAACTAACAAAGAAATATTACAGAGTAGACAGATCATCAAAAATCCTCAATATAACTGGTAAAAATGTTTCTCTGTAGTGGATACCATCCCATTGTGGCATTACAGGGAATGAAATGGCAGAAAGGGACTCTCATCCTTCAGACATCACCCAACATTATCTCTTACTCTAGAGCAGCTATGAACATCCGTTTCAGAGTAAAAGAAGCCTTCAGAACCATTCTAGAGCTCCAAATGACCGACAAACCTTGGAAAGTATCCATCCAAACTACACTCCCAGATTGGCCTAGAAGAGTAGCCATTGCATCATTCTGTACTGCAACAGGACACGGCTGCCTAGGTAAACACCTTCATCGTCTTGGTCTTCTACCAACTCAACAATGTATCCTCTGAAAAACTATGGAAGATATGGATGCTGATCAAATCCAAACTTGTCCATCCCAAACAACCAACAATTTCGTGGACAGATACTGGGAAGTCAGGGAAAAGATGATGAACATTTTATAATCTTTCTTGTTATTGTTATTATTATTTCCTTAAACACGGAAATATATACATATATATTATTATTGTTTGATTTACCCAGTCATTGTTGGCTAATGACAAGTGTCAAATGCCACTGCATTTAAATAAATAAATAAATAATAAATGTTTCATGAATTAAGATCACTTTCCTGCCAAACATTTGAACAGTGTCATATTAAAGAATTGTAATTCCTTAAAAAACTCAGTTATTACTTTTTTATTAAATTTTTTTTATAAATATTCTAACATCTAAGGTAATTTATTTTGAGTTGTATTTTGACTCACCTCATATTTCTTGACTCCTTCACAGACTCGAGTTTCTTCACTGTATTTGTGACATTATCAATTCGACACCACAGTTACAACTGCCGTCCAGCGGTTTCCTCTCTTGTAGATTGTTTTCTACACTCTCTGATGGCTGACCGATGAACCTCCAAATCAATCGGTCAGCCATCAGAGAGCACAGAAAACAATCTACAAAAGAGGAAACTGCTGGACGGCAGTTGTAACTGTGATGTTGCATTGAGAATGTCACAAATACAGTGAAGAAACTCGAGTCTGCGAAGGAGTCGAGAAATCTCATAGTGTTATTTCCTACCTACATAACTTAATCTGTCATGTTGCATCTATTTATTTTTTGATGATATTATGAAGTAGTGAATATGATAAACCTACTGATAATGAAATTCCAACCCAACCATTTTTCTTGACAATTGAGAAAAATCAGGAAAAAACTTCAGTCAGGTTGAACTTTTATAAGAAAAATCACTATGAGGTTTAATTTAGGAATTTAAATTAAAAATTCTTTATAGCTCACCTCATATCCAGTTTTCTAATTATACCAGTTGAAAACCTATGTGGTTTCATCTTCAGTAATATTTCTCCTGAATGACATAACATCAGTTGAAATATTACCAAAGATAAAACCACATGGGTTTTGAAACCAGTATAATTAGAAGACTGAATATGAGGTGAGGAATAAGGAATTTTAATTTAAATCTTCAATAAGGTTGCTTTGATCCAAGAATCTCCCATATTTGAGTCTCAAATGCTACTGATATGATACAACTTATTTGGTGAGGTGATTTCCTTCTTATTTTCCCAAAAAATATGTCCAAGCCCTTCTTTCATTCATCAGTTGTCCTGCCAATCAAGTCTATGAGACTTTAGTATTCTCATTACATCTAGTTTCCCCTAAAGATCAAGCAGGTCACTGTCTCTTCAGGAATAGAACCAGTACCCAACAGGCACTAGGCCTTACCATCAGCCCCCAGCTCGCCCTCCCTCCCAAGGTCCTTGTCAAGGCGACTCCCTACCTGTTAACCAACAATTTCCCTACCTAATAAGAACCTCCAACGGATAGGAATGGTTTCGACAGTCTCAAGCCAGCATTCCGCGCCCCCAACGCGCAGCGAACGCATAGTAAAAAAAATAGAAACACGAAACAGTCAAAAAGTCGACTCAAACATTTTATTTTTAGTGCACTCCTTAAGTCAGTAAGTCAGTGACTTGCCAAATTAAAAGTTAAAAATTTGTATTTTTACACACGATAAAAAGTATCTTCCATTTACAAATCCAAACCATGAATTTGTGTGTAATATAAAATCATATTTAGTGATCTTAAGTGTAAAATTATGCCACAATATGACAAATATAAAATATCCAGTGTGTCCTGTTGCGCCTATCATGTGATGTGTTTTCTGTTTATTTGATTAAATAAAAGAAAAAGTGATTATAAATTTATAAAAGTAATTATACATTTATAACATTTTTAACTTAGGATAACCCATGGTGATTATCCGGCTATACCCAAGTATTTACTTTTCACCACCTTCTTGGTGTAAGTTAGCTGAAAGCCGAAGTTGTGTTATTGTTGAATAATGAATAGGAAAATAATTATAAATTTGCTCTCAAATATAAGGTCACTGTTGTTTATTTTTATTTTTTATTTCACTCACCTCATACTTCATAACTCCTAGCAAACCCAGGGTTTCGTCACATCCTTTGTGACAAAATCCTGGGTTTGCTAGGAGTTATGAAGTATGAGGTGAGTGAAATAAAAAATAAACAATATTAAAAAACCTCATAGTGTTATTTCCTATCTACATAACTTAACAGGTCACTGTTATTTGGTTTCCTCCATTCACCTGTCTGTTTGTCCCACTTTGGTAAAAAAAAAAATGTTCCCAAGTATTTTATTCTTTGGGATATACATAACCTAACAGAATTTTAAAAAAAGGTTTCAAATGCATGTTGTCTTAAAATACTTATGACTTATTTACATAGTTAACTCATGGAGTAAATCCACTGATGAACATGTTATTAGGACTATTTGAAAAAAGGTATTTTATTTCTTCTAAACACAATTATTTTAGGGTTTAGTTAAGTATCGATGTTATTTCCAGAGTTATTTAAATCTGATTGTAACAACTGAGGATTTAATATTCTAGACTAACAGAAATTGTTTTAAGTATAGGAGATTAATTATATACAGTACCTTGCATAGATCTTGTGAAGGGTTGGCTGGAATAGCACACTGGAAGCTTGGATTCAAAATAAAATATTTTCCAAGATAAGTTTGTCTTAGTTTCTCCTGACAGACTGTTTGTGGAATCAGAGATACAGCTATCTGATGCAAGATGCTACCAGGAACATTTCCTGTAACAAAATCAACTCATTAAATACCATTCTTATCTCAAACACTGTATAGCCATTTATTTATAACAAACTGTATCCCTAATACTCAAAAATAAACATAAAATGGAGAATTAATATTAATTAGTTGCAGCTACAGAACTACAAATAAATTTAAGATGTTAATATATTCTCACAAAATTGTAAAATTAAAATCATGTCACATAATTTTATGATGCAATAATTACAAGCCAGTATTTTCAGCATGCACAGTGCTGAAGAAGAAGTTTAATGAATTTAACATTAGTCAGAGTATATTTTAAAAACTCACCTCATAAATTTGGTGTTTTTCACGATACCATGGTATCACATGTAACTACAAAATATGAGGTGAGGTGTAAAATCTGATTCATTTAATGATTATTATGTAAGTATTTAAAATAATTCTAAAAGCATTTTTAAATTCACTTCCATCTGATAGACTGTTTAATCAGGCATACCCATGTGAATCTCAAATGCTAATATCGAACACTCAGTATCTGCTTTCTACATAAATTGCATCAACAGTTAAAGAAAAACTGATTAATGATCAATTTTCCCCATTGTCCAAATATAAACAAAAACAAAGGTAGTTTGAACTTACAAGATAAATAATTTTTATAATAATAATTATAACACTATTTATTATTATTTTTAAGCTGATCGGGGTGGAGGGAATTCTAAAATGTTCCTATAGTACAGATGATAAGCCTATACACAGTTCTTTCTTATGTTAATAAAGATTACAGTAGAGTGGACTTACATTGTATTAAAGTAAATTATGTTTTTCTTAATCTTAAAGAATTGGAAAAATTAACATCTCACCTCATAAATTGCAGATTTCTTGAGAACATGTTTCAGAATGCCTATCATCAGCTCATTCTGACTCATTATTAAATTATTAAAGAAACCTCATAGTATCATATTTGAAGAGAAAAATTATATGCTCAGACTGGGGTTTGAACCCAGGACCTTTGGCTTTCTAAGCCAATACGCTACCGACTGAGCTATCTCAGCACTCCAATCTAAATGCAAATTTTTCTCTTATATACACTGTTAATTCCTGAGTGCCAAATGCTACGAAACCTTTGCTTTGATCTTGCAAATGGCAGCTTCTTTATTAAGAAGACAAATTATTGGGAAATTCACATTACTTTATAAAGCCAGTATGGCCTCTTTCAATGTTGTTATCATCATTGAGATGTATGAAATGAATAATAAAACCATTGAAAACCTCATAGTGTTACTTCCTAAAAATATTGTTATGTTTTTCTTAGATGATATATTTTAAATTAACATTTTCCAGAATTGGACATAGATTTTAATATTTTTTTCTTATTTATTCCATACTCAGTGTTTTAAAACTGACTGTTTTAAATAATAAATATACATACTGGTACACCCAATGATCCTTTGAACAATGATGTATTTTCTCTTATTCTTTAATTCATTATTTAAATTTATATTTACATGACATCTTACCTTGGATGGCAGATTTGCCCCAACCAGTGGCGGTGCACACACGTTGAAGACGGCTGGTATCTTGCCCAGCAGGAGGCAAGCAGATCTTGTCAACATGGTCATCAAATTTAAGAGGTGCAGAGAGCAATAATATGGCCAAGTCATTGAATAATGAACTGACATCAAAGTTAGGATGGCGAGCAATTGCTGCTACATGTTGAGTCTGAATGGGCTTAGGTTGATTGTTAGAGTTGAGCTTCCAAACTCCAGCCTGTACTATTAAGTCACTTGACTCAACACTGCAAAAAAAAAGGGAATAATTATCAATAAGCTATAAATTTAGATCCGTGAAACTTGCAAGTCGCTATAATGCAAAATGCTCTAATTTTGTGATTTTCTTGTACCAATTTTTCCATTTCCTATAACCTCAATAAAAGCATTTATGAATCGCAAAATAATGCAAAATCCTACGATAACACGAAATAATACCAAAATTTAAAATTTTCAATGAATTCCGGAGATTTTTTGTTCTATTCGCAAAATTTTCATAATGCATTTTTAAACACTATTTTCAGATTCCATCTTCTTTTTATCTATCTATCTATCTTCGGTTTTTACAGCTGCTGCCATCTTCCTGTGCCAAACCTCCAAAGCCTATGATCTTTGGCATCTTCGATGCTTAGCCCTCTAGCTTGTATTACTGTCTTCATGTTTTCCTTCCATATTAACTTTGGTCTCCCTCTTTTCTTTTTTCTGTTTGGATGCCATTCATATAGTTGCTTCGGCCATCGCTCAACTCCCATTCTTAAAACATGTCCTAACCACTTTAATCCCTTCTCCTCAATTCTTTCAATTATGCTTTCTTCTGCTTCCATTATGTTTCTAATTTCCTTATTTGTGACATGTTCTAATTTAGACTTTCCGGCACTTCTGCATAAATAATCCATTTCTATAGCTATTAGTCTATTCTTGTAGTACTTATTGATTGTCCATACCTCACTTCCATACATTGCAACAGATTCCACCAATGTTTACCAATATATTTTTTTGTGTCTTTCCAAATATGCTTATCCCACCATATGGAATTTAACAATGCTATTATTTTGCTACTCAATTCAATTCTATGTTTTATGTTCTCTTTGCCTATACCTTCAATGTTATCCATAATTATTCCCAAATATTTAGTTTCCATCTTCTTTTTAACTGCCATATCTTCTTCCTCCATGCACTCTTGCAAAGGGAAACGGTTGCAACACAGTTCACAATATAGAGGTATTATTTTCTGTCCTTCTAATGCTCAAATATGACTATGTAATGAAGTGATAGTTCTTAATTAATAATTGATAGGAAGTAAGATATCAAGATATTGAAATGGACATACATACATCACCCCACTTACATTTTTTGACCTAAATGTGTTTTGAAGACTAACTTCTCCAATCTAACTAGAATTAGAAATATAGTTGAGAATGGAGGCAATATATTGACTTAGGGTTTCACAGCCAGATGATCTTGAAGAAGATTTCCGGGCTGTTGATCGTGGTCTTGAGGCTTGTATTTCCCAAACGTTTTGCCAGAGACTGCATCCGGCATCCTCAGTTAATCATGGTTAACTGTATAAATAGGGTAGGCAGTCGACAAAATTGCCAGTCTCAAGACAACCCTTGAGGATGCTGGATGCAGTCTCTGGCAAAACGTCGGGGAACTACAAGAATCAAGACCATGGCCAATAGCCCGGAAATCTTCTTCAAGATAATCATAATGGAGACACTAGTTTTCAAAATATGAGAAAATAAAATATGAACTGAGATGTATATTTCTGGTTAATCTCCTGATGATCAGTTGTTACCAAATTATGAAAATTGAGCAAAAGTAGTAAAACAAACAAACATACTATAATATTATTAAAATACTCACTCTTTTACACAATGTGCTGCTGTTATAACTGCTTTATCTGAAATAATGGCAGCACTGCAGAGCGGCTTCTGATCAGTAGTGAGTACTAGAGCCTGCCATGGGAACTCGCTAAATCCAGCATCAGTATCAGCTAGACCTTGCCGTGGTACCTATAAAAGAAAGATTTTAAAATGTAAAAACTCTATAATCTAATAGAATAAGTAGACAAAGAAAAGAGAGAGATATATAAGAGAGTATATAAGAGAGAAATTTGTATTTAGATTGGAACTCGCCCAGATAGCTCAGCCAGTAAAGCATTGGCCTAGAAAGCCAAAGGTCCTTGGTTCGAGTCCCAGTCTGAGCATATAATTTTTCTCTTCAAATATGATTTAGACAAATAAAAACTTAATTTAAAAATTGAAGACTCATTTTCAACATGTTACATTGAAGCTTACAAAATGACCCTTAACTCTGAAAAATAACATCATGACAAATAATATGTAAATATCCAATTATTACCAATTTAAAATTATGTAAATAAGTTAAGTCTATTGTCATCTTATTTCACTTTCATTGATTTTTTAGGATGCATTTCGAAACATCTCTGTTTTATCTTCAGATCTTATCAGAGATGTTTTGAAATGCATCGTAATAGAAATCAATAATATGAGTTAAGATGACAACAGACTCAACTTATTCATTAAGAAGAACCTTATAATGTTATTTCTTATTATAATTTCACAATTAGAATTATGTATTTTCCTATTATTACCATTATAAAGTCCTATAGTTCTAATTACAGAAGTTTAAGATATACCGTTATTTGTTCCAATGATATTCCCTTTTATCATTTTAATTAAAATACAATAAATCTGCATAACAATAATTTTTAAATAAAAAAGTACAATAAAATATATAAATGTTTAAACAACTCTTTCAAGTCCCCATGGAGGAAAAAAAAAATGTTCTTATGCAATTTTGGTCAATGTATCTGGTTGAGTGGTAGACAAGGCCTTAAGGCCTTAACTCTGCCAGGTAAAATAAAGCTATTATTATTATTATTATTATTAATTCCATGCATATTTATTAATACCACTTTAAAATACAGTTACATTATAACTTTATTTTTTATATAATAATATTTCGATAATGGTTTAGATTATAACCTAATTATTGGTCATATAATACCAGTACTTTTTTAAATAGTAGCCTTCACAGAAGTTTTAGTTTTCTCTTAAATCAATTAGCAAAAATTAAAATAAGAAAAATACTTTTCTTACTATTCACTACACTACAAAATTATATTAAAAATGATTTCATTAATAACAATACAACTTAAAAATAAAATTATGGAAAAAAAATTCTTAATATATTATTATATTCCTGTTATATCTAAAATGAAAATTAAGTGTGTTTCTCACCTGTCTTCTGATGCCACATTCAGCTCCAGGTTTTGGGGACACTTGTCCAGACTGTCCTGGTTGAAGTGCTCCTGGAAATTGTGGTTGAGGCTGATTAGGTGAGGCTGGAGAGGGTGATGGGAATGGTTGTGTCTGTGGTCGATGATCAGGGCCAGGTCTTGGGTATGGAGATGGTTGAGCACCAGGAACAGGCTGTGTTGGGAATGGTTGTGGCTGTGGTTTAAGTTGTGGCAATGGCTGAGGAGAAGGACGATTTTGTGGGAAAGTTTGTTGAGAAGGACTTGTGTGAGGATATGTTTGTTGTGATGGGCTGGGCTGTGGGAATGGTTGTTGTGATGGGCTGGGCTGTGGGAATGGTTGTTGTGATGGGCTGGGCTGAGGATATGATTGTTGAGATGGACTTGTATGTTGTTGGGAAGGACTGGTTTGAGGGAATGGTTGCTTAGATGGACTAGTTTGAGGAAATGGTTGCTGTGATGGACTTGGTTGAGGATATGGTTTCTGGGAAGGACTTGTATGTGGGAACGATTGTTGCGAAGGATTGGTTTGAGGGAATGGTTGCTGTGATGGAGTTCCCTGATGGAATTGTTGTTGGGATGGACTTGTATGAGGGAATGTTTGTTGTGATGGACTAGGCTGAGGGTATGATTGATGAGATGGACTTGTATGTGGGAATGGTTTTTGGGAAGGATTGGTTTGAGGGAATGCTTGCTGTGATGGACTTGGTTGAGGATATGATTGCTGAGAAGGACTTGTATGTGGGAATGGTTGTTGGGAAGGATTGGTTTGAGGGAATGGTTGCTGTGATGGACTTGCCTGATGTAATTGTTGCTGAGAAGGACTTGTGTGAGGGAATGTTTGTTGTGAAGGACTAGGTTGAGGGTATGATTGATGAGATGGGTTTGTTTGGGGGAATGGTTGTTGAGAAGGATTTGTTTGAGGGAATTGTTGTTGAGAAGGACTTGTTTGAGAGAATGGTTGTTGAGAAGGACTTGTTTGAGGGAATTGTTGTTGAGAAGGACTTGTTTGAGGGAATGGTTGTTTAGAAGGACTTGTTTGAGGGAATGGTTTTTTAGAAGGATTTGTTTGAGGGAATGGTTGTTTAGAAGGACTTGTTTGAGGGAATGGTTGTTGTGAAGGACTTGTCTGAGGGAATGTTTGTGAGGTAGGTTTTTGAGGGAATGGCTGAGCACTTGGGTTTGGCTGGGGATAACCAGAAATTGGTTTTTTCCCAGGTTTGTGAGGTACAGGAGTGCTTCCTGGTAGTACTGCACTTCCTGGCTGGGGACTTGAACAACAGACACCTGATGATCCATCTAAAGGCACTCGGCAATTCTGGAAGGAACAGATATGCAACATGAAGAAGAAAGAAGGAGCAGCTAGAAAAGATTAATATAGTCTGTGCTCTACAATGCTTTTTTAAATATAAAGGAATGCTCTAATATGCTATTACTATTTACAAGAAAAGCTCTAAATGCTTATATTGCTCTAAAATGCTCTTGTGGAAAATTAAAGCACTGGAAACCTGTGAAAGTTAAGTCCATTAGAATAATCAATGAAATTGTATAAGAAAGCATAACATTTTATGTTGAATAATGCCCAAACACACACATGTTACACGTAAATCTGGAAGTATACTACAAAATTTCAGAAATAAACTGAAATCCACAAATTTTTGAAGATATAGACAATAATTTAGAATTAATTTAGTTTAGAATAAGAAAATGAAGTTAAAATTAATTAACTATTAATTTTTTGAACTTTTATAGCAAAAAAATCATTATGAGGTTTAATTTAAGATTAAATTAAATGCTTCATACCTCACCTCATATCCAGTCTTCTATGTACACTGTGGTTTCAAAGCCTTGGTGGCTTCATCTTCAGTACCCTCTTGTTGACTGAAGTTATGTCGATCAGAAAAACCAGTTCCTCTTCCCTCTGTGGTGGACCAATAAACCTCCGGATCTAGTCAGAATCCGCAGGAATTTGTGACTGGATCCAGATGTTTATCAATCCACCAACAGAGGGAAGAGGAATTGGTTCTTCTGATTGGCATAACATTAGTCAACAAGAGGTTACTGAAGATGAAGCCGCCAAGGCTTTGAAACCATGGTCTACTTAGAAGATTGGATATGAGGTGAGGTATGAAGTATTAATTTTTTCCCTAGATAATAAGTTAGATTAGATATTGGACCAGATGTAATTTCAATTCAATGAAAAATGGCTTAAGATATTTATTTTATAGACAATGTTTCTTTTGAAATACCTTAATGTAATTTTTTTAATAATAATGTTTAATTTAAATCATATATTTAATATATTATGTTTATCTCAAAAATGCAATTTGCTTCTATTACAGTAAATTAAATAAAACTAAAAAAATATTAATTTTATTCTTTAATTAAATATTTCCTAAATTTAAGACATAGATCAATCAAATTATTTATTAAAAAAGAAATATTGCTGTATCAGATTCAAAATTTAAGAACATAAGACCTTCCTTATCCATTTCTTGTAAGAGAAGTCTAGTTTCTTTACTATATGGGTAAACTGGATAAAATACAAAATTAACATTGATAAAACCATTGTAAATATGTAGTAATGAGAATATGAACATAAGGAATATATTATTTATTAAGGTAGAATATACCTCATAGTGAGAATTCCTAAAATAAGTAAGTAATAAGGAATATAGTTATTTATGTAAGGTAGGATAAAGTATTAAGCAGCTCTATGTTTTTAAATTATTATTTACAAACTTGATTTTTTTAAGTTTGTTATTATGTAGATTTTATTATGTTAAATAATAGGTATTATAATATATTTAATGTGTATGGATCAATTACCAGTACAGACCTATTTTATAATAGATATTAAAATAATTTCAACCATAATTATCATGAATTTAAAGGCTCTGATTTATAAAATAATAATAAAAGTCCAGTGTTGAATCCCTTTAATCCATTGTATTGTTTACAATTATTTTAAAGCAGGGGTGGGGGTTACATACTCTGAGAGCTCACACAAACATTGCCGCACTGACTACAGATAAGAGAAAGTACAAACTAGTACAGTGCTGTGTCTTTCAAAATGTGTACCTATAGTAGAAATATAATGGTGACGTAAAATGCTTTGTACTCCACTGATCAGACTTCATGCCATTTATGTATGCAAATAAAGGATCAAAAACTGTACACAAAGAGTGGTCATACTGAGTATCTGGGCATCCGGACCTGTTTTAAAGAAATATAAAAAAGTGAACATATAATATCTGGAACTAATCTATACAAAATTATTTGAATTAGGGACTTTGAGAATTGCTTTCTTTAAAGTTTTCATAACATATTGCAAAACTAGTTTTGTTTTTATTGTTACTGTTATTATTACAATTATTAAATCATCATTATTATTTAATAATTAAATTATATAATAACAAACAATAGGGTTACCACATTGAAAAACTGAAAATTGAATGAATTCATGAAAGTACAAAAAGAAATGATATGCTACCAACTAAAAATTTATTTCAGCAAATCACCTGGTGGACCGATCTAAAAAATATATAATGAAAATAATAATCTATATTCCAGATTCTGGTATTGAAAATTCTGCATATTGGTTGAATGTCGGTAATTCTATGCATGAAAGGAATAAAAGAAATTAAAACAAAAATAAATGTACAAAAAACAGTTTATGTATTAAAATATTTAATTGAGACTAGGGAAATGGTTTAAAAAAACAAGTGGTACCAAAAATTGGGTAATGGTAACTCTAACATTAATTTCTTACTTCTTTAATCATATAGATCTCTCTATAATAAAACAAATATGATAAAAATCATAAATATAACAGAAAAATTATAGTTAATATTACCAACCACCAATAAACTTAAAGTAAAACTATTTAAAAAAACATGCTGATTATCTAAGAACAAAAAACTCAACTAGGAACATCATGCACACACAGTTAATAGCCTCTGTGGGAAGGTTTCTTTCTAGGTGTCTGTGATCCTGCAGGGATCTGTGAAGTATCAAAAGTCTGTGCTGGATATTGTGAATAATCATACTGAGGATAGTTAGCAGCTTGTGTATTGTCATAAGTTTGTGATGGGTATTGTGGATTGTCGTAAGTTTGTGATGGATATTGTGGATTGTCGTAAGTTTGTGTTGGATATTGTGGATTGTCGTAAGTTTGTGCTGGATATTGGTAAGATGTCTGTGAGCTTGAACAGCATACACCTGCACTGCCATCTTGTGGAACATAGCAACCCTGAAAGGAAAGATTTTTGTTGCACATTTCAACTTAAACTAAAATTTTTAGTGCAGAAATTCCAGCAGCCAAAAATTTTGAAATGCACTGCATATGAAAGGAATTTATATACAAAATATAAGATGAATATTTAACTATAATTTAAAATATTTTAACAGAATTTTCATGCATGTAATACTTTTAATATTCTTATAATTAGTAACTCTTAAATTACAAAATTGGATGAAGAAGAAGAAGAAGATAATTAGTAAGATTAAATTAAATGCTTCATACCTCTCCTCATATCCAGTCTTCTAAGTAGACTGCAGTCTCGAATCCTTCACGGATTCATCGTCAGTATATTCTTGTTGACTGATGTTATGTCGATCGGAAGAACTACTTCTTCCCTCTGTTGGTGGATTGATAAACCTCCGAATCCAGTCAGAATCCATGGGAATTTCGAAGTTAATAAGTTTTTCTTTCTTGTTTTTTTTAATGTGGACTTTTCCCCAAACTGTGAGTTCTTTTTGTTTTTCTATTTGTTTAATTAGACTGACTTTTGATTCGATTAGATGTTTTTCAGTCCAAGCATAAGCAGCTACTGCTGACTTTTCCACTTCATTTTACTTAGTCTACTTAGAAGACTGGATATGAGGAGAGGTATGAAACATTTAATTTAATCTGAAATTAAACCTCATAGTGATTTCTTCCTATGAAAGTTCACAAGATAATTAGTAACTTTATATTTTATCTCTAAGAACTAAAGCAGCAATTTTATTAATGATTTTTTTATTTTAAATATTTCATTTTTTAATTTATAGATAGATTTAGATTTAACACCTCACCTCATAATTGTAAATTTCTCGAAGACTAGTTTTGATATACTTCTTTGTATATTTTTCAGTTCTATATAACTCTAATAATTTTTTTATTTAATTCTTATTTATAGACTATTTAACATTTAAGGTCATATCACATATTTTTTAAATGATAATATCAAGTGCTGAATATGATTAAATAAATGCAGCTAATGAAATTTCAATCCAGCATTTGCCTTGATGGCTGAGGAAAACCAGATAAAACCTGAGTCAGGTTGGTCGGAAAGAGAATTTCAACATGGGACCTCCCAAGTACAAGTCTCAAGTATTGATTGGTATATGTTAAACTAAAAATAACATCAAAATATTAAGCTTTACCATTTAAAATTAAATGTAAAATTCTTGCAAAAAATATTTTGAATAGAAGCTGTCTGATGTCTTTGTTAATAGCGAGAGCTATCTCTTTTGGATGTAAGAGAATTGTATAAGTGGAAAGGAAATTTAGCGGCTGTATTGGGTCATGAATGGTGTAATGGATTGCATGCTGACATAGACAGTCACAGGTCCAGGGTTCGATTCTTGGTTCAATGTTAATTTTTCTTTATAAAAAATAAAAAAATGGTAACCATTAGTCCACCAGGACTGACTTCAGATACAAAGGAAAAGACAAATCATCATTCTTAATGAATGCCATTATACTTGAATTTTTATAGGGAAAAAAATCACTATGAGGTTTAATTTAAGATTAAATTAAAATGCTTCATACCTCACCTCATATCCAGTCTTCTAATTATACTGCAGTTTCAAAGACTTGGCAGCTTCATCTTCCATAATTTCTCATCGACTGATGTTATGTCGATCAGAAGAACTCAGAACTTTTGATCGACATAACATCAGTCGATAAGAAATTACTGAAGATGAAGCTACCAAGGCTTTGAAACTGCAGTATAATTAGAAGACTGGATATGAGGTGAAGTATGAAGCATTTTAATTTAATCTGCCATTATACTTATTAAATAAAAATATATTTAAAGGCTACAAAGGGTTATTGTATTTAACAGGGAGCAAACCCTCTATTCTTTCCAAATTGAAAGCTTACAGGAACTAATTCAAACAATAACCCAGCATCCAATCCCTACCTTCTTGTGGTGCAGCTGTTAACATATTGTTTATGCAATATGAACCAAAGGGATTGGCTGCCCACCAATTTTCACTGGTCAGCTTGGTGGGTTATAAACTAATTTGGTATTTCTTCCTTTTCTAATACTAGATTCCTCTTTTTACTCTCCTATCCTGTCTCCCTAGCCTGACCTCTTGTTTTCTTCAACCCTGATGGTATTTTTGTATTCGAGGCCAAAGGATTCATTTCTGACTTTCCTATATCTCTTTCTTTACCTTGTTGGCACTCATCTTGAATGCCCACATAAGCTGCATGTTCAAATGTAGCCCCAATGCAATTTATAGCATAAGTATACAATGGATTCATGCTATCAAATACAGCTGGATACATGTACTGAAGAATGAAATATATCATCATCATCATCCTGCCAGGTATTAGTCCTAGAAGAACTGTTACAGCCTGAGAAAGCAGTTTTTGTGCCATCTTTTCATAGGTCGACCAAGTGACCGTTTCCCATTTGGACAGTTTAAAGTAATATTTATATTCATTGGCATAGATAAATATAATAATAAATTATATTATATATTTTCTCATTTCATGTATCTAATAATATTTTCTATTTCTTCAACTATGTTATATTTTTATATATTATGTTTATTTCTTTCCTGTTTCTGTAAAACTTCATCTGTAATGATTACCTTCAGTTTTAAGGAACTCAATAAATAAGAATGAAAAACATTATATGAAAAATTATTTTAAAAAGTTAAGCTTCCAAATTATTAATTTGTTTCAAATAAGCTTGATAATCTATTTCTCTTTGCTAAGCTAAGGAAGATATCAACATTATGTTGTAAATACATGACAAAGGTGAGATAATGTTCAAATAGTTGGACTAAGTGATTAGAAACTACTTACCCTCACAGGTTGAGCTCTGTTCGCACTAGGACACTGGTATGATGGCTGACATGAAGCTGATGGGCCGCATTGATCACCCTGGGGTTGTGGTTGGTATTGTGGTTGAGGTTGATATTGTGGTTGTGGTTGGTATTGTGGTTGTGGCTGAAATTGTTGTTGAGGTAGCTGCTGACCTCCACCAGTACCACCATTATTCTTCATCATCATCATACCGCCTGGCCATGGATCTGTGTAATTGGGATCTCGACAGCATTTGCCCAACACACCAGTGTCAGGATCAGCACAATCCTACAATTAAAAAAAATTTTGTGAAATTTCCATTTTATCTCAGATTTCAGGCAGGAAACTGGATTCATAGGTTAAATATTGGAAATAACATTATGCGGTTCTTAATTCAATGAATGAATGAGTCAATTCTTATCTTCAATGTTTTTATTATTCATTTCATACATCTTAATGATGGATAAATCATATTTGAAGAGAAAAATTATAAGCTCAGGCTGAAACTCAAACCCAGGACCATTGGCTTTCTACACCAATGCTCTTCTGACTGAGCTATCTGGGCGAGTTCCAACCTAAACGCAAATTTTTCTCTTATATACGTTGTGTCCACCGCTGTGGTCTCGAGGTAGCGTACTGCCTTGTCACGCAGCGGGCCTGGGTTCGATCCCCGGTCAAGACAGTTTTTCTGGGTGAGGTTTTTATCGGGGTTTTTCCTCACCTGTAAGATAAATGTCAGGAAAACTTTAAGGCCCAAATGGTCCCCAAAATCATATGGCCATCATCATCATCATCCTTCACCGGTGTGGAAAGCAACGGGAAGCTACCACACCTACAATTTCCTAGTAAAGCTGCAAAGCATAGCATGCAAACGCTATGATTGCAGTGAAAGACCTGCCCTTGAGCAATATAACTATGGATGGATATACGTTGTCAATTCTTGTGCACCAAACAATGTATATAAGAGAAAAAAATTGCGTGTAGATTGGAACTTGCCCAGATAGTTCAGTCGATAGAGCATTGGTCTAGAAAGTCAAAGGTTCTGGGTTTGAGTCCTAGTCTGAGAGTATAATTTTGCTCTTCAAATATGATTTATCCATCATTGAGATGTATGAAATTAATAATAAAAACATCATATTAAGAGGTTTACTTAATAATTAAGTTATTTAGTCTGTATATTCTTCCTCGTATGCTTGGTTTCGTTGAACAATTCATCTGTAATTGCTAAAGATGGGGCTAACAAGCCTTGAAACATATGTTCAATGGAAACAACCATTAGAAGTAAGAATATACAGACTAAGGGCCGCATGCAAATACATTAGTCTCTACTCAAATTACTTCCAATCACTGCTGAGCTGACTTTCCATGAGCAAGTGCAAAGATCGAATTAGCTACCCGCTAACTGGTCATGCATGAAAGTCGCCATTTTCGTAATATTGGCAAGAAATTACCCAGAATCCTCAGCGATAAAACCACTTCCATTATTTTAGTCTGCTAGAGGAATGCATTTACGCTTGCGACCCACAAATAATACCGTATACAACGACGTCTGCATCGTGCAATATTATGCCAATTCTCCTGTTCTTCCAGTTGAATTCTTTGGTAGACTCTATCAAATTCCTCTTCTCTGCGTGTACCGAAAACAAAATCAAAGTCTTCAAGGTCCGACATCTCGGATAAACCAGCAAGGTTTCAAAGTACATCAGTTCCCATCGGGATTCTCACGATTCGTTTCTCTCCTACGTCACCTCGCCAGGTAGCTTAGGAATTTCAACAATTATTATCGCAAGAACAGATTTTTGAGTATGCAAAAACGTATTTGCATACAACTTTCTCAGCAGAGTACAGGCAGAGAATGACTTTTACGGTCTAATGCGTTCATAGATTCGAGCCTAAATAACTTAGGGTCGAATTTATAAACGCATTAGAACGTAAAAGGCGTTCTCTGCTGAGAAAGTTTTATCCTAATACATTTTGCTTACTCAGAAATCTATTCATGTGATAATAATTGTAAGCTACCTGACGAGGTAACTTAAGATCATAGCTCAAGATAAAAACTTATCGTGAGAATCCCAAAGGGAACCGATGTAGTTTGAAACCTTGCCGCTTTATCCAACATGTCGGACCTTGAAAACTTTGATCATGTTTTCGGTATACACGGAGGAATTTGATAGAGTCTACCAAAGAATTCAACTGGAAGAACAGGAGAATTGGCATAATATTGTGCGATGCAGACATCGTTGTATACGGTATTATTTGCGGGACGCAAGCGTAAATGCGTTCCTCTATAGCAGACAAAAATAACAGAAGTGGTTTTATCGCTGAGAATTCTGGGTAATTCGTTGCCAATATTACGAAAACGTCGACTTTCATGCATGACCAGTTTGTGGGTAGCTAATTCGATCTCAGCAATTGCTCACGGTGAGTCAGCTCACCAGTGATTGGAAGTAATTTGAGTAGAGACTAATGTATTTGCATGCAGCCCTTAATTACCGGTAAGATTCTTATTTTGGTTAGAAAACGGAGCATTATTAAAGTTACTTACTGTGAGTGGAACTTTATTTTCATATTGTTCTCTGGTGAGGGTGACAGGTCTATCTGACATCACACCTTCAGCAGTACAGTAAGACTCCTGTACACACTTGAGTGCAGCAGCACAGCCTGGATGGTGTTGTATTCAGAGGTCCAGTATATGGGTGCTGAACAGGAGCTTGCGTTACAGGGCGCCCAGTAGTATCATATATTGAACCTCCAATAGGAACTCCATTTGTGCCTGGAAGGGGTCGTCCCACGTTATTACCACCAGGTGAATATGTTGGAGAGGGAATGCTACCACTAGGGAACTGACCTCCACCTGGTTGGGAAGACCCTGGAGGGATATGAACTAAGCCAGGACCAGCAGATGGAGGTTGGCTTGGGAATGGAGAAGGCTGTGGGACTCCAGGGGCGCTGCATCCAGCTCCTGAACCGTAACCTCCACAACCGCCTGAAGGGGCACTGCCTTGTGATGGGAGCTGACAACAAGCCTGTGTAGCAGCATTACAATACTGTGCCTGTTAAAAGAAAATACACTATGTTAGTACTGGTTACGGCATACAAAATGCATAATGTTATTACTAGGGCTATAATGCCTATAAAAAACCTTTAAAAATACCTAAAAACTGAAAAAAGAATGTAAAAAGGCAATTCAAATTAAATAATAAATTTAGTTTCAACTGCGTTTTTAATGAATATAATAAAAAAATTAAGTTTTTTTTTTAAACTGGAAACATCTTACCTCAAATTAATGTTAGAATTAATATGAATTTTTCAATTGGATGATACATTATTCGCAGACAGCTCATGTTCACTCATGGCCTCTAAATTAAGTTACGCTAAACTTTAGAATCTTCCAGATTCTTTGTGTGAATATTTTAAATAAGGCTGCGGAAAGGCTACTGTCTTTAACAGAGAGGAGACCCTTTAATTCCTTCCACCGAAGGCTTAAAGGAACCGACCTGGACAGTAACCTAGTGTCCAATCCCTCACCTTCTCGTGGTGCAGCTGTTAGTAATCATGCTTATGCATGATGAACGAAAGGGAAGGGCTACTCACCAACAAGCACTGGTCAGCTTGGTGAGTTTTTCTTTTTTGACCGAATTGGTATTACTTCTCCTTCCCATACAAATTCCCTCTTTCAACTTTTCTATCCAGTCTCCCTTGACTGACCTCTTGTTTCTTTCGACCCTGATGGTATTAGAGTATTCGAGGCCTAGGGGTTCATTTCTCCTTCCTTCCTATACCTACTTTCTCTCTATGGGTGATGTAACCACCACATGTGGTGCCTACTACTAAACGGTTACAACTAGTTTATTGTACTCCAAAACAAACATGTTTTCTACTACATATTGGAGTGCAAGAGAGCGAATGATTTCATTATCAAGTGCTCGACATTAGATACCAACCATATTTTAAATAATTATATTTGAAAAGAAAAATATACGCCTAGACTGGGGTTTGAATCCAGGACCTTTGACTTTCTATGTCAATGCTCTATCCAAGTGAGCTACCTAGGCCTCCAATCTAAATGAGTATTTTTCTTTTCTACATAGTTAATTCCCTAATCCCAAATGCTACGAGCCGTTGCTACGATTTTTGAAAATGGCGGCTCCTTTGTTAAGAAGACTTTTTAGTTTTTATGCATTTAAATTGGAGGCCTAGGTAGCCCACTTGGATAGAGCATTGACATAGAAAGTCAAAGGTCCTGGGTTCAAACCCTAGTATAGGAGTATATTTTTCTTTTCAGATATAATTTGTCCATCATTAAGATGTTTAAAAACAAATAATATGAACATTAAAAATTTTAAATAATGTTGCATTAGCCCCCAGATGCAGATCAAGTTTTATGATGTAAACACCTGTGGGCCTGTCTCCGCATACAATTGCGTAACTTTATCACACTGATTACCAAAGCTACAGTGAAATATTAAAATGCTAAGTGTTATTTCAAAACTGCATATCGTCGCTTAAGAAACAATACCGCGTAACTAACAAAATGAACATTTTACACAAGAAACAAAAAACTGTTTACTTTTCCCCTTAGTACCTATGCATTGAAACCATTGTATCTATAAGTTTAGCAAGGTCATGGTACAAAATTGCATCCCAATCTATATTAGAACTGAGCGCACTTCTTCCGTGATGCTAACAGTATAAAAATGTCAATTTCACCAAAAGTGTCAGTTACGTGGTATTGTTTCTTAAGCGACGATATTATTTAATATTTAATTTTAGGAAGTGATATTTTGAGGTTATTTTAATTATATTATATTTAGTCTGATCATCTTACCTCAATATTAATGTTGATTTGTTCTTGCACATGTTTCAAAACAATTCTGGACAAGCTGACAATAAAACAGAATTGTTTTGAAACATGTGCAAGAACAAATCAACATTAATATTGAGATAAGATGATCAGACTAAAAATAATATAATGCATATTATTTACTACAGCAATTATAAATAAAATCCTATTTATACAGTTCACTAGTTTTGTGACCTTTGTAAGGAGCTCATGAACTTGGTTTCTGTCACAAACATTAATTTGAGGTAAGATGTTTCCAATCAAAAAAAAACTTGATTAAAAGAATCTCAAAATATTCCGATTGAGGGTCTTTCCACTTTTCAGCGGTTGCCCTTTCACCAGCCGGCTACTGGCCCTTCACATCCACATGTGTCAATCACAGAGGTAGATGATCAACAGCCAGTGTAGGGGTGACATGTGGTTAGCATGTCGAGTCCCCCAGCCTTTATAGCTGGTTCCTCAACCTGGAGCCGCTACTTATTGTAGCTACCCAATTGCCTCACGATGCTGGGTGGGCACCGGTCCCATACTGGCCGAAATACCATGAGAAAATTTCTTCCCCCATGGAGACTCGAACCAGCACAAGTCCCATAGCTCTGCGCCAAGGCTTCCTACCTTAACCACTCAGCTATGGCGTGGATCATCTCAAAATATTACTTCCTAAAATAAACCATAATAAAAAATGTTTAAAAAGTACAAAATTCTAATAAAATGCAACATACATTGCAACAAAAAAAATTTCAAAATGGAGCATGGAGCAATCACCTTACATCCTTCCTTTGGCACCAATTGAGGGTATTTTCTTTCCTCCTAATTTCACACTGATACTTAACAGTCAAAAAAGGGTAAGGGCATTTCAACTTAATAACCCAGTAAATTATTAATTTAATTCAGTATTAAGATATTGAATCAGAAATATACACCTCATTTCATATTTTGTTTTCTCACTTAAACATGATTTGGCAAACATGTTCACCATTCTCAACTACAAACATTTTCAATTTCTAGTTGAGAATTGTTAAGATATTTACTGAAACATGTTCAGGTGAAAAACAAAATATGAGGTGAGGTGTATATTTACGATTCACAAGTGATTAAGTATGGTGTGTCACTTGGCAATCCTTGTTGAAGGACAGCTGCTTTTGTGTTATTATTATTATTATTATTATTATTATTATTATTATTATTATTATTATTATTATTAGATATTCAATTGTAGATTATATAAGATATAAGCAATTAAATTGATATGGGCATGTACGACGAATGCAAGAAGAAAGGTTACCCCGAAAAACATTGGAATAGTGTCCACCTGGAAGAAGAAGGAAAGGAAGACCTCAAAACTCGTGGATGCAAGAAATAAGAACTGGAGGGCATAGAGTGGATGGATAGAGACAAATGGAGGAGGAAAATAAAACTTTAGGCACAGAATGATGTGTAAACATTCAAAATCTGTATATAAATAAATTATTATTATTATCACTATATTGATAGCCAAACTTTACTATTTTTTGACAAATTGAGATGATTTGGATTGATTATTATCAAAGCTGTTAAATACAAATACTCTCTAAATTTCCAGATATGTGTTCTTATTTTATTATTAATGGCATAGTCCATTGTTGAGCCATAGCCTCTCCTTTGTTAGGAGTTACTAGACCAAGTTAATTTTTAATTACTTTATTTGTCCATAGATGTCATGAATGGCACGTGGTCAATGCACCAACTCAATGAGACATCTAACAGGGAACTAAGGTATTATTAGGATGTTGAGGTCAGTAAAATGCTTAGAGGCTTTTTTTATTCAGGCTTAAGGATCTTTTATGAGCCTGAAAATCTTCATACTCGGGACTCACAGCTTAAAGTCCCGTCCTGGAGGACTTGTTTTCTGTCTTAAAAAAATTTATTGACCACGGCCGGGTTTGAACCTGCAACCCTCGAGACCAGAGGCAAGGAGCATAACCACTAATCCACCGCAGCTGATTGTGTTTTTATAAATAGGTAAAATTCCAGGAAAATTCTCAAATAGAAAATTTACCTGATTGGAAATCAAACTCAGGTCTACCAGGTGCAAGACTTGTGTCAGAATGGTGACAAAAGAAAATATATGAAAGGTAAATAAATATCTATCTCTCTGAATTATAATGTGTTATTTCAAACATTATTTTAATAGTCATAAGGTGAATCCCAGTTTTTTATACTATGTACTACTACCGTGTTTAAGGTTGATTCATCTTTGAAAGTCAAAGACCTTTGTGAATTATATCCACTGTGAGACTACCTGGATGGAAACATGCATTGCTACGAGGTAGAAGAATGTAGTCAAGGCCAACCACTGTCTCCCAGCTGCCCACAAACCTTATTTTAACACAATTCTAACAACAGGATAAAATTGTCACGTAACTTAACATGATTATGGCCTTATTTGACAGGGATGATGTCATGCTATGTGTAAAGAATATTATGAGTGGGTAAAGTAGAAGTATTGCTTTTTCTACAGGCAATTAAATATTCTAGTTATGGAAGCCGGATACTTTCCAAGGCTTTCAAATTAAGATGTTTGTTATTGAATTAATTGAAATAACTTTTATGAACATTTTCTGACTTCCTATTAATAATAATAATGATAATAATAGCAATAATAATAATAATTATTATTATTATTGATGTGTGATGGATAATATATAGGGCCTAAATTATTAACTATTAAGTTATGTAGGTAGGAAATAACAATATGAGGTTTGTTTTAATTTATGTTGAGTTGTTTTTGACTCACCTCATACTTCTTAACTCCTTGCAGACTCGAGTTTCTTCACTGTATTTGTGACATTCTCAATGCTGTATCACATTAACAACTGATGTCCAAAGACAGGAGAGGAGGCCATTGGACGTCAGTTGTGAACGTGATGCAGCATTGAGAATGTCACAAATGCAGTGAAGAAACTCGAGTCTGCGAGGGAGTTAAGAAGTACGGTGAGTCAAAAACAACTCAACACAAATTATTAACTATTGTTAAAAAACAGTTAATTTATTTAAAATTAAACATATAAAGTATCACAGAAGATTTCATTTTCATACTATACTTTAATATAAAGAAATCAATATATAAGGTACCCCAGAATGAAAAGTCTATATTCTGGAGGATCATAGTATCAGCAATGAAGAATAAAAATGTTTACATGAACTTGTGGTCTGTAGATACAGAATACTGTAGATAACTATTTGACACAGACCTCAAGTTCATATGAACTTTTGTGGGATATCTAGTGAATTACTCATACTGGCTGTATTGCAAAATGTATATTATTTGGAGAGGAGGATTTAATATAAAGATCGTGCTGTAGCCGAGTGGTTAAGACAAGATGTCTTGGTGTTGACCTTCTGGACTTGAGCTGATTTGGGTCTCCATGGGGAAAGAAATATTCTCATAGAATTTCGGCCAGTATGGAATCGGTGCCCACCCAGCATCGTGAGGAATTTGGGTAGCTATGATAAGTAGCAGCACCAAGGTTGAGAAAACTAGTTATAACAGTAGGGGGACCTGACATGCTGACCACATATCACCCCTACATTGGCTGTATGATAGTCTATCCCAGTGATTAACACATGTGGATGTGAGGCCAGCAGCAGAAAAGAAGGCCAAGTGCCTTCTAAGTCTGTTGTGCCAATGAGTTTGAATTCCTATAAACGTGAGTCTTAAAATTAATATCTTTAAAAATCTCATATTTTAATATGCTCCATCAAGTCATATGTAATTTAGAAGACAAAGCTATATATGACTTCCATTTGGTACAAGAACACCTATTCTCCATGTATGAGAGAAACTTTATTTCTTTCAAAATCTTAAAATATATGTGATTGAAAATGTAAATTCATAATAACTATTCGTATTTCAGAAAATAAAAATTAGTGTGTTATACATACCAGTAGATATTTTGTTTTTTATTCATACTACCTTATCTTTAAATTTTGATTAATTTCTTGCGTCCAATGATATCCAAATTTTTAGCTAAGTTTATATAAGTGTTATATTTGAAGAGAAAAATTTATCCTTCAGTGAGAAGTGTTAAATTAATAATAGAATCGTTTATATAAGTGTGTAAATAGTAACAACCGATTTAAACACTGAATTTGTATATAGTTATAGGTACTAATTAGCTAACCTGGAGGTTCATGGCCATGTAGACATAAGCTCTCTCCTGTCTGCACACCCATGAACCTCTTGGTTCAATAGTGCAAATTAGTTAGTTAGTTAGTTAATTCCCTGTACAATTCACCTCCTCAAATCATAATCATTCTCCAATCTCATTATTGGTCTACATACTGGATGTTTTCCCTCTGGTTTTCATACAAGTGTTTTCTGTGTCCCTCTTTCATTCCCTATTTGTGCCATATGTCCTTCTCAGACAATCTATGAGACTTGGTAGTTTTTATTACATCTGGTTTCCTATAATGATCATGTATCTTGTTGTTATATAGTCTTCTCCATTCACCTGTCTATTTGTCTCTCTTTGGTCCAAAAAATGTATATAAATACCGGTAGTTTATTCTGAAATACTCATAATCTTTTCTCCTCTCTTAGAGTAAGAGACCATGTTTCACATCCATAGAATATAACTGGAAGAATAACTGTTTTATGTGATCGGGTATTTAGTTACAGGTATAATTGTCAAAAATGTATGATATGTTAAGTACCTTTTAATACAAACAGAATCATGCCACTATATTTATATATAAAGTATAAGGAAATTATAATAATATAAAATATAACATTAATTTTTGGAACTGTCTTATCCCTTCATTGAAATCTCCATATAATTTATTGAAACATGTTAATCTATGCATAAAATTGATGAACTTCCTACATAATTAAATTTACTGTGTGTAAAACTAGATACCCATTATTGGAAGAGTTCATCCTGTGCCATAGCCAAGTGGTTAAGGCAAGGTGCCTTGGTGCAGAGCTAAGGGACTTGTGCTGGTTTGAGTCTCCATGCGGGAAGAAATTTTCTCATGAAATTTCAGCCATATGGGACTAGTGCCTACCCAGCATCCTGAGGAATTTGGGTAACTACAAAAAGTAGCAGCTGCAGGTTAAGAAAACCAGCTATAATGGCTGGGGAATCCGACATGTTGATCACATGTCACCCCTACACTGGCTGGTAGGCCAAGGGCCTTCTAGGCTGTTGCGACATGGAGTTTTATTGGAAGAGTTCAATTACACATTAGCTTAATGTGTCATGAAAATTTTGAGAAATGTTAGGCTCATTAATACTGGGTGTGTTAAATATTGAAATCTAACTGCCATAGGAACTTATAACTTTTAAAAGCTTATAAAGAAGTTAAGAAATATAAAAATAGAAATGGGCCCATGCATGATCAGAAAAAACATCTTATCGAGAACAAGGCAAAATTATTACATCAAATAGAAAAACCAAAAGAATTCACTGTTTGGGAAAAAATCTACATAAAAAAAACGAAAAGGAGAAATTAATGAACTTTGAAATTCCTGGGGGAAATTACTTGATTTCAAGGTTTTCCAATCTACCAACAGAGGGAGCAAGACGGAGCTGTTTAAAACGACAGAACAACGGTCGCAAAATTACTGATGATGGAAGTTCTAAAACTAATTTAAAAAGAAGACGAATATGAGGTGAGTGATAAAAGTTTATCTAAATAAAAAAGAAATTTGCTGATTACTACAGATTATAAATAAATTGTTTTAAGAAGTCAATTATTGTCATAAAACCTGTAATAGAGCTTTTCTTATACAATACTACTGAAACTTTTTGTTTCAAATTCTTCAATGTCAATAAAACTAGTAGGTTAGAGAGGTCAGTGTTTCACAGTTATTTGTGTAATCACTGAAGTGTGATACTACAGTAGCAGACAAGTAGTTTTGAACAACTGTTCACTTTTGAATGTTATGATTAACCTAACTGGTTTTCTTAATACAATGAATGAGTCTGGGTGGCCAAAAGCACGTGTAGCAGCTAATACATAACCATGAGAGAAGGAGAGAGAGAGTGGCATGACATCATTGATGTAAGTCAGGTTCACAGCATGCAGGAACAAATGAAAGGGAAAGTACATTCACTTCACATGTAAAACTGAAACATGTAAGTTTCTTAAATAATAGCAATCATATTTTACAATTTTGTTTACTGTTGATTAAGAAATGCATTATATTTGTAATAATCTGTTTTACTACATTATCAATATTATTATTGTACTTGACTTTTGATTTTATATTTTAAAAAAACACTTTAGAAACTGTTATTCTAGTTTGGTGTAGTGGTTGGTGTATCTGACTAACATTTAAGGACTAGATGTGATTCCTGCTATATCATATAAATTTTTCTTTGGGCATAAGGTGCAAAATGAGATCCATTCAGTTTACTAGGTATTTCATATAAGAAATAGTGAAATCCAGTTACAAAAACTGAAATTAATGTTAAGAAATACGCTATACTAACATCCTGCATTGTCATCTACTGGTCACTTATGCCATTCACTTAATTGTAATAGGATATTCTGAATTCTATTGCCATGAATTTAAACAAAATAAAAATGTATAAGTAACTTAATTTTATATATGATTTTGATAGGTACTGATTCTGGTATTTAACATTGCTATCCATGTAGGTACATCATATATATAAACAATCTTTATACTTTATGTGCATTAATTTTTCAAAATTTAGTTACACTTAATTTAGAGCACTTTTTTTCTATTTAGTAAATTAAAACCTTTTTATTGTATGTGTGTACTCCAGTGCCACCTGCTGCATTTTTAGTGTTTTGAGTTCCATGTTAATATTTGGAGCTTGCCAGTAATTAGAAAAAGACATAAATAATAAATTATAAAAATATTTCAATATTTATGTGATACTCTTAAAAGAACAATTGGGAAAGAAAATAAGAAAAGAAACACATTTAAAATTTTATAAAGTATTGGCTGTGCCTGCAATATTGTATGGCTCAGAAATATGGACTCTGAATAAATAGTCAATTAAAAGAATAGAAGCAGCAGAAATGAAATATTTACGATTTGTAGCAGGATATACTTTAATGGATAAAAAACAGACTGAAGATATCCATAAAGAACAACAAATATTCAGTTTGACAGATAAAATAGAAGAGTATAGGAGAAAATGGTATGAACATGTCTGTAGAATGAATACCAACAGATTGCCTAGTAAAAGTCTGAACTATCAACCAAGAGGAGGAAAAAAGAGATCGGGGACGCCCACGAAAGAGATGGACACAGCAGCTATAATACTTGGAGCCGGAACGAACCAGAAAGGTTTAATCCTTGCAAGAAGAAGTAGAAGAGTTTCATGTTAGGCAGATAGATGGTGTTAATGTGGACAATTTTCAATATACACATCACTTTGGCAGACTATTTTATATAGATGATGTATGCTTGCATTTTGCACAGAGAGGAGTATAGGATGATTGTATGTTTAAGTATTTTTATATGCAATGTAAGCATGTTGTGTGAGAGATGATTATGAAGAGAAAGAAGAAGGTGAAACTGATGTCTGCATATAGTTTACTCCTGTTGAAAAGCACTATGAGGATTGTTTGGCTTAACTTCTCCATCTGTTGGATAAGCCACAACTAACAGTACCACATGCCTTCTCAACATGTGTACTGCAGAAGAGCTTGGATTTAATCCAAGTATTTGGTCCACAGTCTAGTAGTTAACATTTGTACATCCCTACCCCTTCTAGTCCTGAGATTGAAAATTTTACAATTAAAATGTCCAGAGCTGCTGGTTATAGAACCCAGACCTGCTAATCAGGAAGCCATGATGCCATCTGAGCTAGCAAGGCAGATGATGATGATGATGATGAAAATAATAATAATAATAATAATTTATGAGCACTTTGTTCTTGTAACTACATGTATCGAGGATGAGGCTAACAAGCCTTGAAACATATGTCTAACAGAAACAACGATAAGAGGTAAGAATAATACAGACAACACTTTTTATTCTTAAAAATAACTTATCAAAGTGTCTTTAAATTACTGCAACAGATATTTCAGTCCTATAGCTATGAAATAAAAAATATAGATCTCCTTATTAGTTATTAATAAAATAATACAAATTTTATTTCAAGAGAAAAATGCAGAACAGATTATTTCAAAATCTGTATTACAACTCTGAAGACTTACAGATAGTAAGTTAGTAGATCAAAACTTAATTAAGAGAACATGTCGAGAAACATGATTTTTCTATTAATAAAATAGTAGGATTTTCTTGGTGATAAATATGTATTATACATAGTAAATAAAAAACCCAAATCACCAAATTTAAATTTAAAAGAACCAACTAGTTTCAATGATAGTTTCACTATTGAAACTAGTTGGCTCTTTTAAATTTTAATTTGGTGATTTGGGTTTTTTATTGGCTATGTATAATATAATTTTTCTAAGCTAAAAATAAAACATAAACAAAACATTTAACTGTTCCTCTTCTGTTAAATTAAAAAGTGAGATTGAAGAGATTTTCAATTCAATCAGAATGTGTTTCTGTATTGGATTTATCCAATGTTATGTCAAGGTATGATCATGGAAGTTGTTTTTTTGTTTTACTATTCCAGTTGATTATTGTTTTGATATTATTTTTTCCCTCATAAATTATGTAGTGATAATCTCCTAAGAAAAAAATGAAGAGTAAAACTATGCATTGTGGTCCATTAAAATATGCATTACATAAGTCAACCACAAATTTGTTCTAAATATGCACAGTATTTGGTACACTTATAAATAATTTCTCTTTATTTAGAGATCAGTAAGAGATAAGAAATCTTGACTTGATTCTGTTCATTAATAACATGAAATAATATGTTCCTAAACATGAATAATTTCTGTTAAAATGTTTACTATATGTAAGTTTAATATTAATTCTGAAATACTCTGTACAGTCCATTCAGTCTATTTTTGATCCTTAAAAACAAGATAAGACATTTTTCCACTACTACTGGTAGATGTAGTTATATGTATTGGTACTAATTTTTAAGCTCTTAAACATCTAAAAGGCACTACAGCTACTTTGTAGATTTTAGGTTGATGACCTTTCTGTATAGAGTTGTAAGCAGCTTGAGTTTTACAAATTATCACACTCTTTTATAAAAAGTGATTATTATTATTATTATTATTATTATTATTATTATTATTATTATTGATTTTAATAAATTAAAAAATAAAATTAGTACATGAGAAAAGAAGTCATCCTCAACATTAAAATTGTGAAAGCCTTTCAGAATTACTTGTTCCATCTTCATATATTGAATTTAACACTGGAGTAAGACAGGGATGTGGACTTTCACCAGTGCTTTTCATTATATATATGAATAAATTAATAAAAGAATGGAGGAAAATACGAGGATATATACCCATCAATAGGAACCTCATACTCGATGCTATTCTTTTTGCAGATGATTTAGCTCTTCTGGCACTTTCTGAAAATGATTTGCAATGATCAATTTATAATTTACAAAAAATAGCTGCAAAATTTAATAGGGAAATATCAATTAACAAAACTAAAATTATGGCATTTCACGGGAAGGACCCCATACAAAGTAAAATCTGTCTCCAGAATACAATTTTAGAGAGATCTAATCAATTTAAATATCTTGGATATTATCTCTCTATCTGGGATGAAAAGGATATCCCTGAAAAAAATTACTATTTATAATAAAAGTTTAGGAATTATTAATCAAGTTATGAAACCATCCCTTGACCAAAAAAAACACCAGATTACGTTTATATAACACTTTGACTAGACTAGTGGTAGTGAAGCATGGACACTAAAAAAACAACATGAAAGCAGAATAACGGCTTGTGAAATGAGATTCATGCGCAGAACAGCGGGTTACACCAGATGGGATCGGAAAAGGAACACCAATATCTTAAAAGAATTGAAGACTACGCCAATTTTGGAATATATTAAACAATACCAACTAAATTGGAAACACCATCTAGAAAGAATGAGTTCAAATCGGATCCCCAAAGCTGTTTATAATTATATACCAAGAGGACGAAGATCACTGGGTCTTCCTATGAAACGCTGGAGGGAAAATTTTCTATAGCATCGTAACAGGCCTTGGCCTAATACTTGGAAGGAAGGAAGAAGAAGAAGAACAATATTTTACATTTTTAAGTGTTCTTATATGAGTAATTTATCTTATTTTGGTAAATGTAGCATGTTACTCAGGAGGTGCCAGGTTTAAAATCTGATTCTGGTCAATCAGACTATTGTTTTTTTTTTTTTAGTTTTCTATAACTTGAGGTGAATGTCAGACTATTCTGTACTCTGCACTTCTCCTACCTGAATGTTTTTTGTCTCTACTATAGTATGTAGGTAGCAAATTGTGTAAATGTTAACTATACATCACAGAATCCCTTCCTACTGTTGTCTAAATACATATATTTTTTTTTTGATCCCACTATAGGCCCGGAGGCCCTTGGGGTAGTAGGAGGTTAAGGCTCCCACTTTTTCTAGACAATCGGCACTTTATGTTAGCCGGGTTGTCAGCCCTGCGTGACGGCCGCCTTTACCTCAGAACAAGCGTCTGGTACTCATTTCCATTAGGGGCTGAGTCGACCCCAGGCCCATAGTGCCGCCAGAGGGTTTGGGTCAGGGCTAAATACATATGGTCTCATGATTATTTCCTCACAAATGCATGGCTTTTAAACAATCAGTAAATGAATCAGATTTTAGATTTCATTTCATATTTTGTATCCTCTCCATAGACCAGTTTTGAGGAACTGTTTTCATTGTTCCACAAAGGCAAACGTAAATCTTGGAAGACCAAGAGAAAGAAAAAAACTATGTTTTTACACTTATAATTGTGATAATAACATATAAAGTCAAGTATTAAATACTTGTAATTGGTAACATAAATTTATTGCAAAATTTGAAAACTAGGACCAAAATTAGTCTGAGTGAACTATATAAGAGAAAAAATTAACTTACGCTAGAACGTACTTGCAATATTCCTTGTCCATCTCGAACCACTACTCCATTGCTGCACAAATGTTTCGGAGCGCAGACATATCCAGGCCCACTGCATGTTATTGTCTGTCCAGTTGGCTGGATAGGTGGCTGTTGTGATCCACTGCCTGGTCTCAAACCACTCAAGAATGGATTTCCCTGAATGTTGATAGGAGGTTGTGCAGGACTGCCACACCCACCACCACCAGCACCTCCACCTCCACAACCACCCTGCTGTGCTGGCTGCACACCAGGGTGTCCTGGCTGCTGTGGTGGAGAAGGTGCAGGAGCAGTTGCACCATTGAAAGGAGAGTTTGGGTTCTGCCACCAATATGACCCACCGCCACCTTGGGGAGGAGGATTATATGAACCAAGACTATTGTCTGGAACAGGAGTGCTGCTGATTGGGTTGTAACCATTTTGAAAGCCTTGCGCTAAGTCTAAGTTTGCTACATCAGGGGGCAGGGTGGTGGTTGTTGTGGTACGATGCTTCTTGCCTTTTGCAGGTGCTGAGCCATATCCCTGTCCCTGAGATGCAGGGATGAAGGCTGACAGCAATATTACTGCTGCTAAACCAAGAGGACGCATTCTGCTAATCCTCAAATTGTCTGTAATAAAAAAAAAATATTTCATACATTGAATATATGTAGGAAATAACACTATGAGGTTTATTTTAATTATATTTAAATTAATATTGGGAAGTAAACATTATGAGGTTATATCATTAATAGTGAGTGGAGAACATATTTTTAACGACTCACTTCATATAATTTCAAATTTCTTTGATACCGGCGGTTTCAGACAATATCTTGTCCCTCTTCAGTCATGGCTTCCACTGATGAAATTCTGTGGTTGTTGATTGGGCAGCACAAGAGCTGATGCCCTTAGAGAAATCAACAACCACAGAATTTCATCAGTGGAAGCCATGACTGAAGAGGGACAAAATATTGTCTGAAACCGCCGATATCAAAGAAATTTGAAATTATATGAGGTGAGTCGTTAAAAATATGTTCTCCACTCACTATTTCTTTCAATTGTTAATGAGTTGTATATTTTGACTCACCTCATATTTCTTGATTTTTATGCAGACTAGTTTCATTGCGCCTGTGCGACATTCTCAATGCGTTACAACTGTTGCCTTGTGGTTGTTCATCCTGCAAGTTGATTTCTGTTCCTTCTGCTGGCTGACCGATGAACTTCCAAATCAATTTTTTTTCCATTTCACCGGGAATTTCAAAATTCATGGCTTTATTTTTACTCTTGCAGATGTAAATTTTCTCCCAAATTGTGAGTTTCTCAGATTTTTCTCTTTTAGTAACTTTGCCTTAGTTTCAATTCTGTGTTTTTCTGACCATGCATGTGCAGCTATTGCAGATTTTTCTATTTCTATCTGCAATAGCTGCACATGCATGGTCACAAAAACACAGAATTGAAACTAAGGCAAAATTACTAAAACAGTTAGAAAAATCTAAGGATCTCACCATTTGGGAGAAAATAAACATCTTCAAGAATAAAAAGAAAACCATGAATTTTGAAATTCCTGGAGAAAGAGAAAAAAAATTTGATTTGGAAGTTCATTGGTCAGCCAGCAGAGGGAGCAGAAATCAACTTGCAGGATGGACAACCGCAAGGCAGCAGTTGTAATGCATCGAGAATGTCGCACAGACACAATGAAACTGGTCTGTATAAAAATCAAGAAATATGAGGTGAGTCAAAATATACAACTCATTAACAATAATTTCATACATTATAATTAAACTCCAAAATTCCTCAGTAAAGAAATATTCAGCAATTAAAATAATATGTTAAAAATTATCATGGAATATTTTCTTATAAAGTGAAATAGGAGAGGTGATCAAGGAAGAACAAAATTGAGAATATACAAATGACTATTACTGCTGGGGAATTAGAAATGGTTCAATGAATGGATAGAGGGGATTTGATTTTAAAAAATGATGGCAGCTGTAAATAAACCAGTATTGACTGATTCATAAAATAAAATATAATATAATATATATATATATATATATATATATGAAGGATATTATATTAGACATGTTTAGTTTATAAAATACATATTTGCATAGATACCATGCAATTTTGTTTATTTTAAGCTAAAGATAGTACAGTTAATATCAAAATCTGGGTACTTATTTTTCAATAATTTTTACAAAAGATTAATAAAATCTGAATGATCATGTTTACAAATTGTTTTAATATCTATTTCAACTCTGATCAGTATACAAATCCAGAAAGCATAGAAATTCTCCACCCACATACAGGGTGCTTGGAAATTTTCATTACAAACTTCTAAGGCTTGTAGAGGGAACTGATTACACAACATTTTGAAGATGAACCATTGTCTAGAAATGTACAGTTTTCGTCCTGCACATGCTACAAGTTTGCATTAAGCATTTAAATCTCCCATGCCTGCTGAGATAAACTGATACTAATTTAATTAAAATTACAGTGGGAGTAAACACTATGAGGTATTTACATTAATGAATGAGTTGGAGAAAATGCTTTAACATCTCACCTCATATAGCTGCATGTCTTCACAATACAGGTTTCAAAAGTAGTTTCCATGATGGAAGTAATACTATACTTTTGAAACCGGTATCGTGAAGGCACGCAGCTTTATGAGGTGAGAAGTTAAACATTTTCTCAAACTCATTCATTAATGATACTAATTTAATTATTTATGTTTCAATTAATTACATTTACACAACCCAACATTCACTGATTTTGTGACAATGTCCAATATCAAGGAAAAAATAAAGAAACTTTGCTTTGTCACTGTAAGAGTAAGATGGAGCAAATGTACCAGAACATGATTTGCAGATACAATGTGAGCAACAAGCATAGTGGTCACCACATTAAACCTCTGTTATAGTGGGTAAGTACTAACCACAATGTTAAGTACAGTAGAGAAGTTTGTATATAAATAATTATTCTTACAGTGTCCAAATAAAGTTTCTTTACTTTTCCTTGACACTGATATTGTCACAAAATCAGTGAATGCTGGGTTGTATAAATGTAAGTAATTGAGTCATAAATCATTAAAATACTATTAATTTATCCCTGGCAGATGCAGGAGATTTAAATGCTTAATGCAAACTTGTTGTACCAGAAGCATGAAAACAATACTTTTCTGGACAAAGGTTTCTAATCTAAACATTATCTACTCAGTCCCCTCTACAAACCCTGTTAAGTTTGTAATGGGAATATTCAAACAATTTGTGTATTACAAGAAAGATCTTGTCAGCTTATACTTTGAGACTAGAGAGCAAATGACAATCATTAGTTTCTACTATTGGAAATAAATAAATAGATACTATTATATTTCAGTGAGAAGTGTTAAATCAATAATAAAATCGGAAATTTCAGTGAGAAGTGTTAAATCAATAATAAAATCGGAAATAGATACTATATTGAACTTTTATAGGAAAAAATCACTATGAACTTTAATTAAAGATGAATTAAAATATTTCATACCTTTCCTCATAATTAATCTTCTAACTTAGCCAATTATACAAAATTATATGGAAAACAATATAACAATATTTTGTACATTCCTTATTAGCTCTGTATTTTATATTATGTGTTATTAATTGTACTATATAATTTCATAATTGTCAATAACTGGATAATTTAACCCTGATGAAGTTGAAAATAAATTATTATTATTATGCCCATTATTACATTTATAACATCACAAATAGAAAAATAAATGAGGGCTTCAATTGCAAATAAAATAATAAACTAGTAATTTGTAGGAAATTAAATGTAATGTTTAAATTAAATAATGAGCAATATAACTTATTTTATTAATTAATTATTAATGAGTTGGTTATTTTTACTCACCTCATATTTCTTGATTTTTATGCAGACCAATTTTGTCGCTTTTGCACGACATTTTTGATGCATGAATTGAAATGCATCGAAAATCTCATGCAAAAGTGACAAAACCAGTCTGCATAAAAATCGAGAAATATGAGATGAGTAAAAATAACCAACTCATTAATAATAATTAAAAGAAACCTCATAGTGTTTATTTTCTATACATATTTGGTTATGAATTAATTTTCATAATTTATTAATTTTTTACCTAAACCTGGTCAGTCCAAAGGATGTCAAGCTGGATACCTGTGATTCAAATATCAGTTTAACAAATTGTTCTCATAAGATACAAGAAAATAAAATAAAATCACTTACATAATAGTGTAGTCACTTAATCACTAATAATAACACATCAAACAGAACCACTAGAGTTAAATGCAACACTTAGATGGACATCTTCCCACCATGACTAGTATTTATATAGTTAGAGGTAGAGGAGGGGGAGGCGTGGCTTATTACTACTACACACTGGAGAGATGACAGCATGCCGTTTGCTTTCAAGGCCAGGTACTCCTCCAGGCATGTAGGTGATGATGGGTTTTTCACCAGTACATCTCTTCAAATTGTTGCTGCAGGGTTTTTTACTTCAATATCTCATAGGTTATCTGTGGTTAGTAACATATTACTTTTTACCCCTTCTCCTTATTTATTACACATTGTACTTACAATATAGGGCTATTCAGAAAGAAGGAACAATCTTCAAACATTTATTTCTTCCAAACAACAAAAAATGGAGACACAATTCCAACATTTCTGGAAAGAGAAAAGTTCAAATTTCACTATTTTATGCATTTAATATGAACACCATGTGTTACACAACAAATACCAAAATAGTGGCTCATTTCTTGCCACATACGGATCAGCTGGTCTCTAGTTATCAAATTCACAGCTTCAACAATTTGATGTCACAGATTTTCAAGAGTGTCAGGTATAGGGGGCATAAAAACATGGTCTTTTATGTATCCTCACAGATAAAAATCACATGGAGTTGGGTCTGGTGACCTGGGAGGCCATCGACGATGAAATTGATCTTCTGCTCCTCCTCTTCGAGTCCAACGTCCTGTTATGTCACCATTTTGATACAAACAACCAACATGACAAGCAACAGTACCAATGCAGAACTTCAAACTTTTCTCTTTCCAGGAACGTTGGAATTGTGTTTCTATTTTTTGTAGTTTGGCAGAAATAAATGTTTGAAGTCTGTTCCTTCTTTCTGAATAGCCCTGTATAAGGAGGCACACTGTAGCATAGTTAAGACAATACAATGTAAGTCAGAAGCTCGTAGGTTCAATTTATGATGGAGTCAAGACTTTTAAACTAGTTAAGCCTTTTGGTGGCACCACGGTCCTGGGGTCAACTCAGCTGCTAATGGAAATTAGTACCAGACTGTGTTCTGGGGATAAAGGTGGCCATCACTCTGAGCTGAAAACCAGCTGACATCACATGCCAATTTTCTAAAAAGATGAGAAACTTAACCTCTCACTACCCCATGGGCTTCCTAAAGCCTGCAGTGGGATCACTTTACATTGTAATATAAACTCTACACATTTATTTTATATTATTTACTTATTTTCTGTAATTCCTAAATGGAACATAGGGCAGTAGTAAAGTTCTTCCACTGTACTCTGCTTCCAGTCAGCCATTTCACTTGTTTCCAGCTATTCCCTCTTTTCTTTGCTTCCTCCTCTACTGATCGCTTACGAGTTTTCCTATGTCGTCCACTCTTTCTTAATCATTGTGGATTCCAATCTAGTGCAATCTTCTTGATGGTTCCGTCAGGTTTACATATACTTTTATACATTCAAGTTCATCATTGATGTATAAAGATGATGCCACTGCTTTAATATAATAAAAATCTATTAATAGAGTATTATGTGGTCTATTGAAGTGGTGTGTAAATTGAATATAGACTACATTAACACCACATATCTGCTTAGTGTGAAACTCAAGCATGAAACATGGAGTGAGTGGGATTCGAAAACACACACACACACACACTCATATATAGGAAACTTACTATTAGTCTTCTTCTATAGTGCGATCAATATAGCACTGGACAGCAGACGCGAGGATTTCATTATACACTGCTGATGCACTCACAGCGGGAAATGGACAGCATAGGATCATGGTGATACAACCACACACATTTTTGTAACTATTTTACAAATTGTCGTACTTACCAACTTTATTGAAACAGGTGCTGGTACTGTTCATCTTCGTTGTCCATACATTTTTGACACCTCATTATAAAATTTGTTGTGCAGGTTATGGACCATTGGGGGAGTTTTTACACCCGGGAATCGTGTTTCAAACAGTCTTCATACTTGGCTGGCAGACTGACTTAACAAATATTGATCATAAATAAATACACATTGTTCAGTAGAAAAATTATTAGCCATTATACAGTTTACACTTTACGTCATTCAGTTTACATTTATACATGCCTGTTTTATAAGATACAAATTTTAAAATTGAAATAACTTATACACACACCATTCTGTACACAAGGAAAAGCGAGCGAGCACCTTATTCACTCGAAGCAAACGATCTGACTGCGACTGTGAATGCATGGGATGTGCTTGTATACTGCTGAGTCTGTGCACATTTCATGTCCCCTGTCTGCATGTGTAAGCCTTCGTCACTGCACAGCACAAACCCTGCGTCTGCTGTCCAATGCTATACTGATCGCACTGTATTTCTTAATGTGTTAAAGGACTTAACACTTGAAACATTTAGCCATGAAGAAACCCATTCTTGGAAAAAGACATGAAAACAGCCGTTAATTATTCAAATAAAACAGAAGATTACGTAGCTAACATAGAAATTTTGATTCAAGGGTTAGAAACAGAAGACCAAATGGTGATAAGGAGAAAATGTGGAGAAGTCATAAAGAAAATTAAAAACTCAACCAAAAACCCAAAGGTGCCAAAAAAGACATTGGAGCATAAACAACAAAAAGTGTTTACCTTCAAGATTTATGACGTAAGAACCTCACCTTCCTCTTATAATTTATTAAGTCACATTGATATTTTCTATAAAGATTTACAATAGAATAACATAATGAAACCATAGAAAACATATGCAATAATATAGAGACTGTAATATTTCATCAATTTAATAAATCAAGTACCTTCTTCACAAAACTAAACATCGGTAGCACCATCAATAAAAAAGTCAGGAATTAGTGTATTATGAATAAATATAAAACTAATTTTATATGAATGCCTAGGTAATATTTATAAAAATTAATGGGATATGAACAACAATACAGTAATATACAAATCAAACACTTTACACCACACCTCATAAAATAAGATCCTCTCAATTGGACATATTAAGGAGACAACATCAATATTCTCAACTAAATTCTGACTGAATTTGGTTGAGAACAGGGATGATGGTCTCCTTGATGCTGAGGGAATTAGGTTTGGAGCTGGCACAGGGTTTCACTTTTTTCCCTTCTCTTCATATCATCATTGACTCACGTAACACACACTACACAAACACTTAAACATACCTTATCATATCTCAAGAGAAAAAAAGTTATATGCTCAGACTGGACTCGAACCCAGGACCTTTGGCTTTCTAGGCCAATGCTCTACTGACTGAGCTATCTGGGCAAGTTCCAATCTAAATGCAATTTTTTTTCTTATATGCGCTGTCAATTCCCTTAAACATACGCTCATCCTGCACCCCTCTCTGTAAACATACAAATATACATCACCTATGTAATGTGGTCTGCCGAAGTGGTGCATAAATTAAAAATAGATCACATTAACTCTTCCTTTCAAGGTCCAAAGCAAAAAAGAAACATATGATGGGTGGGGCAATTGTTCATGCAACTTCAATTAGTTGACCTTCAAGAAGTAATTGATTATTGAAATTATTTATGATGAGTATAACTATGATATAGATTACAAAAGCTGAAATGTTGACAATAATTATTAAGGAATGATCATGACAATAAATTAACTGTTCTATAATAGGAGAAGCTCTATTTTGTAAATTTATGTTGGCTCGTGTAGTCATTAATAACTTCCAATAAAATAACATTTTTCTGTATATATGGAGCTTAAATCCATCGCACTAGGGCATTGGAACACACACACACACAGAATTAGAATGTTATATTTCAAGCTGGGCTAAATTTATTCTCATATATTGAATTAAGAATTGATAAAAAATAAAACTGAGAGCTCTTTTTTAGACCTAACTTAATATTATATCTTATAATTAAAAGAACCATATTTAAAATTTGTTAATGATATTTCACAGAAATTATACCTATGAAGAAACACCTATGATCATGTCAAACAAATATTTTTTTTTGTATACACCACATTGGTTAGCCCTGAAGTCTGGCAGATGGTAGAACTATGCTTTCTATATATTTACAATCAAGCATCTGTGAAACATGTATCTTCTATCTATGAAAAAGAATAATAGAAGAAAATCATAATACTTAACATGATTTCTTGAAATACCACATTGTGGGTATAATTTAACATCAAGACAAGAAATTCAAATAAACAACAGTACCTACATTCTTTGTACACACTGAGTCAAAACAAAATAAATCAGAAGTCAGTTCGTAAAAACATATGTAATATTGTAACATAAATTAAGATAATTTAAAAAATCAAAATAGGAGAGAAAAGATTAGTAATTTCTTTGCAAAATATAATTGTAATACCAAGATTGAAATAGTTTGGATATGTAAAATGATTCAGAGTGTATCCTTCTAAAATTGCCATCGCTGCCATTAGAGGATCAATTTCAATTTTAAGAAACCATCTTTACAAAATTTCTACTTTATAGTATGTATACTTCAATTACAATTTGAAATTTTTTAATGTATTTCATCAATTAGGGGCACGCTGTAGTGTAGTGGTTAAGGCTATGCTACAAGCCGGAAGGTTGAGGGTTCGAGTCCCGATGGGGGTCAGGATTTTTAAACTGAACAAAACCATCTGGCAGCACCATGGCCCTGGGGTCGACTCAGCCTCTAGCAGAAATGAGTACCAGACACTTGTTCTGGGGGTAAAGGCGGCCGTCACGCAGGGCTGACAACCCGGCTGACATCAAGTGCCGATTGTCCAAAAAAAAGTGGGAGCTTTAACCTCCCACTACCCCAAGGGCCTCTCGAGGCCAGTCGTGGGATCACTTTACTTTACTTTATTTCATCAATTTCAGAAATTAATTGTCTGTAACACTTTGTCCTTAAGGCAATCCTCTAATGAGGAAATATGTATATAATAATCAACTTAGAATTCTCAGTAAAGATCTGGAAAGTAAAATTTTAGGAAATACCATGTACAAGATGTAGTAATAGGTAAAAATTTATATATATATATATATATATATATATATATATATATATATATATATATATAGACAAGGCTGGGGAAAACAATGTTAAAAATAAATTATGAATATAGACCAATAGAAGAAGTTTTGACTTAGCTTACCTACAGCAAACAAAAAAAAAAAAGATATATATTTTTGATGATCATAAGAGGGAGAAAAGAAAAGATAATGCACCATTTTTGCACTGTTTTAATTACTAAGCTATTCCCACAAACATCTAAATGTCATTTATATTGTTTGGGCAATCATGAGTCCCTTACTAAAGAGAACAATTAATTTATGTTTAACAAATATCTTAATCAATATTTTCATTATTCATTTTAATACATCTCCTTCATTGAGATGTATTAAAATGAGTAATAAAAACATCGAAAAAGGCCATACTGGCTTTATAATGTAATGTAAAATTCCCAATAAAAGCCTTCTTAATTCAGAAGCCACTATTTGCAAGATCGAGCAACAGTTTGTAGCATTTGAAGCTTGGGAATTAACAGTGTATATAGAAGAAAATTTTAAGTTTATATTGGAGTACTCAGGTAGCTCAGTCGGTAAAGCATTTGCATAGAAAGTGAAAGTTCCTGGGTTCAAACTCCAGTATGAGCATATATTTTTCTCTTCAAATATAAATCTCTTAATGGTGTCGTATTGCCACTAGAATCACTGATCAGTTTCAGTTCAGGAATTTGCTCCTAGTCGTTGATCAGATGAATTGTTCAGGAATTTACAATCATTTGCATTGTGCCAAAAGTTTACATTTGTGTTTATGTTAGAGTGGACAGTTTGCTTCATAAGAGATCAATATAACTTTTACTTACCCATTATTGATCTATATCTCAGTCATTTCAATCTCCCAACCTCATGTCATTAGATTTATTCTTATGGGAAAAGAGATAAATTACTTTTTATCTAAAGAGGAAAAAGTATTGACATTTTCATTATTAATTTAACACATCTCACATGATAAATTATATTTGAAGAGAAAAATTTTTGCCTAGACCGAGACTTGAACCCAGGACCCTTGGCTTTCTGGGCCAAGTGCTCTACCAACTGAGCTACCGAGGCGAGTTGCGATCTAGACGCAAATTTTTCTCTTATATACGTTGTAATTTGCAAAGATAGAAGCAAAGCTTTCAAGCATTTGGCGCGAGGGAATTACAACGTATATAAGAGAAAAATTTGTATCTAGATCACAACTTGCCTCAGTAGCTCAGTTGGTAGAGCACTTGGCCCAGAAAGCCAAGGGTCCCGGGTTCGAGTCTCGGTCTAGGCGAAAATTTTTTCTCTTCAAATAGAAAAAAGTATGCCTACACTGGGGTTTGAACACCAGTTTCCGGTTCTGTACACCAGCACTCTTGCCATCTTGCTATCATTCAGTAAGAAATGTTAAATTTAAAATAAAACATCAAAGAAATTTCCTATTCATGAAATCATACTAATGCTGCTGAAGAACTCTTGTTTGTATTGCTGCAGCTTCAAAGGACATCTATATCATGCAAAAAGACTACTTATATCATAATCTGCCATGGAGACATAAGCTCTCCATACATCCTTATGTTCAGCTAATATTTTGCAATCAACTCCTGTATAATTAACTTTCCTCAAATCATGAATTAGATTAATTCTTGGCCTACCTACTGAATGCTTTCTCTCTGGTATTCCATGCCCCTCATTTATTCCCCATTTGTGCCCCATGTCTTCCCATTGCAGTCTACAAGACTTAACTTTACTCATTATATCTGGTTTCCCATAAAGGCCAAGTATCTGACTGTTATGAAGATTTCTCCATTCACCTATATCGATATTAGTAAAATTCATGGTAAGTTTCCGTTGAGGTATTAGTTCACAGTAATATAATGTACGGTTAAAAACTATAAAATAGTTACCTTGATGGGACTAGTCCCGAAAAGGCCTACAGAGCTTTAAAATAACTTAAGTTGAGGACCTACAAGGTAACTATTTTATAGTTTTTAACCGTACATTATATTAACTGATTCACCTATATGTTCATATCTCATCATCATCATAGTACATTCACGAATTTAGGCCATTTGTTGACCTGTTTCGGCCTCAAGAGAAACACCATCCAGAAGTCTTTTGAGTGGACGTCCTGGTCTTCTTCTTCCTGCAGGTTGATATCTTAACATTTGTTTGGGTATTCTGTGATCTTCCATTCGATGAACATGTTGTATCCATCTTGACTTATAATCAGAAATTTTGTTTTCTAAAGATTCCATGTGTAATTCTTCTAAGATGTCTTCATTTTTTTTGTGATCTAGTAGTGTGTATCCTGCAGTCCTCCGAAGATATCTCATTTCAGCAGATCTAAGTCTCTGTATATCCTTCTGTTTCAATGTCCATACTTCGCTACCATACAAAAGAGTTGGAAGAGCCAGTGTTTTATACACTTTCAGTCTTGAATGCTTTTGGACTAACTGTGGCTTTAAGATAGAATTTATTAGCCCTAAAATTCTTAAAAATTTAGATATTTTTGCATTTACATCCTTTTCTTCTTCATATGAGATATTGCATCCTAGATATGTAAAATTATTCACCTGCTCCAAAATTTTATTGTCCAGTACAATTTTACTTCTGACAGGATCTACACCTTGAAATGCCATAATTTTTGTATGTTCATATCTCTTTGGTCCAAAAATTTTCCTAAGCACTTTATACTCAGTGGCGGCTCTGTGGCGCAAGTGGTTAGAAGATCACCTCTTACTGCAGGGGTCCCGAGATTGAATCCCAGTCACTCCATGTGGGTTTCGTGGTGGACGAAATGGAGCTTGGGCAGGCTTTTCTTAGGGTTTCTCCCATTTTCTCCTGCCACAATTTCATTCCATCATTTCTCCATAATCATCTCATCCATTTCATTCCATTCATCTGCCCCTGTGATGGTGCATCAGGCGTGGTCAGCCAGCACCCTTGTCATTCACTGACCTCTATATAAGGGGCTTCATCTCATCTCATCCCGACTCTGAGTTGGATACGAGTTGAGGATATTATTATATACTTTATACTCAAAATCTTTTCTCATCTCTTAAAGTTTTGTATTCATATATTATAATCACTGTTTTATACAGGTACTTTTTAGTTTTACATTTTTTTTAGAGAAGTTGAGAATATCATAAGAAGTTTTAAAGTGATCCCACGACAGGCCTCAGGAGGCCCTTGGGGTAGTAGGAGGTTAAGGCTCCCACTTTTTTTCTAGACAATCAGCACTTGATGTCAGCTGGGTTGTCAGCCCTGCATGATGGCCGCCTTTACCCCCAGAACAAGCGTCTGGTACTCATTTCCATTAGAGGCTGAGTCGACCCCAGGGCCATAGTGCTGCCAGAAAGTTTGGGTCAGTTTAAAAATCCTGACCCCACCGGGACTTGAACCCGCGACCTACTGGCTTGTAGCACAGTATCTTAACCACTATGCTACGGCATGCCCCAGAATATCATAATTTACTCATTTTATTGTAATATTATTGTAAGAAACAACAGATATTGTAAGGAATATGTCAAGATTATTTCAAAGCATGACTATAACATATTTTCCTTTCAGATTCAACATACTTCAGATTTTTTGTCACTCTTGAACTTGTTCTATTTCCATCTCTTTCTTGTCTCCTTTTAGAGTGTACTGCAATTTAGCATGACTGTACTTCTATTTTTTTTCAAATAAGTAGATCCGGTACTGAAGCTTGTTCTTCTTCCAATGTTTTAAATTTAAACATTAGAACTGCATTCCAAGGAACAGGATGTGTAGCATCCATATATGAGATGCAAAGAAACATCCAATTCTGGCAAATGGGTGGTCATTCTTCACATTCACTTATTTATTTACTTTTGTTCTCTCTTCACACTTGAAATGCAATTTGAAGGTATGTACGATTGTTATATGATTACGTAGAATTATATTGTAATATTTCTTCTCAGTTATTTCTCATGGTTGTACAAATTCAATGAATTGAAAAATAATTTTCAAATGTTTCAGGACTTGTCTCCACCTTCAAAACTTTATGTAAATGCACTTTTACAAGTCATGAGCTGCACTTTTTTTTTTGGGTAAAATATATTGAAAGTATCATTTTTATATGCCTAAATAAGAAAAATCATAATACCAATCTTGCAGATCTATTGTTTTCCCAAAAGGGAGGAATCATTAAAAAATCAGCTCCATTTCCTAAGCAATTTTCCACAAAATACAAACTATCATGTTGTTTTACTTATATATATATATATATAGTTGATGGGGCACGCCATAGCGTAATGGTTAAGGCATTGTGCTACAAGCTGGAAGGTCGATGGATCTAGTCTTGTTGGGGTGAAGATTTTTAAACTGACCCAAATCTTCTGGCAGCACTATGGCCCTGGGGTCGACTCAGCCTTTAATTGAAATGAGTACCAGATGCTTGTTTTGGGGGCAAAGGCAGCCATAACGCTGGGCTGACATCAAGTGCCAATTGTCTAGAAAAAGTGGGAGCCTTAACCTCCTACTACCCTAAGGACCTCCTGAGGCCTGTAGTGGGATCACTTTTTATATATAGTTGAAATTATCCTCCATTAAATTAATTGAAAAAGTTGCATCTGCTTATTGTGATTGTCTGCTTCATTAAAATGTGCAGGTCTTCCAGCCAAAATTTGTTTTTAATTTCACATTCATGCCAACTGAAATTAATTAATTTGCCATGTATTATTGGGAGCACACTATAGTGTAATTGGTTAAGGCAATATGCTATAAAGAAGATTGGAGGTTCAGATCCCAGTGGGGTCATGATTTTTAAACTGGCCTAAACCTTCTGGCAGCAACCATAGCTCTGGGATTGACTCAGCCTCTAACATAAATGAGTACTGTATGCTTGCACACCAAGCCTGATAATTTTGCTAATTAATGAACTCAATATTAATTTTCTTATTCAAATGTTATATGGGAGTTTTGTTGCAGGAAACAAACATGGTGGCCACTAAAAATTTTTTAAATTTAGATTTTCAAGTAACTCCCAATTCTAATGTCAGATTTTGCTGATTTTTTAAGCGTACCTTTCTAGTTTTATTTGAATAGCACATATCGAGTTTCGTCGCGAAAAATGGAAAATTGCGGCCACTAGAGCGATTTTTAAATTTTTGCTTCAGGTTAACCCCCTCCCCACTCCTAAACTGCCACTTTTGCTGGTTAAAGAAATATACCTTATTGTTTTTAATTGGTTTCTATAGGCTGAGTTTGGTTCTGAAAAAAAAAACATAATTATGTACACACATAGCCTAGATAATTATATTATATAATTTTTTGTCATGGTTATTTTGATGTGTAATAGGCAGGATCGTTAATCCCTCTCCCTCAATTTTAATGGTCTAATTATGCTGATTAACGAACTCAACTCTACTTTTTTTTTAAATTCAAATGTCACATGCGAGTTTTGTTGTGAGAAAACAAACATGGCAGCTGCTAGAGCAATTTTTAAATTTCAAATTTCAGTTAACCCTTACTTCTAATGTCGGATTTTGCTGATTTTTGGATAATACCTTCCTTATTTTATTTCAATAGCATATACTGAGTTTCGTTTAGAAAAATAAACAATTATAAACGTTAGAGTAATCTTAAAATTTTGCTTCAGGTTGATGATCTCCATTCCTAACTTTCCGACTTTGCTGGTTGATGAATTCGACCTTACTTTTGATGTTTTTATTATTCATTTCATACATCTCAATGATGGATAAATCATATTTGAAGAGAAAAGTTATACATCCAGACTGAGACTCAAACCCAGGACCTTTGGCTTTCTGGGCAAATGCTCTACCAACTGAGCTACTGGGGTGAGTTACAATCTAAATTTAAATATATAAGAGAAAAATAAATATATAAGAGAAAAATTTGCGTTTAGATTGTAACTTGCCCTGGTAGCTCTGTCGGTAGAGCATTGGCACGGAAAGCCAAATGTCCTGGGTTCGAGTCTCAGTCTGGGTGTATAATTTTTCTCTACAAATATGATTTATCGACCTTACTTTGCCCAATTGATTGTTATATGCCAAATTTGGTTCCAAAAAAACAAAAACTGTGGCAACTTGAGCATTAACAGACATATACACACATTCATATATATATATATATATTTTTTTTTTTCATGATTAGTTTGGTTTCTAGTAGGTGGGATTGTAAAAACTTTTCAAAAATACTTTCATGGTTTTAATCCTTCACAATTCGATAAAAGTCAATTTGAATAAAAATATGTAACTGTTACAGGGAAATTTAAGGTATTATTATTTTAAGGGAAAGAAGGGATAAAAATAATAGAATTTTCATTTTTTTTATTATTTATTAAAAAGGTTTGATTAATAAAGGAAACTTGAAGAGAATGGTGAACTCTCATGTTTCAATACAGTCCTTTAGATTCAAATCTGATTAATTGGGGGGGGGGGGCAGTAATTTGTTAATGGCCTAGGGGCATAGCCTTGGGACTGAACTTTAATTCTTCATTAATGAATGAGTTGGAGAAAATGCTTTAACATCTCATCTCATAAAGTTGCATGTCTTCACAAGGTGAGATGTTAAAGCATTTTCTTCAACTCATTCATTAATGTAAATACCTTCCACTTAAATTTGATTTTTTAAAAAATTAATTCATTTCATCTTCAAAGTTTTTAAGCTGAAAATATTAACTGATTTGCAATTTGATTTAAATACACAAACCTTGGATTTACAAAACAAAATAGTAAGTGCAAGACCATTGAAAATGATAAAATATATTTTAACTCTGTTATTTAACATTTTCGAATACTGTTATTTTAACACAGTTCCAATAATGGATCATATTATAATATTATAATGATATTGTGAAAAGAAAAAATAATGTGTGAACCAGGAATCGAACCGTGGACCTCTAGTTCTCCAGACTAGTGTGCAGCACACTACACCATTCCACACCTGGCACAAACACTAACAATTCTTTCCACATATACAAATATATTTATGTTAAATAACATTGTTTACTACTTATAAAAAGTGGTGGTGTAAAATTCTCAAATTAGATACTTCTAAATGAAGCTGGCTGGTGGCGATGGCAGTGTCATCTACCTGACAGCGGACGAAACGAGAATTATAGATTTGTATATGTGGAAAGAATTGTTAGTGTTTGTGCCAGGTGTGGAATGGTGTAGTGTGCTGCACACTAGTCTGGAGAACTAGAGGTCCACGGTTCGATTCCTGGTTCACACATTAATTTTTCTTTTCACAATATCATTATAATATTATATTCTAACTCATCCAAAAATTTAGCATTATAGTTTAGAGATACCATATATAATTAAAATACTATTAAGTTAACACCCTACATTGCTAGCCAGATTTGTCAACACCAACCACACCCACTCAGTAATGGCACTGCCTCTTTAGATACTCTGTGTAGGATTATCTCTCCAGTTCCTGCTAAGTCTCAATGTTACAATCAATTATTCCTCTAAAAGGTCATAGGTTCCACCTATGTTACGTCATATGACTCATCTACACCTATTGTTGTCGCAGTGTCACCGACCATTGCTTAAAACTATCAGGATATAGTGTGAGTGGGATTTCCAAGGAGCTTTGACCCACTTGCAATAGGATCTTAAGTTTGGCTTATATTCATTCTTTCAATAGCAATGCATGAATGAGTCAGAACGTGATATATCTGATTTATTAAGTACCGTTCCACTAGTTTGTTTGTGTGAAACGGAAGTAAGTGATTACATCATTTTTATAGCCTGAATCAATTGAGAAATAATTTCACTTTCACTTTCATTAAATGTTAGGAATCTCTTGAATCATATGATTCTTATTTTAGTTTTACTTTTTATAAGTAATTGCAGCATCTACTATGGACATGTGCATATAGATCTGACAAAGATAAATTTCCAGTTATTTATATCTTCCTTTCTTAATGCAGAAATTAATTATAGACAGTATAAGTTGAAATATGACATATGAAATTCTTATTGAATTCTTTCCTACATGCTGTATATTTACTTTAATTCACTGGCACTATTAAACCAAGAGGTTCATGGCAATCTTTTTTACAAGAAGTTTATTATTATTCATTCATACCCCATACCCTTCCCATTGCATTCTATGAGACTATATTTTTATTGCATCTGATTTTGCATAAAGATCATAAAGCTCATTGTTATTTATTTTTCTATATTCACTTGTCATTTTAGTCCAAAAATTTTTCTATGAATTTTATTCTCAAATATTTGTAATATTTATTTTAAATAAGAGACATGTTTCACATCCAAATAACTGGAAGAATAATTTTTTTTATAAAATATTTTTAAAATTAATATAAAATTATAGAATATTCACCTGAAAAAGTTGAGGAGACGGACCTTTCAGGTGAATATTCTATAATTTTATATTAATTTTGAATAAACCTCAACGGAACACATCATGAATCTTATAAAAGTTGAAAATATTTTTAGTTTAACATTTTTTGAGAGAAGTTGATATGACAAGATGTATATTTACTCTACACTTATAAATATATAACATGATTCATTGTCTATTATATTTAATAATAATGTTGGCTCATAATATTTAAGACACATACTTGGGAAGTTCTGAGCTCAAATCCTGGAGCCAGCTATTTCCCACCATAAGGACAAATATTATATTAGTGTTTTATTATTATCAAGATCCATCTCGGTTTTAGCCATCAATAAAGAATTAATTAAAAAATCAATTAATTTGATCACAAGTAAGAGAACACAAAAAATATATATAGCCTTCTAATATTCATCCAAAGATCCTGGACACAATGTAACTTGAGATACTGAAGCAACTCTGAACAATGAAATAAGAAATTAAGTTATGAACTAAGAACAGAAAATATTATTAAATTAATATTAAGAAGCTAAAGCTGTAAGTATGAATGAAATAAGTAAATTAATGTACACAACTAAATTCTTGTAATCAAATGGTAAAGAGAAAAATTTTTGCCTGAACTGGGAATCGAACCCCGAACCTTCAGCTTTCCGTGCTGATGCTCTATCCATTGAGCTAATTCAGGCTTCCCTCCCATCCAAGCATAAATCCTCCCTTTACCTTACTCTCTTGGTCCCACATTCAAATGCAATGAATCATCATTCACAAGAGAGTAAGTTAAAGGGAAGATTTATGCTTGGATGGGAGGGAAGTCTGAATTAGCTCAATGGATAGAGCATCAGCACGGAAAGCTGAAGGTTCGGGGTTCGATTCCCAGTTCAGGCAAACATTTTTCTCTTTATCATTTGATCACAATAATTTAGTTGTGTACATTAATTTACTTATTTCAATCATACTAACAGCTTTAGCTTCTTAATATTAATTTAATAAATAATGCTTTAGCTATGTGGAGTCCCTTCACGTCTTCTTAAAAGTAGAAGCCATTCATTGTGTATTTGTGAATGATGATTCATTGCATTTGAATGTGGGACCAAGAGAGTAAGGTAAAGGGAGGATTTATGCTTGGATGGGAGGGAAGCCTGAATTAGCTCAATGGATAGAGCATCAGCACGGAAAGCTGAAGGTTCGGGGTTTGATTCCCGGTTCAGGCAAACATTTTTCTCTTTACCATTTGATTACAGAAAATATTATACTGCAGATAAAAAAATAACAAGATAACATAATATTATGTTTTAACATTTGACAAATAACTACAAATTGATGATTGAGAAACAAACATTTATATTGGAGGGTTGCATGAGATCGGTGAAAGGTCATATAAACATTTATCTAGAAAAGAATTTCAAAATGAACTTACAAGACAAACAGACAAAGATATTAAATATTTAATGATAATTCTAATGAGCTGACTATAGAAGATATTGTTCATTACAACTCTGTCACACTATAGACTTAAAAGGTTCTATAGGTTTCCAGATCAACTTATCTTTGTGAGTTATAGTTTTAAAAAAATGTACAAACATGGAAATCACTGAGTTGACTAAGTGACTTAGCACCAGGAAGAAAACCAGTTCTACAAGATCATAATGAGGCACCTGTTTGTAGTTAATTAGTGTTAGCATCCTGCTCATTAAACAACGGATACATGCACCATAGAATATGAAATCACATAATATCATATTAATTATAGTAATATTCTCAACAATGTCAAGGATCCAAACAGTTATATGATTTGATAATATAATTACGTATTTTCCAGCAAAATTATCTACAATTTTATACAATGTTGTAGAAGTTATAAACATGGACTAATTTAATGTAATAAATTTGGAAATTTTTACATTATGAGGTTTTCTTAATAAGAATCAAATGAATTTTGAATTCTTCTTACCTCATATATCTATAACATTGGCTCTGATTAACAAATTCAGCCTGGGTAATCTTCTGTTAACTAATAAAAAAGTTAACACCCCAGACAATAAAAAACCTGGAATTTATCGAATTAATTGAAAAAGATTGCAATAAAGTATATATAGGAAAAACAAAAAGGAACTTAAACACTCGCAAAAAAGAACACTTTAGAAACATAAAAAATGGTGAAATTGAAAAATCAGCTATAGCAGCACATAGTTTATTAGAGAATCATAGAATTGAAAAAAGAAGCAAAACTTTTGAAACTTCTTTCTAAACCTTTGGAATTAACAGTTTGGGAAAAGATGTACATTCAAAAAAACCATACTATAACCATGAACTTCGAGGTTCCAGACGAACCAAGTTTGATTACAAAGTTCTTCAAACATACACTATATGGCTGTTTAGAAAATTACTGGTAAAAGAAAATTGACAGTCGTGAAAACAGCTGAAGATAGAAATGATTTTTTTCCATAATTGCAGTTCTATGTTAAAAAAATATAGATGTACGAGGTAAGAAGAATTCATGATTCATTTGATTCTTATTATATGAATTTATTTTTTAGGCACATTTTTAACTTTAAACTATAGCTTTAATTTATTAAATTTATTCAACAGGTTTTAAATGTATACAACATCTTCCTGTGCCCAATATTAAGTTTTGATTCTAATCATCCATTCATCTCTATCCTTCCAGTCACCATCCTGCAGGTCCTGTCCTTCATCAAATTCATAATTCCCTCTATCCATGTTCTCTTAGATCTCCCTCTTCTTTTCCTCCCATTTGGAACCCATTCAAACTCCAAACTGGCAATCTATCTTCATTCATCCTCTTAATAGCATTATTTTAAAAAAATGTAAGAGAATCTTTAAATCAGTGGTAGAGAGAAAAATGTTTGCCTGAACCAGGAATCGAACCCCGAACCTTTAGCTTTCCATGCTAATGCTCTGTCCACTGAGCTAATCCAGGCTTCATTCCCATCCAAGCAGAAATCCTTCCTTTACCTTATTCTACTGGCCCCACATTCAATTGCAATGAATCATCATTCACAAATACACAATGAATGGCTTCTACCTGAAGAAGACATGAAGGGACTCTACACAGCTATAGCATTATTTATTAAATTAATATTGAGAAGCTAAAGCTATTACTATGATAGAAATAAGTAAATTAATGAACACAATTAAATTATTGTAAATCAGTGGTAAAGAGAAAAATTTTTGCCTGAACCGGGAATCGAACCCCGAACCTTTAGCTTTCCGTGCTAATGCTCTGTCCACTGAGCTAATTTCTGCTTGAATGGGAATGAGGCCTGGATCAGCTCAGTGGACGGAGCATTAGCACGGAAAGCTAAAGGTTCGGGATTCAATTCCCGGTTCATGCAAAAAATTTTCTCTTTACCACTGATTTACAATAATTTAATTGTGTTCATTAATTTACTTATTTCTATCATAGTAATAGCTTTAGCTTCTCAATATTAATTTAATAGAATCTTTAAAATTAAATTTTCCCATATATTTATTTAAATTAAGCTTTTTCACTTATTGCTATATTTGGGAAAATAATTCTTAGAATTCTTTCTCATTGCTCTTCCCTTATATGTTCGGTTATCTTAGCAACATAACCTGTATAGTGAACAAGTTTTAAAAGTAATTTAACTATGAGAACTCAATGGGTGGATTTCTCAACCAAAGACTGAAAATTTATATACATTTTTATGAAACCATAGACAAGATTCAGACAATTGTTTTTGTAATCAACAGCCATAGATTTTCAGTTTTTATGGTTGTTTTGGAAACAATAAAAAATCAGAAAACTGCAGCCATGATTTAGACTTTGGTTGAGAAATCCACTCAATATTTTTAAATATTTTAACAAGGTTAACAAAAAATTCATATATACAAAGCAAAGTACTGAAAATATTAAATAAGGTGATTTACTTCAATCACTGGTTTTGGCACTCACTTTGTCTGTACTCTATCTATAAAAGCAACTTACTCTTATATTATATTTGAAGAGAAAAATTTTTGCCTAGACCGAGACTCGAACCCGGGACACTTGGCTTTCCGGGCCAAGTGCTCTACCAACTGAGCTACCGAGGCGAGTTGCGATCTAGACGCAAATTTTTCTCTTATATATGTTGGAATTCTGTCACGTCAAATGCTTGAAACCTTTGCTTCTATCTTTGCAAATGGTGGCTTCTTAGTTAAGAAGACATTTATTGGGAATTTAACACTACTTTATAAAGCCAGTAGGGCTTCTATTGACTTTTTTTATTATTTTAACACTTCTCACTGAAGGATAAATTATATTTGAAGAGAAAAAATTTTGCCTAGACCGAGACTCGAACCTGGGACCCTTGGCTTTCCGGGCCAAGTGCTCTACCAACTGAGCTACCGAGGCGAGTTGCGATCTTGTATAAATAGCTATTTATTTGGACTTAGTAGGAAGCATCACTATGAGGTATTAATAATTACAGTAATATTAATAAAATTCACCTCACCTGATATGTTATCTTTTTCAACAGGTTTTGAAGCAATTACTCAATCTTCGGTATTTTTTTACTACTGTTCTCTTGTGGTGATGCACAGTTTCCTATTATTTATTTATTTAGCATGTTTCACGATGTTTCACAAACTATTCCTGAGCCCATTTAATCTATTGTTATTCTCATTCACATTTCTCTGTTTCCAATCTTCACAGTCCATTTCTTGTTTCCTCATGCTGCTTAAAACACCATCAACCATTGTTATTTTTTGCCATCCATATCTTCTTCTACTAGGTAGCCTCATTCTAGTATTTTTCTTGGGAATCTGTATTCTGTGTTTTTTAAATAGATATTTTCTACTATTAATGTTAAAATATGTCATTATTAAATGTCTTCATTTCATTTGCCATTCTTGGTACTTTTATTTTTTATATTGTAAAAACTTTGTATCTATACTGTAACTTCTCAACTCCAATGTTTTTTTTTATTTTTTAATTTGACAGGGTGCATAAAAAGAAAAATGAATAATATTAAAAAATGAACACACACAGATAAACGAACATAGGCTATACAAAGAAAACAGTTTTAAAGTATAAAAAACACTTAACTTTTTAGAAATTAATATTATGAGATATTAAATAATAGGAGATATATTATTTCTTGAAGAAATCTACAAATATGAGATGAGTAGTGAATAATCTAACTCCTACTATTTAAATGAACCTCATAGCGTCACTTTCCTTAGATATTAAAAAAAGAGCTAATGTCGGACGTCCTCGGAAGAGATGGTCTTAGATCTATTAGTGAAGATGGAACAGGCAACTAATGCCTAAATCAGGAAGTGAAGAAGAAGAAGAAGAAGAAGAAGAAAGAAAAGAACTAAGAGATATTATTTATTTGAATAAAATTTTAACATCTCACCTCATATTCAGAAGAAGAATATGAGGTGAGGCAATAAAATGTTCTGTCTACAATGGCATAGTGCAATGTTGAGCCTTAGCATCTCCTTTGTTAGGAGTTACTAGACCAAGTTAATTTAGTTATGCACATTTGCCCACAGATGTCATGAGTGGTATGCAGTCAATGAGACATCTAGCAGGAAACTACGGTATTACTAGAATGATGAAGTTGGTAAATTTTATTAAATTAATATTAAGAAGCTAAAGCTGTTACTATGATTGAAATAAGTATATTAAAGTACACTACTAAATTATTGTAATCAAATGGTAAAGAGAAAAATTTATGCCTGAACCGGGAATCGAACCCCGAACCTTCAGCTATCCGTGCTGATGCTCTAACCATTGAGCTAATTGGTAAATTTTGCTTAGAAGCCTTTTTTATTTATGCTTAAGGAAATTTTTACGAGCCTGAAAATCTTTAGACTTGGGACTCACGGCTTAAAGTCACTTCCGGAGGACTTGCTCCTTGGGTTTTTCCATCCTAAAAAAATCCATTGACCCCGGACAGGTTTGAAATGCAACCCTCGGGACCAGAGGCAAGGAGCATAACCATTAGTCCACTGTGGCCGACTGATAAAATTTTACTTAAATAAATATAAACTCTCACATTTCATAACACTGAATCCAAAAAGTCTTCCTTTATTTGCTCAAAACTATTTAGAAAATTTGTATATTTTGGTAATGAAACAATTAATTTCATTTTGTATGTTTGTAAGTATAAAACATACAAAAAAAATGAAAAACTAACAGAAATATCAATAGGAAAAGTTGGAAAACAGGGATATAAGAAAAGGAGAGATGACAAAATAAATAAAAAGGAAGTAGTAGGGAAAGTAAAATGATTACCATAACATCAGGTAATGTCTTGCATATAATTATCAGTTATGTATGATTATGCCAAGGTTAAGGATGTGAATCATAACATGTAATGACTTTTACTGTACTTCGCCCACATAGGGCCAGGCTACAAAACCAGATTCCAGTCTCATGGGAAATAGAAACATGGACAGTAGCCAATCAATTCTTGGAATGAAGGTGTTATTACACACTTCTTCATCCCAATTATCTAATACCAAAATTTTTAGCAATTTCTTAGAAGCCAATCTATTTAAAAAACCTCTCCCAGGTGAAGAGAGAGCATAATAATTTGCACAACAATAAAAATTAGTGAGTGACCAGATGAACCTCATCATTATTAAATGTAAAACAAAAGACTCGTAAGCCATTCAGCAGTCAAGAATTAACAATGTATAAGAAAAAAATTTGCATTTAGATTGGATTGCTCAGATAACTCAGTGGTAGAGCATTGGGCCAGAAAGCCAAGGTCCTGGGTTCACACCCCGGTCTGAGCATATAATTTTTCTCTTCAAATATAATTTGTCATTCAGTGAGAAGTATTAAATTAATAAAAACATTGAAAAAAAAGACCTACTGGCTTTATAAAGTAATGTTTAAATACCTAATAAATGTCTTCTCAAATGCCGCAATTGCATAATCGAGCAACACTCATAGCATTCGGTGCTCGGGAATTAAAGATGTATAAGAGAAAAATTTGAGTTTAGATTGGAGTGCTCAGGTAATTCAGTGGTAGAGCATTGGCCTAGAAAGCCAAGGTCCTGGGTTCAAACCCTGGTCTGAGCGTATAATTTTTCTCTTCAAATATAATTTGTCCCTCAGTGAGAAGTATTAAATTAATAGTAAAATTTTCATTCTATAAATCTCCTAAAGTGAGTGGATTATATCATGGCAGATTTAGGCAGGATGTAAGGGAAGCATTTACCAATCGCTTAGTTTCTCTGCCTGGCTGCAATGCCCAGTTTAAGACATCCCAACCACCATTGCTTATTTCTTTTCTTGCACTTGTAAATCCTATTTAGCTCTAATTATTGTGGACATGTTCTGGAAAAAGAGCTCATTTTTATCTTTATAATCATGGAAGTCCCATATTTTTAGGTACTATAATTCACAAATTATTAAAATTATTTTATTAATTAGAAATGGGCATATGTACAAAATGGGGACTGAATATAAATTTACAGAAAGCAGAATATATGTGTTTGGGAAATGATGTGGATGATCTCATACTTGAAACAGGGGAAATGAAAAAAAAATGTGAAATTTTTAAATATCTTAGATCAATAATTACATGTTTAGGTACATGTGAAAGAGATGTACAAACTATAATTGCAATGGCAAAAAATGCAACTAAGACATTACATGGAATAATTTGGAACAAAAATATTACAAAGGAAATTAAAATGAACATTTATAAGAGCATAATACAGAATATTTTGTCATATGGAAGTGAAACTTGGTCTTTGACGGAATTACAAAAGAATAAAATTAGAACAGTTGAATTTGATTATCTTAGAAGAAACCTTCAAAAAAAAGACAGGATAAAATAAGAAATGAATTCCTTTGGAAAAATTAATGTCACCACATCTGTTGTTAAGAGGATTGAAAATTAAACTCTTAAATAGTATGGCCATGTACAGAGAATGGAAGATGAAAGATGACAAAAAATATATACCAATGGTCACCGCCTGGAAGAAATAAACATGGCAGACCAAGATGGAAATGGAAAAGTTATGTCAGAACTATAATGGATGATAGAAATTTGGAAAAAGGAGATTGGAATGATAGAAATAAATGGAAACTGAAGACGGCAAACCTATAAGTGGGGGAAAGTCAAAGAAGAAGAAGAAGAAGAAGAAGAAGAAGAAGAAGAAATGGGCATATTATTATTCAGTGAAAGAGTGTTTAGATAAATGTAGGATCATAAAAATTATATTTGAAGAGAAAAATATACATCTCAATGATGGATAAATCATATTTGATGAGAAAAATTATATGCTCAGACTGGGGTTTGAACCCATGAGTGTGAAATGTCCTGGGTTTAAAGCCCCAGTCTGAGCGCATAATTTTTTCTCTTCAAATACGAAAATTATATGCCTAGACTGGGATTTGAACCCAGGACCTTCCGCTTTAATGTTCTGCCACTGATCTATACAAGATCTCTAATTTAATGCAAATTTTTCTCTTACACATTTTAATTCCCGAGAGGTCCAGAGGTTTGTGAACTATTGTTCGAATGGTGGCTTCTTATTTAAGAAGATTTTTAATGGGAATTTAACATTAGTTTATAAAGCCAGTAGAGCATCTTTCCATGTTTTTACTCCACATATTTAAGATGCAGGACTGATTAATTTTAACTTTCTATCCAAAGGAAGCCATGACTTTGAATTTTTCTCACTGGAAAATTTCATCAATTTTGATTGGGACTAAACCAAAAAATCTCAGATACATAGGTACACACACTACTCCTAGAATATTTTAATAGATGATTTAATATATAAATGATGAAATAATTATGATACAATGAATAGAACATTCTGATGTGATCACTGGTAATTAAAACAACAATAAATAAATACAATTAACTAATATATTATATTGTAACTATATAAAAATCTTTAAATGATTTGCTTCAAGCAGAACTTCAATAAAACTTGAATGTCAAGGTTTGATGTTTGAGGTAAATAGAAGATGACAAGGCTGACTTTAAGGTCACAAGCAGATGACCATCATCAAATTATAATCCATTATGTATATTATCCATTTTATAATAAAAATACAAAATAATGCATTAAGGGTATAATCAAAACATTAGGGTTATGTAAATATAGTTTTTATAAGGTATGCTACAAGAAACCTATATTTCTGCATTTATGAAAAATTTATGCATATGTATGTATTGTAAGTCCATGTTTTCCCTTTACAGAGATTTAGGCGCTCTCCCCCTACAGGGAAGAATTTGAACCATATTAATTTAGTTACACTTGTTTTCGTATAGATGTCCTTTTTAAGTGGTCCGTGGTCAGCGTTCCACCTCATACTGACATCTAGGAAACCAAGGTATTACTAGGACGGGAAAATTCGGCAAATTTTGCTTAGAGGCATTTTCATTTAGGCTTAAGGATTTTTTACGAGCCTGAAAATCTTCAGATTCGGGACCCATGGCTTAAAGTCCCTCCCGGAGGACTTGCTCCTTGGATTTTTCTGTCCTACAAAATCCATCGACCCCGGCCGGGTTTGAACCCGCAATCCTTGGGACCAGAGGCAAGGAGCATAACCACTAGTCCACCGCGGCCGATTATGCATATGTAAGGTTGCTAAAATTCAGGAAGGATGGTAATCTGGGTTATCACTCAGATCAGGATAAATAATTTATATATTTAAAAAAACTAACATTTGTTTTAGTAGTAGTAGTAAAACAAATTCCATTGTGAGACAGGCCTAGAAGGCCCTTGGTCTACCATCCTGCTGCTGGTCTCACATGCACATGTGTTAATCACAGAAGTAGACGATCATCCAGACAGTGTAGGGGTGACATGTGGTCAGCATGTCGCCCCCTCCCAGCCTTTATAGATGGTTTTTCTCAACCCGAAGCTGCTACTTATTATAGCTACCCAAATGCCTCACAATGCTGGGTAGACACTAGTCCCATACTGTCCGAAATTCCATGAGAAAAGTTCTTCCCCCATGGGGACTTGAACCAGTGCAAGTCCTGTAGCTCTGCACCAAGGCATCTTGCCTTAACCACTCGGCTACGGCATAGAATAATAATAGTAGTAGTAGTAAGATTTATTAGTGTAAAAATATAATATAAAACAGAATTATTTGCAAATGGATCACATGGGGAGCAAGAGGTATGCTTTTGACAGTCTGTGTCAATACATCAATGTCTGATAATAATATATGTTCTAATCCTATCCACTAATAATGTGTGTTCATGCTTCTGGTTCTGCAATACATGGCATTAATCTGATCTATATGCAATTTATGCATCACTTTGGCAGACCACTTTACAAAGATTATGTATTTTTGTATTGTGTAGGATGAGTGTATATTTATGTAAGAATCAAATGAATTGTGATTTTTCTTACCTCATACATCTATGTTTTTATAACACAGAACTGCAGTATCGGGAAATACATCATTCCCATTTTTAGTTGTTTTCACGACTGTCAATTTTTTATTATGTTTCTTTTGAAACATCTATCTAAACCTTTGGAATTAACAGTTTGGGAAAACATATACATTAAAAAAAACCATACTAGAACTATTAACTTCAAGGTTCCAGACAAACCAAGTTTGATTACAAAGTTCTTCAAAAGTACATCAGATGGCAGTTTAGAAAATTACTTCTTCAAAAGTACACCAGATGGAAATTTAGAAAATTATTGGCATAATAAAAAATTGACAGTCGTGAAAACAGCTGAAGATGGTAATGATGTATTTCCCGATATGCAGTTCTGTGTTAAAAAAACATAGTTGTATGAGGTAAGAAGAATTCACGATTCATTTGATTCTTATTAAGAAAACCTCATAATGTAAAAATCCCCAAATTTATTATATTAATAGTATATTTATGGGTTTGTGTTGTATGAGGGATGATGATGAAGAGAAGGAAGAAGGTGAAACCCAGTGCTAGCATATACACTTACTCTTGCCTAAAAGCACCAAGGGGGCTACCAGGGTTAAAGTCCCCATCCAATAGACAAATCACTATCAACAGTATCACATGCCTTCTCAACATATGTACTATGGAGCGATTTTCAATTTAATGTAGAAATTTGATGCACAACCTAACAATTAAAAATTTGCACTGCCACCCCTACTTGGCCCTGAGACTGAAAATTTTACACTCAAAATATTATCATCATCATGGTCCATTCACGAATTTAGATCATTTGTTGACCTGTCTAGGCCTCAATATAAACACCATCCAAAAGACTTTTGAGAGGACATCCCGGTCTTCTTCTTCCTGCAGGATGATAGCTTAAACACTCAAATTAATTTCAATAAATTAATTTTACAATTAAAATTTTCAACCTCACTAGCTATTGAACCTGGGCCCAATAGTCAGGAGGCAGGAACCTGAACCATCTGATAGTCCATGTTGAACCTTACTTGATTTATTCTATCCATACCCTTATAAGACTTCATGACTCTTTTTGCATATCTTTGCCATCATCTATCAAATACAATGCTATACCTAAGATCTGAATATCATTCCTATAAAACATTAATGATGGTTTTGATTAGTTATACAATAACCATATTATACTTTGAAGTAAATACAGTATACATTTATGAAAAGTCTGCCTATTTGAGCTAACAGTTACATGAAATATTTTATGTCCAAGCTTTCAGTCTCTATCTCTGAGGACATCTTCTTGGAAAGTGTCTGGAATGTGAACAACTTCCCAAGAAGATAGCCTTGGAGATGCGAGGCTGAAAGTTTGGACATAAAATATTTCACCTGGCAGTTGGCCCAAATAGACATTTAAATAAATGGACGGTGAAAAAGTATCAAAATATTACACGGTATAAATTACTAAACTTAATTTTTTAATTAAAGAAAAATTTCAGAAAAATTCTGAATAAAGAAACCGACACAAGTGAGAATCAAACTTGAATAATAAGTAAGTTTATTTCTGCCACAGTGATATTAGAAATATTTGTAAGAAGATCATTCAGAGTAGATTCTAAATTCATTGCTCTGAAATTTTATAAGTAAACTAATTATTGTTATTATTACTATTATTATTATTATTATTATTATTAACCAAATTAAACATCTACAGTGTTATAATAAAATTTCAAAAGTCATTCCATCTGCATTAAAAACTATTCTGAAAGCTGTGAAGAATACTAAAAATAATTAACATCTTATATGCCATCATCATCATCATCTGGTATCATGGCAACTGCTGCCGTCTTCTGGAAACCAAATGCCATTCCTCTGTCCATCCTTTGATCTTCCTCCAATCCTCTGATATTCATAGCCGCTTGTACCCCTTCTATCTAAGTTTTCTTCGGTCTACCTCTCTTCCTCCTTTCCATTGGGATCCATTATAATATATCAATTATATGTAAATCATGGGCTATGGGCTATCCTTCACTGTCCATCTCTCCTCATATTCCCTTTGGTGATCGAGTCATGGACAAAATCTTCCACCTATCTCAATCATTCATTTAGAGATGAACTATATCAATTTAGTGAGTCCATATTGATGATTTATCATCACATTACCTGTCTGTCTGTCTATCCATACCCATACAACTCCAGGAATGCTCTCTTGTAGGCATTACTTAACAAAGCAAATTTAGTTGCCAAGGGTCCCGGGTTCGAGTCTCGGCCTAGGCGAAAATTTTTCTCTTCAAATACAAATATAAAAATAAAATTTAGTTATGTTTATTTCCCTACGAATGTCAACAAAGACATCGATTCAAAGAGATGACTAGTAGTCAACTAGGTTATTACTTAGATGGGAAGGAATTAAATTTTGCTCAGAGGCTCCAATTTAGGCTTTAGGTTCTTTATTAGTCCAAAAATATTCCGACTCAGAACTCCAATTTAAGAACCCTCCCAGAAGACTTGTCCCTTGGACTTTTCCATCCTTAAAAGTCCATTGAAGGAACTTACCTTTATCACTCTACCATTAAAAAACATATAAATAAAAGAAAGACTAACACCAGGATTCCTAACAAGCAATTATGTATTAACCAATTGGAAGACACAACATAAGAAGACCAAAGAAGATAGAAAAACCAACCACACCTTGAAAATTAAAGGATAAACAACAAGCCTAACCCTTGAATTTATGATGATGATGAAATAAATAAATTGCTGTAGCTTTTAATTTTGAGGAAAAAATCTCCTTCAATCACTTATCTTGTCCACTGCTGTGGTCTCGAGGTAGCGTGCTGCCTTGCCATGCAACAGGCCCGGGTTCAATTCCTGGTCGGGACAGGCTTCTGGGTGAGGTTTTTCGGGATTTTTCCTCTCCTGTAAGACAAATGTAAGGATGCTTAGGGCCCAATGGTCCCCAAAAATCATCCGGCCGTCATCATCATCCTTATTATCATCATCATCCTTCACCGGTGTGGAAAGCAACGGAAAACTACCCACACCTATAATTCCCTAGTAAAGCTGCAAAGCATAGCATGAAAAGGCTATGATTGTAGTGAAAGACCTGACCTCAGGCAGAATTACTATGGATGGATGGATCACTTTTCATTATATGTAACATTTGTGATAATGATAATTTAAATATACTGTATAAAATTTTTCAGTTTCTAAAATAATATATTTTATATACAGACAGACATAAAATTGATCAAATCCCAAAAACTTATAGGAACAATAAAAACACTCTTCTCTGAAAAGTACACCCAGATACAGTTCTAAGATTTTATAAAACAATGGCTCTTCCAGCTCTACTTTATCGCTCTGAAACCTGGACTCTTACTATATGCAAATTAAATAGGATAGCAGCCGCAGAAATGAAGTTATTAAGACCTTTAGCAGGTTATACACTTTATGACCACATGCGTAATGAAGATATCTGCAAAGCTCTCAACACACCAGCAATAACAGAAACCATTGAAATATACCCAAATATTGGCATGAACACCTCCTTAGAATGCCAAACAATAGACTACCACTGAAGCTATTCAACTTCAGACCCACTGGGCGAAGAGACCCAGGACGACCTAAGAAGTGATGGAGGGACCAATTTCTATCCTGAAGCGGAACAGCCCAATGGTCTAATCCTTGACTGTAATTGATGATATATATTTTTTTGTATTGGTAACAGAATACAGTATACTTAAAAAGAAAAATCATCACGAGGGAGTTATATTTAAATATCCATAAACTGCAAATAGTGTTTATTGTTTTTTGGACATTTTATTAATAAATAATTGTGTCCTTTGCCAAAGCTGAACGGTTTAAGGCGTGGTGTGTTAATGCAGAGCTATGGAACTTGTGCTGGTTCAAGACCCATGGGAGAAGAAATTTTCTCATGGAATTTCAGCCAGTATGGTAATGGCCCCCACCCAGCATCATGAGGAATTTGGGTAGCTACAATGAGTAGCAGCTTCAGGTTGAGAAAATCAGCTATAATGGCTGGGGGACCCAACATGCTGATCACATGTCACCCCAATACTGGCTAGATGATTGTCTACCTCAGTGATTAACACATGTGGATGTGAGGCCTGCAGCCAGCTGGTAGGTCAAGGGTCTTCTAGGCCTGCCGCATCATGTAGGAAAAAAAGAAACATTACAACAAATGCTGAAACAAGTCACTGAAGGTCATTCACAGCATTTATAGTTCATTGGCTGCTGCCATTTACCAGGAACAAAGCCCACTTTAACAAGACAACATTTATAGGTGGTATAATAAATGAAGTTTATTGACTCTGTGGTACATGCAGATGTGTGGGAAGATTATTTTGATGACTTGAGATAAGAGAGAGGCAATGACATACTATTTACAGATCTCAAGATCCTTAAAGATAGCAGAACTGAAATTCATTCAGTTATATTCTAACAGGATTACATGGTCAGCAACCTCCATGGATCTTAATATGGCCACAATTATTCATCACAAATCTCATGAGTATGGAAGGAATATGCACAATGATTGGGCATCTATTTAATAATTAAATATCTTCGACTACAAAATATAACTCTATTATGTTTTTATAAATATGATCCCCTAAGAGTAGTTAACAATAACAACAATTCATCATTATCTCAGTAAAATATTTAATTTATTCAAATCGATGTTTCAATCTCCTTGTGTGAGATCATTTTCAAGACATTTGACATGTTGTTTATAATACACCATGTCCACAAATATAGTATCATACTTTAAACTACTACTACGTCGGTTTGGGTAATTGTATCTAAATGAAATTGGTGACAATCAAAAGAGAAACTCAATAAGTTTTGCGCATGTTAACAATGTCAACAATGGAGAATAATGGACAACAATACAGAAACTAAACTAAATTTAATCATTTTTTTGTGGTCGATATGGGTTCATTGTTATGTTTATTGGATATTTAGATGTCTGCAGCGTCACTCGTGGGGGCCACATTCAATGTCTATGAGGTATAGCAAAAACTTTTTGAGTTTGTCTTTTGATTGCCACCAATTTCATTTAGGTACGATTATCCAAAGCGACGTAGTAGTAGTTTAAAGTATGATACTATATTTGTGGACACGGTGTACATAGTTACCATCACCATGACAATTTTGTGTGTTTTTTTTAAGGGTCCAGGGAAAGAACATTCTAAGTCACTTTTTTTCAAAATTCTGTTTATGCTCCCATCTTGTAGCTTTCAGGGTCTTCTATCTTTCTAGTAAAACACCAGGGAAAAACCCTGCTGAGCCACTGAATACAGAGGAGCATAGAATTGGTGTACAGGGAAAGAAACTTCTAAGTCAATGTGAATGTGGGAAAAAACATGCTCGTTTCATACTGGAGATGTGGTTACACTGCTTATAATATTATTGTCCTTCAATTTTACATTGTTGACATTAGAAGAGGTTATTGTTTTGTATAGGAGAAGTTCAATGTTTTGTAATGAATATTTTGTAAAAAAAAATGCCTGAATCTGAGGGTGATTCGAGTATTTGAAAATAAAATTTTTAAGGAAAATTTTTGGACCAAAGAGAGATGAACAGACAGGTGAATGGAGAAGACTTGCATAACAGAGGATTACATGATCTTTATAGGGAGTCAGATATAATAAGATCAGTTAAGTCTCGTAGACTGCAATGGGCAGGACATGTGGCACAAATGGGGAATGAAAGACGTGCATGGAAGCTTCTTGTAGGAAAACTATAAGGAAAACACCCAGTTGGTAGATCAAGAATGAGGTGAGAGAATAACATTAACGATGATTTGAGGGAAATAGATTATACAGGGAATGAATGGAAAACATTAGCTCATGATGTATGGAGAGCTTATGTCCATGTGGCCATGAACCTACGGATGCAATAGTGCCAGTGAGTTAGTTAGAATTAGTTACAATAAAATACCATGTTGTTATTTTGATTCTTCATTAGAATTTCAGGGAGAAAAAGAGACTTAGCATATTCTTTCCCTGTTTTAATTGACATGACTGTAGCTATTATTAAACTGCATGAAAACCATTGGAAATATTTTTGTTGTAATTACATGCTGTATTTAATATTTATTTCTAAAAAAATATAGTGTCATAAAAGTACTAGTAAGAAAGTTAATCAATTCTTGGAAGCATTTTAAAATCAAAATTTGCTCCCCTGAAAAGTTTAAGAATGTTCTTTGCATGGACCCTTCAAATTTAAATGAATTAAAAAAAAAAGAACATCAGTACACCATGTACAGCATTTTCAGAAATCAGTGAACATAGAATTAAACAAAATAATGAAATTAAATGTGATGACAAAAATTTTACAACATGCAATCAACGTACCGACCCAATGAGACATCTAGTAGGCAACTAAGGTATTACTAGGATGAAGGAGGTCAGTTAATTTTGCTTAGAGGCCTCTTTATTCATTCTTAAGGATTTTTTATGAGCCTGAAAATCTACAGACTCGGGACCCATGGCTTAAAGTCCCTCCTGGAGGACTAGCTCTCTGGATTTTTCCATCCTAAAAAAAAATTCATCATCCCCAGCTGGGTTTGAACCTGCGACCCTCAGGACCAGAGGCAAGGAACACTAGCCCACAGCAAATATTAGACAAATACAAAACTAAATATAAGGACAAAAATTGTTTTAAATATATTTTACATGTTTCAATTTTTGTAAATTAAAAAACAATGCTTTAACAAATGGGAATAATTGTAGATATATAAATATATAAAGTAAACAGTCAAAGATTCCATAATAAACCTTTTCTGCATTTGGAAAATGCAACATTTAAAGGTAACTGCATAAGTAGATAGTTTTTTTTATTTAATGACTTGATGTAGAAACTTGGCAGTTGAATAAACATTTGAATTTAAAACTTATGTCTACTGAAATGGATTGTTTTAGATGCTCAATTAGACATTCTAAATTGGAAAAATCAGAAATACAAACAAAATCAAAATTAAATATTAGATTTTGTGAGATACAGACAACTAGAATGGTATGGTCATACACGTAGAATGCCAGAGACAAGATTATCCAGACAAACTTTGGAATGGATTCCACCTCGGAAAGGTAAGAGAGGTTGACCTAGATCTAAATGCATGGATGATATAAGAAGAGGTAAGAGGGAGATAGGTCTGGAAAAATTTGAATGGGAAGAGAGAGAAGAATTGGAGAAAGAAGACAAAAATTTAAAAAGCTTTGGGCACAGGAAGATGTTTTATTACATTGTAAACCTGTTTATAAATAAAACTCTCTTTAATATTTCAAGTCATTAGTTGGAAATTCAAATCTGGAATTAAAAGGGGTAACAATTTTGCAAACAGGCCTCTTATTTAGACTTCAGGTTCTAATACTGAACTAATATACAATAAATTATAAATTAAGAAGAATGAAATAAAGCATGATATACTTGACAATAACATTTTGGAGCAGGTGAATAATTTTACATATCTAGGATGCAATATCTCATATGTAGAAGAAAAGGATGCAAATGCAAAAATATCAAAATTTTTAAGGATATTAGGGTTAATAAATTCTATCTTCAAGCCACAGTTAGTCCAAAACATTAAAGAATAAAAGTGTATAAAACACTGGCTCTTCCAACTCTTTTGTATGGTAGCGAAGTATGGACATTGAAACAGAAGGATATACAGAGACTTAGATTTGCTGAAATGAGATACCTTCAAAGGACTGCTGGATACACACTTACTAGATCACAAAAAAAAAATGAAGACATCTTAGAAGAATTACACTGGAACCTTTAGAAAACAAAATTTCTGATTATAAGTCAAGATGGTTGCATCATGTTCATCGAATGGAAGATCACAGAATACCCAAACAAATGTTAAGATATCAACCTGCAGGAAGAAGAATACCAGGACGTCCATTCAAAAGACTTTTGGATGGTGTTTCTCTTGAGGCCGAAACAGGTCAACAAATGGCCTAAATTCGTGAATGTACTATGATGATGATGATGAAATAAAGTATGATAAAAAATAAAGTTGTTCTGGTTAAAGAACCAATACTTATTGATAAAATCAAGAGATCAAAATTATAGAATATATGTAAAATATAAATCATGTCTTGGATTTATATAAACTATATAAGGTATGAAATTTAAGCTTGACCTTCTAACTACATTCTCTTGAAACATTTTCCGGAATTATGGTATATAATTTAGTTGAAGTCCATGTTCAGTTTAGACAAGAGCATGGTTCAATTATTTTCACATTAATCTCATGACCTTTCTTTCTCTTTATTTAAATTTTATATCAGTCTGACTCAAAAGTCAGTTACAAGTTAATGAAATTCAGGTTTTAAACATTATGTTTTCAGAAATAGAGTGAAGCTTATGACATAACACTCCTGATAGGTCTATTGATCATTATATTTGAAGAGAAAAATTTTTGCCTAGACCGAGACACGAACCCAGGACCTTTGGCTTTCCGGGCCAAGTGCTCTACCAACTGAGCTACCGAGGCGAGTGAGAAGTGTTAAATTAATAATAAAATCACCTATTGATCATTACCTTATTATTTATCACACCGCTTCACTAGACTCTCTCATACTCATAAATTAGATATCCGATCCCATCAGCACATTGTCCTTTATATCCCTCCTCATCACACTACCTATTACTCAAAATCTTTTACAGTTTCTCTCACTAGAACATGGAATTCTCTTTCATCCTATATTACAGACTGCGCCAAACTTTACCATCTTTCAGAAATAAATTGAAAATAAAATTATTAACAGAAACAACTCACTAATAATACATTTTTAAAAATTAATGTTTTTTTTCTTATAATAAAGATAGTATATCCACTGCTGTAGTCTCGAGGTAGCACACTACCTTATCACGCAGCGGGCCCGGGTTTAATTCCTGGTCGGGACAGGCTCTTGGTTGAGGTTTTTTCGGGGTTTTTCCTCACCTTTAAGACAAATGTCAGGAAGTTTAGGGCCCAACGGTCCCCGAAAATCATCCGGCCATCATCATCAAATTTCACTGGTGTGGAAAACAATGGGAAGCTACAACACCTATAATTCCCTAGTAAAGCTGCAAAGCACAGCATGAAAATGCTATGATTGCAGTGAAAGACCTGCCCTCGGGCAGAATTACTATGGATGGATGGATGGAAAAATAGTATTAAGATTTGTCAATATATTTACCTAATGCCTTATATATTATGATAGATTAATTCATTATAGTTTATTACTTTCTTTGTATTTTTCCCCCCATTTCTTTTTATGTATAGTAGAGTCGAGCTGTAATTCCTTTGTGTATATATTCTTTCATTTGTTTAATTTTAATTGTATTATTAGACATTTTCATTATTGTTCAATTTGACAGATAATTGTTTAGTATGTAATATTATTGTATTTTTTTTGTATTTAAATGTAATATATGTTTGTTCTGGTGAGTGGAAGAGAAGGCCTCATGGCCTTAACTCCATCAGGATAAATAAATCTGTTCTAAATCTATTCTAGTCTAAATAAAATATTCAAGTATAGAGACTGACTGATATTCCCTTAAGTAATTTTCTCTCTTCTCCTTAACCTCCTCAACTCGTTTCTGACACAGGCCTGTATCAAGGGATGAGATGTGATGAAGTCCCTTACACTGAAGGTCTGTGAATTACAGAGATACAGACTGACCACACCTGATGCACCATCATAGGGGCAGATAAAATGAAATTAATGATATGAGTGTGAAGAAATGGTACTTTTATTTTAAAATAAAAATTGTTTAGAGCAGAATTTCCCAATTTTTTTTTTATCGAGGATCCCACTGGATTTAAAAACAAATTTATAGATCTTCAAATAAATCCTATTATTATATTATGTATTCAGCATCTACAATAAAGTTACTTCCACCGCTGTAGCCTTGAGATTGCGTGCTGCCTTGTCATGCAGCGGACCCAGGTTTGATTCCCGGTCAGGACAGGCTCCTGGGTAAGGTTTTTTTTTTGGTGTTTTTCCTCACCTGTAAGACAAATGCCAGGAAGCTTCGGGCCCAACGGTCCCCAAAAATCATCTGGCCATCATCATCATTATTATCATCATTTCACTGGTATGGAAAGCAATGGGAAGCTACCACACCTATAATTCCCTAGTAAAGCTGCAAAGCATTGCATGCAAATGCTATGATTGCAGTGAAAGACCTGTCGTCGGGCAGAATTACTATGGATGGATGGAGATATATATGTAGGGACAGGAAAAGTCAGGGTTAAATGGGACGTAAATTAAAATCCAACATTTTCCTTAGCAAATATACAAAAAAAAAAATCAGAATGGTTAGCATTGAAATTTGAACATAATAACTCTCAAATATAAGTACTGAATTTTACCAAACAGCTGCCTCACTCTGTTCATTCCATCCATAGTAATTCTGCCCGAGGGCAGGTCCTTCATTGCAATCATAGCATTTTCATGCTATGCTTGCAGCTTTACTAGAGAATTGTAAGTGTGGTAGCTTCCCGTTGCTTTCCACACTGGTGAAGGATGATGATGATGATGATAATGATAAGGATGATGATGATGACCATATGTTTTCGGGGACCGTTTGGGCCTTAAAGTTTTCCAAACATTTGTCTTACAGGTGAGAAAAAACCCCGATAAAAACCTCACCCAGAAAAACTGCCCCGACCGGGGATCGAACCAGGGCCCACTGCGTGACAAGGCAGCACACTACCTCGAAACCACAGTGGTGGACTCATAAAAAAAGAAAATTAGACGAATAAATGACGAGAGATAAAATCCTTAGAAAAAAAAAGTTAGCATTGAAATTTGAACCTAATAACTTTCAAATATGAGTACTGAATTTTACAAAACAGCTGCCTCACTCTGTTCATTCAAAATCTTAAAGAAGAAAATTAGATGCATAAACGACGAGAGATAAAAAGAATACTTTAATGTTAAAAGGAAAATATAAAACTTTAATATCCTGGAGTATTATAATAGATAATAATAATTCAAAGGATCAAAAATTTTGAACAGGCAATTTCTTAGAAATTTTAGTTCATCTGAAGGAGTACAGAGAATGTGGGACGTGCACACATTAATTGCATGACAGAATACAATGCAATACAATCTGTGATTTATAAAACTTGGTACACCGGTTACAGCACGTCACAATAGCCACCTGAAGGTTGTAAAACTGGCTTATGAAATGTAGATAAAAACATTGTGATTGACAGTTGAAGTAAAATGCAGTGAAGATAACAACATATAGGAAAAATGCTATAAAAATCCATTAATTCTGCAATGCATAAATGGAGATAGGTTATAATTGAAATATGTATTTTCAATTTGAACTTAGATATGTACATAGGCTGAACTCTACTCAAATCATGATTTAAGAACGATTTTCACTAGTGAATAAGTTCAACATGTAAATTTCTACATCAACTTCATTAATACAGGGATCAAAATAACATATTCTGATTTCAGAATTAAACCATAAATTTTATTAAATCTCTTTTCTCCACGGCACATCAGGCCTAGAAGACCCTTGGCCTACCAGCCAGCTGTTGGCCTCACATCCACATGTGTCAATCACAGAGGTAGACAATCATTCATCCAGTGTACATAGGGGTGACATGTGGTCAGCATGTCAGATCCCTCAACCGTTATAGCTGGTTTTCTCAACCTAGAGCTGCTACTTATTGTAGCTACCCAAATGCCTCACGGTGCTGGGTGGGCATCGGTCCCATAATGACTGAAATTCCATGAAAAAATGTCTTCCCCCATGGAACCACCGCAAGTCCTATAGTTCTGCACCAAGGCATCTTGCCTGAGCCACTTGGCAAAGGCGCAGGACATTATTAAACCTATCTTACTGTATTCTAATTGGAATTTTAGAAATCTATGCTATATCTAAATAAATAAATAAATTCTTAGGCATGAGAGATTCACTAAATTTCAATTTTTTTAAATTGAATTGTGCTACTTTTCTACAGTTTAGCCAGGGATGTCATTTAGATATGTTACCTCTGATACCAAAGAAGAGTCGAGTCTCTAAATGCAATTAAAAAATGCATTCTGATTTTTTTGTCGTGGAAAGATTTAATATAGCAGAGGGAGACACATAAGATAGGAATGTTTAGAGAGTTTTTTTAAATAGTGAATAAAAGATAAAGTGATCCCATTATAGGCCTTAGGAGGCCCTTGGGGAGGTAGGAAGTTAAGACTCCCATCTTTCTAGTCAACTGGCACAAGATGTAAGCCTTGTGTGATGGCCACATTTATCCCCAGAACATGCCTGATATTCATTTCAGTTAGAGGCTTAGTTGACCCCAGGGTCATGATGCTGTCAGAAGGTTTTAGGCCATTTAAAAAATCCTGACCCCACTGGGACTCAACTCTCGACCTTCTGTCTTATAAGCATATTGTCTTAACCATCATCATCATCATCATCACTCCAGGGATTAGGCAATTGCCCGTTCCGACTTCATATTGCATCAGCCCAACGTCTTCTAGGTCTTCCAACATCACGCCTTCCTCTTGCTTGATAATTTCTGGCTAACAATGGATATCTCTCCTTGCTCATTCCATCCATGTGATCAATCCATTTCTGTCTGTAATTCGTGACTTTATCCAATAAAGGCTGTACTTTCAATTCTTCTCTTATATCCTCATTTCTTATTCTATCAAGTCTTGTACATCCTTTTACTTGTCTTAGGAACCGCATCTCTGCCTTCTGTATTCTATCCTTCTGTCTTTTCACTGGAGCCCAAGTTTCACATCCATACAATATTGTGGGAACCGCCATAACATTATACATTTTTATCTTGGTTTCTTTTCTAATTTTATTTTTGAATGTTCTCTGTATTGTTCCACACACCGTCTGAAATCTATTTATTTTGGATTGTCTTAACCAACTATTCTAAACCAAGCCCCAAGTAGTGAAAGAATTTTGTAAAATATCTGTAAATTATTGTATTTGATTAAAGAAAAATCTCTGTAAGGAGAATTATATCTTACTGTGTATGTAATTCACTTATTTATTAAAAACAGAAACTATTTTAATTTCATTAATAAAATAAAAATAAAACTTAAGTTTTATTTGATTTTCATATTTATTAAGATATAATTCAGTGACAGCTGTTTCGGTACACTGTACCTTCTTCAGACATGTTAACAAATTATGAATTGTGTTATTATAGTACATATCAACTGATCTAAGCAACATACAACAATAATTTATTTAATTTTTTTAATTTAACAAAGGCGATTCATTCAAATCAAGTTGAGAATTTAACAGTTTATTACTACTTTTCAATTTATTTATTTCTACAGCCTCCAAAAGGTTCAACTTCTTACCCTTATCACAAACATGTAAAATTTCAAAATTTGGATCGAAACAATGATTAAATTGGAATAGGTGGTTAGCATATTTTGAATATTCTAAATTTCTGTTATATGCTCTCATGTGTTCCTTTATCCGAGAGATAAAAGGTCTACCAGTTTGTCCTATATAGATATTGTCACATGTGCCACACTTCAATTTATAAATTTATAATATAATATGTCACTGAATTATATCTTAATAAATATCTTCTTCTTCTTCTAAAACTTAATTTGTAGGATTTTCCAAAATCACTCCTCGGAGAAAGATGTATTGGATGTGCATTCACTGTTTATCAATCTCTTGGCTAGTCTTCCTCTCGTTCTTCTCCCATCCATTTCTATCTTCTTTAGCTCTTTTTGCAAGCCAGTTTTCTTCCATTCTTTCTATACGACCCTTCCAATATTTTCATCTATCTATAATAAATTTGGTTATGTCTTCTTCTTCCTTCCAAGTATTAGGCCAAGGCCTGTTACGATCCTATAGAAAATTTTCCCTCCTGTGTTTCATAGGATGGCCCAGTGATCTTCGTCCTCTTGGTATATAATTATAAACAGCTTTGGGGATCCGATTTGAACTCATTCTTTCAAGATGGTGTTTCCAATTTAGTTGGTACTGTTTAATATATTCCAAAATTGGAGTAGTCTTCAATTCTTTTAAGATATCGGTGTTCCTTTTCCGATCCCATCTGGTGTAACCCGCTGTTCTGCACATGTTATGTCTTGAATAAATCTTTCATATACCTTGATATTTGTGCTGCTTTATCAGCTTGTTTCTTTACTTCTTTTATTAAATGTTTAGTGTTTGTTATTAATACACCTAAATAATTAAATTCTGACACTTGTTCTATAATTTTTTTTTCTACTTCTAATTTGCATCTTACTGGTTCTTTTGATATTGTTAAGCATTTTGTCTTATTTGTGTTAATTTCCATATTGTATTTTTTGGCATTTATATTAAATTGATGTAAAGTTCTTTGTAAATTATCTTCAGATTCTGAAAGGAGAACGACATCATCTGCGTAACATATTAAGTGAAATCTAGTGTTTCCCATTTTATAACCCAAACCTGGTGGTATGTTTTCAATAATTTTATCCATTATAATATTAAATAAGTATGGACTTAAAGAGTCACCTTGCCTGATGCCCTTTGTGAGGGTTATTTCTTCAGTTTGCTGTTCTTTTACTTTGATTACTGTTTTGAAGTGTGTATTAATTGATATTATTGCTCTAATCAGTTCATTAGGAACTTAATAAATATGAAAATCAAATAAAACTAAGTTTTATTTTTATTTAATTAATGAATATGCACCAACTAAATTAATTATTTTAATTTCTTTTACCAATAATATTTATTTGTTTGGCTTATATTTTTACCATCTACATTCTTTCATTAGGCTAAACTTTAGAACCTGTGATGCAACTTTTTTAATTCCTTCATAAACTCCTGTCAAATTTTATTCTTAGGGTTTCATTTTTAAAATTATTTCCCACCATTTATAATGATTTTTATATTTTTTCTAACAATTATTTCAATATATTTTTTATGATATTTAACTACATACGTAGCATGAAGATGTGGCAGCCATATTGATTTTAACAAATATTCTATGCAACAACAAAGACATGTTCCAGTGCAGCCAACATAGAGTATGTACTAATTAACTGTATACATATACTTCAGAACTTACTATTTATTCTTGGACTTTGCATTTTTTCACAAGTTAGAGTGCTTAAATTGCATTAGGTTAGCTTTTAGGTTCGTTAAATATAATGTATAATATGTTGGCTGCATGCCGTGATTCCATAGTGTAAACTGTTTCGTGTTTGTTGGCGCATGTGCATGGTGTATGATTGGAACTTAGAACAATATTTCACATCACGTGTTGTAAAGTATTTCACTTTCATTATTTAAATTAGGAAAAATGCAAGTGCATTTTATTAAGATTTGAACACAAAACCCCATTATTAATGCCTAAGACCTTTAATATATCTACAGTAAGGTTAAGCTGATGACTTGCTTGACTGATGTTTCAATACTTTATAATGTCCTCAATTAAAGGCTGAGTTAAATAACAAGGTCTTCTCTCAGATAACAATTGGCCTGAGAAAACTTTAATAAAAATTAATACTGTTTTTGTTCTCTAATTATGTTCAGGCATCTGGTACAATCACTGAAATTAGAGAAGCAGAGGAAGCACTTCACACTAAATAAACTTGATGAAAAAAGTAAGAAAAGGATTTAGCCATGAAAAAAGAAAAATGTAAACAGGAAGACACAGAAAGTAATTACTAGTTCCTGAATAAATGTAAACACAAATACAGAGATACATGTAACAGATTTTCCTCACATGTTCAAGAACTATGATAACTAATGCTTAAAGTAACACATGCGTTAATAAATACAATAATTATACATTGTATATAATAAACATTTAATTAAGTAACTAACATTTACCTACTGAATAAACTATTATTATTACTATTATTATTTTTCTTTTCAAAATAATATTGTCCGATATTGGAAAGTATTAATTAATATCTAAACATAACATCAAAACGCTATTATTTTTTTGCACTATGTAACTAATATTGTATACTTACTGTTCTTGTTGATGTGCATCGTAATTTGACATTCCCACATGCTATCTTGGTTGCTATGAAAACAAAAGAAATCTCAATATAAAAATGACCAAAAGCACTAGTGCTGTATGTAAAACAATTATTTTGAAACATTGATAGTGGTACTGCAATTTTGTATTAATTTTGGTATTAATTCATCACATCCAGCTTTCCACGCCTCTTCTATTTCATCATCACTGACACATCGTCTAAAACTTTCTCCATAATCAGAAATAAATCCCAAAACAAATTGGTTTTACAGTTTTAACAAATATAAGATGGCGACATGATCAACAATACTTACTATTTCTCCATAGCAACACATATAGCCAATTCACCTTCTGAAATCTAACATTTATCTTCAATTATATTTAATTATTAATATTTTACCTAATATCTTAATTACTAAAATAAATACACATATTGCAAAAATAGTATGCAATACTCATGTGGTGGAACACATAACAGAATCTCGGAAATTTAAAAAACACAATGCAAACGCCTCATATTTTTAAACTTTTCCTCGAACCATATCAAGTGTTTCCCACACTCATATAGCAATACACTATATTTTCCATTAAAATTTAAACCTTCACTTTTTCATGTAAAAATTAATATTTCTGAGTGCATTTTTGAGATTCATTTGGGGCTTTCAGAACTCAAGGGTCTAGTGTCCACACTTTTTTTCACACACTAGTAAAATTCCATATGATTTACTAAAAAACTGACTTTTGAATGTTTATTGTGTGGGACATAGAGAAGATAAATGTTGACAGCAAAGAGGAGGCAGATACAAACTGTAAACTATACAAATGGCAATCACAGTTATAAGGAGATTCAATGAATGTAGAAATAAAAAAATAAAAATAATTATAAATAGTGGAGATATGATCAAGAAAATTAAAAAAATGTTCAATTGGGGACCAGACAGAAGGAACAGAAAACAGAGAGAGAATAAGAAGCGCCACCACTAAGGGAATTCATTCATTCATTCTTCATTATATGTTTCCAGCCATATTTGATGACATGATTCCATTGCATAGTTACACTTCTTGTAGAGTTGATTGGTGATTTTTCCTGTGCAAACTATATACAAGCTCTGCAATAGTCCATAGTTTAGGTGTGGATAAGATGAATTGAAATGTTTCACCCAAGGTTTGAGGTAATAGTGACTTTAGAGTATTTCTATGACAATTTATAGATGTACAGTTCAACAGAATATGGTCACTAAGGGTACCATAACAAGATGGATTAAAGAAAACAGTGAATAAATGGAATGAATGAACAGATTGTATTAAAAAAAGAATCGTGCAATTTAAAATAACACAATTTAAGAAATTCATTTAATAAACACAAACTACAATTGGAAACTATATTTAACCCTCCAATTGACAAAACACTAATTTCTTATGTCAGTTATCTAAATGTGTTGGACTACAGTGAAAACAAAACCATGTGTAACTGTAACTTATACTGTATATTGTGTAATCCGACACAAATTTAAGGAATTTTTACTCATTCCTTTTTCTACTGTTTTATTAAAAATATTGAATAAATTAAACCAATATATCTTATAGGATACATTGCCGATTTAAGGGTTAAAACCATATTAACGAATTAAATGAGGGTTCTAGTGAGAGAGGGAGCAATGCCACTTTGAGGAGAAATGGAAATAAATTGGGTTTTATAAAGTATTATATTACAAAATTATTTATGCAATAAAGGGATAACTTTTTTCTTCTTTAACTTACTGTTATGTAAACTATACAAAAAGAAAAACATATTTTAATATAAATAACACTGATTATTTACATTTATATAATCTACTGATTATTTACATTACAGTGGCATTCCCACTCTCTCATTAGACCCCTCAAATGTATTTTGAAATATTCACATTGTACATGCAATTTATTCTTCTGCCATTCAGGTTAATTAAAAATATTATAAAATGAATATTTTCATATGTTATAAAAATTATTTCCAGAAGATAAAGGGTTAAGTATAATTAAGAACAATGTAGGAATTAATCTTCTCTGAAAAAATGGATAAAAAGAAAATAAACTTTTTAAAAAAATAACTGCAATAATCATATTGCCTGGATAATGTGGAAAAAGATTTTTTGCATGATATAAAAAAAACTTGAAAATATTTAAAAAATGACATTTAGATGTTAATTTAATATCTTTATCTTTTTTTCCTGCTCTTAAAACTTTTACTTAAATTTTATAACATTATTATTTGAAAAGAAAAATTAATGCACAAATTGGGTTCGAATCTCAATTTAGACATTATTTTCCTTATGATAAAATCAAATGTTTCCTACCTATCCTCATATAAATCTTCTAAGTAGATCACGATTTCGAGACCATAACAGTCTCATTTCAGTACAATCTTAGCAACTGATTTCTTCCAATCGACATAACATCAGTCGCCAAGATTGTACTGAAGATGAGACCATTATGGTCTCGAAATCGCGATCTACTTAGAAGATTTATATGAGGAGAGGTAGGAAACATTTGATTTTATTAATTAAATAAAAATAAAACGTAGTTTTATTTGATTTTCATATTTATTATATAATTCAGTGACAGCTGTTTCGGTACACTGTACCTTCTTCAGACATGTTAACAATTTAATTTGTTAACATGTCTGAAGAAGGTACAGTGTACCGAAACAGCTGTCACTGAATTATATAATAAATATGGATTTTCATCAAGTAAACACCAACTCAATTGATTATTTGATTTTATCATAAATTAAACCTCATAGTGATTAATTGCTGTAAAAGTTAAATTATTTTCCCTTTCAAATAATAATTAGTTCATCATTGTAAATGTTAAATTAAAAATTATAACAAACTATAACATTTTTCATGTAATTATACAGATAAACAAAAAATACTTTCATTGTCATTCATTTAATAAAACACAGACTGGTGAAATAAAGTATTAAGTAATAAGTAAATTGTTAGATAATCTTCTATTTGACTAAGTAAATTGTTAGATAATCTCCTATTTGACTGGGAATTGTAAGTAAATAATGCAGTAATATCTTGTGTTCACAGTATATATGCTTTCACATTTGTTTTAGCATAAGCATGGTTTGAATACATAAACATTCAGGAATTTCCAGTCTTCCAACAGTTTCATGGTCTATGTTTGTTGAGCACTGAATGTACTTCAAGCCTTCAGACCACTGACCTTGGTAAAAACCATAAACAATGCCCACAAGCCAAGAAGAGATGATTCGGGCTGTGCTAGCATTAGCCAGTCATAAAAAAACACACACACCTTTTGCATCCGGGATGAGAGAAGAACATCACGTTTCTTCTTTAACACCAACAAATATATAAATAGTCACGTTTATAACAGAGAGTTCCTATTGAGGTAATCAATGATTTATCCACATCACCTTTAGCTTTTGGTTACTACGGAAGATAAGTACTAAGGTCATGGATTTTCCTAATGCATGATGTTGGATAAGTCATGACTGAACGGAACTGAAGATGAGGTCAAGTTTAAGGACAACTTACTAAAACGTGCTAATGAAAACTAATTAACTCATGAAGATCTAAACAGTTTAGTGGCATTTCACAAGAATCGTGTTTTCTGAACAATACTTTCCCAAATCAATCAATAAATAATCAATTACTCCATTACTTGTTTCTATTTATCCATTAAATCATTAAATACGTATTATGCAACACATTATAGAATACATAAGAAATAAGTTAATGTTTTTTTTTCTTTCCTCCTTTCAGGTATACCCTTAATTTTGTAAAAGCTTAAACAACTATATTTTAGAATAAGGGTGAACAAACAATGGTATCATATAAGTTAATTATGACATTTTTTGACATAGCTGTAGTCTATATTATATATATATTTCCAGTTTTAACAATGTTGATACATTTTGTCTCCAACAATGATTTATTTTCGATTTCACTTTATAATTTTCCTTCATTTGTCTCTATTATAAAAGATTTCTTCCTCTATTTCCCAGTCCTTCAAAGTTTCTCTAATCCCTTGGAACCATGTGAGATTTGGTCGTCCTTTCCTTCTCGTTTCTGATGGTGTCCATTCCATTATTTTTTTGGTAATCTTTCATCCTCCATTTGCCTAATATGCCTGTACTATTTTTAGTTGCTTTCTTGGATAAATTCCAAAATTGATTTTTGTACATTCATGTTCTCTTTTAATAACTTCATTTCTAATTTTCTCTATAGTCTATATTAATTTGATTTAAAAAAAAATTCTAGAGAAATTTTTAGTTTATGGAAGTGTCAGTTAATGGGTTATCAGCAACAATTTTTTAACTTTGTGGGACTCTCAAAGTATGCTTATATTCAAAATAAAAAGTATACTTTATTATGGAAGGAAATTGATAAGCATTTTCTATCAGTTTAACAGTTATGAAATTATATTTTTAATAAATTTATTTAACATATCCTGTTGATTAGAAATCCAATTTCATAATGACTAGTATTTTAATTTTGTTATTTGCTTATTAATTTAACCATTTTTTAAATTCTGTACAGTATAAATACTTAATATTTTTATTATTATTTGTTTTGTCCAGTGTTATAAAATATGCATTTCAAAGATTTTATTCAAAATTGCTGTTTTTTTATAAACTAAAAATATTTGAATACATCAATGTTTTTTATTATTCATTTCATACGTCTCAATGATGGATAAATCATATTTGAAGAGAAAAATTATACGCTCAGTCAAAGGTCTTGGTTTCAAGCCCCAGTCTGAGCATATAATTTTTCTCTTCAAATATATTTTAATACATATTCAATCACGTCTTCAATTAATAGATTTATAGAGTAACAAATCATTTTCAATTTTCTTTTATTCTTTTTCTTTTAGTTTAACCAAATATATGTAACTGATAAAATATGAAAATCAAATAAATTAAAAAGTTGTTAATTCTATAAATGAATCTAATGGAGTTGCCCTGTAGAACTGAAAAAAATTATGGTAGAATCTAAATTATTTTTATCAAAAATATCTGGTACAAAGATACAGGAATTAAAAGTTTTCAATTGCTAATTTGCCATATTACTAATAAAAGTTAAAACTGGAAAGAAGAATTTTAAGAAAAAAAAAAGTTTCTAATGTCATCAAAACATGACTTTCACTCTAATTTTCAATGATGACATTCCATGTCATATAATTATGCTAATCCATGCTGTAAATAGGATGGGTTAAAAGGAGAAAATGTCACAATATTTTAATTGTTATTTAAAAATAACAAGGTCTCTGCTAATACGCACACAATACACATGATGTCACAAACCTATCCTATTTTCTGTTTCAAGCCTCTGTAATTTATGATTTACATATACAATGATGATAATTAAAGATTTTAAGGTCTACTCAATCACAAAATACCAAAAGAATATACCAGCAACTACAATTTGCATTTAACAAATGTGTTTAATATTCACAAGTTGGAGAATATGATTATGTTGTCAAATGGTATCTGGGTAGAAATTTAACAATACATTCCCTGACATTTCTTTTAAATTGAAGAAAATCTTTGAAAAATAATATTAATCAGATAAATCAGACAACTTATGCATAAGGAATCAAATTCAGGTTTCCTGGATAAGATCTAGCAATACTATCAGTCATCATCATCATCATTTTCTTATTTTGTCCTCCTTTCGAAAGGTTGATTCTAAAAATGCCTCAACCATCTCTATCTTCCCATGCTTTCCTTTTTAGTTCTTCACAGTCATATCCTCTATCTTGTAAACTTTTCTTCACCTTTCTCGTTAGATTCGTTATGGTCATTTTCATTGTATCTTGAGTTTTAACAATCTTTGTGGTAGTCTTTCCTTTTCCATTCTTTTTAAATGTCCAAACTGTTTTAGTCTATTTTTTCCATGTTTGTTTTTTTAATTTTTCTACATTTAATGTCTACCTGATTCACTATCACAGAACTATTGCAAAATTATGCCATACATACAATAGAAAAATAAATTTATTATCTTACAATGTATATAAGAGAAAAAATTGCATCTAGATTGGAAGTCGCCCCGGTTGCTCAGTTGGTAGAGCATTGGTACAGAAAGCCAAAGATCCCAGGTTCGAGTCTCGGTCTGGGCGAAAATTGTTCTCTTCAAATTTATTATCTTACAATTAAAATTTAAACCTGTTGAACGAAGTCAAAATGAAGGAAAGGTCTGCACTGTATAAATTACTATGAGACATGAGAGTACATAAATTAATTAATTGAAAATATAAAATGTTTTAACATAAAACATAGCAAATTAGCTACAAGTACATAGGTAATATGAGAGAACGTAACATATTTAAAATTGAGGTATTTAACTATAATATTAGAGGAATAAAAATGGCGGAAATTAGAAATGCATACCTGTACCAACGTTGGCAGAATGGAGTAATCATTCTAATTCACAAAGTTTATGATCATAATCATGATAAAATGAAAAATGGGATTAGATTATCTTATGAATTAAAATTTATTTCAAATTTATGCAAATTAATTTTATTAAATATGTAATCAGTGACTAATCTTGAAAGCTTTTTACAAGGAAATAAATCTAATTTCAAGATTTGATAGTATCATAACCTTGGCATTAAAATAAGTATCATTAATATAATACAAGTTTCTAAAATAATATACTACATCTATGCCATTACATCATTTACATAATATATTTTTAATACAATTTTCCCCACTGATTGATAAATGGAAACTTATATTTACTACAATAAAAATACCATGTTATGTAATAAATTTTATTCATAATCAAGAATCAACTTAAATAAAGAACTACCACACATATTATCAAAATCAAATTACAGCATTATTTTGGTATCATTATATTTTTCTATTGTATGGTTCTGCAATTTGTTACTTTAAATTATATTACATAATATTTTTAGTAAACTTTATATCAATACTTACAAAGTCTTGCCTTTAGACATTTTCAGTTCTCTATCATCTCTTTTTAAAGTTCTTCTTCCCATTATCCCTTGGCTGTATCATTTCCTCTTCCTCCTTTGAGGACTTAATGTGAGAATTTATTTTGTCACAATCCATAATTTTTAGGCGGGATTACCTTTGAGAACACTAATAATGCGGATGACATTTTTATTTAATAGGATATTCAATTATGCATTTCTTGTATTTTTTTTTAAGATTCCAATTTATGTGGACTATCCACATTATTCTGTCATTAGATATTCCGTCTCTTCTAGGTTTATCAGCAGTTCTCCAAAAATGAATGTTCATAGATAATAACATTATATGACCTTCTGAAAGGAGGACACACAAGAGGATGATGATAATGAATGACATTATACTTATAGGGCACAGCTAAAAAAGAAAAAAAAAGTAAAGTGATCCCACTGCAGGCCATAGGTGACCCTTGGAGTAGTAGGAGGTTAAGGCTCCCACTTTTTCTAGACAATCGACATTTTATGTCAGCCGGGTTGTCAGTCCTACATGACAGCAGCCTTTACCCCCAGAACAAGCATCTGGTACTCATTTCCGTTAGAGGCTGAGTCGACCACAGGGCCATGGTGGCACCAGAAGGTTTGGGTCAGTTTAAAAATTCTGACCCCAGCGGGATCCGAACCCTCGACCTTCTAGTTTGTTGCACACTACCTTAACCACTATGCTACGGCATGCCTCATAGGGCATAGCTAAGCTAGTACAATTAATAGAAAAGAGACAAATTTAGGTCTTAACTGGGAATCAAACCAGGACCTTCAGTTCTAAATGCTGATGCTCTTACCATTTGAACTTCAAATCCATCTTATTTGAAGAAAAAAATTATATGCTCAGACTGGGGCTCGAACCCAGGACCTTTGGCTTTCCGGGCCAATATTCTACCAACTGAGCTGAGCGAGTTCCAATCTAAATGCAAATCTTTCTCTTATATAAGTTAATTCCCGTGCACCAAATGCTATGAAACCTTCGTTTCTATCTTTGCAAATGGCAGCTTATATTACATTATGAGTATAAGCCAGTATGGCTTCTTTCAATGTTTTTATAAAAACATAGAAATTCATCTCTTTAATCTTTCTACTGATCCTTTGTTTTCCCAGAGCAGTGAAATATTTTCTTTACCATTAATTGTAATAGCTTGGCTATTTATAATAATTTTCTAGTTTTGATCAGAGTAATAGCTTTCAGCTATTTATTCCATCACAATGTCTTCTTGGTGCAGAAGCAAACCAATTGCATGTGAATGATAGTTCACTGCTCTGGGAAAAGAAAGAATCAAGAGAGGTTAAAGAGATGAATTTCTGCTTGGGTGGGAAGGAATGACTGAATAGCTCAAGTGGTTAGAGCATTAGTATGTAGAACTGATGATACAGGATTTGATTTCTGGTTCAGGCATAAAAGTTTCTTTTTACCATTAATTGTACTAGCTTAGCTGTTTAAAATAATTTACCAATATTGAAAATAAACCATTTTTGTTTCTACCATTTCCTGTACTCACTACTAATGGTAAAAGAAATCAAATCCATTATTGTACAGCATAGTAATTCTTTGTTCCATACAAAAGAAAATAAATATGTGATATGATCTAACTGCAATTTCAGCAATTAAAATATCACATTTGATAAGTGAAATAATAAATATGAATAGAAAACTACAAAACTAATATGAAAATAATTTACATAAAATTCATTTATATTTAATTTTATCATATAAACAATTCAGGCTACTCTAGATAGCTTACTGATGATGCACTTATCAATGAATGGATTTGGAAGGTCACAAATTCGTGGATTTTAATCTTCTTGAGAATTTTCTCAGTGATTAAATTTTAAATAGGACCATACACCACAGTTCAGTGACTAAACAATCTCAACCTAAAGCAAACATTTTATATTTGAAGGAAGTAACACTGAGTTAGGAAGTATTGACAATATCATACAGAAGTGAAGAAACCTTGGTCTGCAAGAAAATAAAAACAAATATGAGGTGAGTCTATATCCCTAACTCATAATGACTAAAACAAAAAGCCTGTAATACATTATTTTATATGACTGTTTCAATTTTTTAATGTGTTATGATTTTACAAACCAAAAATGTGATCTATTGACATGGTCAGATGACCTGAAAGCAACATAAACAGACAACCCTTGCACTAAACAGCTAGAGTGAAAATAAACCCAAAATCAAGGTGTCACAATAATATTTTGAGGCCAGAACAGACATGGATGTCCAATCCCTGACTGAAGGATGTTACCAACTAGGGTTACTATTTCATATAATCATTCGAACATAAAATTAAGTTTATCTTAAAAGAGAATTTTTCAATAATAATTTTTTTTGCCAGAAAGTATATATAACAATATGAGGTGAGTGATAAAAAAATTCTACTTTAATTTAATAAATATATATATATATATATATAGGAAAAACTAAAAGGAATTTGGAAACTCAAACAAAAGAACACTTCAGAAATATTAAAAATAGTGAAATTGAAAAATCTGCAATTGCAGCTCATAGTTTACTAGAGAATCACAAAATTGGAAGAGATACCAAAATTTTAAAACATTTAGAGAAATCTTCGGAATTAACAGTTTGGGAAAAGATATATATTCAGAAGAATAAATATAAAACTATGAATTTTGATATTCCTGATGAGAATAATTTGATCTCCAAGTTCATAAAATCGATGCCACATGGCAGTTCAGAAGATGGAAGTAAAACTATACTTTTGAAACCGGTATAATGAAGACACGCAACTTTATGAGGTGAGATGTTAAAGCATTTTCTACAACTCAACTCATCCATTAATTTCAATAATAAATTGTTTTATTTCTATAATGGAAGATAGTAATATTCTTTCCATTAACACAACTTGTGATTAAAATTTGCATTCCTTAAAATAATTTGCAGTAGTAGAAATACCTTTCTTTTTTCAAGATCTAAAAAGCCTATAATTGAAATTCTGATGGAGCGAACAAATTAATATTTTTGTCCCACCATTACTCATCCTTTTACACTGTAAAACAGATCCACGAATTTCTGCAGAAGTTCAAATCAACTACTTTAGAACATCCATTGAATTCAGTGACTTTCAAATGTACGTATGTAGCTAATGCTCTGGAGTTAACAACAAAATTATTCTCCTTCTTGCTTCCCAATACTTGGATGTCACATCTTGATAATTTTGAAGAGCTACACAGTTTGTTAAATGTTCTCTGACCATTTCCACACCTTGAGAATACAATATACACTCAGGAGACATTAATACACCAATTCTATGAAGATGTTTTCCTAAGCAGTCATGTCCTGTAGTAAGCCTCAGTATAGCAACTGCAGATTTACGTGGTAGTTCTGAAATTATAGATGGATTTTCTAACAGTATTTTTATATTCTGTTTCCAACTTTTTCAATTAAATTAATTTTTTTCTTTACAATTATTTTAATTGATTCATAACAAAATGCATTTGTTGTTACTTTCGGCTTAATTTTACATCCTTTTTTTGCAAGTATATCAGCTCTTACATTTCCTTGTATTCCACAATGGGCTGGAATCCATTATAAGACTATATGTTTACCAAATTTCTCAATAGTCTAAGATACAAATGTTAACTAAAATAAACTAAAATGACAGCAGTTTGAAATAAATGAAAGCTCGAAAGGCAAGATGTCAACATAAATATGCTAAGAGTCTTCTATGAAGAGATATAATAAAATTTGTGACACATTACGATAAATGCCTCAATTGTTTGCATAACTAGAAGTTGTTTAATTATAATGTAAGCCATTGGACATTAAAACAAGCCTTATATTTAAAAATGTTCAAAAAATTTGTTGAATACACCAATGTATTGAAGTTTTTATTATTAACTTAACACTTCTTACTGAAGGATAAATTAAATTTGAAGAGAAACAGTTTTGCCCAGATCGAGGCTTTCTGTACCAATACTCTACCAAATGAGCTATCGGAGCGAGTTCCAATCTAGATGCAAATTTTTCTCTTATATATGTTGTAATTCCCACGCACCAAATGCTTGAAGCCTTGGCTTATATCAATACAAATGGCAGCTTCTTAGTTAAGAAGACATTTATTGGGAATATAAACACTACTTTTAAAAGCCAGTAGGACTTCTATTAAAGTTTTTATTATTGATTTAACACTTCTCACTGAAGGATAAATTAGATTTGAAGAGAAAAATTTTCGCCCAAACCAAGACTCAAACCTGGGCCTTTGGCTTTCCCCAGTAGCTCAGTTGGTAGAGCATTGGTACAAAAAGCCAAAGGTCCCAGGTTCGAGTCTCGGTCTGGGCGAAAATTTCTCTCTTCAAATTTAATACCAATGTATCTTTCCAAAATTGTCAGATGTTATGCTAGTTACCCTCTGATTGTAAGAGAGACCTCAAAATATTAAATTATTCAAAATTGTTTATGCTAAACTAAAGATGTCATCCTATACACATCCTACTGTTCAATCCTGAGTTTATTTAATTTCAAGGCTACTTAGTCAAGGCTTTGTTCTCAGGATTGAATGACTTCATTGTGCCATTTGAGAATCATGTAAAAGTTAATAAGTTTTACATGACTAATCAATCATACGAAATCTTAATCAAAGTTTAAATTAGAAAATAAATCTATATTTTAAAAAATCACTATTACCATATACAAAATAGACAAATTATATTAAATATTGAACTTATATAGGAAAAAATCACTATGAGTTTTAATTTAAGAATTAAATTATATTTAAACCTAACTAACTTCATTCAAATATTCTAATATTTTTTAATTTTTTAATTAAGGATTTTCTCTACATTACAGTAGTTATCCTTCAGCCCAAATGTATTTTGCTCTGCCACAAATTTCTTTCCTCGGCATCTTCTTCTTTATTTCACATAATTTTGAAATCTTATAGTATTTTTTTTTGTTATGTTTAATAAAGCTTGGGTGATGTGAGGCACATAAATGTACCTATAAGGTGAGAAGTTAAACTTTAAACTACATTTTCAATTAAATAATTTTACATCTATAAATTAGCAACATTTATAAAAACAAATAATGTAAAAAATAATAAATTATCATAAAAATTACAAATTATATATTGAATAGAAATGCCCAAAATATTAAAGCATTAGTATTTTTTTTTAAAGTTTTCAATCTTTAATTTTTAGAATTCAACATTTTCCAAGTTATCAAATTCAAAGGCCTTTATTGTTTGATGTTTTGTAGGTAAGAGCGATATGCATTGTGATTGTCATCATCATCATATCATCATCCATGCAAGTGTTAGGCCTTGAGGTCTGTTACGGTCTCAAAGAGGAATTTTCCATCCAGTGCTTTTTTTTTGGACATCCTAGCGATCTTTTGCCTTGGGGGCAGTAACGAAGCATGGCTTTTGGAAGTCTATGAGATGGCATTCGTTGAAGATGGGCTTTCCAGTTGTTCTGGTAGTTTTGTATGTGGTGAAGAATGGGTTCTACATCCAACTCTTCCATAATTATATTATTTTTAGTCTGGACATCTTACCTCAATATTAATGTTGATTTGTTCTTGGACATGTTTCAAAACAATTCTGTTTTATCGTCAGCTTTCCCAGACTGGTTTTATTTATGTTGCACAACCTGGATGTCGATGTCAGCTCCATCCTGTGGTTGGCTAAAGAACCTCCAAACAAGGTCACGCTCCATCGGAATATCAAAATTCATAACTCTGTTTCTGTTCTTCTGAATATAAATTTTTTCCCAAATAGTCAGCTCTTTTGTATTTTCTAACTGTTTTAATAATTTATTACAACCACAGGATGGAGCTGACATCGACATCCAGGTTGTGCAACATAATGCAACACAAATAAAACCAGTCTGGGAAAGCTGACGATAAAACAGAATTGTTTTGAAACATGTCCAAGAACAAATCAACATTAATATTGAGGTAAGATGTCCAGACTAAAAATAATATAATTAAAATAACCTCAAAATATAACTTCCTAAAATTAAACATCTTCCATAATTTCCTCATTTCTTTTATGGTCATGCTTTACGGTGCATAAATCACATCTCATTTGCTGTTATTCGGCTTTCATCTCTTCTTCGTATTGTCCATGCTTCACTACCATATCTTAATACTGGTCTTGCGAGAACCTTATAAAGCCGTAATCTTGTGTTCTTCTGTACTAAAGATGGTTTCATTATACTGTTAATTATCCCTGTTGTTTTTGTAAAATTTGTGATTTTCTTCAATATATCAGCTTCATCTTGAAATGTTAAATTATAACCCAAATAATTAAATTTGTTTACTCATTCTAAAATTTCATCATCCAAAACAATTTTGCTAGGTATAGGGTATTTCCCACAAAAGGCCATCACTTTAGTTTTCTTTGTATTGATTTCCATTGATCGTGATTGTAACAGTCTTATGAACTGAATAATTCATTTTCTTCACAGTTATAGTTCTCAAAATTGAAAGATATCCATTCTTTGTTAATTTACTAACAAAATATACAATAAATAACTCACTGATACTACTGGATCCACTAGTACATCACACATCTCTATCCTGATCTAATATTTCACCTCCCTCAAATCATGATTAACATAATTTTCCTATGTTTTTATTATTAATTTCAAACATATCATTGAGATGTATAAAAACATCGAAAGAAGCCGTATTGGTTTTATAATGTAATATAAAAATTCCCAAATAAATGTCTTCTTAATAAAGAAACCACCATTTGCAAAGATAGAAACAAAGGTTTCATAGCATTTAATGCGCGGGAATTTACAACATATATAAGAGAAAAAATTGCATTTAAATCGTAACTTGCCCCAGTAGCTCAGTCGGTAGAGCATTGGCCCAGAAAGCCAAAGGTCCTGGGTTCGAGTCTCAGTCTGGGCATATAATTTTTCTCTTCAAGTTTTCCAAAACTTATATTCCATAATTGTGCCATACGTCCTAACCATTGCAGTCATGAAGACATACTGTATTGTTCTTAAATTGAACTTTTATAGGAAAGATCACCATGAGGTTTTAATTTAAATCTTATATTGTTCTTATTTCATCTGGTTTCCCATAAAGATAACAAAACAAACAAGAAATACTTGAGGTTTGGTTAAACACACACAATTTTCCAAATTTCATTAAATAATATTTGAAGAGAAAAATTATTTGCTCAGACTGGGGTTCGAAGCCAGGACCTTTCACACTCTAGGCAAATGCTCTACCGAGTGAGCTATCTGAGCAAGCTCCAATCTAAATGCAAATTTTTCTCTCATATACTCTGTTAATTCCTGCACAACAAATGCTATGAAACTTTTGCTTTTATCTTGCAAATGATGTCTTCTTTATTAAGAAGACATTTAATTGGGAATTTTACATTACATTATAAAGCCAGTACAGCTTCTTTCAATGTTTTTATTATCCATAAAAATTTAATTAAATAGTTTAATATATAAAGGAAGTGACACTATATGAAGTTTATTTTAAATAATATAAGTTAGAATATTCACAACTCACCTCATATTTGTAGATGAGGTACAAACATGAGGCGAGTTGTAAATATTCTAACTCCTTTTATTCATTAAACTGACTTAAATGTAAACAAATGAAATGCAACTTTTTATCAGTTGAACTTTCTGTAATAATTAAATTAAAAAAATAATGTAAACACTAATTTTAGGGTCTTAAGCTTATTACTTTGGATTTATGATTAATGATATGAAGAACAGCAAAGAGAAGGAAACAGAAAATTCAAACTTCTACACCTAACTCAAATGACAATTCTGAATCCTGCAAATTATATGTCGAGAAACTAATTTGCCACTTTTCAAACTAAACAATGAAGGCCAGGGAAAGGAATGATGATTTCTTGAAGTTAGCATGACAAGATGACTTAACAGGTCTACCATCATTCTTCTTCAGGTGTGTATTTCATAGTTAAATCTCATGGTCATTGCTTATAAAAATAGAATTTAAAAAAAAAGTACAAGTGTGACGCATAACCAGAGAGTCCAGTTCATTAGTGGAAGAAAAAGAATAAAGTTATTCTAGAAATGTTATCTTATATTCCCGCTACTAATTAAATATTCATACCTACAAATTCTAACAGGAAGTGGTATGATAAAATCAACTACAGAGACATTTGTATATAATATGAAAATGTCAACAGAAAATGAAGGTGGAAAAATTAATTTAAATACACACACAAAACTAAATAAATAATTTCTTAAAACTAATTTTTATATACTATTTATACTACTGTTCTGCTAGAAAGAACTTTTAGACAGTTCTGCAATTCTGTTTTCTTAGCATATTTTTGAAAGTTCAACCTACATTTTACAAGCTAGGAAAGGAAACTGGAAGAGATGGTTGATATATAATAAAACAAAATAAATCATTGAAAATACTTTACATATAAATAAAACAGCATACAATAAAAATTATTATCACCTAATGATGTGTCTTTATCATTAACATTACAAACTTTCCCATCTACCTTGTTAACACACAACACCAGAACACAAACTTTCTTTTATGTTTAATCTTGGGTAACCATTAAACTAACGTACTGTATGAAGTCTCATTAATTGAGGATGCCAATTTATTGAACTTTTTTTAGGAATATGTTATTATGAGGTTTGATTTAAGATAAAATCAAATGTCTCATACCACTCCTCATATTAATCTTCTAAGTAGATTACGATTTCAAGACCATAGTGGTCCCATCTTCAGTACCATCTTGACGACTGATGTTATGTCGATCGGAAGAACCACTTCTTCTTACCTCTGTTGGTAGACCAATAAACCTCTGGATCAGGTCAGGATTCGCGGGAATTTCGATATATTTAGTAAAATTTTATCTTTAATTCAATTATGAATTTCAACTTATGAACTTGTGAAATATTTAGTAAAATTTCATCTTTATTTCAATTTTAAAATTTAACTTATGAACTTCGAAATTTCTGCAAATCCTGACCTGATCCATAGGTTCATTGGTCCACCAACAAAGGGAAGAAGAAGGGGTTCTTCCGATCGACATAACATCAGTTATCAAGATGGTACTGAAGATGGTCTTGAAATTGCTATCTACTTAAAAGATTAATGTGAGAAGAGGTATGAAACATTTAATTTTATCTTATGTCAATTTATATTTAGTAATTTTAATTCAATTTTAAATTAAATTTCATTTAAAACATGTTCACTTCATTTTCTCTGCACATATCATGTATGAGGGTTGTAAATAAAGTAATGGCAACAAATATATTACAAACATTTCACTGGAATCATAAACAAAATTCTACTATATCCCTTTCATTATTATAAAATTTCATGGTACAAGAGGCATATAAGGCCCTTGACCTCACAGCCGGCTGCTGGCCTCACATCCATATGTATTTATCACACAGATGGACGATCATCCAGCCAGTATGTCGGATCCCTCAGCTGTTATAGCTGGTTTCCTCAACATAGAGTTGCTACTTATTGTAGTTACCCAAAATGTTAACAATGCTGGGTGGGCACTGGTCCCATACTGGCTGAAATTCCATGAGAAAATGTCTTGTCCAATAGGGACTCAAACCAGCATAAGTTCTGTAGCTCTGCTCCATGCAAAAGTGCAAAGCTATCAGAAACTTGATTTCTGATGAACATGGTAATGGAACACCTTACAGATGAGATCACCAGTGAAATATCAGAATATGAGAAGTTATTTTATCTCTAAAATAAATTAAATTCATAAGGATGTATGTCAGAACAATGTGAAGGACGCTGGAGGGAAAATTTTCTATAGGATCGTAACAGGCCTTGGCCTAATATGTGGAAGGAAGAAGAAGAACAATGTGAACGAATAATCAATAATTGATAGGAAATAATTTTAGATTATTCATTAAGAGATTGAATTGGAAATATGCACCTAACCTTATATTTTGTTTTCTTACCTGGACATGTTATGGGGACCATTGTCACCGTTCTCAACTAGTATCTATTGTGTTGACCGCTGAATGTCTTGGTATATTTTTCCCTCTGGTGGAGGGCAGACAAATCTCATGATAAAAAAAATAATTCAATGATGAATTTTTAAGTTCTTGAAAAAAAATTTAATCATGAGATTTGTCTGCCCACCAGAGGGAAAGAATATTCAACACATCAAACATCAAGAAAACAATTAGATATTAATTAAGAATGGTGATGATGATGGTCCCCAAAACATGTTGAGATGAGAAAGAAAAATATGAGTTGATGTGTATATTTCTGATTATCATCATCATCATCATCATCATCCTCCATGCTAGTATTAAGTCATGTGACCTGTTACGGTGTCAAAGAGGAATTTTCCATCCAGCACTTTTTTGGACATCCTGGTGATCTTTTGCCTTGGGGGCAGTAATGAAGCATGGATTTTGGAATTCTATGAAATGGCATTCGAAGAAGGGCTTTCCAGTTGTTCTGGTTGTTTTATATATGGTGGACAATGGATTCTACATCCAACTCTTCCATAATTTCCTCATTTCTTTTATGATCCCACTTTGTATAGCCTGCTGTAAGGCACATAAATCACATCTCATTTGCTGTTATTTGGCTTTCATCTCTTCTATGTATTGTCTATGCTTCACAGATTAAATCTCTTAATATGGAGGATGTTTCAATACATCATAAAACCACTTATGCAACATGTTAGCCACTGGTTCTGCTGCATGGCAATATGCATTATCATGCTCGATGAAATGAAGATATTTTGTTGACAATTTTAAAGGTACTCTGCATGTCTAAATGCTCCCACCATATAACAGTACAATACAGTGATGAATAATTGTCCCAGACTTCATGTAAGCTCTGTTACTTTTCATGGTCCAATATTGCCATTCTTCATTTGTAAACACTTTTTAGAACTTTGACCACCCATCATACTCTATCCAGCCACTGTACAGCATTCTAACAAAATAAAATTTGTTAAGTACATAGTATTGTAGTGGGTTGCAGTTGCATGGGACAGATAGAAATTCTTTAATTTAACCTCATACCAGTATACACAATGATTGACCAATCTTCTTTATTTCTTTCACAATTATTCACTATACTTACTTACTTATTAATGGCATAGCCCATTGTTGAGCCATAGCCTCTCCTTTGTTAGGAGTTAATAGACTAAATTCATTTTTAGTTACCTTATTTGCATGTAGATGCCGAGAATGGTATGCGGATAACACACTGACTCAATGAGACATCTAACAGGCAACTAAAGTATTATTAGGATGTTGAGATAGATAAATTTTGCTTAGAGGCCTTTTTATTCAGGCTCAAGGAACTTTTAAAAGCGTGAAAATCTTCAGACTCGGGATCCATGGCTTGAAGTCCCTCCTGGAGGACTTACTCCTTGGATTTTTCTATCCTAAAAAAATTCAATGACCCCGGCCAGGTTTGAACCCGCGACTTTGGAACCAGAGGCAAGGAGCATAACTATTAGTCCACCGCAGCCAACATTCACTGTACAAGCATATATAATTAAGCTGGTTTGAATCTCTCACAAACATAATATCTGTTTTAGTTTATTTATTCACACTCGAAAAATCATTATCTTGCAACACTATCTTCCTCTGCAGATCACAATGCTTGCCTTTCAAATCATGACTGGGTCACTGCAGTCTAATATAACTGGCAAAAATGTTTAGAAGTTTCCAGAGACCGTCGCCACTTAAACAGTTGCAAGTGATCCTTAAAAAAACACGTCTGGAGAAATCACTGCAAATTGTACACACTAGACTCCAGATCCATGAATCTGAATCCCTTATGCTTTATAAGGTGAGATTTGAGTCTTGCCACTGATTGCAAAAATCAAAGGCTGTCATTTGAGCAAAGGATCAACAATGCATTACGGTATTATTTCAATACATGAGCAGGGTACAGGAAAAGATATGAATTTGATAACTATGCCAACATGTAACAAATATTTCTTACTAGCTAATACCTGGTGTGCGCTGCTACACCTAAATATAATGTGTTTTTGCATTAAGTTCAATAAGAGCAAAAATAAATATCAATTTATATCGTTATTATTTTCAGAATCTTTTAGATACCCCCTGCTGGGGATTCCCGGGAATCTACGCATCCCGATGTACTTGGCATAAATGACCTGAATGACAAAATTCGTTATTTTGAGTTATCCATAAAATAATACCAGCCATGTGCTGCTTGTCTGGGAAATCTACTTATCTCGATCTTCTTGGCATCAATAAAAGACAAAAATGGTTATTGTGAGTTAACCTTAAAAGATAAGCATATACTGGCACAGACTTTTCTGTAGAGTTTTTTGAGATATTCAATTCTGTGTACAATAATTTTGTGTATTTGTTATGGTTTAGGGAGCATAAGTCATTTAAGGGTAAAAAAAGGGACTTTTCACATTTTTCACTGCAAAGGGTGTTTTTTAAGGGTGTAGGAGTTGAGTATCTCAACTCTCTTATAGCCTATGTTCATCCCGGGAATCTCCTGAACATTTTGCAAAAAGCTCCATCACAATCGGACTAACGGTATGGCTGCACATAAAGTACGAACGAACAAACAAACAAATAAACATTCATTTTTATATATTAGATTAGGGAATCCTATAATGGTCTGGTCTGGACTGTTAATTATGTAATTAGGAAAACAACACATTTTTTAAAATAAAAATTATGATGGGAAGTAACACTATGAGGTAATTTACAATTTATGTCATAAATCAGAAAAATCTTTTTACATCTCACCTCATAAAACTCCGTGATTTTATGAACTATCGCTCCTATCCAACTGTCAAAGAGTTTTGACTGAGGATAGAAGCAGTGGCTCCTGAAACTAGTCCTGCGAAAATCATTAAGTTTTATGAGGTAAAATGTAAAAAAGATCTCTGATTCATGATATAAATTTAAAAAAAAAACTGCTTATAATAATAATACATAATAAAATATAATAAATTTATTCGGGCCTAGGCTTGGGCCTCATTGTTGTTTCTTTCACTTTACCAGTGACACAAAAAAAAGTTTGGATATATATGGTACAGAATGCATCACCCACTTCAACAGCTCATACAAACAAAAAAAAAATTAGATGTTCTCTAAGTGCTGCTGGAATTCAATGTAACAATACGACTGTACCTGATGCCTGTCCACTGTCTGATAGAGAATGTAAGACATTGTAACATCACCCTAGTGTTCCCACTAATTTAATTACAAAGTTTATATTTATTAATAACTAACTTACACGTAAGAATAGAAGTAGTTATAAGCAGAGGAAATAATGACAATTTTTGATCAAGAAATTGAATAATTTATGTGCTATAAAACTTTGTAAATTTCTAAATCTACAATTTCTTTTAAAAAAACTTATTTTTATTAGACTTACACTCATTGGTCAAAATATGTTTGAATATTATGAACATAAAGGTTTTTGTTATTTAAAAATATTTACTAATAATATTATTAATTGAACCTCATAATGTTAAAAATTCCCAAATTTAATAATAAATAAATTTACTAATAATATTAACACAAAATAGCAGGTATCACGAATCTCAACACTGCTTTTGATATTGCCACTTCTGAAGAATTCCAGTGTTTTATTTTGATTACTTTTTGACGATAGCATTATCAAACAAATTTATCAACAAAGTTTTGTTGATAAAAAATGTATATGATGGAAGATAAAAACTCATAAAAGATATCTATCTTACTCTCAGCCAAACTAACTGGAACAAAAGTGTAAACAAGTCAGTAAACAAAACTACAATGAGGGAAATGAATTGAGTATCATCTTTAAAATGCTTACATCAATACTGTTTAGTTTAATCCCTCAAACAAAATTATATTTAGATACAGTTTTATTGAGTACCGGTATATCAAAATACTAAGATCATTTGTTCAAAAACAAATCTTACTTGTTTAGATTTGGCTTAAACATATTATTGAATAATTGAAGGGGACATATGTTTAAATCATCCATCCTCTTTTTATATGTAAAAAGATTTATAAAATTTATTTCTTTGTAAAGTACATTAGTTTTTACAATGATCAGACCAAAATATGGAATGAGATGGTGAGGAGATGTCAGAAGACTGAGATCTTGCTCATGGCAACCACACTTCCAAGATTCATAGTAACGTTGAAGATTGTTTAAGATCATTACTTCTTGAATAAAAACACATTCATATAAATATAAATTAATATTACAACTTTTTGTAAAATAAAATATTTCCTGCATCATAAATCAGCAAACTTTTGTCCTAATCTTAATAAAGATCCATTGTGTTGTCAGCAAATAGCTGGATACATTAAGAAGATAAAATTAATAAAGATCCTAATTCTTGAAATTAAAAAAAAAATTCCCAAACAAACAAACAAAAATTGAATCACAATGACAATATCTTTAACACTGCATTACAGTTGAATGTTCTCAATATGCGCAATTTCAACAGTCGGAGTTTAGCTGATAATAGACGGAATGCCTCTGAAATTAGGCAGTGAGAAATATATATATATATTTTTATGAGGTTAGGTGTAAAAATTTCCGATTCAATTATGTAATATTAAGTATTAATGTGCATAATTTCAAGTTTCTATCTTATTTGTATTATAGTTGATATATGCTTCTTATACTAATTAAATATGTATTTAAGAATTTAGTTTTTGATTTGGGGTGACTTTTTTGAAAAAAAAATATTGTAACGGCATGTAATGTGGAGGCAAAAGTTCATCAAATTGCAGTACAGTAATATATATGAAGTTATAAAAAAAGTTATAGCCCTAATTGTGTGTGTGGGTGTGTCTGTACATTATATATATATATATATATATATATATATATAACAAACTAAATAATTAAATATTTTGAAATTATAATTATAATTTAAATTATGAAACAAGTTTTTAACAGTATTAAAATCTATATTTCTTGTTAACTATACAAGAAGTTAATTTTATATTCAAAATTTGAGCTTTATCCGCAAATCACACTGATGTACTTTAATTTTATTACAATATTGAAAATTAAAGGAGTGATATAAAATGAGATTCCTCATGACATCAGCTCTAACTAAAAACAAAATTGGTAAATAATGTAATTATTAAACTTAACTGGTTTACTCTGCAAAAAAGAGAAAAACCAGAAACAATTATTTTATTAATTACCTCTAGCATTATTATGTCATATTATTTCTGGAAAGAAATTACATTTTGTCTGAAAACTCGTTTTACAAGGACTAAAACTTTAATTTTGAAGAAGTCTCTTCAAGACAATGGAGCAGCTTGTAATAAAAAAAAATCTAGAACTTTAAAATTAGGTTTAAACATGTTCACAAAACGTAACAGTGTTAATGGAAGATTTCTTATGGTTTCAATGTCATAAGTATATCCTTCACAGATCAGCCAACACATCAAGGTTCTGATCTGTTCTATTAAGCAAAAATTAAAGGAATATTCAAAATTTATAAAATTGATTCATTTTTATGAATACAATAATCTCTCTATTATGGTAATAAAATTGGAGATATGAAATCAGATAATTTGGAATAGGGATATAATGCTGTATTGGGGTTGTAACGTGTGAATTAGGTATGATGTATGAATGCCAGATGAAATATAACTGTTATATTTAATTACTAAGTACATTATGTGGCACCACACAAACACATACCTAATACATGGAATACTTATTTAAGAATAAAAATGAATTTAACTATTTAAAATCAGTTAAATTACATTAAATCAATGGTAAAGAGAAAAATTTTTGCCTGAACCGGGAATCGAACCCCGAACCTTTAGCTTTCCGTGCTAATGCTCAGTGGTCTGAGCATTAGCACGGAAAGCTAAAGGTTTGGGGTTCGATTCCCGGTTCAGGCAAAAATTTTTCTCTTTACCATTGATTTACAATAATTTAATTGTGTTTATTAATTTACTTATTTCTATCATAGTAATAGCTTTAGCTTCTCAATATTAATTTAATAAATTACTTTAATTTGTATAATAAAAGCTACATATTGTAAGTTAATTTTGTGTGATCCGGTATAATTAACACAATACAAGACAGATAATCTTTCCTTATTTGATTTATAAACAGGTGCATTATGCTCTGCCTTGAAAGCTAAAATATGGTTGGTTGGTTGGTTGGTATCTAATGTTGAGCACTTGCTAATGAAATCATTCGCTAAAATATTTGTTGGTATATAGTTCCCATTTCATCTGCATTGCACCTCTATGTTTTCTTGTGCAACAAATTCCTTGAAATCATTACAAAATTCAGAAGCAGCCTTGTTATTCCCAATTAAGTTTTTTGTCTGGATAGCAATTTTCCATTTACCATCAGAGAATGTATTAAAACCTCCTTCAATCCCCAAATTTTGAAGAAAAACTGGGCCTGTGTGGCACATATTGGATCAGATTTTCTCAAGGCCTTTGTTCTTTTCTGTTGAAACCATTCCAACATGGGTTTGTCCAGTTCATTTACATTGTAAAATAATGTCAGGTTCTGTGCATTTGCTGCCTTCATTGCATTTGATTATCATTTTCAGTTTTTGCTGTATTGATAACACAATGTTTTTACTTTTCAGACATTATAGTTTTCTCCATTCACCTGTCTGTTCACCTCTCTTTGGTCCAAAAATTCTCCTAAGAACTTTATTCTTAAATATTTGTAATCTTCTTTGCTCCCTTAAAGTAAGAGTCCATGTTTTGCAACCTTATAATATAACTGGGAGAATAACAGTTTTTTATACTTTCTGTTTAACTTTTTTATGAGAGGGACAAGAGTCCCTGTTATGCATAATAGCAAGCATTTCCAGAATTGAGACTATGTTTAATTTCTTTGTGCATCTCATTCCTATTTGTAATTATTGTTCCTAGGTATATAATAATGTATAAAATTAATCTATCCAATGATAAATATATAGCTTCAGGCACACATATGATGTGCAAGAAAAGCTGGCATAAGAAAGTGGAAAGATACGACAAATAACTGAAGTAAATGGGCTGCTGTAAAGGAGAGGTTAAGATTAAACTGCAAGTACTAGTACCCACTGATGATGATAAATCAAGAATTATAGTATGGTAAATGATTATATAGAATATTGTGATTCTAATAGATTGTCTTCGATGAGTAATTCCTTAAGGTGGAATATTTCAAGAATAAGCATACTTATTTTTATCAGTTTTTTTAAGTTAATTGCTATCACTGGAATCCTATTCTAGTAAATTGACAATTTTTTTAAAGCTTTTCATGATAAAACTACATTTTCTGGCATCTCATATTCCCATAGGTTTGTAATCCTGCTCTACTCATAATTCATAGCCAACCTTTCATGATCAATAATGTTATTATCACATCTTTTAGCTTATTTCTACCTCACTCACTAGAATTATTGAATCTGGAGGTCTATGATGATATAAATACAAGCTCTCCATACACCCCAATCCTGAGCTAATACTTTTTAATTATTCCCTGTTGTACCAATTACAATGTAAGGCTACCATTATGTCCAAGTTTATATATGTTTTGCTTGTAAAAATATAAAAATACTTTTCTGAGTAAACAACAAAAAATCAACTGCTAACAAAACGGCGTTATTTGAGGGTGTTTTGGGAAAATTGTATGGATAACTGTTAAGTTTATTATCTTGTCTTGTGCTACGTGTTTTGAAGACAGTAGGAATTAGAGAGACAGTTATATTATGGTCAAGGGACGATGCAAAACCTTCAAGGTTAAAATCCAGTGAAGGGAAACACTTAGATATTGTCAAGGGGAACTAAAAAAAAGAAGTTTATTACTTTAAGAAATTTTAACAAAAGAAAAAACAGAGCAAGTAGCAAAATTAAGGTCATCAACCCCGAGTAACAGAACCAGGATTATAAAACAAGATGGTCCTAAGATATGTAAAGGTCACGGCTTTAATTTAGATATCGTCTTGCACATGTATAGAGGTGTGTTAAAATATTTATTTTGTCCAATGGGAATTTTGTATTAAAAGTTAATGGCGGTGGGAAATCTGAAGTCAAATCCATGACTTTCTTGAAAAATTGAATATAAAAAGTCATGTAAGTTATAGTGAAACCAAGTGGGGCTAATGTTCCTACTCGATTAACAAGTGGAGTTATCGCGAATAATGGAGACAAATTTGGAGTTTTATTTTCTCCTTAAGTGAATTAAGTCAGGCAAAAAGAAATATCGCATTGACTTAAGATAAACCGAATTGCGAAGATTCGCGATAGGAAGCATCATCAAAGTTTATACAAGTCGTGATTTGTCAGTTTTCCAAGCCAAATTATTCAGTGCTAGTGTACACGTAATTAATGTGATAAAAAATAATAAATCCTTCCATTTCATTACCTAAAAATTGATTTATCACTAATTCCCTGCACAATTGTTCCTTTATCTATCACCGGCAAAATCACAAAATCTAACACGATCCTAGAGACCCTAATTACTCATACCAAAAAGAACCGCCGCTCTGTATAATTCACCTCTTTCAAATAATGGTTAATATTATTCTTTCATCTTATTCTTGGCCCCTATTTGGCATCTTCCCTCTGATTTTCCTACAAGACGTTTTATCCCCAATTTAATTTATTTTTATTTTCTTCTGATCAAAAACTACATACACACTACATAATATATTCCTCAACAATCTGTCTATAACAATTTATCTGCCTTTATAAATTGCAGAAAGTGGGCATCTACAAACCAATCCCCAATAAATTATATAAATATATGAAATATAAGTTTTTATGTTTTATTACTGGTTTGTCATCTAATGATTATTAGTGAATGTTTTTAATCTACCTGATAGTGGATTAACGCTGAGAATTTGTTTCTTTAAAATTTTACAACTGATCTTAGCATGAAATTTCTGGTACTTGAAATGTTTTACTATACAAACTAATAAAAGACATCACCACTTACAACGTGGATGACATTCCACACACAGAAATTATTATAGACCATCTTTCATCATTTATCGAACAATTTGGTTTTTCTGAAGAACAAGTGATCCTGCAATGTAAATAAATTAATTACTAATGCCATTAATACTGATTAAATACTTCTAAGTGATTGGCCAAATTGACATCCTCAATCTTTGAAACTGTCAATAATCTGCACATAAATGTAAAATCGTGTATTTGAACTACTTACCCAAGAAAAGTCATAATTGGTAAAACAAAATCAATATTTTATGTAGTTTTTAAAAAAAATTCATACTTTGAGTATTCATTTGCCTCTAAATATCTTTAACTTAGTATAATATTTCAATTTAGGGTTGATTTCACCAACAGAGGTAACTCCATTACGCCTGTTTAAGTTATGCATTAAACAGGGGAAAACTGGCGTAATACAGTTACCTCTGTTGGTGAAACCCATCCTTAGTGGGGAAATACAAATATGATCCTTTTCTTTCTGTACGATAAACCAATATAAACATAAGAGATTCAGTTTTACTATGTTATTACTTAGGAAACCTAACTTTTCATTTAAATTGATATAAAAGTCAACAAAACTAACTCATTAAGTTATGTAGATAGGAAATAACACTATGAGGTTTTTTTAATATTGTTTATTTTTTCTTTCACTCATACTTTCATAAAAGTATGAGGTGAGTGAAAGAAAAAATAAACAAAACTAACTCACCCTATTTTGAACTATTCAGTAACTTCTTCTTGGTAATAAACCAAGGTTAGACACTGCTGTTAGATTTTAAAATATTAAGATAAGCATTTGTTCAATTATTATTTTTCTCCTATAATAAATGATAGGTTTCCTAAATAATTACCAACATATCTTCATATTAGGCCTATTTGAATACTTCAACATGCAAATTACAATCAAGATTAAAAAGAAATAGACAAAACAATATGGTAAAATTTACAAAAGTAAAAAGAATTTGTATTAATAGTAAAACAGCTCTGTGAAAGGAACATAAATGATAATTGTAATTTTACAAATCTCTTTCTTAAAATGCAAGATTCACTTATAATTTCATGTATGAAATAACATACTGCAAATCATCAAATTTTTATTCTTGTCATCTATATTAAAGTAATTTGGTTAGTTGGCATGTAATCAAACATATTTTAAAGACAAAAAGTTTATTTCATCTTCAATGTTAAGTCGACAAAAGATTTGAAGACAGAGGAAACATTCTTTTCTTTCAAAATGTGTCCTAATTCAAGAAAGATTATTGGTTATGTGTAAATATTATCATTTTCATTCCCTTTGTTTTATTTCTGCTATTAGCAACATTTGCTTATTGGAATTATCTTGTGAAATGACATCCGGCCCTGAGAACCATGCTATCTAATTTAGTACTGTAATGCCTACTAAGAATGTTCGGAATTAATTAGACTCTGTACTTTTAATAATTATGTTTGAACACCGTTGACGTTAAAATTATTTCAATTATAAACATTTTTGTACCTTATATAACACAGTCTTCCTCAACTATAATATTTTCTGTTATAATCTTCGTTATATTATTAAAATTCAAAGCTTTTCGAAGAAAATTCCAGAAGATGAAGCATGTTCTCGAAAAGCTTTGAATTATAATAATATACTGAAGATTATAACAGAACATATTATTTATGTTTATATATTAAATTTGGGAATTTTTAACATTATGAGGTTCAAATTCATAAGAATTAAATTAATCGTGATTATTTCATAGCTCATACTTCTATATTTCTTTAAATACAGCACTGCAGTATCGGCAATTTCTTATCACTATCATTTTTCACAGCTGATGATGGTGATAAGAAATTCCCGATACTGCAGTGCTGTATTTAAAGAAATATAGAAGTATGAGGTATGAAATAATCATGATTAATTTAATTCTTATATATTATTTATGTTTTTATTATTAATTTAACATTTCTCACTGAAGGATAAATTATATTTGAAGAGAAAAAGTTTCGCCCAGACCGAGACTCGAACCCAGGACCTATGGCTTTTCAGGCCAATGATCTACCAACTGAGCTACCAAGGCGAGTTGCAATCTAGGTGCAAATTTTTCTCTTATATATGTTGTAATTCCCTCGTTTGAAACCTTTGCTTCTATCTTTGTGAGGGAATTACAATGTATATAAGAGAAAAATTTGCATCTAGATTGCAACTCGCCTCGGTAGCTCAGTTGGTAGAGCATTGGCCCGGAAAGCCAAAGGTCCTTGGTTTGAGTCTCGGTCTGGGAAAAAAAATTTCTCTTCAAATAGAAAATATTATAGTTGACGAAGACTGTTATATAAGGTATAAAAATTTTTATAACTGAAATTAATTAGACTTAAGTTATGTTTAATTGCTTTCTTATTTGTAACTGAAAACTCATCTTTCAAGCATGATATACTTTTTTAAGTAATATCTTATATAGCAGTTCTCTGGATGGAGCAAGTCTGTACAAAGACAATTACAAAAAGAAAAGAAAATAATTAAGCAGAAAGTACTGGCTGATGATATGATTTCTCTAAATATAACACAGGTACAATAAAGTTTGACAACAATGCGACATTTCCAACACCATTTTGTTTAAATGGATACATCAACGTTATGTATTTTAATATAAGCGTATTACTCTGTCCACACCACATCAGTACATATCTATTAATGCATACACTCCCAGTTCCTATCAATATTTTATGTACATGATATTTGTGGTAATATGTAAAATATAATCTATCCACTGAATTACAATCATAATCAGTCATCCATTAAAAATAGTTCTTCTTGTGTTGAATAATAAATATCATCATTTTAATTAATTTTTTTAAAGCTTCTTTTGGAAGAAAAAATCTTTAGACTTAATTTAGGAGATATCAAAATTTTATCACCATTCTATGTAATAATCTAATAATCATAAAAAAACTGAATATAATATCACAGCGAAAAAAAAGAAAACATCCTTGTAAATAATGATTTAAGAATTAGTAAAATTTGGAGAGTAAATAATTCATATGTATATGTTTCATTATGGAATTATTGTTGTTACAATTAAGATACTCTAGTAAATTTATTATTGTTCTAGCAAAATTGCACATAATATGAAACCTTGTTAAATTGTGCTTTAAATTGTCCCAAGCTCCCTGAATTTATAACTTTTTAAATGCAAGACAATGGTATGACCTTAAATTTGCATAATTTTTATTAAAAATTATCATAATATAGTAATATGTTTGAAGTCTAATGGTTTATTTTAGGAAGTAATATTTTGAGGTTCTTTTAATCAGTCTGACCAAGCTGAAGATGATATAGAAGATTATATTGAAACATGTTCGAGAACAAATCAACATTAAATTGAGGTAAGATGATACAGACTCAAAACAAATTTGATGTTTGAAGTCCTCTTTTTGACTTTAGAAACACAGGAATTGAATGATATAGATTTCATAATCCTTTTGACTTTAGAAACACAGGAATTGAATGATATAGATTTCATAATCCTATACTCCAATGAAAGTATCAATTATTTTCTATAATTATTCATGTTCACACAGCCCATGCAATCTACTCAACTTGCTTGAAAATTAGTAAGCTTAAAGGCTATGTATATCTTTTTTCTTTGTATTGTATGTAGAATTCTTGCATCACCAATGGGTCGCTAATAAATAGAGAAGCAGCAGCAGGAGCAGGAATAATGTGTAAACTCTTCTCATTTTACATCTCTCTTGGGAAATATACAACACATTATGACGGCGAACTACAAGCAATACTTACAGCCCTACAACAATTGTTTCTTCATATCAATTCCTTCCAAAATGCTGTAATACTTTCTGACTCTAGCTCAGCCATAATGGCACTAACACACAACCAGACCATCCAAGACCATAGAATAATAGAAGCCAAAAATTGCATCAGGATGTTGAAAAATCTAAACAGAAATGTTGTTCTACAATGGATTCCAGCACATTGTGGCATGGAAGGTAATGAGAAGGCTGATATGCTTGCAAAAAAGGTACATTCATCCAACAGAGTAAGATCAATTACCTATCTTACAAATCAGTACAACTCTACACCAAAATGAAAATAAAATCCCATATAGCCGAACAAAACAAAATCCAATGTGAAACCAAGATATGGAAGACATTACTAAAACCAGATACAATACCAAACAGCCCCCGATCAATTGCAGTTGCATCATTTCGTCTTGAAACTGGTCATGATTACTTGGTAGCACATCTAAATAGAATTAAGCTACTAGACTCTCCACACTGCATAGTATGCAAGGACACAAATACGATAATGAACAAGGATCACCTGATGTTTTGCGCTGATCTTCAGAAAATAGTTGGAACACCATTCCAAATTGCTGAATATTATTGGGAAGCCCGCAAGCGAATGATGACAAATCAAGAGCTTCAGAACATTTGAATACTACTACTACCAATGGGCTTTAAAGACCTGTAATATAATACTTTTATTTTTTCTAATAATTATTTGAGATAATAATATTAACTGATGGTGTATTAAGCAGCATGAGGGAAAAAAGATTGGATGATGTATGTTGGAATGACAGAAATATGTGCAGGAAAATGATACTAGATTAATTGGGCACAGGAAGAAGTGAAACCTTTTAAATTAATATTTTAGAATTTTAAATATTTGTCATATTTTGAAGAGATTACAAATTTTTCCACACTTATGACACTATGAATTTTGAATTCTGTATAACATAAGTCTTTTTTAAAATACAGTGAAACTTCTTTAAGGCAACTAGCAAAAATATTCTCTGAAAGTGGTATTCTTAAAGGGGATTGACTTGGTATCGCTGAAGTATAATTGCAAAATGTTAATATCTGAATGTAATTAATTAAAAGCACTATGTTAATACAGTCCACTGCTGTGGTCTCAAGGTAGCGTGCTGCCTTATCATACAGCAGGCCCGATTCGATCCCCGGTCGGGGCAGTTTTTCTGGGTGAGGTTTTTATCGGGGTTTTTCCTCACCTGTAAGACAAATGTCAGGAAAACTTTAAGACCCAAACGGTCCCTGAAATCATATGGCAATCATCATCACCATCATCCTTATCATTCTCATCATCATCATCCTTCACCGGTGTGGAAAACAACGGGAAGCTACCACACCTACAATTCCCTAGTAAAGCTGCAAGCATAGCATGAAAATGCTATGATTGCAGTGAAGGACCTGCCTTCGGGCAGAATTACTATGGATGGATGGATGTTAAAACAGATGTGCTCAGGTAAAATAATTAATAAATAAGCATTTAAATGAGTAGATATGAGCAAATGGTCATCTTGAATGGAATGAAATATTTATAAATTGGTCAAAAGCATGCTCATTGGCTAAAAAAGAGGTTATCTTATAGAGATTCAAAATGTATTAGTTTTATGGGAGCAATATTTTCACTTTAATTATATTTTTACATTGTTTCTTTATTACAAATACAAGTTTACAACTTTGTTTTGGATTTTTTTACACAATATGTAAAGTTGGAAAAACATGAATCCCAAAAAAAAAAAAAGGTTTTAAATGGAAAACCAGGGACAAGGTAGTTGAATAATATAGAAGATCTCAAAAGAATAGTTACCAAAAGGCAGGAATTGGCAACAACCTACAGTAGCCAAGGTTCTTGTAGAACTATAGTAGCCTGTCTGACAGATTTATATTTTACTGAACTTACCCCTTTTAAGAAATTAATGGATGACTGACTTGCAAGATATGGATAAAATTTTGCAGATTAAGGCATACGACTGATAGTATTACATTATAAATAAGAATTCTGCATTATTTTACATACTGACTGATTCTTGGTGTTCATCACCTCAAGAATTTTAATAGTATTGCAAGATATTAGCTAAGAGAAAAGTGATATTTACAAAATTAAATTATTTTTTAATCTTACAACTCTACTATTAATAAATCTTATACAATTTTTTTCATTTCAAAAACTCCTACAAATTTTAATAAAATAGATAGACAAAATAATGTTAAAAGATTCCGGGCAATGTGGTGTTTCTTCCAGACGTTTCTCCCTCAACTGCGGAGGGCATCTTCAGTGGCGAGTGCTTCTAGGTGGTGTTCCCTTGTTGTAGACTCACAGTCGAGTCTACGACAAGGGAACACCACCTAGAAGCACTCGCCTCATTCACAGTCAAGTCTACGACAAGGGAACACCACCTAGAAGCACTCGCCTCATTCACAGTCGAGTCTACGACAAGGGAACACCACCTAGAAGCACTTGCCACTGAATATGCCCTCCGCAGTTGAAGGAGAAACGTTTGGAAGAAACACCACATTGCCCGGAATCATTTAACATTAGGATTACCAGCCATGAAAGCCTGCATTCCAAATTAAATTGACAAAAGTTCTGCAATAATATAAATATATACGTTTCAGTGAAGTGGTTCACTTTTTAGTTTAATATTTACAGAACTAATTTTTTTGGTGATAATGACATAAGATTTGAATACAATTTTTATTAATAAATAAGTAGAACTGCATACAAAACAGCTAACAATAATATTGCAGTTAATTATTTTTAATATGACTATTTGAAAACATATGTTTAATTTTCACTATTAATTCATGTAACATTTGAGAAAGAATAAAAGTAATAGAAACTATGAAACATATGATCAAAACGTTAACTTGTCAATATTTAGGAAATTTATTAGAGAATTAATATAGTCTGAAGAAAGTGACCAAAATTTATAACTAACTCACTGGCATTTCGAACCCATTGGTTCATGGCAAGCTGACAAACTTTCCATATATCCCTATTCTGAGCTAATGCTTTCAAATCATCTCCTGTATAATTTACCTCCTTCAAATCATGGTTCATATTATTCTCTAACCTCATATTTGGTCTACCTACTTGGCGCTTTCTCTCCAGTTTTCCTACAAGGAGCTTCCAAGCATCTCTTTCATTAATTAATGAGTAATTTTTTACATCTTACCTCATATTTTATGTTTCTTTAAACATGGAAACTAGTTTTCAAGAGAAAGATCTCCCTAATTTTCAACCGACATTATGACTACCGGTTGAAAATGAGAGCGATCTTTCTGTTAAAAACTAGTTCCCGTGTTTAAAGAAACATAAAATATGAGGTAAGATGTAAAAAATGACTCATTAATTTACAAATTAAGAACCTCATAATGTTATTTCCCATATTTAACTATGAACCTCTTTCATTCCCCATTTGTGCCACAGGTCTTGCCCATCACAGTCTACGAGACTTAACTGTTCTTATTACATATGGCTTCCTATAAAGATCATAGAGCTCATTGTTTTGTAGTCTCCTCCATTCACCTCTTTGCTCTTCACTCTTTGGTCTAAAACTTTTCCTATCAACTTTATCCTCAAATATTTGTAATATTTCTTCTCCCTTAAAGTAAGAGGCCATATTTCACATTTATATAACTGGGAGAATAACAGTTTTAAATATTTTCAGTTTAATATTTTTTAAAGAAGTTGGGATAACAAGAGTCCCTATAATGTATAATAGTATGTATTTCCAGAATTGAACCTAGGTTAATTTCTTTCGACCAAACTTTATGTTTTAAAATTATTTTACTATGTATACATATGTTTGAAAATTATATTACTATGTATACGTGTAAAAATACAATTCTGAAATATATAAAGGATTATGCATTCCGTTCAATCTGATTTATTTTGTTTTCTAGTTTATGTTTATTACATATTTTTATATAGCATTTATATTTGAGTAAAGTTAATGTATGTAGACGCTATAATTTATTTCTTTAATGACTTCAATAACCGTTTTACCAAAAATAATTGACTTCTTTAATTAATTTTTCAAGCTCTATTATTTTAAGGCAGAAATATTTTCATACATAACTTACACAAATTGGTTCTGAGATTCAATTTATCTCCATTAAAATGAGTACTAAATCTCCTATAGGCAAAGGCAGTCAATAAATATGGGTAAAACCTTATCTCATGCTGTTAATTGATGCTAAAGATATCCTTGCATTTACAATTTTTTTACACGAGTATAATAACTTATAAAAAATTATAATCATACATAATATTATTTTTCACTCCCACTATTTGTTGAACTAATGGAAGTAAGTGGATTTTACCTTATTAATTTTGGTTGCTATTCATAATTTGAATTTCACTTACTTCTCTAGGGAAGGTATTAAATATGAATATATGTGGGAAATAACGCTATGAGGTTTAGTTTAATTATATTTTGAGTTGTGTTTTTTTGACTCACCTCATAATTCTTGATTTTTATGCAGACTAGTTTTGTCACTATCTATGCGACATTTTCGATGCTTCACAACTGTTGTCTGGCAGTTGTCCATCCTGTAAATTGATTTCTGCGCCCTCTGGTAGTTGACCAATGAACTTCCAAATCAAACCTCTTTCTTTTTCACCAGGAATTTCAAAATTCATGGTTTTCTTTTTATTCTTGCATATGTAAATTTTCTCCCAAATTGTGAGTTCCTTAGATTTTTCTAACTGTTTAAGTAATTTTGCCTTAGTTTCAATTCTGTGTTTTTCTGACTATGCATGTGCAGCTATTGCAGATTTTTCTATTTCTCCATTTTTAACATTTGTAAGGTGTTCTTTCAATCTTGTATTTAAATTCCTTTTTGTTTTTCCTATGTATATTTTTCCACAATCATTACAACCAATTTCATAAATTGCTGATTTGTTGCCATCTTCAATCTTTTCATTTTTGTTGGATTTGATTAATTTATTCAAACTGTAATCATTTCTCGGTGATAAAAATCAAGAATTATGAGGTGAGGAAAAAACACAACTCAAAATATAATTAAATATGAAATTCAGATGTTTTGTTCAATGTATTGTAACCTACCTTAGAATACTAAATTTTATTACAAAAATAAACATTAGTGCTATTTATATGTCTAGCACGCAATTTGCAGTGGGTGATATTTGAAAAGATATACACATCAACAAAACTTACCGGTTTACAGAACCAAGATTTAACATGAAAAATACATTGTTTATTTTTTATTATTTCACTCACCTCATACTTCATAATTCATAGCAGACCCTGGGTTTCTTCACATCTTTTGTGACATTCTCAATGCTGCGTCACGTTCACAACAGCATTGAGAATGTCACAAAAGATGTGAAGAAACCCAGGGTCTGCTATGAATTATGAAGTATGAGGTGAGTGAAATAATAAAAAATAAACAATATTAAAAAACCTCATAGTGTTATTTCCTATCTACATAACTTAATGAAAAATAAATTTTTGAATGTGGGAATGAAAAAAAAAAATATATAAATGAAATAAGCTACATACAATTATCAGCGTTTGACTTCACTGATATAGAGGCACAAACCCATCTTTAACTGTTAATTGCTACTTATTAGTTAACCAAGCTGTCTAGGATTGATGGATGGCAATTTTGTATTGTGCATCACATTGAAAACAATACAGTAATGTGTTAGTTTTCAATATCGTCATTCCTATTCCAACCTTTGCTGACTAATATAAGATAAATTATTACATTTAGGTAAAATTTAATCACTCACCTCGTATTTTTCTTCTTATAGTGGTTAAGGTCCTTGCATCTGGTCCCGAGGGTCGTGGGTTCAAACCCGGCTGGGGTCGATGGATTTTTTAGGATGGAAAAATCCAAGGAGCAAGTCCTCCGGGAGGGACTTTAAGCTGTGGGTCCCAAGTCTGAAGATTTTCAGGCTGTAAAAGATCCTTAAGCCTGAATGAAAAGGTCTCTAAGCAAAATTTACCGAATTTTCCCGTCCTAGTACTACCTTGGTTTCCTAGATGTCAGTATGAGGCAGAACGCTGACCACGGACCACCCAAATGACATCTATACGAAAACAAGTGTAACTAAATCAGTATGGTTCAAATTAATCCCTGTAAGGAAAGAGTGCCAAAATCTCTGTTAAGGGAAAACATGGGCTTACAAGATACAAGATTTTAATTTAAACTAGTTTCGGAACTTTAGATTTCAGTTCCATCGTCAGTATCTCCGCGACCATTGTTCTGTCATCTTGAAGAACCATCTTTCGCTCCGTCTATTGGCAGACTGAAAAAGCTCAAAACCAGGTCATTCTCCCCAGGAATTTCAAAGTTAATCAATTTCTCCTTTTTTGCTCCTTTGAATGTAGATCTCCCAAAAAGTGAGTTCTTTTGGTTTTTCTATTTGTTTTAATAATTTAGCCTTCTTTTCGATCAGATGTTTTTCAGATCATGCATGGGCAGCCACTGCAGATTTTTCTACTTCCCCTTTCTTGATGTTCCTGGGATGTTCTTTTACTCTAGTTTTCAAATTTTTCTTAGTTTTTCCTATATAGAATTTCTCACATTCTTCACATTTAATCTGATAAATCCCTGATTTTTCTTCTTCTATTTTCTTTTGAAATCTAAAGTTCTAAAACTAGTTTAAATTAAAATAAGAAGAAAAATATGAGGTGAGTAATTAAATTTTACCTAAATGAATATATACCTCATAGTGAGAATTCCTAAAATAAGTAAATTATTACGTCCCATAAAAGATAAATTATTACATTTCTAATTCTGTACATGAGATAATTATCAATTTTTTTAAACATCAAATAGTTCTGAAGTTTGCTAATTATTTTATTGGTCCAAAAAAAGCATATTTTGAAATTTTTTATCCAAGATATTGTAAAAAAAATGATAAAGGGCATTCCATATTTAAACTTTACTTTATCTTTTACACTCACTCTTAACCTCATTTGGCCTGTCATTACAGTTACAAATATGACAGCCCACAGGCGACAGCTTGACTCAGAGGAGTGTAATTCCTGCTAACTATAGCACATTCTCCAACTGCTTGAGTGGAAACATAGAAAGTGATCAAGTGATCAAGGACAGTAGTGGATAAGACTTTTGTGGATAGAGCATGTAAACATTACATATATGAACATCGTGCCTTTCTGAAGATGCCTAAAATCGATTTGAACTGACTCTCTTCCTCTGTCTTTCCTTTTTCCTCCCTGATTAACACATTCCAACTCTTATGATGTCAGGTGCATCCAGAATTATGTATGAAAATACTCGTGTGGTATACAATGACAAGTTCAGTCTGCTATAAGCTTCCTTTTCGTTTACATTGGTATGTGTGCCAAAGACAACCACAGTGTCTTGCAACATATTTGAGGTCACTATGAATCCTCATGTACTATGCATTCAAGTTTCTACAATATATCATTGTAAAGATTATTTTGTGCGAGTATTTGGGATATAGCCAAATATAAATTATCTTAATTGTTAATTAGGCTATCAGTTCTTATTTACTTACTGATAAACTAACTAACTCACTGGTACTATCGAACCCATAAATTCATGGCCATAAGTTCTCCATATATCCCTATCCTAAGCTAATGTTTTACAATCTTTCTCTATATAATCTACTTCCTTCCCTAAAATCAAAGTTAATGTTATTCTCCCACCTCTTCTTGGTCTACCAACTGAGTGCTTTCCTTCTGGTTTTCCTACAAGAAGTTTCCATGCACTTCTTTCATTCCTCATTTGTGCCACATGACCTGTCCACTGCAGTCTACGAGACTTAACTGTTCTTATTATATCTGGCTTCCTATAAAGACCATGTAATTCGATGTTATGAAGTCTTCTCCATTCACCTGTCTGTTCATCTCTCTTTGGTCCAACAATTTTCCTAAGAACTTTATTCTCAAATCTTGTAATCTCCTTCCCTCCCTTAAAGTAAGAGTCCATGTTTCGCATCCATATAATATAACTGGTAGAATAATAGTTTTATATATTTTCAGTTTAACGTTTTTTGAAAGGAGTTGGGACGTCAAGAGTCCCCGTAATGCATAATAGCACGCATTTCCAGAATTGAGCCTATGTTTAATTTCTTTGCATATTTAATTACTGATACTGTTTATTACTTTTGTTGGTAGTTGGTTGGTTGTTTGGTATCTAATGTCGAGCATTGACAATGAAATCATTCACTCTTTATTACTTTTGTTAGTCTATTATTGTATACAGAATATTCTTATCTCTTTTATTTACATTTTCATTACTCTTTATTAATTAAATTTGTTTAAAATACTAGTCTTCCATTCAACTTGCCCATCTTAGCTCTAGAGCTTCCTCAGCTTTGCAATTAAAGATCCAGGTTCCCCATGTGTTTACTTGCTTCCACTGCTTTAATTTAACTGGGTTCCTAATCTTTCACAAATGGATAGCACTGCATCGATGGTTAATCAACATAGTGTGCAGTACAGAAATAAGACAATATAATATATGCTAAATACCTGTTTAATGATAGAAGAGCGAATGTGTCACTACTACTGGTGCATATGTTCACAGATGATTGGAGACAGTAGAAAACATGTCTGTCACTAAAAACTATGTACAACTGGGTGGATGACTGGAAATGTGGCTGCACGTCAATAGGAAAGGGAACCGTTCTGGAAGTAACCTTGACTACACGAGTCAAAAACTCTATAGCGAAGTTCCATATTCAAGGGAACAGTTGCATTATAGATTCAGGACTGGACACAATTACTCTGTACTGCATTGTGAACAAATACATTAAGGTGGGGAAGGTGTCTGCAACATAGATTCCCAATCCCTCATTTGCAGCACAAAGATTGAATACTGATCTTTAATTCTACAGACAGGATTCAGAAGGTTTCATGTCCAAACTTATGACTAGTGATGAGACATGGCTCCATTACCATAAGCTGGAGACCGAACTCAAGATCTAGGCAGTATAAAGACAGCCCTGACCAAAGAGTTCCAGTCAGCATCCTCAGTAGACAATGCATGACATAGTCTTCAGGGACTAGGATAGAATGATCCTCATTAACTACCTGAAACTAGGTACCATCACTGAAACCAAGGCATATATGGTAATTCTTTGGAGCTTTTACTGTGCAATAAAAAAAAGAGCAAAAATTGCGCTCTTGCAGGACAAAAATGTTCGCCCCCAAACGAGTCAGAAAATTGTGACTGCCTTTGCTAAAGTGAGGTTTTAGTTGCTGGTACATCCATCATATTCCCCTGACTTTACCTCTTATAATTACTACCTATTTGAGACATTGTAAAAACCTCAATGCAGATATAATTTTGCCAGTTCCAGGAACTACAAGCAGCTGTCCGGATTGAGTGTAACATACTCCAAAACGTGTGGTTCCACGAGGGGCTAGAAAAGTTGTCATATCAGTGGTGCAAGTAGCTTAATGTAGACAATATTGAGAAACTGGATCTATCTGCCAAGGCATTGAGATTTTGAGCGAGTGTAGAAAAATGAAAAATCAATATGCAACATCCCTCACATTTAGGGGGAAAAAAAAAAATTAATACTGAGTAAAGTTAAATGTTTTATTACTTTTTATATAATAAACAGAATTAAAAACAAAATAATAAATTACAGATTTTATCAACGGTACCCTGACTACCACATTATAATCCTTTTTACATTCACCCTGTAATTTCAGGTTGAGATATTCACAATGTGCAATGTGCAAATATAAACAAATGCAATGATATCAGTTCCTGTATAAATTATTATAGAATGGCATTAAAAAAATTTGTTGCAAATAACAAATGGCTGAAGTACTAACAATAATAAACACTGTTTAGCCCATTTATAACAAATTTAATACATGCAATGTAAAAAAAAAGATAAATAATATTAACTCGGTATATACTTGTAAGTTGATATCAGAAACATGCTATTATAATTTTAATCAATATAATTTTAATTTAATTATCTGTCATAGAAGAACGTAGTCTTAACATTAATAATAGTTTAGCTGAATATTAAGCCAAAATTATTATTTATCTCAGTCTTCAAAAGCTATTGAACTTTTATAGGAAAAAATCACTATGAGGTTTAATTTAATTTCAAAAGCTAATGGTTTATTTTAGTAGGAAGTTATATTTTGAGATCCTTTTAATCAAGTTTTTTTGAATCTGGAATTAACTTACCTCAATTTAATGTTGATTTGTTCTCGAACATGTTTTGATATATCTTCTATATCATCCTGAGCTTTGGCCAGATATATCCAAACATGTTCGAGAACAAATCAACATTAAATTGAGGTAAGATGATTCAATATTTAATTTTAGGAAGTGATATTTTGAGGTTATTTTAATTATATTATTTTCAGTATGATCATCTTACCTCAATATTAATATTGATTTGTTCTTGGACATATTTCAAAACAATTCTGTTTTATCGTCAGCTTGTCCAGACTCAAGATTCAAAAAACTTGTTTAAAAGCTGTCTGAATACAACATTTTAAACTGGACAAAATACATATAAACTTATTATAAATGGGCTAAACAAATCTCATAGGCTAGCAAAAACACATGAGGAACAAAAGAATTGAACTTATTCTTACAGAATAACACTATCTCCTTTCACTATTGGATTCCAAATACTACATTTTGGTAAAAAATAATATATAAAACTAACACTGGAATGTTTCTATTTTCAAATAAATGAACACTTATAATCTAGTAATAATTATTAACGCTGACTAATCAGTTAAAAATCTTCAATTGAATTGAAACGTCTCTCAATATTAAATTACTTACAAAAGCAAGGCATTTATACGTTGACTATTTAATGGCAATTCACTTCATAGAAGGAATGATATAGAATTCACTTCAGTAATTCTCAATATTAATAAAGTTTTGAAAGAATAAAATATTAAATCCATTTACAAGTGTCGGAAAACAATATTCCTATGACAATACTGTTAACACAATTTCTAAACCATTCCTTTCTCGAGTAATGGTATTTAGATACATACGAGTATGACAAAAAGAAAGAGCATTCTTGAGTGTACTAAATTAATTTCCAGTCCATCTGATTGATACAGAAAAATACTGGTATTAATGAGCATGGCACAGATCATTTAAAAATTTTTTATTGTGCTTTGTATTTCCTATGTATAATAAAGTGTAAGTATTGCAGTATAAAGGATGACATTAAAATTTAGTGTTTGGAAGCTACTTCTTGTTGGAATGGGCTGTCTTCTAATTTCTAACAGTTATTTTCTTTGAAAGTTTTACTCTCTCATACATTAAATATCACTTAATATAAAAATACAAAATTTAGTTCTGGAAAAAAAGAATAACAAAGAAAGCAAGCCATAGTCTCTTACTTTATTCTAACATAATTTGGGTACGAAGACAGCACCAACTGGGAGCAAAGCACATATTTTGTGACAATGTAGATGAATATCATAAGCTGAAAGGGAGTGGTGCATAAAAGGAGAAATAACTTTTTGATGATTACACTGGAATCCAAATTAAGAATTTATTAATTTCATTCTAAATTAAAATCTGAGAATTTTGAAGATGAGAAAAAAAAATAGTTCTCAGTTTTATTAACTTTATTTCTTAGCAATCCTCATAATACCAGCAAGTTTTAAAAGTATTATTTGTCACTGTAAATAACTGATGCTGACATTGTATTTTATTCCATTTTGTATAGTTACTTTTTAAAAAAAGTGATCATATGAATTTCTATTTATATTTTTGCAATCATTGAAATAATCATGTAAAGCTTTTATAGAAAAGCACTGCCATTGAAACAATGAATTTAGCATGGATTCAATATTTTAAAATGAAAGATAACATTAAATATAATTTAGAAATTAAAACATTAATAGTTTTTAAAAGACAAAATTAAAGAATTAATAATATATACATATTTACACGAACAGAGAAACTTTAATTTTCAATACTGAGAACTACTGATAAGATTAAGGCCATTCAATTAATTTTCTACGAAAAAAGATTCTTAGAATCTGAATCAGCATCTTGAGATTTCAAATTACTTTTCATAATTTAAAATTTACTATTAAGAAAATTGTACTTATCATTTCATTGTGGAACAGAAAATCAGAAATAAAAACTGATTTCACAACCTTCAGTTTTAAAATTTTAATCTTCAATTTTTGAAAATTAAAATTTGACCTCAGTAAAATATGGCAATGATTGCTGATACAGACTATAAGTTCTTTTAATATTGAAATAAACTTCCTACATTTTTATATAATTTAAATGGCACTTATCTTATTTACTGCAATGGCATCTAGATGGCAGAGTTGTACACCTATGAGAAGGGGGTCCAATCCTTCAGACGGTCTCCTGTGTGGAAAATATCAATGGAAAATATTAATAAAAAAATGTTTGAAGTAACATTCTTCTTTCGTAAATGAATGAGCCATTTTTTTTACATCTTACCTCTTATTTTATGTTTCTTTAAACATGGGAACTAGTAGTGAGTGGAGAACATATTTTAATCGACTCACCTCATACATTTTCAAACTTCTTTGATACCGACGGTTTCAGACAATATCATGTCCTTCATCAGTCATGGCATCCACTAATGAAATTCCGTGATTGTTGATTTCTTTAGTGACATCACATCTCAACAATCACGGAATTTCATTAGTGGGCGCCATGACTGATGAAGGACATGATATTGTCTGAAACCGTTGGTATCAAAGAAGTTTGAAAATGTATGAGGTGAGTCGATTAAAATATGTTCTCCACTCACTATTAATGATATAACCTCATAATGTTTACTTCCCAATATTAATTTAAATATGGGAACTAGTTTTCAAGAGAACCATCTCTCTCATTGTCAATTGACATTATGACTACTGGATTTTCGTTGGAATCTCCATCAATAACGTTACCATCTGGTGTTGATTAAATGAACTTCGAGATGAGGTCACATTCTTAAGGAATCTCAAAATTCATGGATCTAAATTTGTTCTTCTGAATATATATCTTCTCCCAAATAGTCAATTCTGAAGGTTTTCCCAAATGTTTTAAAAGTTGGGCTTCTTTTTCAATTTTATGATTCTCCAATAAACTATGTGCTGCAATAGATGATTTTTCAATTTCACTATTTTTTAATATTTCTAAAGTATTCCTTAGTGCGAGTGTCCATAGGAAAAACAAAAAGGAATTTGGATGCTCGCACTAAGGAACACTTTAGAAATATTAAAAATGGTGAAATTGAAAAATCAGCTATTGCAGCACATAGTTTATTGGAGAATCATAAAATTGAAAAAGAAGCCCAACTTTTAAAACATTTGGAAAAACCTTTAGAATTAACAATTTGGGAGAAGATATATATTCAGAAGCATAAATTTAGATCCATGAATTTCGAGATTCCTGATGAACGTGACTACATCTCGAAGTTCATCAAATCAACACCAGATGGCAATGTTATTGATGGAATTCCAACGAAAATCCGGTAGTCATAATATCGATTGAAAATGAGAGAGATGGTTCTCTTGAAAACTAGTTCCCGTGTTTAAAGAAACATAAAATATGAGGTAAGATGTAAAAAATTACTCATTAATTTACGAATTAAGAACCTCATAATGTTATTTCCCATATTTAACTATGAAGAAAACATTCTTCTTATGTATATCATTAAAGAAATTATGCTCTCATAAGCAACGAGCAGAAAAAAATTAAAGTTTATTTTTATTCAATGCCACCAGGTTGTCATTACAACATTTCTGGTATTCTCTCCTGGCATGGCATATTTGTAACCCACTTCTTAGGCTGAGGTGTCTGGAAGACAGGGTTATGGCTACCCCAATGATATGAAAAGTGACGATGATTGTAATGATCTGCCAGGAGAGGCCATAATAAAAACTTAGTCTAATGAGGTGAATGTGATATTGATGGCTAGATGGCATTCGGCGACTGTTTAGGACTTAAAGTTTCCGTCTTTACAGGTAGGGGAAAATCTCGAAAAAACACCTCATCCAGGAAACTTGTCCCGACTGGTGATCAAAGCCAGATCTGCTGTGTGACAAGGAAGCATGCTACCTCGAGACCATAGTGGCGGACAAATTATAAAATATAGAAATTAAAACTCTTCCTGTGCCATAGCCGCAGAGCTATGGGACTTGCATTGGGTCGAGTCTCCATGGGGGAAGAAATTTTCTCATGGTATTTCGGCCAGTATGGGACCGGTGCCCACCCACCATTGTGAGGCATTTGGGTAGTTACAATAAGTAGCGGTTCCAGGTTGAGAAAACCAGCTGTAATGGCTGGGGGACTCGACATGCTGACCACATGTCACCCCTACACTGCTGGCGTTGATTGACATGTGTGGATGCGAGGCCAGCAGCCGGATGGTAGGCTAAGGGCCTTTTAGGCCTGTCTTGCCATGGAATAAAAAGAAATTAAAACTCGACTCCATGACACAAAAGGCCTAGAAGGCTCTCTGCATATCAATCAGTATAGGAATGACATATGGCCAGCATATTAGATCCTCCAGCTGTTACAACTGGTTTGTTCAATATAACTAACTCACTGGCACTATTGAATCCATAGGTTCATGGCCACATGGATATAAGCTCTCCATACATCCCTATTCTGAGCTAATGTTTTCCAATCATTCCCTGTATAATCTACTTCCCTCAAACCATAGTTAATGTTATTCTCCCACCTCATTCTTGGTCTACCAACTGGGCATTTTTCCTCTGGTTTTCCTACAACAAGCTTCCATGCACGTCTTTCATTCCCCATTCGTGCCACATGTCCTGCCCACCGCAGTCTACGAGACTTAACTATTCTTATTATATCTGGCTTCCTATAAAGACCATGTAGTTCATTGTTATGTAGTCTTCACCATTCACCTGTCTGTTCATCTCTCTTTGGTCCAACAATTTTCCTAAGTACTTTATTCTCAAATACTTGTAATCTCCTTTCCTCCCTTAAAGTAAGAGTCCATGTTTGCACCCATATAATATAATTGGTAGAATAATAGTTATACATATTTTTAGTTTAACGTTTTTTGAAAGGAGTTGGGAAGTCAAGAGTCTCTGTAATGCATGGTTTGTTCAATATGAAACCTCTATTTATTTGTAGCTACCCAAATTTCTCATGATGCTGGGAGTGCACCAGTCCCAAAATTGATCAAAATTGCACAACAAAATTTCTTCCGCCAAAGGAGTTCAAACAAGTCCCTGTAGCTCTGTGCTAAGGTATTATTCCTTAGAACACTTGGTCATAATGTAAGACTTAATAAGATACAGACATGAGAAATATGTAGACAAAAAAGGAGGCAGATGATTTTTTTCTGTATTTTAATTCTTTCAGATTTTATACAATGAACCAGAGAAATCTTTTTACATATCACCTTATAAAACTACGGATTTTCACAGGACCAGTTTCTGGAGCCATCCCTGAAACCAGTCCCGGTGAAAAACACAAAGTTTATAAGATGAAATGTAAAAAGATTTCTCTGATTCATTATATAAATTTAAATTATCTCAGTTTTCTCAACATTAACATACAAGACAAGAATGAGATATATAAATGTGTTTAAGACACACAGCACATGAATTTAAAAAAAGTGGTACATAAAAAACTTACCAAAAGTCTTAACTTTCTTATTGAGAGCTTTGTAATTTCTCAGGAATAGTTTTGTGTTGTTTTCCATTTCTTCCGAGTGCTCTAAACAACGTTGGTCAAACATACCTACAAAAAACACAAATTAAATATACTTTTTATTTTGTCTCTGTATCCTGTCTATTGAAATTATATATATATATATGATAAATTAAGCCTCATAGTGACTAATTCCTATGAAAGTTCAATATATATATTTAAATATTAAAATTTGATCAGCAAGGACCTCATACAAAATGAAAATAAATTCTCATAAGTAATGCCACGAGTGATTTCCAAATTCTCTAGATAAATTCACTCCTCACTCCGTCAGTCATGAATTTATTGATACTTTGGAAATCAAGAGTGGCATTTGTTAGGACTATTTAATGAATAAAATTAAGCTGTTTACTCACAAATCATTGTTTAACTATAGTTATTTTAAAATATTTATATATTTAATGTAAACAGCAATGTTTGAAAACAAATCAGAAATGTGAGGTTAGTTCATTCACTGTTGCTTGATCATATTATTTATTGCCAAATAAGATCACATATTGTAAGAGTGCACCCAAGTGGAGAAATAATGAAACACATCAAACTATATATCATAATCAACATTACGGGTTATTCATTTATTTTTTTAGTAAACAACTCAGTAAAATCAAAGAATCTTTTCATTAAAATTCATCGGAGAACATATTGTTTAAACAACTCACCTCATAGGATTCATGCTTCCATGATATCGCGATTTCAAACATAGTCATGTTCATCGTCAGCCATAACTCCGACTCAGTCGGAATCATGGAAGCATGAATCCTATTATACCTCATAATGTTTACTTCCCAACATTAATTAAATATAATCTTTTCATTATTTGCTATATTCAATGTATTTGTTGGAGAAAAATAATGCTTTGACCTGTTCAGAACATTAAAAAGGAGGAGCTTTCTTTATCACAAAAGCAGGAGCTGATAAAGAGAAATTGATAAAGAGCGAGGTGAAACATGAGTCATTGGTTGTGAAACAACATTCATTGAAACATGATTGGTCATTGACTAGCATTTGTGGCATGAGTTAAATAGTCAGAAGAAAATGATATCACACATTGTTGAAATGTCCAGCAATTAAGAAGATTGATGCTGACCTACCATCTCAGCTCACATGTTATTATTGGGACTCCCATAGAATAATGGAGGAAGTCCAAGCTCCTTAAGCATTGGCAACAACAATATATTTAAAAACATATATTTTAGAAAGTGATGGTCAGAAGGAAAAAGTGGTTACTTTATCATAGTAATGACTAAACACTTTGTATTATTCTTGGTAAAGTTACATTTAAAAAAAAAATCAATGAACATGTTCTACTCTTTATTGATTGTACAGAAGTCAGCTTCATTGGTTCAATGAATTTGCCCTGCTCTACATCGATTGTACAAAAGTGAGATAATTGATCAAATAAATTGAATATCTTTGATCTTTAACATCGAAGATCAATGTAAATAGCGGAAAAATAAAATTGCAGAAATGTAAAATCGAGGATTTTTAATACATTGTGAATATAGGAAAACTGAGGGAACCTTTAAAGAATATCGTAAAAGGCAGGAAAATGTCAAATGCGGAACGTGAAAGCGAAGTAATACTGTATTATAAGAACAGTTACATCTTGTAGACTGCAATGGGCAGGACATGTGGCACAAATAGGGAATGAAAGAGGGGCATAGAAACTTCTTGTAGGAAAACCAGACGGAAAAGCCCGGCTGATAAACCAAGAAGGAGGTGGAAGACAATGATTTGTGGGAAGTAGATCATATAGGGGATGTTTGAAAAACATTAGCTCAAAATAGGGAAGTATGGAGAGCTTATGTCCGCGCGGCCATGAACCTACGGGTTAGATAGTGCCAGTGAGTTAGTTAGTTAGTTAGTTAGAAGATAAATTGCTTTATTTTAAAATCCTGAGGCATACCTCTAACATCAGATTCAACCTCCAAATGAGATTCCATAAATGCACAAAACATCGCAGTCTCAGTAAACCACTCCAAAAACAACCTCATGCTCTGTGAGGTCACAGCTTTGATAAACGATTCTTTCTGAAAATTGAAAAGTACCACATCAATAATCATTCAATATTTTATATAAACAATATATGTATATAAGAATTATTGTTTATTTGTTTCTTCACTCACCTCATACTTCATAACTTCAAATACTAACAAATGAAGTGACGAAACTCGAGTCTGTGTGGAAGTTATGAAGTATGAGGTGAGTGAAGAAACAAATAAACAATATTAAAAAACCTCATAGTGTTATTTCCTATCTACATAACTTAATAAGAGAATTAAATGAATCGTGATTTCTTCTTACCTCATACTTCTATGTTTTTTTTTAAACACAGCACTGCAGTATCAGCGACCCATTGTCGTGAAAACAGCTGACGATGGTGACAATGGGTCGCTGATACTGCAATGCTGTGTTTAACATAGAAGTATGAGGGGAAGAAGAAACCACGATTCATTTAATTCTTATGAATTGAACCTCATAATGTTAAAAATTCCCAAATTTGATATATAAATATATGTATATTAGGATGGTCCTTATTTTAAACTTTTCACATTTAATTCTGCACAACCTCTATTTTTTTTCCTTTGTTTGAAAGAAGTACCGTATTTACATGTGTATAGGCCACATTTTTTTTTACCTAAAATTAAGTTCCAAAATTAGGGTGTGGCTTATAGATGAAATAATTAGATAACTGGAACATATCGGGAAGTTTCTGCACTATTGATGTACACCGCTAAATTATAAGATCGTGACATGTCATAAATCACCTTGTCCAGCCGTAACTTGCCTCAAATTCATTGCACAGAATTTCCATATTCTTGGCAATATTAATGCCTTCGAATTGTATCATAAGAGAGTAAGGTAAAGGGAGGATTTATGCTTGGATGGGAATGAAGCCTGAATTAGCTCGGTGGTCAGAACAGCAGCAAGGAAAGCTGAAGGTTTGGGGTTCGATTCCCGGTTCAGGCAAAAATTTTTCTCTTTACCATTGATTACAAGACCCTTTATTATAATAAATAGTTTTGTCTTAAATTAAAAAAAAAATAATCCAGTAGCTTTTATATAATTTAATTTTATATACTTAATATAATATAATATATAATTTAATTTTATATACTGGATTTAACCATTTTTCACACAAACAGGCAGTATTTAATAGTTTAACACACAGACTTGTGAATGTCCCCATGAGCAAAGAAAATTACAATAAAGAGAAAGAACACATCATACAAATTGCTAAGGATAATGGTTTTCACAAGAAAATGATACACAAGAAAATAAATAAATTCAAAGAACAAAAAGTCATCAATGAAAGTACTCTTCAGACAGATAAAAATATAGGCAAAAAATTCAAGAAGTTCACATACCATCCTTTCGTATTTGACAAGTTTCAAAAAATTTTCAACAAATTCAACATTAAATTAGCACCGAAAAATGATTACAGCTTAGGTAATTTAATAAAAACCAACAAAAATGAAAAAATTGAAGACTGCAAAAAATCGGGAATTTATCAAATTAATTGTAAAGATTGTGAAAAGATATACATAGGAAAAACAAAAAGGAATCTAAATACAAGATTAAAAGAACACCTCAGAAATGTTAAAAAATGGAGAAACCGAAAAATCTGCAATAGCTGCACATGCCTGGTCAGAAAAACATAGAATAGAAACCAAAACAAAATTACTTAAACAATTGGAAAAACCGAAGGAACTCACAATTTGGGAAAAAATTTACATATGCAAGAATGAAAATACAACTATGAATTTTGAAATACCCGGTTATAAAGAAAGAGGCCTGATTTGGAAATTCTTCGGTCGGCCACCAGATGGCGCGGAGGTCAGTCTGCAGGATAGAAGGCCGTTGGACGTCAGTTGTGAACATGACGCAGCATTGACAATGTCACGAATTACGTGAAGAAACCCTGGGTCTGCATAAATTATGAAGTATGAGGTGAGTGAAATGATAAAAAATAAACAATATTAAAGAACCTCATAGTGTTATTTCCTATCTACATAACTTAAGAATAGATAATATCAAATATCATACCAGAACATTGCCCTCTGAGACATATAAGTAAGTAATTATGATATTAGAAATTACTAACCTCGAATACTTTCAATCCATCTTGCTGAGTAACTATGTGATTTCGATAATGTCCACAGACTTCTACAAACATACGAACGAAAGCTTCTGATATAAGAACATTGCGTGATGCATCTCTTGGCTGTGTTGTATTGGTAACTAATTGCAGAGCTACTTTCAGGCAACGACGCAGTCTTGTAGGTAATATACTAGCTTCATCCCCAACCCCTTGCAAGATTCTAGCTTCATCCAGATCTATCATTAAACTCTGAAATTTAAAACAGATTGCATATTAATTCTATATTTAACATAAAAATTACATTGTGCCTGATTATTATTAATTAATTATAAAACATAATTATAAATGTAATATGGAAATTATTATATACAGAAAGCCATCTATAAGCAATAGTTAACATAACTAAAAAGAAAAAAAATTAATAATAATTTTTTTTACTCTGAACATATATTAAATGAATATTACCTCATAATATGAAATATGAAATTACTAATAAAAAACATTCCCTCATAATGTTTTTATTATTCATTTCATACATCTCAATGACAGATAAATTATATTTGAAGAGAAAAATTATACGCTCAGTTCGAACCCAGGACAACACTGAGATGTATGAAATGAATAATAAAAACATTGAAAGAAGCCATACTGGCTTTATAATGTAATGTAAAATTCCCAATTAAATGTCTTAAATTAAAGATCAGTTGGAACACAATTCATAATTTGTTAACATGTCTGAAGAAGGGACAGTGTACCGAAACAGCTGTCACTGAATTATATAATAAATATGAAAATCAAATAAAACTACGTTTTATTTTTATTTACTTAATAAATGTCTTCTTAATAAAGAAGCCACCATTTGCAAGATAGAAGCAAAGGTTTCATAGCATTTGGTACGCAGAAATTAACAGCGTATATAAGAGAAAAATTTACATTTAGATTGGAGCTCGCTCAGGTAGCTCACTCGTTAAGAGTATTCGACTAGAGTTTGTAAGGTCCTGGGTTCAAGCCTCAGTCTGAGCATATAATTTTTCTCTTCAAATATAATTACCTCTTAATGTTTACTTCCAAACATTAATTTTAAATATAATAATGATGATGATGATTAATTAAAATGGCAGAGTTATTTTAATTTGTGAATTTTTTATTGATAACTTTAACCCTGCACATACATACAGGCGTCTGTTGTACCCCAGCAACAGTTCAGATTCACACAGAGTGAAAGTTTCTGAAAATTGCAGCATGGAGCTTACATAAATTTGAATTATGGTGTTAGTTGTCCACATGCTACTTACAATCTCAATTGGTCTTAATACATAGTTGAGAATAGAAGTTAATTTGTCAGTTGTGCGGCTGGAGTTTGTTGGACCCCAGTGTATTGAATATGCAGAGTAATTAAGGTAGAATTTTTTATCACTCACCTCATATTGTTCTTCTTATTTGACTATAAACTAGTTTCGGAACATAGTTTCTGTTCCATCCTCAGTATCGTCACAACCGTTGTTCTGTCGTCTTGAAGAGCTCTTCAAGACAACAGAACAATGGTCATGACGATAATGAGGATGGAACAAAAACTATGTTCCGAAACTAGTTTATAGTCAAATAAGAAGAACACTATGAGGTGAGTGATAAAAAATTCTACCTTAATGAATATACCTCATAGTGAGAATTCCTAAAATAAGTAATGCAGAGTAATGTTGTACGGTAATGGGCCTAATTATTTGGGTTGTAATTTTACTATAAACACAAAAAACTGAAACTGTCAAGATTTCAAATTATATGTGGAACTATACATAGAACATTAAAAAACAAAACAAGAAGAAGATTGAAGTTTTATAAAACATTGGCAGTTTCTGCATTACTTTGTGGGAGCGAAACTTGGGTAATGACCAAAAAATTACAAAGTAAAATACAAAGTGTAGAAATGAACTTCCTTAGAAGAACAAACAAAAGGCTGCACAGAGAAAATAATCCAGCGAACATAAACATACTCGAGGAGATGGAAATTTTGAAAGCAGTTAATAACGACCATCTGATAAATGAAAACGAACCCAGTATGTGTAACCCTCTCTACCAGATCTTCAGTGAAACACCAGTTTTGAATCCTGCTGATGATGGGACTAGTCCTGAAAGCGCTACACTTAAATAACTAACAAAGTTGAAGAGATGGACCTCTTGGGTAAATATTCCATAATGTTATACTTTAATTTTGAATAATACCTCAACGGAACATATCATGAATCTTATAAAAGTTAACAAAAGGCTGTACAAGAATGGATTGGATAAAACATGAAGATATAAGAACAGAGTTAAATATATATCCATTGAATGATAAAATCAAAGAATATAGAGAAAAGTGGTTTAGACATGTAGAAAGAATGAATGTAACAAGATTACCAAAAGCAGCATTTAACTACAAGCCATGAGGTTCAAAGAATGTAGGAAGGCCAGTGAAAAGATGGACAGAATAACTGTGAGGTGGAACAGGCAATTTGCCTAGCCCTTGAAGTGAAGAAGAAGAAGAAGAAGAAGAAGAAGAAGAAGAAGAAGAAGAAGAAGAAGAAGAAGATGGGCCTACTCAAATTTTGAAAACATATTCTCATAACATTTATCTGTTACCATAATTTGAACTAATAACATTTTCATTTGCCATTAGTTCAGAACATGGCAATTTGGCCAAACATTTATATAAAATAGGAATCTACATGAATCCAAATTGTCCTCTATGCAACAAAGACGAAGAAATGAACGAAGCACATCTACAAACCTGTGAAGTATTACCTGTTGGATCCACCATAGAGAAATATTGGAGAGCAACAACACTAATGGCTTCATTGCAAAGGCCCAGCATTTGAAACAACAACAACAACACATTTTCATTTAATTTCAATTGTATAATGTGTTTTCTACATATATTCGTAATTAATGTGTTGAACACTCTAGAAAGAGCATACTTTTAAAAAATGGCAATTTTTAATAATTTGATAATTTTTTTGCAATTTTTTTGGTCTCATGTGTTCTTCAATGAAAATAAAATACAATAACACACAATTAAATCATAAATATTTTGTTGGATTTTTTTGTAACACATTAAAAACTGCAGAATGGATACCAACAGATTGCCCAGGAAAAGTCTAAACTATCAACCAAGAGGAGGAAAAAGAGATCGGGGATACCCATGAAAGAGATGGACATAGCAGCTATAATACTTGGAGCCAGAACGAACAAAAAAGGTTTAATCCTTGCAAGAAGAAGAAGATGATTAAAAACTTCTGAGTCTGTGAGACTCTAATGTATAATTTCTGTAAGAAAAAATAAGTGTGAAGGTGCAGGATTAATTTCATTTTTCTCAATTTGGTTATCTTGTGGCTTGGTTTCTTTTTGCAGAATGTGATCCACTTATGCATGTAGATAACAGGGCAAATTTCATGGGAGTTAGTGAATATGCGTTATTCATGTATGAGCTAAACAACTTCAGTGGAACACACTATAGATACGATTGTAATATTACATTTTACATATTTGATATTTATCCTTCAGTGAGAAGTGTTGAATTAATAATAAAATAGTCACATTTTTAAGTTATGTGGATAGGAAATAACACTATGAGGTTTCTTAATATTGTTTATTTTTTATTTCACTCACCTCATACTTCGTAACTCCTAGCATACCCAGGGTTTCGTCACATCCTTTGTGACATCCTCAATGCTGTGTCACATTCACAACTCGTGACACAGCATTGAGAATGTCACAAAGGATGTGATGAAACCCTGGGTACGCTAGGAGTTATGAAGTCATGAGGTGAGTGAAATAAAAAACACACAATCGCAGGAAAGTTTGTAGGTTCAAAGTTAAAATTTGGAAACACTTATGAGGTTCTTTAAAAATTTAATAACTAATTAATGAGTCATTTTAACATCTTACCTCATATTTCATGTTTTTCAAACACGGTAACTATAGTTTTCAAATGATCTTGTCATTCATTTTCAACCACCATTATGACTACCGGATATTCGTTGGAATCTCCCTCTATAACGTTGCCATCTGGTGTTGATTTGACGAACTTGGAGATATCGTTGCCATCTGGTGTTGATTCGATGAACTTCGAGATGAGGTCACGTTCATCCGGAATGTCGAAATTCATAGATTTAAATTTGTTCTTTTGTATAAATATTTTCTCCCAAACTGTCAAATCCAAAGGTTTTTCCAAATGTTTTAGAAGTTTAGCTTCTTTTTCAATTCTATGACCTTCCAACAAACTATGTGCTGCAATAGCTGATTTTTCAATTTCACCATTTTTAATATTTCTAAAGTGTTCCTTTGTGCGAGTGTCCAAATTTCTTTTTGTTTTTCCTATGTATACTTTATTGCAATCTCGACAATCAATTTGATAAATTCCAGATTTTTTACTATCTGGGGTGTTCATTTTCTTATTGGTTATTAATAAGTTACCAAGGCTAAATTTATTTATCGGTGCCAATGTAATATTGAATTTCTTGAAAATTTTTTGAAATTTGTTATGTATTCCAGGATGAAGGAAAGGAAAGAAAGGAGAACAATTTAAGAAAATCACTTATCATCCTGGAATACATAACAAATTTCAAAAAATTTTCAAGAAATTCAATATTACATTGGCACCGATAAATAAATTTAGCCTTGGTAACTTATTAATAACCAATAAGAAAATGAACACCCCAGATAGTAAAAAATCTGGAATTTATCAAATTGATTGTCGAGATTGCAATAAAGTATACATAGGAAAAACAAAAAGAAATTTGGACACTCGCACAAAGGAACACTTTAGAAATATTAAAAATGGTGAAATTGAAAAATCAGCTATTGCAGCACATAGTTTGTTGGAAGGTCATAGAATTGAAAAAGAAGCTAAACTTCTAAAACATTTGGAAAAACCTTTGGATTTGACAGTTTGGGAGAAAATATTTATACAAAAGAACAAATTTAAATCTATGAATTTCGACATTCCGGATGAACGTGACCTCATCTCGAAGTTCATCGAATCAACACCAGATGGCAACGTTATAGAGGGAGATTCCAATGAATATCCGGTAGTCATAATGGCGGTTGAAAATGAATGACAAGATCATTTGAAAACTATAGTTACCGTGTTTGAAAAACATGAAATATGAGGTAAGATGTTAAAATGACTCATTAATTTATTAATTTACATTTTGTATACTTTATTATTGCATTATTTCACTTTGTACTTGTACATACTTCGTCTATAGGACCAGGTATAGCACTTGCATCCCTGCCCCTGAGAATTCCAACGATGTATGGTGTGGGAGACAAGCAGATATCCAACAAGGAAGTTGGTAGTACTGGAATTAACGTGTGCTGCCATGAGAATGGGTACAATATTGATTGGAGAGCTTCAACACAGGAAGACAGCCGACTGTAACAAAGTAAATGGATTAGATTCTTAACAAAATTTTTTTAAAACCAATTCTCTAACATCCAGCAGCATAAAATTTCAGAGTAAAAAAATATATATATTCCATCTACAATACAAATAATAACAATAGTATAATAATTTGATGTTACATTTATTTTAACATGTTCCAGTCCTGGACAAATTTATTATCCTCATTAAAAATATTTTGCATAGAAGTCATCTGATGGCATTGTTGATATATCTCGCAATCTGCCTTCGGATGATTAGAGAATTGTATAAGTGGAAAGAAATGTTAGTGTTTGTGCCATGTTTGGAATGGTGTAATGGGCTGCACACCGATGTACAGAATCGAAGTTCGTGGTTCGATTCCCAGTTCAAACATTAATTTTTCTTGAATTGAAGTTTTATAGGAAAAAATCGCTATGAGGTTTAATTTAAGATTAAATTAAAATGCTTCATACCTCACCTCATATCCAGACTTCTAAGTAGACTGCGGTTTCAAAGCCTTGCCGGGTTCATTTTCAGTACTTTCCGAGTTGACAACATCAGTCAATGAGAAATTACTGAAGATGAAGCTGTCAAGGCTTTGAAACCATGGACTGGATATGAGGTGAGGTATGAAGCATTTAAATTTAATCTTAAGGCCTGTAAATTTTGCTAAGAGGCTTCTTTATTCAGGCATAAGGTTCTTTTAAGAGTCTGAAAATCTTTAGATTTGGGACCCATGGCTTAATGTCCCTCCTGGAGGAATTGCTCCTTGCATTTTTCCATCTTAAAAAATCCATCGACCCTGGCCAGATTTGAACCCATGACCCTCTGAACCATAGACAAGCCCTAGTTCACTGTGGCTGACACCTCATACTAAATATACTATTTAGACCGGTTTTGGAACTACATTAGTTCCAACTTCAGTATTTTGACGACCATCGTTCTGTCAGAACGAATGTTGTTCCAAAACTGGTCTAAACAGAAGACCAAGTATGAGGTGAGATTTTTTTTTTAATCTACTGACTACTTGCTAAAAGAAGATTACCTAAATTCAGAAAAACAGAGATAAGCTAATTAATTTTGAAATTCCTGGGGAAAATGATTTGATTAAGATTTTCATCTGCCCAATTCCAGAGTGAAGGGATGTGCAGAACTTCCAACAGACGTCACAACAATCAGTTGTTGGCTGAGAATAGAGGAGATATTCCTTTAAAACCAGTTTGAAGAAAGAAAGCTAATATGAAGTGATGTGTAAAGAAAAGATTCAATTTATTTTATTAAATAGCAGAAGATTAGATTCTGACAGAGTAAAAGAAGAAATCTTGAATGATTCCATTGGGAAGCATACCATAAGCCAATATATCAGCCTTGGAAAAAAAAAAAACACACACATACACTTATCTGGTATTTATATTTTATTTTCTTAAATTAATTTATGTATTTTTTAAATTCCTAACCAAGTACAATATAAAAAAGTTGTAATATAAAATTATTTATATTTAAATTAATATTGGGAAGTAAACATTATGAGGTTATATCATTAATAGTGAGTGGAGAAACTATTTTAATCGACTCACCTCATACATTTTCAAACTTCTTTGATACCGGCGGTTTCAGACAATATCATGTCCTTCTTCAGTCATGGCGTCCACTGATGAAATTCCGTGATTGTTGATTTCTTTAGTGACATCACCTCTTGTGCTGTCATCTTTCGTTGGGATTATAAACTTTGTAATTAAATTTTTATCCACCGGAATATCGAAATTCATAGATCGATATTTATTCTTCTGAATGAATATCATTTCCCAAATTCCGTTTCTGGATTTATACATAATTAGGAATGAAAAAACTCAAAAAATTGAATTTGATGTATATAGGAAGGGTACACATACTGATAATTATATAAATTCAACGGGTTTCAATCCTCTGGCACATAAACATGCAATATTTAATAGCCTCTTATATAGATTAATAAAGGTCCATTAAAAGGAGAAAATTTTAAGAAAGAATACGAAAATATCCTAAATATAGCCAGATTAAATGGTTTTAATAAGAATATAATATCTAACAAATTAAAGAAATTCAGAAAGATAAAACAACTTAAAGAATGCTCTACCCTACAAATGGTTAGTAAAGAAAAGAAGAATTTCAAGAACATTACCTACCATCCAATAGTACATGGGAAATTTCAAAAAAATATTTGACAAATACATTACTTTGGCACCAATTAATAAATTTAGTCTGGAAAAACTTCTAAATACCAATAAAAAAATCAACATCCCAGACAGTAAGAAATCTGGAATTTATCAAATTAATTGTAATGATTGTAGCAAAGTATACATATGAAAAACAAAAAGGAATTTAGAAACACGCACTAAAGAACATTTTAGAAGTATTAAAAGTTGTGAAATTGAAAAATCAGCAATTGGGAAATGATATTCATTCAGAAGAATAAATATCGATCTATGAATTTTGATATTCCGGTGGATAAAAATTTAATTACAAAGTTTATAATCCCAACGAAAGATGGCAGCACAAGAGGTGATGTCACTAAAGAAATCAACAATCATGGAATTTCATCAGTGGACGCCATGACTGAAGAAGGACATGATATTGTCTGAAACCATTGGTATCAAAGAAGTTTGAAAATGTATGAGGTGAGTCGATTAAAATATGTTCTCCACTCACTATTAATAAAATTATTTCCCTCATATGTAGTATCCTCAACTATTAAAATAACTAAAACATTGTAGGCCTTTCAAGATCAGTCACATCCTCAGCAGGTTTTTTACTACTGTCAGTATTTTTTTTGGATATTGTAACCAATGGCTCAATGATATTTTTACCATAAAATTTATTAGTATTGACTCTACCTGAGTGAATTGCTAATAAGAATAACTTTCCGCTCAAGTAGAAGAGAGCCAAATAATTGTAGCAGCACTGGAACAGGCAAGGCAGAGAACAGTTGTGTCAAATCTCGTTCCTCTAATCTCGAATCTAGTGGTCTTCTCACTACTGTTGTCACCATGCTGCACACTGGTCCTGAAATTCCATAAAATCTTTCACAATATATTCTATTGAAATATTTCAATATTCAAATGTTTAATATTTGAAGGAAGTAACACTGAGGTTTCTTTTAATTATTATGAGTCAAAAATTTAGACTCAACTCATTTTTTTTTTCTCGAAGACTACTTTCTTCATGCCTTCGTGATATTGTCAATGCATCTTAACTTATGATGTATTAACAATATCACGAAGGCATGAAGAAACTAGTCTGCAAGAAAAATAAAAATAATATAAGGTGAATCTAAATCTTAACTCATAATAATTCAAATGTTTATATATATATATATATATATATATATATGCTCAGGTGATAGCAATCATACTTCCTAACTAATAGGCCTAGATTCGATACCTGGAGGAGTTGAAAATTTTCATTATAATGTTAATTAAATTAAAGATAATTCAAATTTAGTAGTTGTGAAAATGCTAAAGATGGAATAATTCCTAAACTGGTATAAAAAGAAGACAAAAATGATGTGTTTATGGTTGAGGTGATGTTCTATTTTTAATATTGAATTTAATTGTAGGATTTTTAATATGGGGAGGTCAGGAGCCGTGGTATTATACATTTTTGTGTCTTTGCACGGGGTATTAGAAAGGAGAGTTTCGGTTAGTATGAGTTCATGCATGTTTTTGATAGAATAATGCCCACTTATGTTGTAAAGGATGATGATTAAAAGAAGAGAAAAACTGTTGACAAACAGTATCTGCAAGTAATTTACTCTTGTCCATAAGCAATAAAGAGGCTGAAAATGTAATGTCTCCATCTTAATGCAAGCCAATGTATCGGCGGTGCATTCTTTGCTGGGCAGGTCTAGGGATGATACACCTCTGTAGACGTCACCGAGAGCACGAAACCCTTGCACACGTTCTTGGGGTTTGTCCGTTTGGAGAATCACTGAGAAACATTCGGCACCATACTATTCGAAACATGATGGCAGAAGCCTTGCAAGATACATAGTTTATGAGGAAGTTCATGGTTTAGTCACTAATGGAAGTAACAGACGAATAGATATTATTGTATTTAGACCATCTTCTAAAATTGGTATATTAGATCCCACAATCTGTTTTGAGACTCATAGTGGCCAACCTGAGGAAGTTGACTCTGAAAAGAAAGCCATATATGAGCCAACAACTGACTATTACAAAGATAAATACCAATTAGATAGTCATAACTGTCACAGGATTGATGATCGGGGCAAGAGGTATTATACCAGGATTCTTAGCTAAATTTTGAAATTTCTTAGATTTGGACAGAGTGTATCTTTCTAAAATTGCCATCGCTGCCGTTAGAGGATCAATTTCAATTTTAAGAAACCATCTTTACAAAATATCTGCCTTATAGTATATATGTCGGCCGCGGTGGACTAGTGGTTATGCTCCTTGCCTCTGGTCCTGAGGATCGCGGGTTCAACCCGGCTGTGGTTATTGCATTTTTTAGGACGGAAAAATCCAAGGAGCAAGTCCTCCAGGAGGGACTTTAAGCCGTGGGTCCTGAGTCTGAAGATTTTCAGGCTCGTAAAAAATCCTTAAGCCTGAATGAAAAGGCCTCTAAGCAAAATTTGCCAAATTTTCCCGTCCTAGTACTACCTTGGTTTCCTAGATGTCAGTATGAGGCGGAACGCTGACCACGGACCACTCAAAATGACATGTATACAAAAACAAGTGTAACTAAATTAGTATGGTTCAAATTCTTCCCTGTTGGGGGAGAGCGCCTAAATCTCTGTAAAGGGAAAACAATTCAATTACAAATTGAAAATTTTTAAATGTATTTACAAAATGTATTTCATCACTTTCGAAAATTAATTGTCTGTATCACTTTGTCCTTGAGGCAATCCTCTAATGAGGAAAGTTGTATATAATAAAAAATTCATCTGTAATTATTATTAGCAATTATTGCTAACTATAGGATTTGCTTTCTAAACATACATATTGTAAAGGGGTTAGGAATTTAAAGCAGATATCTGAAACAAAATCAGTTTGTATGGGTGTTGAACTATTATATAAAAATCACTGTGAAGTTTAATTTAAGATTTAAATTGAAATTCTTTACACTTCACCTCACCTCCAACTCAGTTGGAGCTTGACTGAAGATGAAGACAAATTGCCTTTGAAACCGGTATTGTGAAAACATAGAACTTTATGAGGTGACATATAAAAACATATTTTACCCAAGATTTAAATTAAAATTCTTTATACTTCACCTCATATCCAGTCATCTAATTAAAAACCTAGGTGGTTTCATCTTTAGTAATATCTCGACCAATGTTATGTCATTCAGGAGAACTGCTTCTTACTCCCTGGGAATTTGATTTGATTTGGAGGTTCATCGGTCCACCAATAGACAGAGTAAAACGCAGTTCTCATGAATAACATAACATTGGTCGAGGTATTACTGGAGATGAAACCACTTAAGTTTTAAAACCGGTTTAATTAGAAGACTGGATATGGTATGAAGAATTAAAAATTTAAATTAAACCTCACAGTGATTTTTTCTATAAAAGTTAAATATTTTATCCAACTCATTTATGGATTTATATTGTATCCAGAGAGGAGCATAGGATGAGTGCATATTTTAAGTGTTTATGTAATAAAGTACCTATGTGAGGTATGATGAAGACAAAGGAGAAGGTGAAACCTGTCCCAGCAAATACCCTACTCTTGTTAAAAAGCACGAAGGCTTAACCTTTCCATTCAAACGACAAATTGCTATCAACAGTGATCACACATCTAGTTTTTGTGAGGATGGGAACATCTTACCTCAAATTAAGAGGTAAGATGAAAAGAAGAGAAACTGTGGCAGCGGTGTCAGCATGTAATTTACTCTTGTCAATAACCAACAAAGAGGTTGAAAATGTAATATTTCCATCTTACACATGAATTGCCAACAATAGGATTTGCTTTCTAAACATGCATATTGTAAGGGGGTTTGGAATTTAATGCAGATATCTGAAATAAAATCAGTTTGTATGTGTATTGAACTATTATAGCAAAAATCACTAATGAACAATGAGGTTTAATTTAAGATTTAAATTAAAATTCTTTACCTCACCTCACCTCCAACTCAGGTGGAGTTTGACTGAAGATGAAGGCAAATGGACTTTGAAACCAGTACTGAGGTAAGACGTTCCCATTCTCACAAAAACTAGATCAAAAGAACCTCAAAATGTTACTTCCTAAAATAAACCATTAGTGATCACACACTTTCTCAACATGTGTATTTATAGAGGGATTTGGAATTTAAACCAGACATTTGAAGTATAAGAATTAAATTAATGTTTTTATTAAGAAGTAAGAAGAAAACGACATAACACCGGTTGACCAGAGGCTACTGATGATGGAGATAAGCTCCGAAACTGCAGTCTAGAAGAAAAAGGATATGAGGTGAGATAATAAAAACATTAATTTAATTCTTAAATTAAACCTCATAGTGTTCTTTCCCCGTGAAAGTTAAATAAATTTGAAACTGTATTTAATATTTAATTTTAGGAAGTTATATTTTGAGGTTATTTTAATTATATTATTTTTAGTCTGAACATCTTACCTCAATATTAATGTTGATTTGTTCTTGGACATGTTTCAAAACAATTCTGTTTTATCGTCAGCTTTCCCAGACTGGTTTTATTTATGTTGCATTATGTTGCACAACCTGGATGTCGATGTCAGCTCTTTGGCCAACCACAGGATGGAGCTGACATCGACATCCAGGTTGTGCAACATAATGCAACATAAATAAAACCAGTCTGGGAAAGCTGACGATAAAACAGAATTGTTTTGAAACATGTCCAAGAACAAATCAACATTAATATTGAGGTAAGATGTTCAGACTAAAAATAATATAATTGAAACTGTATACTACTACATCCATGCTAGGACTAAGATAGGGGTGATCAATGCATACAAGTGTGAATCCAAGAATACGGAAGATATACCAGAAAACAGTACCTGCTGTATTGTAAGATGTATTGGCTGTACTGAGCCTAAGTCCCTGACCAGGAGCAGGGAACTGACACGAGTACAGTTCTTTGATAAAGGCTGCCTGTAACCACTCGGGCTGTCCATGTCGAGACTCCAATTCTGCCAGAATCTTATTAAAACAAAGAAGAAACAAATTAAGCCGTATTCAAATTTATATCTAATCTGAATAAAACAAATTAACTCTGTGAATGATAGGAACTGTACAAGAGAAGCATTACAATCAAAGAAACAATTAAAGATCCTTTCTTAATAAGTCTTCAAAGTAATGATAAAATGTCCTTTCTTAGTAAAGTCCTGGAAGACCAAGGCAACGTGAATTAATGGATCAGATAGATTTCTTAGTTAATAGGGCAAAGAAATATGGTGACTATCATCATGCTTCAGACAAATTTACCTGATGGAAAATACCCAGTACTCATTTTTAAGGAGATTAATTGGTTTCCAGCATCAGTCTGACGATTAGTGTGCATTTGGGATTGTCAACAATTCTAATTTTTTTGGAGTTGCTCATGTAAACAGTGGTGGCTTGTGAAGAGGCAGAATGCAGCTACAGCAGATTTTCTTGGTACTGTCAGGATGTGGGACTGGAGGTGAATATTTGCATATCTCTTACCTACTAATTTTCTATTTATTGTTTGCTGTTTTTTTTATTTGAATTCAGTTGTATGTCTTGGATTTTTAAAGTTAATTTTTTTTTTGTGAACTGCAACCTCACAAAAAAAAAGACTAAGCGCGATAGGCCTAGAAGGCCCTTGGCCTACCAGCGGGATTCTGGCCTCACATCCACATGTGTTAATCAATCAAAGAGGTGGACGATCATCTAGCCAGTGTAGGGGTGACATGTGTTCAGGATGTCAGGTTCAACAGCCGTTATAGCTGATCATCGCAACCTGGAGTCACTACTTATTGTAGCTACCCAAATGCCTCACGATGCTGGGTGGGCACCGGTCCAATACTGGCCAAAATTCACGAGGAAATTTCTTCCCCCATGGGGAATCGAATCAGCGCTAGTCCCGTAACTCTGCACCAAGGCTTCTTGCCTTACACTGGTAAGGCGCGGGACATGATTTGCAAATAATGGAAGGAAAATATGCTGAGAGAGATGAGAACCAGAGAATTAAATTTGAAAGATGCATTTAATAGAAAATAAGTAGAAACTAGGAGTGGGAAAGCAGCCACAGCATAGAAACATATATAATTATTTTATTGTATATATAAAATAGAATAAATGCAAAAAATTACATTTGAATTGAAAAAGTTATAATTAATAAAAGGCTAAATGGTATGTGAAGAATGACTTTCATATGGGATATACTATTATATGAAAATATGACATTATTTACCTTGTAATAAAATCCACTTGCTCTGAATGGACTTATGATGCAATAAGCTAGTGGCAAGCAGATATTAGACCCTTCTGGCAACACTCGTCTACAGTATCCAAACCTTCTGCCTCCTGTTTCACTGGTGATCACTAGCGAGTAGCTTTGTTCATCAATACTACTAGCTCCTGTTACAGATGATGTGTTTGACACCGGCGGGGGCCAATCTTTTGCATCTGGGAAGCACAGGTGTTCAATATGTGGAGGAACATCTGCCTGCAAATTTAATTACATAATTATATGAAAATGAAATTCAATTAATAATAAACAAGAGAAAAATTTGCATTTAGATTGGAACTTGCTCAGGTAGCTCAGTCAGTAGAGTATTGGCCTAGAAAGCCAAAGGTCCTGGGTTCAAGCCCCAGTCTGAGCATATAATTTTTCTCTTCAAATAAAACAATAAACAATTTTGATGTTATATTTTTAAATTAACATGTTCCAGAATTGGATTAGTTTCATTTTAGAAAGAAAAAGTCAGAGGTCCAGGGTTTGACTCCTGGTTCAAACATAATTTTTCTAAAATAAAAATAATAATAAACAAGTTGAGTTTACTGCTATCTAACCTCACATTTGGTTGTTTCTTGTAAGACATGTTTTAAAGCATCTCTGCTCCATCGTCAGTTGGTACAGACATGATTTTTTAAGTTGTCGGCCCTGGATGTCGAGTCCTGCTCCTTCTCTTTTGTAATCCAAGAACTTGCATATTAAATTTCTGTCCCTGGGGAGAGAAATTTAAAATTTATCTCTATACATGTCTTCCTGAGGAGAGAAATTTAATATGCTAGTTCTTTGAACTACAAAAAGAGGGAGCAGGAGACAACATCCAGGGCCGACAACTAAAGATCACCTGTATATACCAACTAAAGATGGAGTAGAGTTGATTTGAAACATGTCTTACAAGAAACAACCAAATATGAGGTAAGAAGATGGCAGACCCAACTTATTTATTAAGTAGAACCTCATAATGTTACTTCCTATTGTATTTCTAATTAATAAATTTATCATAAATAATGCCACGAGTGATTTCCAAATTATCGATAAATTCACGACTCACAAAGTGAGGAGTGAATTTATCTAGATAATTTGGAAATCAAGAGTGGCATTTGTTCAGACTATGTAATGAATAAAATTAAGCTCTTTACTAAAAAAATCATTATTTAACTATAGTTATTTTAAAATATTTATATATTTAATGTAAACGGCGATGTTTGAAAACTAATGAGAAATGATAGGTATGCTTCATCTGCTTCTTTTGTTTATCACTGCAACCAGATCATACTATTTATTGCCAAAGGAACGCAATATTGTAAGAATGCTCTCTAGTGGAGAAAAAATGGAACATCAAACTGTATATTAATTCATTTCTGATGTCGTATGATGTAAATATGACAATTATATTTTTCTGGATTATTACCTGGGAAAAAATACATTTAAGAAAGTGCAAACAGTGGTTTCTTTTTTTTTGGTGGTATAATCAATTGCTACAAATGTTTTTATATTAACTCCTGCAAGCGCTAAGTGTTGACATCTATGCACTATATATATACAATCTGGTAGCCGTATTTCTTACAGGCTCAGTCACTGCAAAATAATGATCAGACCTGTTCAGAATATTAAAAAGGAGGAGCTTTCTTTAATATGGTAAATTTAACACTGATAAATATTTCGTGAAACACGACTCTGATTGGTTGTAAAACAGAAATCATTGAAACGTGATTGGTCATTGACTCCCATTTGGGACATGAGTTAAATAGTCTTCTTAATATAGAAGCCATTCTTTGTGTATTTGTGAATGATGATTCATTGCATTTGAACGTGGGACCAAGAGAATAAGGTAAAGGAAGGATTTATGCTTGGATGGGAAGGAAGCCTGAAATAGCTCAATGGTTAAGAGCATCAGCACGGAAAGCTGAAGGTTCGGGGTTCAATTCCTGATTCAGGCATACATTTTTCTCTTTACCATTTCATTACAATAATTTAGTTGTGTACTTTAACATACTTATAACCAGAAGAATGGTTACATGTCTACACAGATGGATCTACTATTGATAACAACTCAGGATCAGGAATTACATGTGCATGATTTTCATTTTATCTACCAGCAGGATATCACTCAACAAATTTTGATGCGGAAGTAACGGCTATTCATATTTCACTCCAACAATTACTATGTAGAATAAATAAATTTTAAAATGCTGTCATACTTCTGATTCTAAGGCAGCAATATATGCAATAAATTCACACAAAATGATGTCAATACAAATTAAAGAGTGCTACAAAATGATTCAACAACTCCAAAAACTACAGAAAAGAATTCAATTTGCAATGGATTCCTGCACATTGTGGAATTGCTGGAAATGACACTGCTGATTTTCTTGCCAAAAAAGGCTCCAATTTAATTCAGAATACTACTAAAACTTTACCTGTAGCATCCATAAAAAGAATAATTAAAAACAAATATAAAATCAAACAAAACCAAGACCTATGTAATAAAGCTAAAGACAAAAAATGGAATATTTTAGTAAAGAAGCCAGGTATTATTCCAGAAATTCCACGCAAAACTACAGTAGCAAAATTTAGACTGCTTACAGAACATGACTATTTGGCCAAACATTTACATAAAATAGGAATCTACACGAATCCAAATTGTCCTCTATGCAATAAAGATGAAGAAATGAACGAAGAACATCTACAAACCTGTGAAGTATTACCTGTTGGATTAACCATAGAAAGATATTGGAGAGCAAGAATGTTAATGGCTTCATTGCCAAGGCCCAGCATTTGAAAACAACAACATATACTTATTTCAATCTTAGTAACAGCTTTAGCTTCTTAATATTAATTTAATAAATTTATTTGCTAAAATTCATTCAATAACAATATAAAACTATGATTAGCTCTGCAAATTTCAAAACATTGTCCAGAAAATAAACCACATTCTGGGCTGAGTTTATTAATATTTAAATGTTAACAAAATATAAACTATGGTCAGCCAGTATAGTAGCTTATGTAACAAGGTTTGTTGATGACATCAAAATTATGGAACTTAGTATGTAGATGAACATTCTGTTCATGGTGAATCCAACAGCTTACTATGAAGTAAATACCATGATCTCAAGTTATCAGAGATTTCATTTGAAATCTTGTCTAGTTTAAAATAAACCAAATTTGATCTAATCATCATGGCTATCCTGAACATCTTATTAAAACTATTAATGTCTCCATCAAAACACCAGCATAATAATAAAAGCAGGTATAGCAAAATCGGAACCTATAAAAATAAATGAAGAGTTAGATAGGGTTGTGGTCTGTCACCTGTACTTTTTTGTATTTATATTGATGATGTAATTAACAAATGGAAGAATGAAGTACCTCTGGGAATACCAATTAGTGTAAATAAGAAAATAAATATATTGCTATATTGAATCGTGAATTCTTCTTACCTCATACATATATGTTAATTAACACAGAACTGCAGTATTGAGAGTCATCACTCCCATCCTCAGCTGTTGTTGTGACTCATAATGTAAAATTCCTAACATTAATATATTAATATTGCTATATGCAGATGATATTGCAATAATACAGAAATAATGAAGAGAACTTACAACATGATAAAATCAAATGTTTCCTAACTCTCCTCATATAAATCTTCTAAGTAGATTGCGATTTCGAGAAATTTGGGAAAAAATCCACATTCAGAAAAACAAAGGAAAACTTATGAACGTCAAAATTCCTGCAAATCCTGACCTGATCCAGAGAAGAAGTGTTTCTTCCAATTGACATAACATCAGTCGCCAAGATTGTACTGAAGATGAGACAGTTATGGTCTCGAAATCGCAATCTACTTAGAAGATTTATATGAGGAGAGGTAGGAAACATTTGATTTTATCATAAATTAAACCTCATAGTGATTAATTCCTATAAAAGTTAAATAAAAAAGTACTTGCAATGTTCAGTATATAAGTTGAGTTGAATTGGCAGCGAATATAACTTGAAAATATCCACAAAAAAAAAACAAAAGTAATGGCCCAGCGAGGAAAATACCCTATATGCTCCAAAATAATAATAGAAAACAAAATATTAGAACAAGTATCTAATTTTGATTATCTTGGATGCAATGTAAGCTATGACAGAGACAGAAACTTAGAAACCAAATTGAACAAATGTGGTACAATAAATAGAACTCTCTACTATAAAACTCAAAAAGACACAAAATTAAAGTTTAATAAGATAATGGCTGTGCCAATATTAATATTCGGTAGTGAGTCCTGGATATTACAGGAAAGAAAGAGAAGTAAGATCGGCTGAAATGAGGTTTCTTCATAGAGTAAAAGCCTGCAAAAAATTGATCTTATTAGAAATGAAGATATAAGAGACAAATTGAATATTTACAACTTAAATGAGAAAATAGAGGAATATAAAGACAACTGGAGAGCCCACCTGGTTGGTATGAATAATGAAAGAAATCTAGCACTAGTGTATAACTATCAACCTCAAGTAAGAAGAGATGTGGAACGTCCGAGGAAGAGATGGTTCTAACAGTGTGAAGACAAAACAGGCAAGATTGGCTAATCCCTGCAAGGAAGATGGTGATGATCATCTCATCATTTTATTAAGCTTAAACAGGATGTAACAAAATTTAATATACAACTGATAGAAGCAATAACAAATATTTTCTATAAAATAATTACAGGCTGAAAATTAAGCAGAATTTACCGAATTTTCCTGTCCTAGTGCTACCTTGGTTTCCTAGATGGCAGTATGAGATGGAGCGCTGACCACGGACCACTCAAGTGACATCTATATGAAAACAAGTGTAACTAAATTAGTATGGTTCAAATTCTTCCCTTTAGGGGGAGAGCACCTAAAATCTCTGTTAAGGGAAATATGGGCTTACAATACAAAAAAATTAATATCTGCATTCCTTTTCATTACATTGTTCTATCACTCTACTCTAAATGAACAACAATATATTTGATGTTGTCACAACATAGACATTATAATCTGACAACACAATCTCTTTAACAGAGTACATACTCTTGAAAATTCTGAAGAACAACTAAATAATTAGGGTTGTATATCAGTGATAGGGATTTACTATTACAAAAGGTTTAAGGCAAGGTTGCAGTTTATCTCCAACTCTATTTAAAATTTATCTCGAAAGAGTACTAAGAGACTGGAGGAAAAAATGTCAAAGAATGGGCATACCTATCCAAAATACACATGTATATTCATTGAATTTTGCAGATGACCAGGTATTAATAGCACAGGACCACGATGACATAGAATATATGGCTAAAAAACTAAAAGAAGAATACGAAAAATGGGGACTTTATATAAACATTGAGAAAACTAAATACCTGTGTATAGGAGAAGAAATGGAAAATATAAATTTCAACAATGGAGAAGAACTAAAACCTAGTATTCAATGCACTTATTTAGGAACAAAATTAGACCATTCAGGCGATAACACAGTGGAAATTAAAAATAGAATCGCACAAACAAAACAAGCAATAAATGATTTAAACTCTGTTTGGTGGAGCAAAAATATTACAAAAAATAGAAAATTACAAATATATCAAACCATAATTCAGAGCATTTTAACATATGGTGCTGAAGTCTGGCAAATTCCTACCATGGAAATGAAAAGAATTTTAAGTACAGAAATGGATGTTTTAAGAATATCAGCTGGAAAATCTAGAAAGGATAGTATACGAAATAAAGAAATAAGGGAAATTATGAGTGTACAAGAGGAGCCAGACATCATAGACATCATAGAAAAGAAAAGATTGCAGTGGTATGGTCATGTCAAACGAATGCCAGAGCAAAGATTGCCAAAAATTGTTATGGAATGGATCCCAATGGAAAGGAGGAAGAGAGGAAGACCGAAGAAAACTTGGATAGAAGGGGTACAAGCAGCTATGATTATCAGAGGAATGGAGAAGATCAATGGATGGATAGAGAGGAATGGCATTTGGTTTCCGGAAGACGGCGGCAGCTGCCATGATACTGGATGATGATGATGATGATGATATCAGTGATAGTTGGATCCTGGCACATTATGGGATCATTGAGAATAAAATAACATGCTTGCCGATATGATACAACAATACAACAAAAGAAAAAGAACAACTACTAAAAGCTTACCTTTCACATCCATAAAAAGAATAATTAAAAACAAATATAAAACCAAGACCTATGTAATAAAGCCAAAGACAAAAAATGGAATATTTTAGTAAAGAAGCCAGATATTATTCCAGAAATTCCACGTAAAACTACAGTAGCAAAATTTAGACTGCTTACAGAACATGACTATTTGGCCAAACATTTATATAAAATAGGAATCTACACAAATCCAAATTGTCCTCTATGCAACAAAGACGAAGAAATGAACGAAGAACATCTACAAACCTGTGAAGTGTTACCTGTTGGATCCACCATAGAGAAATATTGGAGAGCAAGAACGCTAATGGCTTCATTGCCAAGGCACAGCATTTGAAAACAACAACAACACTTCTCATTGACATCAATGAAATGGCTAATTTCCTCAAAATTTTCATCTCCAGTCTTATATGAAAGACAAAAGCATGCAGATGGCAAAAAGTGGAATACATATATATTCTCTCTATTCAGATAACATTCCTAGAGCAAGTAATGCTGAGATGAACAAGATAACTTGAAGATTTCTAATGCAGTTCATGACGAAAATACTGTAGCTCAAAATTTGGAAAGCAAGAATGCTAATGACTTCATTGCCATTAAGAAAACAGTCACATTGGGGACTGATAGAGTTCACACTGGTTTTAAGTTAACATATTATACAATTACAATTTGATTGAAAAAGTTGGAAACAGAAATATAAAAATACTGTTAGAAAATCCATCTATAATTCCGGAACTACCACCAAATCTGCAGTTGATATACTGGGGCTTACTACAGGACATAACTGCTTAGGAAAACATCTTCATAGAATTGGTGTATTAATGTCTCCTGAGTGTATATTGTATTCTCAAGGTGTGGAAATAGACAGAGAACATTTAACAAACTGTGTAGCTCTTTAAAATTGTCAAGATGTGACATCCAAGTATTGGGAAGCTTTGTTATTAACTCTAGAGCATTAGCTCTTATATCTTTTCTGACAGAATGACCACATTGATAGCCGAGTACTTAGTTGTAAATAAAAGAAGGAAAAGTAAGATTAAATTATATTTGAAGAGAAAAATTATATGCTCAGACTGAGGTTTGAACCCAGGACCTATGGCTTTCTATGCCAATGCTCTACCAACTGAGCTACCCAAGCAGTGAGAAGTATTAAATTAATAATAAAAACATCGTAAGATTAAAGTATTGTTCATCACTACTACAAACAGAGTTTTAAATACCGGTTGGCTTTACTTACTTACGTAATTAGTGTATCTGTAATATAATTTGTTATGTACACTCTTTTATTCCGATATCTAATTACAGAACCAACAGTATTATTGACTTTACTGATTTCCTGCCACAAGCTCATGAGCTCATATTGGACTGCAGTAAACATTATAATCCTATTTTAAAAATACAATAGGAAGTAAGATTAAGAGGTTTATTTAATAATTAAGATATTTGGTCTGTTTATTCTTACCTCTTAAAGGTTGTTTTTGTTCAGCACATGTTTCAAGGCTTCTGAGTCCCATCTTCAGCAATTACAGACTGATTTTTCTCAAGTTGTCAGCTCTGATTCTTGACTCCTGCTCCCTCTGCCTGTGGTCCAATGAACTTGCTAATGAGGTTCCTTTCTCCGGGAATTTCAAAATTCATAATTCTTTCCTTGTTCTTCTGTATGTAAATTTTCTTCCCACATTGTGAGTTCATTTTTGTTTTCTAACTGTTTTAATAATTTTGTGTTTTTCTGACCAAGTGGCTGCTTATTTTTTGGCCATGCTGATGATGATTAGAAGACTAATCAAAACATTAAATTGAGGTAAGATAGTACAGACTCAATAAACTTGAAGATAGTATTGTATTTAGTTTATTTATATTGATGTGATTGTTTTATATAATTTAATAGTCAAATATATGTTATATCAAGTTCGTAAATTAATGAGTAATTTTTTCACATCTTACCTCATATTTTATGTTTCTTTAAACATGGGAACTAGTTTTCAAGAGAAGGATCTCTCTCATTTTCAACCGACATTATGACTACCGGATTTTCGTTGGAATCTCCATCAATAATGTTGCCATCTGGTGTTGATTTGATGAACTTTGAGATGAGGTCATGTTCATCAGGAATCTCGAAATTCATGGATCTAAATTTGTTCTTCTGAATATATATCTTCTCCCAAATTATCAATTCTAAAGGTTTTTCCAAATGTTTTAAAAGTTGGACTTCATAAAATTGAAAAAGAAGCCCAACTTTTAAAACATTTGGAAAAACCTTTAGAATTGACAATTTGGGAGAAGATATATATTCAGAAGAACAAATTTAGATCCATGAATTTCGAGATTCCTGATGAACATGACCTCATCTCAAAGTTCATCAAATCAATACCAGATGGCAACATTATTGATGGAGATTCCAACGAAAATCCGGTAGTCATAATGTCGGTTGAAAATGAGAGAGATCTTTCTCTTCAGAAGTAGTTCCCGTGTTTAAAGAAACACAAAATATGAGGTAAAATGTGAAAAAATGACTCATTAAATTACAAATTAAGAACCTCATAATGTTATTTCCCATATTTAACTATGCAATTATATCAAGTTATTTATTTATGTAGGAATCGGCTAACCTTTCATATAGAATTCTTTCAATTTATAGCTCGGCAGAGCTCCAAGTAAATATGTAATTGAACACCACCTACACTTCTGAAGAATTCCCTTAAAATTCCATCTTAAGCCCTTTGGTGGAAAATCGTAACTGAACAATTGTAACTGAACTCATTTGTGTTTTTGAATGGGGTATTAAAAATATGTAAAGAACTGAAAGAAACAGGTATTTTGTGAACTGTTTTCTGTAAGTGACGACTCCAATTAAAGCGAATTATTATTTTCTAAGGTGTAAGGGGTTAGATACTCACCTCTCACCGCTAGGGCTCCGAGATTGAGTCTTGATCACTCCATGTGGGTTTTGTGGTGGACGAAAATGAACTTGGGCAGGTTTTTCTCGGGGTTTCTAATGCCACAATTTCATTCCACCACTTTCTCCATACTTATTTCATCCATTTCATTTCGTTCATCTGCTCCCGTGATGGTGCATCAGGATTGGTCGGCCAGCACCCTTGTCATTCACAAACCTCTATATATATAAGGGTTCATCTCATCTCGACCCTCATTTGGGCATGAGTTGAGGATATTTATTTATTTATTTTAATATTTTCTAAAACATTTTTATTTAAATAAATTATGTCATAATTAGAAACTGCGAGATAAGCTAGCTGCAACAATACAGGTTAGTGAAGACAGGCATGGGGAAATACATATATGTGTTTGTTAAGGGCGAATCTTGTTTTGGATAGAGTATGGTAGATAATAATCCATGGACAAATCCTTGCCTGCCTATCTCGGATTGTGATCAGATCACAATTGGCAGTAAAAAACAACACATTTCCTCTGAATCATAATAGCTGTTTGTGACACCCATTAGAACCATTTTAGCAACATGATGCATCACTTTTGTGCTATTGGTTTTCATATTGATAACTTGAAAATTCTGACAAGATTTTTCCCTCTGTACAAAAAAAAGACTATAGTAAAAGATGAAGGGTGGATTAAAACTTACATCAAGAGGATATTTTGTTTTGATGTAAGGCACTTTAACTTTTTTATCCCCTGAGTCCAGATTGAGACCGACTAGTAGAATGCATTGGAAGAGGTGAGGAAATGCACTTGGTGTGGTGGAAGTACTGCGCACACGGTGATACATCCTACTGGACACCCTGCGCACGTATACTTTGCGCTCCTCTGACAGCCTGGTCATCTGCTCTTGCTGTTCTGCAGAATTGGTGGAACTTGTATCTTCTCCAACATCTGATGACTCCATGCATTTTGCAGCAGTCAACCCAACTGAAAACAATTACCATTATTAATCTAAGATTTTACTTCAGCTAATTCAATTTACAAAAAGAACTATACATTTATACAAATAGCAAACAATTATAATCTGAATATCTCTAGATTTAATAGAAAAAAGAATAGTTTTTCAAGGAAAATATCATCAAAGATCTAAAATTGTTATTAATAATAATCAGTGTATGGAACAAGTCAGTGAATTCAATTACCTGAATTATAGTATCTCCTATATCAACTCCAAGGATGTTAACGTAAAATTAGCAAAATTTCAATTACCGGTATCTTTATGTCCAATAAAATCAAACATTACAACAAAAGTCAGACCACAGAAAGTGTTGAAATTCTACAAAATAATGGCAATCCCAACTTTTTTATATGAATCAGAAACATAGACCTTAACATCACATTAACTCCAGAGGATAGAAGCAGCTGAGATGAGGCTGCTAGGACCCCTTAGTGGGCTACTCTCTAATTGATCATAAAAAGAATATTGACATCCAAGAAGAATTGGATACTTATCAGTAGAAAGGTGCAAAGTGCCAATTTAAAAAAAAAAAAGATATTGCACTAGGATAGTGCAACAAGCCATGGAGCATTACATATCAACAGGGCTAAGTCCAAAGGAGACAGTATAGTTTTAAAATAATTAGGAAGTAACATTATGAGGTTTAACAGTTTAAGTTAAGTATTTAACATTATGAATTTAACAGTATAGTGTTATTAAGATCACTAAAAGATGGCAGTAGTGCTAAGTCCCCAAGCTGTTTCACAACACTGGTGCAATGTGCCATTTCCCTCCAATGTTCTTTATGTGTTGTAAACAGTGAATTTACTTATTTTAGGAATTCACACTATGAGATATATTCATTTAGGTAAAATTTTTATCACTCACCTCATATTATTCTTCTTATTTAACTATAAACTAGTTTCGGAACTTAGTTTCTGTTCTGGAAAGAGCGAAGGATGGCTCTTCAAGACGACATGATGATACTGAGGATGGAACAGAAACTAAGTTCCAAAATTAGTTTATAGTTAAATAAGAAGAATAGTATGAGGTGAGTGATAAAAATTTTACCTAAACAGTGAATTTGCTTATTTGTGATCACTATTAAACAGTACAGTTTACGCAGAAGATATTTTTGTTATAAATTATACTATTTGCAGATCTGTTAAATAATGAATGGAACATAGCACCTTTGAAATGTTTGCAGGATTTTGCACCTTTCATAATAAACAATTTTTGTTCTCTTTTTTTGGTGTTAATTGATATGTTATCATAAATCTACTGGCAAAGGTTGATTAAAAGTTCTAATTTATACCTTTGATTAAAATTCCAAAAATAAATATAAATTTGTTCTTAGAGACAATTTTTTGTTAATAACTTACTGTTTATAAATTTGGCACTTTGCACCTTTCTACTGATAAGTATCCAATTAAACATCAAGCTATCACCAACCTATAAAAGATTACTGGGATAAGTGATATGGGCACATATCATGGATGTCCAGTGACAAATTATCTCAAAAACTGCTTATAAACCTAATGGAAAGACCACCTCACCTGAGGCAGAACAGGCCAGAAAATCTAATCCTTGGTAGAATATGATGATTCTAATATTTTTAATTCATTCTATTACAATGAATATAACAGCAAATTGTAACAAATTACAAATCTGTTGTATAAACAGCCTGAAGAGCTAGAGCAACTGAAATTATAGATGCCACTAGGTATTCACAAGGTATAGCAAATGACAGTATATGGGGTCACATATTGATTATAATGCAACACCTCAAAATTAATTTCAGTTCACTTAAATTTCACTATTTCTTAATTTGATGGCATTATGCATCAACTGGCTATACACCATTACGTAAGTTTTGAGAAAAATATGTTCAAAGTTTAAGTCAATCTTCACTATTTATTGTACAACCAAACTAACAATACTGGATATTATAAGTTATATTCCTTGTTAGACAATTATGCATAAACAATCTAAAAGCAGGAACATTTAGCATTTAGCTGCATGATGCAAAATTTAGATTACAATTTATGAAGATCTGGTTTCATACCTGTATGTTGCAAAACACAGAATCTCTGATAGGACTGATGGTGTTTACATTTTCTTTAAAAATAAGGCTATAATTAAAGATTTGGCACTAAAAGTGTGTGTACACTTATTTCAAGAGCCAGTGCAACAAAAAGATGGCATCAAAATCTCAGTTTAAAAAAAAAGCACTTAGCCAGTTGATGTATAACAACATCCAATTCAAGTAACTACTCAGTAAGGGTCGCATGTTTGGACGCATTAGACAGTAAAATGCCTTCTCTGCTGAGCAAGTTGTATGCTAATACGATTTTGCTTACTCAGAAATCTGTTCATGCGATAATAATTGGTTAAATTTGTAAGCTACCTGCGGAGGTACCTTACATGAGCAACTCAAATTAAAATCCCGAAGGGAACCGAACGGGAACCGATGGTAATCGATGTACTTTGCTGCTTTATCCAACATTTATCCAAGATGTCGGACCTTGAAGACTTCGATCATGTTTTCGGTATACACGGAGAAGAGGAATTTGATAGAGTCTACCAAAGAATTCAACTGAAAGAACAGGAGAATCGGCGTAATATAGCGTGTCGCAGACGTGTTTGTATACGGTATTATTTGCGGGATGCAAGCATAAATGCATTCCTCTATAGCAGACGAAAATAACGGAAGTGGTTTTATCGCTGAGAATTCTGGGTAATTCGTTGCCAATATTACGAAAACGTCGACGCTCGTGCATGACCGATAAGTCGGCCGTTAATTCGTTCTCAGCAATTGCTCACGGTGAATCAGCTCACTAGTGATTGGAAGTAATTTGAGTACAGAGTAATGTTCTAACATACGACCCTAAGTGTCTTCACAAACTGAGTAGACCTGTTCAAACTAGACTCAAAGAAAAAATGTATATGATATAGTCAGGAATCAAAACTGAAAATATTAAACAATCACTCTAACAGTTATATGAGAGACAGTCATAAAGGTTCATCTGATTTCAACACATATCCTCTAATTTTTTCTCCCCCTTTTGGCCCAATTTAATATTGTATCAAACTGCAATAGAATAAATTAACATTAATTTGAACCACACTGAACCTAAATTTATAAATATTAAAAAAATTACTTATAGCAAGAGTACTTTTTATTTATTTATTTGTCTTTTGTCTTAATCAAGAGAAATATCCTCAAAAACAGCTGTTTTAATAAAATCAATTGTCAACATTATAAATCATTACCATTACATAATATGACATGCCTGTTCTAGCTCAATGCAGTATGGGTACCTCATCTTAAATTTCAACAAAATGGACTTTAAATTACTTCTTACAATCAAAGAAAAAAAATATAGAGGTGTGCGAAAAGAAATATGAAAAGTCAAAAATAAGGACCACCGCAATATATATATATATAACTCCATCCGGCTTAATCGTGTGAGACTTTTGAGAAAGATCTTTTTACGTGGTGGGTTTCCAGCCCAACGCATAACTCCCAACCTGGAGGACCGGAGCGGAGGTTTTCTGTTGGGGTCCTTTTTCCCTTAGAAGGATACCTTCTCCTCGGCTGACGAGGGTCAGAAGAACACAGGAACAATTGGACAGAACATCTGGAAAGAATGACAGAGATCGGTAGGAAGACCAAGAAAGTGTTGGGCTGAACAGATGTGAGATCAGAACAGGCAAAGACCTAATCCATGAAGGATAATGATTATATATATATATGGCTAATTCAATATAAGATTTTATAGAAAAAAAGGCACAAATTTCTTATGTAGACATATTAGTGAACATATCATTACTGAAATTTTAGTTTTATATAAGCTGTGGACCTCTGGAAATTTCTGTCAAATTTCAAATATATACCAGCCATTCTTTTCATTCCAGACATTCCTAAAGAAGATGAATACTGAATGCTTGGACATCAAATATTTTACCTGGCTGTTAGTCTGATAAGTCATTTTAGGATAACTGGTTAATATTCCTATAAACTTTTTACAAGTGAATAAAATAAAAACAAAATAAATATATATTTACCTAAGAATTAAATTAATATATTTATTACCTCATCTCACATCCTTTATACTTCTAGACTGCAGTTTCGGAGCTGTATCTCCATCCTCAGTAGCCTCTCATTGACTGGTGATATGTGGTTTCTTGGCGGTTTTCTTCTTCCTTCTATCGATGGACCAATGAACCTCTGGATCAAATCAAAATTTGCAGGAGTTTCAAAATTCATGAGTTTTTCTTTCTTCTCATGAATTTCGACACTCCCGCAAATTCTGATTTGATCCAGAGGTTCATCAGTCCATCGATAGAAGGAAGAAGAAAACCACCAAGAAACAACGTAACACCGGTCGATGAGAGGCTACTGGGGATGGAGATATAACTCCGAAACTGCAGTCTGAAGTATAAAGGATATGAGGCGAGGTAATAAAATATTAATTTAATTCTTAAATTAAACCTCATAGTGTTTTTTTTTTCCTGTGAAAGTTAAATATATATTTACTTAGTTTCAATCACAGTAAGTCATCAAAAGAAATGCCTGAAATATGTAATTACTATATCAAATTTTTAATAAAAGTTCTATTAGTCTGAGACAAAATATCAGATATAAATATATTGCTTATGAGTTATATTAACCAGGAACACATCTATAAAAAAAAACTTTAATTTCATAAAATGTTCTAAATATCTTGAATAGTATATTATACATCAAGGGAGAGAAATACATGATTTTCTGTGTTATATAATCGTACAAATGTGCCAAGAGCAAAATGCATTTTGATCTCATGATTGAGGTTAATTGTCATATGAAGAATGAGTCATTTTTTATATCTTACCTCATAGTTCGTGTTTCCTTTTGAAAACTGCAGTTCCATGTTTCAGAAAGCATGAACTATGAGGTAAAATATAAAAAATTACTTATTCTTCATGAATAATGTTATTTCCCATATTTAACTATGAGTCCACCGCTGTGGTCTCGAGGTAGCTTACTGCCTTGTCTCGCAGCGGGCCCGGGTTCCATCCCCGGTTGGAACAGTTTTTCTGGGTTAGGTTTTTATCGGGGGTTTTCTTCACCTGTAAGACAAATGTCAGGAAAACTTTAAGGCCCAAACGGTCCCTGAAATCATATGGCCATCGCAATCATCATCATTCATATTCATCTTATATTAAGCTTAGGATTAGGGACTCTCCTGACACTCCAGTATCATCATCACCCATCATATAATCAGGGCAATGTAACCCCGCCTTCCAGGTGTCTCAACCTCAGAAGTGGGTTACAAGTATGCCATGCTAGGAGAGAACACCAGGAATGTCGAAAGACAACCTGGGGCATTTGCAAAAAAAAAAAACTATGAATTAATTGTCATACATGAAGTAAGTAAATTATATATGGGTTGATTGGAAAACATTAGCTCAGGTTAGGTACGTGTGAGAATATGAAGTGAGTGATAAAAGTTTATCTAAATGTATGGAGAGTTTATGTCCATGCAGCCATGAACCTATGGATTTGACAGTGCTAGTGAGGTAGTTAGTTATTTAGTTATACATGTAGTCATTCATTCTACTTTATGTGTTTCAAGCATAGCTTATGACACGAGTCCATTGATAGTTATAATTCTTGAAGAGCTAACTGGTGATTTTTTTTAAGCAATATGTAATTTCAGTTGGCCGTGGTGTTAAAGTGATTACGTTCTTTGTCTCTAGTCCCAAGAGTTGCAGGTTGTCCATCTAGGTTTGATACACTTTTAGGATGGAAAAATTCAAGGAACAAGTACTCCAGAAGGGACTCTGGGCCATGGATTCTGAGTCTGAAGATTGTTGGGTTCGTAAAAAAAAACCTCAATAATTACAAGTTTAGGTGCATGTGAAAGAGATGTACAAACAAAATTTCAAAAATGCAACTAAGTCATTACATGGAATAATTTGGTATAAAAATATTACAAAGCAAACTAAAATGAAAATTTATAAGAGCATAATACAGAATATTTTGTCATATGGAAGTGAAACTTGGTCTTTGACAGAATTACAAAAATTACTAGTTATAATAAAAGTTTGGGAATTATTAATCAAGTTATGAAACCATCCCTTGTACAAAAAAAACACCAGATTATGTTTATATAACACTTTGGCTAGACCAGTGTTGACCTATGGTAGTGAAGCATGGACACTAAAAAGACAACATGAAAGCAGAATAACGGCTTGTGAAATGAGATTCGTGTGCAGAACAGCGGGTTACACCAGATGGGATCGGAAAAGGAACACCAATATCTTAAAAGAATTGAAGACTACACCAATTTTGGAATATATTAAACAGTACCAACTAAATTGGAAACACCATCTTGAAAGAATTGAGTTCAAATCGGATCCCAAAAGCTGGTAATAATTATATACAAAGAGGACGAAGATCTCTGGGCCGCTGAAATGCTGGAGGGAAAATTTTCTATAGGATCGTAACAGGCCTTGGCCTAATACTTGGAAGGAAGAAGAAGAAGACAAAAGAGTAAAATTAGAACAGTTGAATTTGATTATAGTACCTTAGAAGAAGCCTTCAAAAAACAAGACAGGATAAAATAAGAAATTAATTTCTTTGGAGAGAAATGAATGTCACTACATCTGTTGTTCAGAGGATTGAAAATCAAACTCTTAAATGGTATGACCATGTACAAAGAATGGGAAATGAAGGATGGCCCAAAAATATATACCAATGGTCATCCCCAGGAGAAATAAATGTGGCAGACCAAGATGGAAATGGAAAACTTATGTCAGAACTATAATGGATATAGGGATTTGGAAGAAGGAGATTGGAATGATAAAAATAAATGGAAACTGAAGACGGCAAACCTATAAGTGGGGGAAAGCCGAGGAAGAAGAAAAGATCTCAAGCCTAAATTAGTGCCTCTGAGCATAATTTAATTGACCTACTCCATCCAAATAATACTTTATTTGCCAACTAGTTGTTTCATTGAGGCATTGTGCTGACCACATGCCACTCATTAACATTTGTAAGGAAATAAGCATAACTAAATTATGCTTGGTACAGAAACTCCCACTAGGGGAGCATCCATGTCTCTATGAGGGACATATGATGTATACACCATATTTAAACTTGGCATAAGTTCGTAATTTAGGAGTAGATAATACATAATGAAGTGTTTCAACTTAAGTCTGAGGTAACAGAGTCTGAAGGATATTTCTGTGACAATTTATGGATGTACAGCTCATAATATGTTCTAAATCATCTTCTTCTGCTTGGCAGAGTTGACACATAGGTGAGTTAATTAGGTCGAACCTATAGATATGTATTAGTTACTCTCTAACCAATTCTTGCTCTTGATGTAATTTCTTTGTAGAAAGATATAACCTGACAAAGTTTTTTGACGTAATATTTTTAATTTAACACTTTCCAATACTGGACAATATTATTTTGAAAAGAAAAATTAATGCTTGAACCGGGAAGCGAACCCTAGACCTCTCATTCTCCATATGAGAACGCAATCCATTACACCATTCAAGCTACGATAAAAACATTAACATTTTTTCCACGTATATAATTCTCAAATTGTCCGAAGGCAGTTCAAGCATTAATTTAAAAAAAAAAAAGAAGTCTGGGTGAAAATTCTTTTCTTCAAATATAATTTATCCTTCAGTGAGAAGTGTTAAATTAATGAAAATACAAATCGAAGCCCTACTGGTTTTATAAAGTAGTGTTTAAATTCCCGATAAAGATATAAGCAAAGGCTTCATAGCATTTGGTGCTGGGAATTACAATGTATAAAAGAGAAAAATTTGCATCTAGATCAGAACTCGCCCTGATAGCATAGATGATATAGCATTGGCCTAGAAAGCCAAAGGTCCTGGGTTCGAGTCTTGGTCTGGGCGAAAATTTGTCTCTACAAATATAATTTATCCTTCAGTGAGAAGTGTTAAATTAATAATAAAAACATCAATTGAAGCCCCACTGGCTTTATAAAGTAGTGTTTAAATTCCCGCCATCTTCTTAACTAAGAAGCTGCTATTTACAAAGATAGAAGCAAAGGCTTCATGGCATTTGGTGCCGAGAATTACAACGTATATAAGAGAAAAATTTGCATCTAGATCGGAACTCGCCTCAATAGCTCAGATGGTAGAGCATTGGCCTAGAAAGCCAAAGGTCCCGAGTTCGAGTTTCGGTCTGGGTGAAAATTTTTCTCTTCAAATATAAAGACGAAGTTAAGTTGTTTTATTTATATTTGAAGAGAAAAATATACACTCAGACTGGGGTTTGAACCCAGGAATTTTCGCTTTCTATGCAAATGCTCTACCAACTGAGCTACGAGGGAAACTACAATCTAAACACAAATTTTTCTCTTATATACACTATTAATTCCCAAGCACCAAATGCTACGAAACCGATGCTTAGATCTTGCAAATGGTGGCTTCTTCATTAAGAAAACCTGTATAGGGAATTTTACATTACATTATAAAGCCAGTACAGCCTTTTTTTTATGTATTTATTGTTCATTTCATACATCTCAATGATAGATAAATTATAATTGAAGAGAAAAATATATCAATAGCATTGTTATGTTTAATAGAAAAATGGATGTTTAAAGATTAGATTTTACATTTACAGGTAATGTTAGTAAGTAAGAAAGTTCCTGTTTATTGTATTTTGGATTTATGTAATAATGTCTCATTCCTTTTTTTTTAAGAATTAACACTATGAGGTATTATTTATTTAAGTAAAATGTTATCACGAAGATTATGAGGTGAGGTGATAAAGTTGTACTTAAATAAATGTATGTAATATATCTTTTAGGAAGAGAACCATTACACCACCTCCCTAGGAGGTAAATTTCATATTTCTCTCCCCATTTTGGTAACAGAACAGGTATTTAACCCTGATTGTGGAATAACATATTTTACTACAAAATTCAATAAATTTAAAATTTATTTTTTTATTAATGATAGGCATTAAACATTCTTGACACTGCCAGGTAAAACACATCTAACATTATTATTATTATCACCACCACTACTCAAACTTTATATTATTATATGTAGTAAAAATAGAAGTTCCCTAACAAGATATTGCATTAATCACTGAAAAAATTATTCTATTTTAATTTAAAATTAAATTCCTACATCAATTGTCTGGTTTGTTTAACATTCAAGATGCATAAGTTAAGATTAAAAAATAAAACATACACACATTTGGAAAATATCTGAACACTCCTATGCATACACATATAACAGTATTATTGAACACAGTTTTCATTTACCTGACACTAAAGTGTGTAACATGTTGGGTTTTGTTTAAAGCACACAATAAGAATGATCTTAGCATACCACACTAAATTAATTGAAACACTTGTTAACAACTAGCAGACAGCTGGAGCACATCTCTCCTTTAACGGTGGAATTCCACTATCATACATCTGGACCATTACAGATAAATACTCTCTAGATAAAAGTTCACAACCTTGTAACATTTCTATAACTTATACAACAGTAAATCAAATATTTACTTCCTTTAAATATATCTAATAATAATAATAATAAATAATAATAATAATAAATTAATAATAATAATAAATAATAATAATTAATAATAATAAATTAGTAATAATAATAAATTAATAATAATAATGATAACAATAATAAAAAAAATAATAATAGATTCTTCAATGGCTAAAATATAAGATAATTAATAAGATATTACCTATTCCCATATTTAACTATGAATAATTAACTGTTATCCAGATACCACAGTCTATATTTTTAGGTTAATATCCTGGTTGGATTTTCAAAACTGTCTTCAAATTTTATATATCTTATTTTGAGATGCATAAACATTTATATCATATTCTGCTGTGAATCTTTTGAACTATATCATATTGTGCTGGTGAATCTTTTCTGTGTCTACTAATGAGCTATATATGCCCACTCTTTTGTGTAATCACTTTCAATTAATTTAATTTTCAATAAATTATGAAATTACAATTAATAATGAAATATGTGATAATGAAAATCCAACTTAGCACTTGACTTGATTAGTATGAAAAAAGTAAATTTGACTGATCACATGATCTGAACAACGAATCTCCTAAAAAGAGGCACAAATGTTATGATCTGAAGTAGTTGATGGATAAGCAATTCATACAATTAACTAGTTTGATGTATATATATTCATTAAAATCCCCCTTTTTGTTTTAATAAGTCAGGGAATTCATGCCACAGTTGTTGAGATCTCAAAATTGGCAGGGTCGATGGATTTGTAAGGACATGTAAAACCTAACTATGGCTTCCTTTGGAAGGGAAATAACCTAAAGCCTGAAATAAGAGACCTCTGAGCAAAATTTGTTGGCCATTTCATGGACCAGATTTGAATTATGATCCTGTTAATGATTATCATTAAACATAAAATAACTAATTAACCAGAAGTTTAACTACATAATGTATTAGTATTTATGACATTTGTCTGATGAAGATACAGTGTATTGAAACAGCTGTCATAAAATAAAACTTTAAGGAAAAGAGAAGAGAGCAGGATAACTTCTAGTGAAATGAGATTCATGAGATATACAGCAGGGTATACCAAATGGGATCACAAACACAGTGATATCTTGAAGGAACTACGTTTAGAACCGGTCATTGAATATATACATAGATACCAGAACAACTGGATGAATCATTTGCGACAAGTGAGTTCAAATAGAGTTCCCAAGGCCATGCTTCATTATTGTCCAACAGGGAAGAGATCTCTGGGCAGTCCAAGGAATACAAAATTCATCAGTGAGATCATAACAGGCCTATAGGCTTAATATTTGGTTGAAAGAAGAAGAAGTAGAAGAAGAAGAAGAAATATTTATGAAAACCATATAAAAGTTTGATAATTTTATTTATTAAATACATTCCTAAATTTCAGAACCTTTTCCAGAAAGTCTTTGACATTTTTTTATGTAGTATAAGGAATTAATTAAAATACAACAAAATACAAATTAGAATACATATTAACATATCCAAAATTCATTACCATCTTAAGAATTAGGCTTAAAATTTGTTCTGGCAATAGTCGAGTTGGACAGTTCCTGTATATACGAACATTTGCAAGAATTTTATTTTATCTGTTATTTCAATATTAAATGGGTCCTCCATATGAAGAGGCATTTGAGTAATTAGAAGAAGAGACAGAAGAGAAGCAGAAACTGATGGAATCAAGAGTGTCGGAGAAGGACAAGAAGACTTACAATTGTATTTTTAAAATTCATCGGAGAACATATTGTTTAAACAACTCACCTCATAGGATTCATACTTCCATGAAATCGCAATTTCAAACATAGTCATGTTCATCGTCAGTCATAACTCGGCTGACAATGAACATGACTATGTTTGAAATCGCGATATCATGGAAGCATGAATCCTATGAGGTGAGTTGTTTAAACAATATGTTCTCCGATGAATTTTAATGATTATACCTCATAATGTTTACTTCCCAACATTAATTAAATATAAAATTACAATTGTATGTTTGGAATATAAAAGAATGTAATAAATTTAAATATCAGCAGAGGAAACAACCTAAAGGATACTCATAATTGAGTATAAGAGAAGAAAGCTATTTCTCTCTTTTATAAGATGTTATGGAAAATACAATCAACAATAAAACAAATATGGGATACATAGTGGTGCTGTGGAATCAATAATTTATGGGTCTACATGTTGACAACTTTCAGGGAAAGATAAAAGCTAGCTGAGATAGTGTGTTACAATAGGGTAACATTGTAGGTTAAGAAGATAGATATTTAATTTCAAATTAAAATTATGAATTATAATGAAGGTCTAAAGTAAGAAATAATATATATGTATAGAAAATATTTACTTGATATGAAACCATGCAAATGCATTATGACATACTTAAAACTATTTCGGAAAGCTAACTGTAAAATTGCTGAATTTAGAAATATTTATAGCTCTTGGCAGGCAGAGAGGAGGGTATATGTGCAAGGGGTAAGTCCTGTTAGGTGGTGTATTTAGGAATCAAGGTGAAATGTCTCTGAGTCTTGTTGGTGTTCCAGAGTCGACATGGGGTGAGTCCATTACGTATTTTAATAAATCCAAATGACATTAAATGAAATATCTAAACTTTTTTATATTATTATATGGTTGAACATTATAATTCCAAATTGAAAACTTAAGTTAGAAACATGAAAGGAACTTACAATCAAATAATAGGAAAAATGAGATATTTATTATGAGATCACTTAGGAAATGTTTATAATATATATCCTTCTCTCTCTCTGGTGTCTCTCTTAGTATATCTCTGCATATATATTAGTAGTATAGGAATAATGAGTTAAGATAGTATTATATTTAGTTTATGTATATTGATGTATTCATTTATTATTTTTTAAGAGTCAAAATATAAGTTAAGTTATAAGATATTAAATATAAAATTGGTACCTGGTAGGTCAGTCGTCCTCAACTAAATTAAACTTCATTAAGTAGTTCCAACATGGAGGCCTTTCAAAGTCAATGTTTCATCTTCTGCATTCATTTTGAAAGACCTCCATATTGGAACTACTTATGAAGTTTATTAATTTAGTTGAGGACAACTGACCTATCAGGTACCAATTTTATATTTAATATCTTATTACATAACCTCAACGGTGCTTTAATATGAATTTTAAAAGTGTTGAGAGTTAAGTTATATCAAGTTATTTATGTAGGAATTGGCTAACCTATCATATAGAAATCTTCCTATTTTTAGCTCGGCAGAACTCCAAGTAAATATGTAATTAAATGCTACCTAGACCTCCAAAGAATTCTCTTAACATTCCATCTTAAGCCTTTTGATGGAAACCATGCAGTTGTAAAACAGTGGAAATGGACTTCCTAAGAAGAGCATATGGGATCTCTAAAATTGTTACACGTGGCAAATTCAGTAATTTGCAGATGAATTGGAGATTTTTTACAAGTGGTGAGGGAACAGAAACTAAGCAGTTATTATGGTATGGTCATGGGAAGAGGAAAAATAAAAAAAAGAGCATTGAATATAATCCAGGGAACAGAAGAAAAGGAAGACCTACAACACAATGGAGAAAAGGAATTAGAATGACTATGCTCGACAGGCCAACTGGAGAAGATGAATGGAATGACAGACATGGGGACTGAAATGCATCATGTGACAAAGGCTGTAGGACTCTGCTTGATTTATTTATTTTAAATTGTCAATACCAGAACAGAATTTTTCTTATAGCAATTAAACTTAAAAAGCTAACAAAAATTATTCATTATAAGCTTTACATGTTCAGCATCTTCTTGGAATCTGAATAATTCCAATAGATGGAAATTTATTTTCATTAGCTTTTTAGAAGCAGTGATTGACTGTTGGCATCAATGGTTCTTTTCTGCTCAATTTTAATAAAATCCATTAAGTAATCAATTGATTTGGAGTTTACTTGATGAAAATCCATTTTTCTCATTAATAAAATAAAAATAAAAATAAGGATCAAAAAATGAATCTTGAATTCTTCTTACCTCATACATCTATGTTTTTTTTAACACATAACTGCAGTATCAGGAAATACATCATTCCCAATACTGCAGTTCTGTGTTAAAAAACATAGATGTATGAGGTAAGAAGAATTCACGATTCATTTGACTCTTATTAAGAAAACCTCAATGTAAAAATTCCCAAATTTATTATATTAAAAATAAAACTGTCAAAATTTTATAAGATTTTCATATTTATTTTAATAAAAGTTTGTTACAGCTGTTTCAGTACTTCGTACCTTCTTCAGACAAATACCACGATTACAAATGAATTTTATTATATATAATACCAAAAATCATTTGTAATCATGGTATTCATCTGAAGAAGATACAAAGTACTGAAACAGCTGTAACAAATTTGTATTTAAATAAATATGAAAATCATATAAAACTTTAACAGTTTTATTTTTATTTAATTAATAGGAAAAATCCATTATGTCAATGCAAACATACAAGCAAAAATTTCATATGTACAGGAACTTTTCAACTTGATTATTATTCTCATTCCAATCTTATTTGTTGTGGCCTGATCCTGCTATTTGCAAATTTTAAAGGAATGAAGCTAATGAGGATGTTCTCATAAAAATATATATATATTTTTAAAATTTTTACAAATGTTCATGAATTCTATCTAGTAAACACCAAAAATGACTATACAGGGCAAGTCAAAATGTTGTGCAGGTTTTCAGAAATTTATTATGTGAAATGTAATGAACATATAATATTGTGAGACATATTGTATGAAAGGTAAACTCTCAAAGTTTTTTTTTAAATATTCACAGATGTTCTATGTGAGCGCCTTTTGTTACACGACAGATGTCAAGCCGATATTCAATCTCCTGCCAAACTTTCTGTAGCAGTCCGCGGTCGATATCAGCAATGGCTGCTGTGATGCGGGCACGCAGTTCATGCAGTGTTGTTGGAAGTGGTGGTACGTAAACATGATCCTTTACAAGACCCCACATGAAGAAATCACACGGGGTTAGATCTGGTGAACGAGGTGGCCAATGAATGAGTTGTTGATCACCCTGAGATGCACGGCCTATCCAGCGTTGTGGTAAAGCCGTATTCAAATGGTCGACGGATGGCCAGTCGATTTTCGTTTACAGATACAGCCTGAATCCCTAAATTGTGTGTACCACTTACGAATGGATCTCCCATCCGGCGGGTCTTTATCGTATCTGGTACGGAAATGTCGTTGAACACTAGTCACAGAGTTGTTTACATGGTAATCAAGCACACAGAAAGACTTCTGATCCCCAGTCAACGCCATTTTCCTTTACTGCTCTGCTGTTGACATCTTGCGGGTGAACGCGGAACTTTAGAAGTGGACAACTAAACTTTGAGAGTTTACCTTTCATACAATATGTCTCACGATATTATATGTTCATTACATTTCACATAATAAATTTCTGAAAACCTGCACAACATTTTGACTTGCCCTGTATATAACTAAAGTTATATATATGTATAGTGTCAATGCTCTAGTGGCCGACAATTTTTGGTTTTTTCAGAACTAAACTTGGCTTATAGCAATCGATTAAAACAAATATGATTAAGATCTAACCAGCAAAATTGTACCATTATAAATAGAATTTCACTTGAAACTAATATTCAAAATTGCAGCCAAATGACCAAAAAAAAAAGAGCACTGAATTATAATCCAGGGAACAGAAGAAAAGGAAGACCTACAATGCAATGGAGAGAAGGAATTAGAATGGCTATGCTCGACAGGGCAACTGAAATAAAATGAGGAAGGTATTCTCCAAAAATCAGCAAAATCAATCATCAGAAATGGGAATTAATCAGAAACCCAAAATTAAAAAATCACTCTAACAGCAACCATATTTGTTTTGTCGCTATGTAACCACTCCATTCTATAGTATTCTGCCTGAGGGTCTCTCACTGCTATCATAGCATTTGCATGCTATGCTTTGCAGCTTTACTAGAGAATTATAGGTGTGGTAGCTTCCCATTGTTTTCCACACCGATGAAGGATGTTGATGATAATGATAAGGATGATTTTTAGAGACTGTTGGACCCTAAGCTTCCTGACATTTGTCTTACAGGCGAGGAAAAACCCCGAAAAAAAACTCACCCAGGAGCCTGTCCCGACTGGGAATCAAATCCAAGCTCACTGTGTGACAAGACAGCACGCTACTTCGAGACCACAGCGGTGGCCTATGTAACCATATACCATACAATTTAATTAACTCTTAAACTGGCAATACATTGTTTTATTGTTATATTGTTTTAATTTGATTAATATTTTTAATAAACTAATGGAAAAATTATATTTAATTAATGTTGGGAAGTAATCATTATGAGGTATAATCATTAAAATTCATCGGAGAACATATTGTTTAAACAACTCACCTCATAGGATTCATGCTTCCATGATATCGCGATTTCAAACATAGTCATGTTCATCGTCAGCCATAACTCCGACTGACAAAATTCTTCGGCCGTCAACTATTCTATTGTCGCCATCTTCAGTGCTGCCATCTATGGTTGAATTTATGAACTTCGAAATCAATGTAATTTCGTTAGGGATATCAAAATTCATTGATCTATTTTTGTTTTTCTGAATGTATATTTTTTCCCAAACTGTCAATTCCAAAGGTTTCTCTACTTGTTTTAAAAGTTTAGCTTCTCTACCAATTTTATGATGTTCTAATAAACTATGTGCAGCAATTGCAGATTTTTCAATTTCACAATTTTTAATATTTCTGAAATGTTCTTTTGTCCGAATTTCCAAATTCCTTTTTGTTTTTCCTATATAAACTTTATTGCAATCTTCACAATTTATTTGATAAATTCCAGATTTCTTACTGTCTGGAACATTGACTTTTTTATTGGTACTTAGAAGATTACCCAGACTAAATTTCTTTGGCACCAATAAATAAATTTAGTCTGGGTAATCTTCTAAGTACCAATAAAAAATCCAGACAGTAAGAAATCTGGAATTTATCAAATAAATTGTGAAGATTGCAATAAAGTTTATATAGGAAAAACAAAAAGGAATTTGGAAATTCGGACAAAAGAACATTTCAGAAATATTAAAAATTGTGAAATTGAAAAATCTGCAATTGCTGCACATAGTTTATTAGAACATCATAAAATTGGAAGAGAAGCTAAACTTTTAAAACAAGTAGAGATACCTTTGGAATTGACAGTTTGGGAAAAAATATACATTCAGAAAAACAAAAATAGATCAATGAATTTTGATATCCCTAACGAAATTACATTGATTTCGAAGTTCATAAATTCAACCATAGATGGCAGCACTGAAGATGGCGACAATAGAATAGTTGACGGCCGAAGAATTTCGTCAGTCGGAGTTATGGCTGACGATGAACATGACTATGTTTGAAATCGCGATATCATGGAAGCATGAATCCTATGAGGTGAGTTGTTTAAACAATATGTTCTCCGATGAATTTTAATGAAAAAATTGTTTATTTTTTATTATTTCACTCACCTCATACTTCATAATTCATAGCAGACCCATGGGTTTCTTCACATCTTTTGTGACATTCTCAATGCTGCGTCACGTTCAAAACTGACGTCCAACGGCCTTCTATCCTGCAGACTGACCTCCGTGCCATCTGGTGGCCGACCGAAGAATTTCCAAATCAGTCCTCTTTCTTTAAAACTGGGTATTTCAAAATTCATAGTTGTATTTTCATTCTTGCATATGTAAATTTTTTCCCAAATTGTGAGTTCCTTCGGTTTTTCCAATTGTTTAAGTAATTTTGTTTTGGTTTCTATTCTATGTTTTTCTGACCAGGCATGCAGATTTTTCGGTTTCTCCATTTTTAACATTTCTGAGATGTTCTTTTAATCTTGTATTTAGATTCCTTTTTGTTTTTCCTATGTATATCTTTTCACAATCTTTACAATTAATTTGATAATTTCCCGATTTTTTGCAGTCTTCAATCTTGACTGCAAAATATCGGGAATTTATCAAATTAATTGTAAAGATTGTGAAAAGATATACATAGGAAAAACAAAAAGGAATCTAAATACAAGATTAAAAGAACACCTCAGAAATGTTAAAAATGGAGAAACCGAAAAATCTGCAATAGCTGCACATGCCTGGTCAGAAAAACATAGAATAGAAACCAAAACAAAATTACTTAAACAATTGGAAAAACCGAAGGAACTCACAATTTGGGAAAAAATTTACATATGCAAGAATGAAAATACAACTATGAATTTTGAAATACCCGGTTATAAAGAAAGAGGACTGATTTGGAAATTCTTCGGTCGGCCACCAGATGGCGCGGAGGTCAGTCTGCAGGATAGAAGGCCGTTGGACGTCAGTTGTGAACGTGATGCAGCATTGAGAATGTCACAAAAGATGTGAAGAAACCCAGGGTCTGCTATGAATTATGAAGTATGAGGTGAGTGAAATAATAAAAAATAAACAATATTAAAAACCTCAGTGTTATTTCCTATCTACATAACTTAATGGAAAAATTAATCAATGCAAATTATTAAAAATTATGTCAAATTATATAACAACAGCAATAATAACTTACAGTTATACACGACCAGTTTTTTTTACTACTGTCTGATACACTGAAATAAGTTGGCATAAGACATTTAATTTTACCAATTTAAGCATTAACAAAAGAAATATATATTTCATAAACCATCAAAATCAGACCATAAATTTGACTTGCTTAGTTAACACAGTTCTTGTATGACAGACTTTTTCCTTCTTTTCCATTGTTTGCATTCAAACATTTTTTTGGAGTTATTAATTCTTAAAACATGTTTTCAGTTATTTATAAAATCAAAAATATCATTATTAAGCATAAAATGTTTATTTTGTTCATTCTTGTATAACTTACTACAGTACATTTCTGATGTTTGAATTTGTTTTCGTCCTTTTTCTAATGTCCAAGTTTTGCTAGCATGAATTAATGTGGGTATAATCATAGCCTTGTAACATTTTGTTCGTGTTTCATATGTTTCTCTGTCAGTATAATGTTCTTGTATTTAAGGTAAAGTGATACCACTACAGGCCTCAGGAGGCCCTTGGGGTAGTGTGAGGTTAAGACTCCCACTTTTTTTTGGACAATTGACACTTGATGTCAGCAGAGTTGTCAGCAATGCATGACGGCCGCCTTTACCCCCAGAGCAAGCAACAACACTCATTTCCATTAGAGGCTGAGTCGACTCTATGCCCATAGTGCCGCCAGAAGGTTTGGGTCAGTTTAAAAATCCTGACACCACCAGGACTTGAACCCTCGACCTTCTGGCTTGAAGTGTAGTGCCTTAACCACTACAATATGGCATGTTACTTATTATTTTCTAATATTTGTTAAAAACTATTTTGTTTCAAGGTTACAATATATACATGTTCAACTAGCATTATAGTATAAAAATTGTTAAGGTAAGGTTTTATCAAAGAGTTGTTACTCCCATTTTCTGGTGCATTCTGTTTAAATATTATTTAACTTGTTATTGATGTTATAGAGATGTACGGTACCTCATAAAGATATATTGTATCGTAAGCAAAATTGGGGATTATACCAAGGTATTTAGTTATTAGGAAGCGGATTTTTATGTTCTAAAAGTTAAGATTGCAACATAGTATAGTGATAAAATAAATCTAATTTTTTTTATAATATAACTTACAAAAATGTTTCTTAATAATTTTTGTGTGGAATCTAGCATTATTACATTTATATTACACATTTTACTTCAAAATTAAAAATAAATAGTGTTCTATTTACATTATTTCTTTTTTAATTTAAAAGTAAGACATAAAATATAAATGTAAAATTGCTAGATCTCACACAAAAATTTTGTGAAACAGTTTGGTATGTTATATTATTAAAAAAAATCAGTTGATTGGATATAAATACTTATTAAATTAATTTTAACGCTATACTATGTTGCAATCTTAACTTTTAGAACATAAAAATCTGCTCCCTCATTATTATAATTTAAAAAAAATTTAAAAATACAGACAAATTACCAGAATGTGGTTATCAAACTGAGTAATATATATACAGGGTGTATCAAAAAGGATGGCACAAACTTGTATGGTAGAAAGTACACGATAATAGAAGCAACAATGTCCCAGCAAACATGGGTCCGCAAACGAGCCGTTTGCAAGATAATTACAAATGTATGGTTACAAGCCACCACTGACACGGTTGAAGAACTGGAGCAGAGAGTTGTACATGCTTATCAAGAATTCAGAAATGATCCAAGGGTTTTCGGAATAATTCGACATTCATTGCAGAGACGAGCACAGTATTGCATCCAGATGCAAGGAAGACACTTCGAACACCTCCTTTAACAGGTAACCCATAAGTGAAGTGAACTGTGAACTAAATGAGATGAAAAATTAATAGTAAAGTCTAAATTCAAATTAATTTGTACTAACTAGGACGATGTTTACAATGAAGTCAGTGGCAGCTTGTAACCATACATTCGTAATTATCTCGCAAACAGCTCGTTTGCAGACCCATGTTTACTGGGACATTAATGCTTCTAGTATCATGTACTTTCATCCATGTAAGTTTGCGTCATCCTTTTTGATACACCCTGTATACTCATAAAATGTCAACTGCAGTCTCTCCCCAACTTCAAACCAATGCTATGAAACTGCTAATATGACATTTAGCACAATAGTAGCCCGAGCACCCATATTAGCATGAAAAAAAAAATTAGAGTTTTCTTCAGATAATAATAAAACATGCAGAAACAAAGAATTTCTTTTTTATGCCATTCAACAGTCTATCTATTACCCGTACATCCCCATATAGAGCATGGGTGCTCCTTTGTGAGAGTTACTTAACTAAGTTAAGTAGCTATGCTAATTTCCCTATAGATCCATTTACCACTAGCAGTCAAAATATGTATTGTGCCAGTTCTCTGACCTCAGTTCACGTTCTCTAACCTCTCTGTAAAAAATAGAGAGAGGCATTTATTGTTCCTCTTACAATTTAAGGGTTATCTTGGTAATAAAAGATTCCGGGCTATGTGGCCATGGTCTATAACTGGCGTTTCTTCCAGACGTTTCTCCCTCAACTGCAGAGGGCATCTTCAGTGGCGAGCGCTTCCAGCTGTTGCTTCCCTGTTGAGTAGTGGCGAGCGCTTCCAGCTGTTGCTTCCCTGTTGAGTCTACGACAGGGAAGCAACAGCTGGAAGCGCTCGCCACTGAAGATGCCCTCCGCAGATGAGGGAGAAACGTCTGGAAGAAACGCCAGTTATAGACCATGGCCACAGAGCCCGGAATCTTTTATTACCATGATTACCGGCCGTGAAAGCCTGCATTTCACTATTAAGGGTTATCTTGTCAATCCCTCTGAACCAGTTTGTCCATTTTTTACCCATGTACAAAGCTAACCTAAACAAAGCATATTTCAACTAAAATGGGATTTATACATTATTTCATAATATTATATTAATTTGTGAGACAATTTTTTTTTTGGACTTTCTCCCCTTCTCTTCACTGTTTACATAAACTTCATAACAAAAGAATCCTAAGAAAGAAGACATGGCTGCATCCCTACAAACAGGATCTTGAATTCAGACATGATCTAGTATTACTTGCCACTTCTAAAGATGTACAATTAGGAACAGTAGCAGTAAAGTATTTCATAAAAATATCTTGCGAAGAATTAACAAGGGAACTGTCAACCATTGCATGCCGAAATCTGCCTTGAAATATCTCTGCCGCTTTTAACTGCAAGGCACTACAATTCAGTCCCAAATCTCTCATTTAAATTACAGAGAAATAATAAAACTCCTGACTTAATGAACTGGATAACCATGAAGACCTGCAAGCGTCTATCTACTTCACACAGTGGGTTGCCATTGCTTCGATTTCTATGCCTTGCAGTTGAAAATGGCAGATTTTTTTTTTGGACACGGCCTTGGTACATCACAATGCTTCTCTGGAAGAAATTTCAAGGTAGGTTTCAGCATGCAATGGTTCACAGTTCCTTGTAAGATTATAGCTTTTTGTGCCAGGAATACATTACTTAATAAAATCTGCTTAAGTAATAAAATTCTGGAAAGGGTAGGTAGCTCAGTGGTAGAGCATTGGCCTAGAAAACCAAAGGTCCTGGGTTCAAACCCCAGTCTGAGAATATAATTTTTCTCTTCTAAAATAATTTATCCTTGAGTGAGAAGTGTTAAATTAATAATAAAAACAACAAAAGAAGCCCTATTGGCTTTATAAAGTAGTGTTTAAATTCCCAATAAATGTCTTCTTAAAAAAGAAGCTGCCATTTGTGTGATCGAGCAAATGCTCATAGCATTCAGTGATTGGGAATTAACAACTTATAAGAGAAAAAATTGCATTTAGATTGGAGTTTCTCAGGTAGCTCAGTGGTAGAGCATTGACCTAGAAAGCCAAAGGTCCTGGGTTCAAACCCCAGTCTGAGCATATAATTTTTCTCTTCTAAAATAATTTATTCTTGAGTGATAAGTGTTACATTAATAATAAAAACAACAAAAGAAGCCCTACTGGCTTTATAAAGTAGTGTTTAAATTCCCAATAAATGTCTTCTTAAAAAAGAAGCTGCCATTTGTGTGATCGAGCAAATGCTCGTAGCATTCAGCAATTGGAAATTAACAACATATAAGAGAAAAAATTGTATTCAGATTGGAGTTTCTCAGGTAGCTCAGTGATAGAGCATTGGCCTAGAAAGCCAAAGGTCCAGGGTTCAAACCCCAGTCTGAGTGTATAATTTTTCTCTTCTAAAATAATGTATCCTTCATTGAGAAGTGTTAAATTAATAATAAAAACAACAAAAGAAGCCCTACTGGCTTTATAAAGTAGTGTTTAAATTCCCAATAAATGTCTTCTTAAAAAAGAAGCTGCCATTTGTGTGATCGAGCAAATGCTCGTAGCATTCAGCAATTGGAAATTAACAACATATAAGAGAAAAAATTGTATTCAGATTGGAGTTTCTCAGGTAGCTCAGTGATAGAGCATTGGCCTAGAAAGCCAAAGGTCCAGGGTTCAAACCCCAGTCTGAGTGTATAATTTTTCTCTTCTAAAATAATGTATCCTTCATTGAGAAGTGTTAAATTAATAATAAAAACAAAAGAAGCCCTACTGGCTTTATAAAGTAGTGTTTAAATTCCCAATAAATGTCTTCTTTAAAAAGAAGCCATTTGTGTGATCGAGCAAATGCTCATAGCATTCAGCAATTGGAAATTAACAACATATAAGAGAAACTTGGGCTCCAGTGAAAAGACAGAGGGATAGAATACAGACGGCAGAGATGCGGTTCCTAAGACAAGTAAAAGGATGTACAAGACTTGATAGAATAAGAAATGAGGATATAAGAGAAGAATTGAAAGTACAGCCTTTATTGGATAAAGTCACGAATTACAGACAGAAATGGACTGATCATATGGATGGAATGAGTAAGGGGAGATATCCATTGTTAGCCAGAAATTATCAAGCAAGAGGAAGGCGTGATGTTGGAAGACCTAGAAGACGTTGGGCTGATGCAATATGAAGTCGGAACGGGCAATTGCCTAATCCCTGGAGTGATGATGATGATGATAAGAGAAAAATTTGCATTTAAACTGGAGAGTCTCAGGTAGCTCAGTGATAGAGCATTGGCCTATAAATCCAAATGTCCTGGGTTCAAACCCCAGTCTGAGTGTATAATTTTTCTCTTCTAAAATAGTTTATCCTTCTTAAATTAATAATAAAAACATCAAAAGAAGCCCTATTGGTTTTATAAAGAGTGTTTAAATTCCCGATAAATGTCTTCTTAAAAAAGAAGCCGCCATTTGTGTGATCGAGCAAATGCTCATAGCATTTGGCGATTGGGAATTAACAACATATAACAGAGAAATTTGCGTTTAAACTGGAGTTTCTCAGGTAGCTCAGTGGTAGAGCATTGGCCTAGAAAGCCAAAGGTCCTGGGTTCAAACCCCAGTCTGAGCGTATAATTTTCAATTCTAATATAATTTATCCTTCAGTGAGAAGTGTTAAATTAATAATAAAAACATAGTGAGATGAGATTTATGCATCAAACTGCAGGCTTCACAAAATGGGATTAGAAAACTAATGAATATAAATCGGATCATCTAAATGTGACATCAGCTTTAAACTAGATTCATGATTACCTTTAGCAAAAACATCTTAACAGAATACCTAGAACCAGAATACTGATCATCCACTTGCCACACATCACTGGGTTGTTGAGGAGATGGCTTGAGAACAGCAGCACTGCATTCAAGCCATATGGTAACACTTTTTCTAGGACTAACACATTTAAGGATGATGATATATCATTTTGTGGAGCTAGTGCTATACTCAATGCCTCAAAATGATATTATTTTTCTAATTAATTTACACATGTAATGTAAAATATGTAAATATTTAATATTTGAAGGCAAAAATTTGGCAATCTATGAATAGGTAAATATGATGGGAGAGCTAAAGTTCTTGCTTGATATTTATCTTACATTAAAGAAAAGTATTAAATCTGCTGGAAAAAAGAAGTAGTGATGTTACCATATTTTGACAAAGCTGTAATATCATCTGGGGTAAAATTTTCTGGAGGTCAAATAGTCCCCCATTCGGTTCTCCGGGCGGGGACTACTTCAGGGAACCCATGCTAAAGGCTCAAACATAGGGACATGTTCCTAGGAACATGGAATGTTAGGACTTTATACAATAGCAGGGCACTACAGATACTAACGCGGGAACTAGATAAATCGCCCTTGGATATAGTCGCTTTACAGGAAGTTAGGTGGCCAGGAGTAGGTAGTCAGGAATCAGGAAGCTTTGCATTATACTATGGGGGTGCAGAAAGACCTGCATTTGGAACAGGTTTTTTAGTCAGAAGGAGGATCCTATCCGCTATCCGAGATATTAAGTTTGTTAGTGATAGGATATCATACATAATTCTAAAGGGTAAACGACATGATTTTATAATTGTAAATGTACATGCCCCCACAGAAGATAAAGATGACAAGATCAAGGATGAGTTCTATGAAGAATTAGAATGCTTATTTGATAGCCTTTCACGATATCATATGAAAATTGTCTTAGGAGATTTAAATGCAAAAGTGGGGCGGGAAGATATATTCAAACCAACAATAGGCAAATTCAGTCTTCATGAAGATAGTAACGACAACGGGGTTAGATTAGTCACATTTGCCACATCAAAGAATCTCATTGTTAAGAGCACAACATTTCAGCATAAGGATATTCATAAATACACCTGGACGTCCCCAGATGGAGAAACTCGGAACCAGATAGATCATGTATTAGTGGATAAACGCTGGCACAGTAGCATCATTGATATTAGATCAGTTAGAGGGACAGACTGCAATTCAGATCATCATCTGGTCAAGGTGAAAATCAGACAACGGCTATCGCTTATGAGAGGAACAAACACTATAGATGATTCTGTAAAATATGAATTAAAAAACTTGAAAAATGATGAAATGCGGCAAGTATACCAAATCAAAATTGCTAATAGATTTGAAGTACTGGAATCTTCAGATGACAATGTGGCAAACGAAGAAGAAACTGATATAAATAAAGAATGGGAGGCTATAAGAGATACTATTAAATTGTCAGCATCAGAAAGCATTGGTTGTTTAAAAAAGAGGCAAAACAAGAAATGGTTTGATGAGGAATGTGCCGACATTGTAAAGAAGAGAAAGCTAGCAAAATTGAAATGGTTACACGAGCCAAATGAGGTAAATTAGAGCAATTGGGTAGTGTTAGACGGGAAACCACCAAGTTACTAAAGAGTAAGAAGAGGGAATATTTGAGAGAGAAGATTAATGATCTTGAAATGAATGCAAAAAATAGTAATATTAGAGAATTATATCAGGGAATTAGTATAGAGAAGAAAGGGTTTCAGGCTAGAACAAACATAATTCGGAATGAAAATGGGGATATTATTGCAGATTCCAATAGTATATTAAATAGATGGAAAAGTTATTTTAATCAGCTATTAAATGTACATACAGAACAGGACATTGGGGAGGATAAGTTACAGACAGCAGAAATGCTAGTCACAGAGCCAAGTGCATTAGAGGTTGAAATGGCAATTGAAAAATTGAAGATGTATAAAGCATCAGGTTCAGATGAGATCCCAGCAGAACTGATAAAATCAGGGGGAGAAAAATTGATGGACAAGATACGGTGGTTGCTTAGTATGATTTGGGAAAAAGAAGCTCTTCCAGATGAATGGAAGGAATCAATTATCTTACCAATTTATAAGAAAGCCGTAGCCGAGCGGTTAAGGTAGGAAGCCTTGGCGCAGAGCTACGGGACTTGCGCTGGTTCGAGTCTCCATGGGGGAAGAAATTTTCTCATGGTATTTCGGCCAGTATGGGACCGGTGCCCACCCAGCATCGTGAGGCAATTGGGTAGCTACAATAAGTAGCGGCTCCAGGTTTAGGAACCAGCTATAACGGCTGGGGGACTCGACATGCTAACCACATGCCACCCCTACACTGGCTGTTGATCATCTACCTCTGTGATTGACACATGTGGATGTGAAGGGCCAGCAGCTGGCTGGTAAAAGGGCAACTGCTGAAAAGTGGAAAGACCCTCAATCGGAGATAAAACTGATTGCAACAACTACAGGGGCATCTCATTACTGTCAACTTCGTACAAAATTCTAACAAATATATTAGTAAGCAGACTTACTCCCTATATTGATGACATTCTAGGAGATCATCAATGTGCATTTAGAAGAAACAGGTCTACAACAGATCAGATTTTTAGTATAAGACAGATTTTAGAAAAGAAATGGGAATATAATGGTACTGTACATCAACTATATGTAGACTTCAAAAAAGCATATGATTCAATTAAGAGGGAGAAGTTATATAGTATCCTGTTGGAGTTCGGAATTCCTAAAAGTTAGTTAGACTTATACGAATGTGTCTAAATGGCTCAAAGAGTAGGGTGCGTGTAGGCAAACAGTTTTCAGACACTTTTGAAATCCAGAATGGGTTGAAGCAAGGAGATGCACTATCTCCTCTACTATTTAATTTTGTACTAGAGCATGCCATTAAATTTTTAGAGAATGAGGAAGGCTTACAACTGAATGGTATTAATAAGCTGTTAGTTTATGCTGATGATGTAGTACTACTGGCCGATAGCGAGGAGATACTAAAGGCCAACACGCACACACTATTGAGTAACACTAAGAAATTGGGACTGGAAGTAAATATCAATAAAACTAAATATATGGTCACATGTAGAAATTCAGTATATAATGGAAATGGACAGCTAAGGACAAATGAGGGAAATTTTGAGGAAGTGGCTGAATTCAAATACCTAGGAACAATAATCACAAATAGGAATGAGATGCACAGAGAAATTAAACATAGGCTCAATTCTGGAAATGCGTGCTATTATGCATTACAGAGACTTTTGATGTCCCAACTCCTTTCAAAAAACGTTAAGCTGAAAATATATAAAACTATTATTCTACCAGTTATATTATATGGGTGCGAAACATGGACTCTTACTTTAAGGGAGGAAAGGAGATTGCGAGTATTTGAGAATAAAGTTCTTAGGAAAATTTTTGGACCAAAGAGAGATGAAGAGACAGGTGAATGGAGAAGACTTCATAACAATGAACTACATGGTCTTTATAGGAAGCCAGATATAATAAGAACAGTTAAGTCTCGTAGACTGCGATGGGCAGGACATGTTGCACGTATGGGGAATGAAAGACGTGCATGGAAACTTCTTGTAGGAAAGCCAGAAGGAAAACGCCCAGTTGGTAGACCAAGAATGAGGTGGGAGAACAACATTAACTATGATTTGAGGGAAGTAGATTATACAGGGAATGATTGGAAAGCATTAGCTCGGGGATAGGGATGTATGGAGAGCTTATGTCCGCGCGGCCATGAACCTACGGGTTCGATAGTGCCAGTGAGTAAGTAAGTAATATCAGTAATAACTAGGGCCCGGATTTTGATGAAATGTCATCTTTTTTATCAGTTGTCAGAGACGGTGCAGATTAATAATTAAGTGCATTGTGCAATAAATATGTTAGATATATGAGGTTTTTATAGGTCATTAAAATGCATTTTTTCCATATTTATCTGAAAAATGTAATTTTACAGATTTTATTGGTAAATTTGGGTCATTTTATTTACTTTACGTACTTTTATATGTCAGTTTTTAAATAATGTATGGTTAAGTGTTCATTGGTAAAGTCAATAGAGTTAGTCAATAGTGCTGAAAATTGTATAAACATGTAATTGGAGAGACTGGGGAAAGAACAGAAACTGAAATTTGTGTTACATAAAAATAAAGGGTTTCAGACAATGCGTCAAATAACCTGTATTTTGCCAGGTAAAGATTTTAGAATGGATATTTTTGACAAATATTTAACAGCTAGAGAGTGTTTTTTTATATGCACCCATTACAACTGTGGAAATAGAGAGGAGTTTCTCCAAATATAAAACAGTGAAAACTGCCAATCCTTTACTTCTGACAACATAAGAATGACTATGGTTGTGTATTGCAATGCAAACTAAGATATATTTAGTTAATAACTTTTGATTTAGTTTAATATAAACGAGACTGACCTAGTGATAATTATTAATTTTTAATGATTTTACATTACTACTAAAACATTAACTGATTTAGAACAGTTACCCCACTCAATAATCATTATTTGTCTTAGACCATTTCCAATTAATAAATTAATGATTATTAATTGGTTAATTGCTATGAAATTTATAATTTTCATTGGGTCATTTTAAGAGAAATTTAAGGGAATTTTATAGGTCATTTTTTAAACATTTTAAGGTCTTAAACATCCAGGGCCTAGTAGTAACTAACAACAATATTTAAAAAAGTAGAATGCAATATAATAAGAATAATGATGAAGATGTAAAATAATGAGAGAAAATTTTAATCGAGTATTTAAAAAAAATAGACAAGCCTACAACATAAGTTAAAAGAATGAGAGTGAGCGAGATTTTAGGATGAAGTTTTGTGACAAGGAAGTACATGACCTCAATGTGTCATTACATGATTGGTATTAATCAATACATCCATCATAATAAATTTATTTAAATTACAACTTCCACGAGACAGAATTGTTTACAAGGTTAATATGATCAAGGTCACGTAAAATCTCAACATTAGTCTTGATCCACATACAACTACAACAACACTAATAATAATAATAAACCAATACTGATTACAATAACAAACATAATGGCAATAATGAAGATTATAATAATTAAAATTCAGTAAAATTAGATGGCATTATGCATCAACCAGCTATGCGCTATTATATAAGTTTCGAGAAAAATATGTTTAAATTTTAAGTCAATCTTCACTATTTATTGCAGCACCAAACTAATAATACTGGATATTGCAAGTTATTTTCCTTAATTGTCAGTTATACATCAACAGTCTAAGAGAGGGAACATTGGCGCTTAGCTGCATGATCCAAAATTTAGATTAGTGTTTATGAAGATCTTATTTCATAACCGTTTGTTGTAAAACATAGTCGTCTAATAGGACTGATGGTGTTAACATTTTTCTCTAATAATAAGCTATATTTAAAGATTTGATATTAAAGTGTACGTACACTTACTTCATGTGCCAGTGCAATAAATGGCAACAAAATTTCAATTTTTTTAAAATGGTACTTAGCTGGTTGATGCACAACATCTTTTTTTTTTTAAATCTAAAACATGCAACTCAAAGCTTTGCAAAGGCAAAATCCTGGCCAGGATTTAAATTATGAATCTCCGATCAACAGCGGTAGTGGTAACTACAAGAGCACAAGGATATGGTATACAAATGATGGTAAGAAGGTAATACTATTTAAGTTAACAATGCTCTTTAATATCTCAGTTCATTAGCATCGCAATTCAAAGCTGGGTATGAAAGGGGAGATTCAGGGGCTTATTATTCCAATCTTGAGATTCTTTTACATAGGACCATGGCTTTATTTTTTTTCTGAAGTAACATGCAGAATTATTACACCATGAAAAAAAATCATAGACCACTTGAGGTTGAACCTGTAAACCTCAGAACCAGAGACAAGAATGGTAACCTCTAGACCAAGCAATACTTCTAAAATTGTAAAACATCATTGAGAATATGCAATATGATGTTAAAATATTAAAATAGGTACCTGATAAATAGCAGTCGTCCTCAACTAAATTGAATTTCTGTTTAAGAAACTTCGTCAAGTAATTAAAACTATGAAGGCCTTTCAGAATCATGATCATCTTCTGCATTCTATTACCAAAAAAGATACAGAAGATGGTTCATGATTCTGATAGATCAAGTCAAACATAAATTATTAGTTAACTACAACTTGAAAAGAATTTACACAATTAATAAATTATAATAGTAAGTAACATTATGAGGTCCTTCTTAATAAATAATGTGAACCTGTTCATCTTAACTCATAAATTGTTGTGTTCTTTAAAACAGACCTTGCAGGCAACATATAAAGCTGGTATTTGGGTTGATGCGCTGTGATGTCCCAAAATGTTGAAGGGGCTGGGATACCTATCAATTAACTGCAACTTCTTGATGTTCTAGATGTTCTTCACATATTATATTTACCTCGGCTTTGTTGATAGGTCATTCTTCTTCAGGTTAATGGGAAATATTAACCAAAGGATCATATAGGATGGTTGAATTTATAGGATCATTTGGGTTTTTTAGGTTTTGGTTATTTAGCTCTTGAGTTTGCAATAAGATTCCCTTCAAGGAGAATAAAAGGGTTTTTCGAAGACTATTAACTCATGCCCCAAATGGGAGTCAATGACCAATCACATTTCAATGATTTTTTTATTTACAACCAATCACAGTCTTTTTTGCCTCAATTTTATCAGTTTAATTTCATCATGCTCCTCCTTTTTACACTTTCTGAATAGGTCATTACGCAGATGATGTCGTTCTCCTTTCAGAATCTGAAGATAGTTTACAAAGATCTTTACATCAATTTAATATAAATGCCAGAAAATACAATATGGAAATTAACACGAATAAGACAAAATGCTTAACAATATCAAAAGAACCAGTAAGATGCAAATTAGAAGTGGAAAGAAAAATTTAATAAAAGAAGTAAAGAAACAAGCTGATAAAGCAGCACAAATATCAGGGTATATGAAAGATTTAATTTGGCGCAACAAACATATGTCAATAGAAAGCAAAACCCCATATACAAAACGATAGTTCGACCAGTTGTCATATATGGGGCAGAAACTAGGGCTGATACAACAAAAACTAAACAAATAATAAGCACATGCGAAATGAAAATCTTAAGAACTATTTAGGGGAAAACATTATTTGATAAAATACACAACACAGAAATTAGGGACAAATGCCATATTCAAGACATAACCAAACTTATTATAGATAGACGAAAATATTGGAAGGGTCATATAGAAAGAATGGAAGAAAACCGGCTTGCAAAAAGAGCTAAAGAAGATAGACCAATGGATGGGAGAAAAACAAGAGGAAGACCAGCCAAGAGATGGATAGACAGTGAATGCACATGCAATACATCTTCCTCCGAGGAGTGATTTTGGAAATAAACAGGATGAAAATCCTACAAATTAAGTTTAAGAAGAAGAAGAATAGGTCATTGTATTATTTTGCAGTGACTGCCTGTGGCTATCAGATTGTATATATATATATAGTGCACGAATGTAAACAGATAGTGCTTGCGGGATATAATATAAAAACATTTGTAGCAATTGATTATACAAAAAAAACACTGTTTGCACTTTCTTAAACATATTATTTCCCAGGAATTTATGTTGCAGAAAAATATAATTGACATATTTACATCATAGGACATCAGAAATTAATTAATAACCTATAATGTTGGTTATAAATTTCTCCACTAGGGTGCATTCTTACAATATTGTGATCCGTTGGCAATAAATAATATGATCTGGTTGCAGTGATAAACAAATGAAGCATAACAATAGTTTCTCATTTGTTTTCAAACATCACTGTTTACATTAAATATATAAATGTTTTAAAATAACTATAATTAAATAATTATTTGTGAGTAAACAGCTTAATTTTATTTGTTAAATAGTCCTAACAAATGCCACTCTTGATTTCCAAATTCTCTAGATAAATTTGGAAATCACTCACGGCATTACTTATGATAATTTACTACTAGAAAATAAAACTTATATTTAATTAATATTCCATATTTATTCTTTTTTTGGCACTCCTTTATCTTCCAACTTAACTATGTTTTCCTTGCGGGTTTATTTCACTTCACCGCACTAAATAATTATCTTCATTTTTAATAAGAATGTTTTGTAGTTAATAAATATTTTGATTAGTGTTCAATTTATTATAATTATCAGTTAATAATGTTTAATTAATCAACCCAATCCTGTGGATTTAAGTTATTTATGATATTCTCCAATGCACTTACGTGTTAAAGCCAGATACGAGTATTTACCTTATTTAATAATAATAGGGGTTATATTTGAAGAAAAAAATTTTCAAATATAATTTATCCTTCAGTGAGAAGTGTTAAATTAATAATTAAAACATCAATAATAGGGGTTACTTTATTTAATATATATATATATATATATATATATATATATATACACACACACACACACACACACATATATCATTAATATTTTAATTTTTATATTCAAGGAAAATCAGTTAAAATGTCATAAGTACGAATATGGAGAAATTCATATTTTTATATCATACAAAAAAACTGAATAAGTTATTGTTGAGAATATTTTGTGGTTCTGAAAAGTTCTAGAATCATTTAAGAATTTCAGAGTTTGAAATAGCAACCACCACATTTACTTTGAAGTGATTGGATAACTTGTATGTGAGTCAACCAATAGCACTCATAGGCCAGGTTGGTTAACCAATCAGATTTGAATGGCTTCATTAGAATAGTGGATTGTGGGAAGGAGATGCTTCTTAATCTGAACATTGCAATGGAAGATGTCATGGCGACAAGTCCTACATAATAACAGTCGCTCATGATTTTTGTAATATTGAGTACAAATTTATTAATAAACACGGAATGGTGCATCACATCACTACATATGAAGTATAACATATGTGCAGTTAATTTTAAGTCGAAATAATAGATTTTGAATGGTATAATTTGTAACAGTTGAGCCTCCTATAAATGGATACACACAGAAGTATATTATACAATGAAATTGGACAGTTAATGACAAATGAGGAAAATTTTGAATATGTGACTGAATACAAATATCTAAGAACAATAATTACAAACAGGAATGGGTTGCTGAAAGAAATTAAACATAGGCTCAATTCCAGAAATGCGTGCTATTACACATTACAGAGATTGTTGTCGTCCTAACTTCTCTCAAAAAAATGTTTAACTGAAAATATATAAAACTGTTATTCTAGTTATATTATATGAATGTGAAGCATGGACTTTAAGGAAGGGAAAAAAATAATACAAATATTTTAAAATAAAATAAGTTAAAATATACTTTCTTAGGTATAATCCGTCGTCCTCAACTTATAAAAATGTATTCTTTATGCCTGTAGGCTTTTCAGAACATCCATTCCATCTTCAGCAGGAACGGATGTTCAGAAGATGGAACGGATGTTCTGAAAGGCCTACAGGCATAAAGAATACATACTTTATAAGTTGAGGACGACAAATTTTACCTAAGAAGGTATATTTTAACTTATTTTATGACTCTCCACCTCAATGGTTTTAACAATGAATTTATTAGTATTGAAGTATTTTAAAGTAAAGTTCTTAAGAAATTTTTTAGATCAAAGAGAGATTAACAGACAGGTGAATGGAGAAGTTTATAACAGAGAGTTTAATGATCTTTAAGGAAAACCAGATGTAATAACAATTAAATCTCACAGGCTGCAATGGGCAGGACATGTGGCATACATTGATAATGAAAGAGGAGCATGGAAAGTCGTTATAGGAAACCAGAGGGGGAAAATGCCCACTAGGTAGGCCAAGAATGAGGTGGGAGAATAACATTAACCATGATTTGAGGGAGGTAAATTATTCAGGGGATGACTGGAAAACATTAGCTCAGGATAGAGATGTATGGAGAGCTTATGTTCATGCTATCTTGAACCTTGTTTGTTTTCATATATGAAGTAGTTAACAACAGTAATTCATTATGAGGTCCCTAAACAATTATTAAATTACGTGTAAATTGGTTAAATTTTGACCAGCCTCATGGGCTAGAGGTCAGCATTTTTTACTACAATTCATGAGGTCCAAGTTTGATTCTTGGTCAGACCATATGAATTTTTCCTTAAAGGGAATTATTCCTGTAGTTGCCTATGGTTTCGAATTTAGGTTAACTTAAGAACAATAATTACAAACAGGAATGAGATGCACAAATAAATTAAACATATGCTCAATTCTGGATATGCATGCTATTATGCATTACAGAGACTCTTGTCATCCCTACTCCTCTCAAAAATGTTAAACTGAAAATATATAAAACTATTATTCTCCCAGTTATATTATATGATGTGAAATATGGACTTTTACTTTAAGGAAGGAAAGGAGATTACGAGTATTTGAGAATAAAGTCCTTAGGAAAACAGTTTAATTTGATTATTTTAGAAGAAGCCTCCAAAAAAACAAGACAGGATAAAATAAGAAATTAATTCCTTTGGAGAGAAATGAATGTCACAATATCTGTTGTTAAGAGGATTGAAAATCAAATGCTTAAATGGTTTGGGCATGTACAAAGAATGGAAAATGAAAGCTGTCCAAAAAATATATACCAATGATCACCCCGTGGGAGAAATAAACGTGGCAGACCAAGATGGAAATGGAAAACCTACGTCAGAACAATAATGGAGGATAGGAATCTGGAAGAGGGAGATTGGAATGATAGAGATAAATGGAAACTGAAGATGGCAAACCTATAAGTGGGGGAAAGCCGAAGAAGAAGAAGAAGGAACATTTTTGGAACCAAAGAGATATGAACAGACAGGCGAATGAGCTATATGATCTTTATAAGAAACCAGATATAATAAGAACAGTTAAGTTTCTTAGACTGCTAGTACATGTGACATGAATGTGGAATAAAAGAGGAACATGAAAGCTTCTTGTAGGAAAGCCGTATGGAAGATGCCCAGTTGGTAGATTAAGAATGAGGTGGGAGAATAACATTAACCATGATTTGAGGGAAGTAGATTATACAGGGGATGATTGGAAAACATTAGATCAGGATAGGGATGTATGGAGAGCTTATGTCTGCATGACCATGAACATATGGGTTTGATAGTGCCATTGAGTTAGTTAATTAGATGGGTTAAGAACTCTCCTGGTGCTTCATTACCATTTATCACCCATCAATTCACCGGGATAATGTAACTCTGTCTTCCAGGTGCTGCAACCTAAGAAATGGATTACAATTCAAACAGTGCCAGGAGAGAAAGTCAAAAATGTCAAAAAAGGCAATCTGGTGGAATTGGACAAAAAAAAAACACTTTTTGATATAGGCCTATTGATCTAATAATGTAATATTTAGTATTGGGTGAGATAAAATAATTGAAAGAAAAGAGGAAAAGGATAATTGTTTTATAGTGACCAATATACTACCTCTATGACTTATGGAACCTGTATGTCCAATTCTGCATTCACTAAGGTCCTTCATTCATCCCTATCCTCAGTCAACCAAATCCATTCATACCTCTGACATGCAGTTCCTTAAGATCCATCCAAATATTATCCTTTCTGTTATGTCTAGGCCTTCATAATAGTCTTTCCCACAAGGGCTTCTGAATATACTAATTTTTTAAGCAAACTTTAAAACTCACAGAATGATAATGTGACAATGGATACAATTATCACAATTTCTGTCTACAACAATCTTTGTTGCACGTATGGGGAATGAAAGACGTGCATGGAAACTTCTTGTAGGAAAGCCAGAAGGAAAACGCCCAGTTGGTAGACCAAAAATGAGGTGGGAGAACAACATTAACTATGATTTGAGGGAAGTAGATTATACAGGGAATGATTGGAAAGCATTAGCTCAGGATAGGAATGTATGGAGAGCTTATGTCCGTGTGGCCATGAACCTACGGGTTCGATAGTGCCAGTGAGTAAGTAAGTAAGTAACAATCTTGTAAAATTTAGACTCAATATTTGATTTTAAATTATAGGATATAGATGGTATGGCATTTAATTATTTTTACTTCCCCAAAGTAAGGCAATTCAACAGGATCAAAAATTGCACTGAAAGTAATTGCATTTCAGTCAACTAATCTATATTTACTCAAAGTAATACCTTAGATTAAGTGATGAGAAATGCGAAATATCAGCAAATACAGGTAGCATGTCATAAATAAACTTTTTAACCTAATTAGAATATTTCTAAATTTCCTTTTCTCAAGGCTACAATATATCATTAATGTTATCTTGAACTGATTATTTACGTTCATATCACAAGTATTATACAACATGCTACAATAAAACTGGAATAACGCATAAGTTAAATTACAGAATTTCAGTCTCTAGAACAAAACATATTTTATGTATGTTATACTATATCTGTATTTGAAGAACTTTTTAAGCCTTACAAATATAAAAAGTTTTTATTCAAAGAAAAATTTGTAAGATATAATCAGAATTCAATCTTTGAATCTTCACTAAGTTATGTAAGAATAAAAAATACACTCATTTCATTCAAGTAAGTTCATGAAGGGATGAACCTTAAATAAATCATTATTTCATAGCCAGTCCTCCACTATGTGCAAATACAGAACTCATCAAACCTTTAGGGTCAAAATTATACAAACAGTATTATAAGAGGATTATAAGGTGAGTATCCAGACAGGCAAATGGAGAAAACTATATAATAGTGAGCTACATGGTATGCAAAGGAAGCCAGATATAATAAGAACAGTTAAGTCTCGTGGACTGTGATGGACAGGACATGTGGCACAAATAGGGAATGAAAGAGGTGCATGGAAGCTTCTTGTAGGAAAACCAGAAGAAAAACACCCAGTTGGTAGACCAAGAATGAGGTGGGAGAATAAAATTATCCATGATTTAAGGAAAGTAGATTATACAGGGGATGATTAGAAAATATTAGCTCAGGATAGGATGTATGGAGAGCTTATGTCCATGCAACCATGAACCTAAGGTTTCGATAGAGCCAGTGAGTTAATTAGTTAGGTTAATATCTTGAGATAGAGAACAAATGACCAGAAATACATATTTAATTTTTTACCATAAACAAATTATACCTCCTTTTTTTAACATTTGAAGGAAGTAACACTATGAGGTTTCATTTAATTATTATGGGTTCTGGTTTTAGACTCGCCTTATATATTTCATATTTCTTGCAGACTAGTTTCTTCACACTTCTGTGACATTGTCAAAACCTCCCAACTGCTAAATTTGTGGTAGTCGATCCTGTATGTTGATTTCCGCTCCCTCTGTTGGCTGACCGATGAACTTCCAAATCAATTTTTTTTCCCCTGGGAATTTCAAAATTCATAGTTTTCTTTTTATTCTTGTGGACGTAAATTTTCTCCCAAATTGAAAGTTCCTTAGATTTATCGAAAAACAGATTTACTGGAACAGAAAAATCTAAGGAACTCACAATTTGGGAGAAAATTTACATCCACAAGAATAAGAGGAAAACTATGAATTTTGAAATTCCCGGGGAAAAGAAAAAAAATTGATTTGGAAGTTCATCGGTCAGCCAACAGAGGGAGCGGAAATCAACATGCAGGATCACAACCACAAATTTGGCAGTTGAGAGGCATTGACAATGTCATACAAGTGTGAAGAAACTAGACTGCAATATAAAAAGTATGAGGTGAGTCTGAAACCCTAACTCATAATAAATTATACCTCGTCCATGAACAGTACATACTGTACAAAGTTTGGTAATGTGAGAGAATGCTGATTAAACCAATGGCAGAACTGAACTCTGGATCCAAAATTATTTAACCCCCAGTGCTTGCACTTATAGAGGATGACAGAGAAGTATTTGATGTTCCCTAAGTATATTATACCTCGTCCATGAAAAGTACACACTGTACAAAGTTTGGTGCTGTACGAGTGCTGGTTAAACCAATGGCAGAACTGAACTCTGGATCCAAAATATTTGGTCTTCTTAAACATAATTTATAGGATTTTCCTCCTGTTTTCATTTGGTCTTGTGTTGACTAAAATATGCATTCTGACCATTTGTTACCTATCTCAAAATACTCATTTTATAGTACTTTTTCATCCCTATAACACTGGTCGACAAGGTTTTCTTCACAAGAAATTTGATTAGTGACTCTAGTGCATTTTTTATACTGAATTCAGATATGTAGTTAGAATTTTTCCATCAGGCACAGTTTTTTTTGTGAAGGCTACTTTTTAAAAATTGATTTTAGCATTCTCTTTGACCTTAAAAATGCACTTTTTGGACTCTCACTTAGACTTCTTTCCGGAAAATCTTGGGGCTGTCTCTGATAAGCATAATAAGCATTTTCATCAGCAAATTTCTATAATGGAAAAGAGGTACCAAGGCAAGTGGAGTTCTAATATGTTGGCTGACTACTGTTGGACCAAGAAGAGAGATGTTCCAGATGCAAAATATGCCTGAAAATCACTATCTACCACTTTCTAGGTAAGTCAGAATGAGTTAGAGTTAGATGGATTTTATTAAAAATTGTAAAAAATGTAAATGAATATCACAGAAAACTCTTGCCTGATAGGAAAAAGAACTGAAATGATATTTAAATGAAAAATATTTCTAAAATCTCATATTTTTATTCTTGTGAAAAAAAAAACTTCACTTTTGTCGACCAGTGTAATTCTGACCCCTAAAGGATTGAGACACCCTCTAAAATGCACATATCTCTAGGAAAACCAATGATTGAATTTTAAGAAATGTAATTGAAATGTATTATCATCCTCTTATTGTGTCCTCCTTTTGGAAGATTTATTCCAAATGTGTTTCCATTTATCTCTTATAGCCCCCTTGCTTTTATTCCTCTTAATTCCTCCCAATTGTATACGCTTTATTGTAGTTTTTCTTTACTTTGTTAATCCATCTTCCCCATGTCTTCCTTGTGATCTTTCCCTTGTACCTTGCTGTTTAACATCCTCTGTGGTAGTCTTCCATTTCCATTCTTTTCAGATGTCCAAACCATTTTAATCTATTTTTCTCTATGTATAGGTAACTATCAATTTTTTTTGTAATATCATTAAATTAGATTTACAAACTTGAACATACGCATGACTCTAATCTCAAACTACTTCACTTTTCATGTTTCAAATTCTGCACTAGGCAAAGATTTCTTAATGTAGTCTATTTTCAAATTACACACCACTTATTTTTTATTTTCAAAATAATAATGTCCAGCAATGAAAAATGTTAAATTTAAAATCTCACATCAAAATACATACCACTTTGTCAGATCATGTAATGAAGGATGATATGTATTTATGTTTTGAAAAGAAAGAAATTCAGGATAGAATGAGTATTTCTTGTTCTTTCAAGAAATATGAGGAGAGTCAAAATATTTTACTCCAAGTGTGACAGGCCTAGAAAGCCCTTGGCCTATCAGCCGGCTGCTGGTTTCATGTCCACATGTGTTAATCACAGAGGTAGGCGATCATAAGCCAGTGTAGGGGTGACATACAGTCAGCATGTCGGGTCCCCCAGCCGTTATAGCTGGTCTTCTCAACCTGGAGTCGTTCCTTATTGTAGCTACCGAAATGCCTCACGATGATGGGTAGGTACTGGTCCCATACTGGCCAAAATTCCATGAGAAAATTTCTTCTCCCATGGAGACTCGAACCAGCGCAAGTCCCATAGCTCTGTGTCAAGGCATCTTGCCTTAACCACTCAGCAATGGCGCAGGACAAGTCAAAATATACAATTCAAATATAATTAAAATAAACCTTATAGTGTTATTTCCTACATATATTTAATAAAATTGACTATTCAAGTCATAAGGAAAACAAATAAGAACAAACTGTACAAACAACTGTTAACAGATGGCAGTGTCAAAAATTAAAACATTTAATGAAAAAAAAAAAAAAAAGAGCTGCCGATATAAAATTTATCAATATATGTGTGGAATTGGAAATTACACCAAAATTACAAGAAATATGAGGTGAGTCAAAATATACAACTCAAATATAATTAAAATAAACCTCATTGTGTTATTTCCTACATATATTTAATCATCATCATCAACATCAAAGCTTAGGCCCTCTGGCCCGTTCCAACTTCAAGAGAATTGGTCTTTCCATCTAGCAAATGGTCTTCTTTGACTTCTAGATCCTGTGGGTCTGTAGTTTAAAATCATTTTAGAAGGTCTATCATCTGGCATTCTTAGTAGATGTTCGTACCAATTTTATCTTTGTTTGTCAATTTTATCCAACAATTTAAAAATATTTAATTGATCTCTTATCTCAGAACTTCTTTTCTGGTCCATAAGAGTGTAGCCTGCCATTGATCATAAAAATCTCATCTCCGTTGCCTCTATTTTGTTCCTACCTGTGTGAGTCAAAATTTTTGGACCAAAGAGAGATGAACAGACAGGTGAATGGAGAAGACTACATAATGATGTACTACATGGTCTTTATAGGAAGCCAGATATAATAAGAACAGTTAAGTCTCGTAGACTGCGATGGGCAGGGCATGTTGCGCGTATGGGGAATGAAAGACGTGCATGGAAACTTCTTGTAGGAAAGCCAGAAAGAAAACGCCCAGTTGGTAGACCAAGAATGAGGTGGGAGAACAACATTAACTATGATTTGAGAGAAGTAGATTATATAGGGAATGATTGGAAAGCATTGGCTCGGGATAGGGACGTATGGAGAGCTTATGTCCGCGCGGCCATGAACCTACGGGTTCGATAATGCCAGTGAGTAAGTAAGTATAGATAATAGTACGAACAGCCATGACTTTATAAAATTTCAGTTGAGTATCCTGAGTTGTTTTTTCTTTAGAGTTCTTCTTATTGTTCAACACATTCTTAGTATTTTTTGTATTTTTATATTTATATCTACATATATTTAATAGAGTATTTAATTGATTATATAGTGTAGGTGTGTTGTGTGAGGGATGAAAATATAAGAAACGGGAAAAGGCAAATTCTGGTGTCAGCAAACATCCTACTTACAACATAAACACTAAGGAGACGCAAATAGTAGCGATGGTGAAGGTAGTATTTTATTTCATAATGTTCTTAAACAACTCAGGCCAATAGTGTTACAATTCAAAATGAGCATAAAAAGGGCTGATAAATTTTGTTCTAGAGATCTCTTTCATTCTTGAGGTTCTTTTATGCTTGTTTGTATAAAGGTCTAAACTGAGAATTCATTAAGAATCAAGTTCAGAAAAAGATTCTTGAATTGTATAAAATAGAACTCAATTTATGTAAATAGAGTTGAAATCTCTAATCTAAGATTTAAAAGTGAATGTTACAAGTTAGCAAACAAATGAGAAATTAAATTAATCAAACGAATCTTCTTGAGTAAGAAGCTGCTAAGAAGTGCGTAGAATGAAAGTTCTTGACTCTAAGCGGATGGGATTATATAAGTAAGCGAAAAATCAATGTCTGAATCAGGAGTCTATACAGCTTAATGGATAAAGCATTGGAATGGAATTCCAGAGATCTTCTACGTCATGGAGTTAAGCCTTAGACCTCTTTCCACATCAAGAGACTGTATCCCTCCATCTAGTTATGGGGCACCCAACATTTCGTATATCTAAATTGAATGGTCCTGTTTTTTTTTTGTGGTCTTTATATTTTGATCAGTCCTGTTTATCTCCTAATGACTGTCAGTAAGTAGAGTGTCCCCTGATTGCATTACGGGCGCTGTGCAAGATAAGGTCTGGCTGGTCTTCTTATAGAGATCCTGGGTACAAATCATAGTTCAGACATTAATTTTTCGCTTAAAATATTAATTTGTCCTTTAATGTAAATGATGAATTTAATACTAAAATACAAAAAATATAAGATTTACTAGCAAAAGAAAGTAGTGTTAAAAAGAAAATAAATTGAAAATGAAGCTATACTAGCCATAAAGGTAGTGTTAAAATTCCACAAAAAATTCTCTTGAATAAGAAGCTGCTAGGAAGTGTGTAGAATGAAAGTTCTCGCCTACAAGCACATGTGATTATATAAGTATGAAAAACAAAATGTCTAAATCAGGAGCCTAGATAGTTTAATGGATAAAGCACTGGAATGGAATTCTAGATAACATACGCTCAAATCCTGGTGTAGCGGTAATTTTTCTTTAAAATTCATCGGAAAACATTTTATTTAAACAACTCACCTCATAGGATTCATGCTTCCATGATACCACAGTTTCAAACACAGTTGTGTTCATCCTCAGCCATAACTCTGGATGAACACGACTGTGTTTGATACCGCGGTATCATGGAAGCATGAATGCTACGAGGGGAGTTATTTAAACAAAATGTTCTCCGATGAATTTTAATGATTATACCTCATAATATTTAATTTTAGGAAGTTATATTTTGAGGTTGTTTTAATTATATTATTTTTAGTCTGGACATCTTACCTCAATATTAATGTTGATTTGTTCTTGGACATGTTTCAAAACAATTCTGTTTTATCGTCCACATAATGTTTACTTCCCAACATTAATATAAGGTAATTTTTCTCTTAAAATATTAATTTGTCCTATAATGTCAGTGATAAACTTAATATTAAAACACTGAAATAAATTAAATATTTGTTGGATAATACACAACTATTTTTGAAGAGAAAATGTTTTGCCCAAACTGAGATTTGAACCTAAGGTCTCTAGTTCTATGAACTAGTACAATGACTACTATGCTACTTGGGCATCACACTTTAAAATACAATTTTTCTCTCTTTTAGTAGTCAATGTGATAGTATGTAGAACTAGAGACCTTGGGTTGAAATCCCAGTTTGGGGGAAAATGTTTCTCTTCAAAAAATAATTTGTCCTTCAGTATGAATGATACATTTAAATAAAAACATTGCAACACAAATATTTATTCCAATAGACCGTTACTGTATGAAGACTGAAGAAGACAAATAACAGGAGGAAAAAAATGTTAGTAAAAAGCAAAAATGTAAATAATCCAACAGAACTGTAAAAATGAGAATTCACATGTAAAAATAAAATGAAAATGCATCATACTTACAAAGGAACTGTCAACCATTGCATGTCGAAATCTACCTTGAAATTTCTCCGAGAGAAGCGTTGTGATGTGCTAAGGCCGTGTCAAAAAAGTTATTTGCCACTTTTAACTGCAGGGCACAGAAATCAAAGTCAGAATATAGCAATAGCAATCCACTGTGCAAACCAGATGAACATCCCTGCTTGAATATGGGGTGTGGTGTTAGGAGGGGCATGATGCAGAGGGTTATTCAGTCCGCCAACTCAGGAGTTGTATTAAATCCCTGTAGTTTAAATGAGAGATATGGCGCTAGATTTTAATGTCACTCAGTTAAAAGCGGCAGATAATTTTTTTGGACACACCCTTGGTATATCAAAACGCACCTCTGGGAGAAATTTCAAGGTAAGTTCCGATATGCATTGGTTAACACTTCCCTTGTTAGAAATTCATTCAAATTGTAAAAAAATTCTTGCACATTAATTTATAACAATAAATTAATAATTTTGAAATAATAATTGTTATCAATGCACACATAAACATAAATATATATTTATATTATTCGTTTTTAAACATCTTAATGATGGACAAATTATATTTGAAAAGAAAAATATACTATATTTGAAGAGAAAAATTTTCGCCTAGACCGAGACTCGAACCCGGGACCCTTGGCTTTCCGGGCCAAGGGTCCCGGGTTCGAGTCTCGGTCTAGGCGAAAATTTTTCTCTTCAAATATAATTTATCCTTCAATGAGAAGTGTTAAATGAATAATAAAATCGTCAGAAAAATATACGCCTAGACTGGGGTTGAACCCAGGACAAATACATGTATATAAAGCAACGGGAAGCTACCACACCTATAATTCCTAGTAAAGCTGCAAGGCATAACATGAAAATGCTATGATTACAGTGAAAGACCTGCCCTCGGACAGAATTACTATGAATGGATATATATAGATAGGTAAAATTTTATCTAAATGAATATACATCATAGTGTGAATTCCTAAAATTAGTAATACATATATATTTTTATGTTATAATTTAAATTTTAACATTCACACACACACACACACACACACACACCACACACACACACACACACACACACACATATATATATATATATATATATCCATATTGGTTTTGCCAATGTGGATAAAGGGAATTTAAGACAACATGAAGAAGAGAAATATGACAGAAACAGACATGCAAGACCGGGAAGTGTGGAAGAAAACAACTGTATATTTTGGTTGAGAATACCTGTGTAAATAACAGAAACAATCCTGAAATAATAAATATATATAAATGCTACTATAGAATGTGTTGATATTTATAACCTTGTTTTTTGCAAAATAATAAATCTAACAATCTATCAATATTAATTTTAATAGATATCATTAAAAATAAATATATCGATGGTAGGCAATAAAATCCTCGTAACTCCCTCAGTCATTGAAAACCACATAACTCCAGTAGCCAGCACAGAAATATGTGATGCATAACCTGTTGAGAACAAAGACTTCAAAATTATTAATTACTTGGCTTGTATTGTGTAGTAAAATATGTGGGAACTATAACTTATCAATTTTCATAATTATTTAAAACAGTTATTTGTTTCTCCTGTAAAATTTACCAAAATGGAGTTACGAGGTTTTCATTGTCCACCATCGATATCTCATTTCAATATGCAGTTATGATATAAAGAACTCCTATATGAGACTTCAGAACCACTTAAAACATCAGATATGAATGTTTCTGATCAACGTTCAAGGAGAGTAATCTGAGAAAATTTGAAAGTCAGGTATGAATTTATATTAAGATTAAATAACCTTAGATTTCACATTATGCAACAAAATACCTGGATTAAATGTGACTGGTGGCAATTTTTAATGCATGATCTCAGTTCCAACAACCAGGCTTAGTGTCCAAAATCTATAACATGAGATCCACAGCTTTACTTCCCTTCTGAAGGAAGCCATGTTCAGGATTGAAAAATTCTCTCAGTCTGAATTGAATCTGCAAACTCTGTTACCCGGAATGGAACATGGTAAATCGTTAGTCACTGCTAGATTAATGTTTGCATATGATGGATGAACTCCAATAAGCCTCCTTAACATATTTATTGCAGAGGAATTCAGATTTTTTTGTCTAATGCCATCAGGTTTCTTTTATGGCATTTCTGGCTTTATCCCCTGGCATTAGCAGAATTGTAATCCATTTCTTAAGTTGGGGCACCTGGAAGGCAGAATTACATTACCCCGATGATATGATGGATGATAAATGGTAATGAAACGCCAGGAGAGTTCTTAACCTAAACTTAACCTAAATCCCAGACCATGGGCAATCAAAGGAATAATTCCCTTCAAGGAAAAATGCTTATGGTTTGACCGGGAATCAAATCCAGGACCTCATAAACTGCAGTCAGAAACGGTGACCACTAACCCATGTGGCTGGTCAATATTTATTGCAGAGGAATTCAGAATTAAACCCAGGAATTTGATGCACAATTTAGTACAAAAATTATACATTGTCTCGCCTTCTAGTACTAAGATTAAAACATTTAATTCCAGTATTGAAATTTTCCAAAGGTGCTAGTTCTAAAGAAGACATTCATGAGCTAATGTGGCAGACTTTAGCAAATGTAAATGAAGTTTAGTTTTAACTTTAATTATATTAAGATTTAATTTTCTACAAATGTTTAGCCTATTTTAAAGGGATATGCAAATTACTACTACAGCTTATCTACTACTATTCAAATGACCTTGTCACACTTATCTAATCATTAGCATTTTACTACCTTTTGTGTTGTCACTTGAAAGAGGCACTGGACACGTTGAAGGATCAGGAAACACCATGACAAAACCACCATCGTCAGGAGATGAAGCCATAGACTCTGAATCTGAACTACCCAGTTCTAATGGACCAGTTGGGACACCTTGAAGTGGTGTTCCAAAAGCCTGGTTCATTAACAACTGAACCTGAAAATAATAAAAAATATTTAATAAAAATTCTAATGGGAAATAACACCTATGGGGTAAATTATTATCAATATTATATAATTGAGAAGAGATACTAGATTAAAGTTTTATAAAACATTGGCAGTTCCTGCATTACTTTATGGGAGCAAAACTTGGGTAATGGCCAAAAAATTGCAAAGTACAATACAAAGTGCAGAAATGAACTTCCTTAGAAGAACAAAAGGCTGCACAAGATTTGATCGGATAAGGAATGAAGGTATAAGAACAGAGTTAAATATATATCCATTGGATGAGAAAATCAGAGAATATAGAGAGAAATGGTTTACACATGTGGAAAGAATGAATGTATCAAGATTACCAAGAGCAGCATTCAACTACAAGCCAAGAGGTTCAAGGAATGTAGGAAGGCCAGTGAAAAGATGGACAGAACAAGTGTGAGGCGGAACAGGCAATTTGCCTAGCCCGTGAAGTGAAGAAGATATAATTGAATAAGAAATTTCTTTACCTCACATCATAAAACATATTTTTTATGAGAGAATACATATTTTGAGAGGAATAGATATTTTCATGAAATGAGGTATAAAAATTTCTGATTGAATTATACAACAAAAAATATTTTCCATCTCAAATAAAAAATAAACATAAATGTGTGTGTATATATTTTTTATTTATAGTTACTTAAATTCCTAAAATTAAAAAAAAAAACTTAACTCACTGGCTGTATCGAACAAAGAGGTTCATGGCTATGCAGACATAATCTCTCCATACATCCCTATCCTGAGCTAATGTTTTCCAATCATCCCCTGTATAATCTACTTACCTCAATTCATGATTAATGTTATTCTCCCATCTCATTCTTGGTCTACCAACTGGGTGTTTTCCTTATGGTATTTCTACAAGATGCTTCCATGCCCCTCTTTCATTCCCCAATTGTGTCACATGTCCCACCCATCGTAGTCTAAGAGACTTAATGTTCTTATTACCGGTATATCTGGTTTCTTACAAAGATCATGTAGCTCACTACCGCTGTGGTCTCGAGGTAGCATGCTGCCTTGTCATGCAGCGGGCCCGGGTTCGATCCCCGGTCGGGGCAGTTTTTCTGGGTGAGGTTTTTATCGGGGTTTTTACACACCTGTAAGACAAATGTCAGGAAAACTTTAAGGCTCAAACGGTCCCCGAAATCAAATGGCCATTATTCTTATCATTATCATCCTTACCATTATCATTATCATCATCGTCCTTCACTGGTGTGGAAAGCAACGGGAAGCTACCACACCTACACAATTCCCTAGTAAAGCTGCAAGCATAGCATGAAAATGCTATGATTGCAGTGAAGGACCTGCCTTCGGGCAGAATTACTATGGATGGATGTAGTTATTTAAATGTCTAATAGTCAAAATATAATTTTTTTTACCATTTGAAAATTAAACTATAGGGTGTGTCTTTGGTGTACTCTAGATTTAATAACTAAAAATTTATCAATCTGGGACATGTTTAAACGCGTGAATTTTAAAACATTGATATATATATGATTACACAAAAACATGATTTTTTTTTGTTGGTTCCACTAATGCTTTTATACAGCAATAAATAGTTATAGAATGATATGTGCAGAAAAAGACGTAATACACTAATACAAAATGCAATATACTTTAAATTCTCAAAACGAGTACAGATATTTGAGTTTTGATAGCCTCATATTAATGATCTAAACAATGGCATAACAATAATGCTAATAATAAAATTTTACATTGATCTATTCATTCAATGTCTACAGAAAATAAATAAATTTTCACACATGAGATGTGATCGAAATAGGCTTCTCAAAAATATCATTTTTTTTCATTCTTGGTATTCTGCACAGAACTATAAATTTAACTAACAAACAGAACTCACTTGAAAGAAGAAAATGTATTGAGAATAAATGACATAATGCGTGATAATCAGAATATTCAACAATTTATTGAAGATCTTCCACCAAAAAATATGCTAATAAAGTATAAAATAATAGTTGAATGCAACACCATCTGTTCAATTGTTTCCAGAAAAATGGCTACACATCCAAGGAAATAAGACAAACCATACATCCACGAAGACAGCACGTCAGAATGGATAACACACCCTCAACCAGCATAGCCTACTTACCATATGTACAAAGAGTCACAGATCGTATCGGAAAACTCCTACGAAAATACAACATAAAAACAGTTTACAGACCTACAAGAAAAATAGAAGACTGCCTTCGCTCAGCTAAGGATCCTCGGCCACCTCTCTCCACTTGCGGCGTATATCGACTTCCTTGTTCATGTGGTAAATCATATATAGGGACCACGAAAAGAAGTATAGCCACCCGTTTATCAGAACATAAAAGAAACTGCAGACAAGGAGAAATGGATAAATCAGCTGTAGCAGAACATGCCATTATGAATGGACACCAGATTCTATTCGACGATACACAAGTTTTAGCCACAACTTCCTACTATTTCCCTAGATTATACCGAGAGGATATAGAAATATACAAGCATAAGGGAAATATCAACAGAAAAGAGGAAGGTATCAAACTGGCTAAGGCCTGGTATCATACACTAGAAAATAAATGCATTAACACTAGGGACAACAAGGAGACGACCATTAGCCAATCAGCAAGAGCCACGCCCACTCACCCTGCACCCATCACTAATACAACGTCCACAATGTCCGCAGCGCTCACTCTAAGTAGATCTTCCGACTAGGAAACATGCCTAGAAGCACTCGCCACTGAAGATGCCCTCCGCAGTTGAGGGCGAAACGTCTGGTATCAACACCAACTATGGACCACGGCCACATAACCCGGAATCACTCAACATTATAAAATAATAGATAAATACCTGCTTGTAAACATTCAGGTTGGACAATTTATAAATATTCTTTTGATATAGTGTATAAGTTTATAAAATTTATAGTGGATCCATAGACCTGAACTGTACTTATAATTTTTTTATTTAGGTAGAATTTTTTATCACTCACATCATATTGTTCTTCTTATTTGACTACAAACTAGTTTCAGAACATAGTTTCTGTTCCATCCTCAGTATCATCACGACCGTTGTTGTCGTCTTGAAGAGCCATCCTTTGCTCCTTCCATTGGCAGACTGAAAAACCTTGAAACCAGGTCATTCTCCCAGGGAATTTCAAAGTTCATCAATTTCTTCTTTTTGCTCTTTTGAATGTAGATCTTTTCCCAAACAGTAAGTTCTTTTGGTTTTTCTATTTGTTTTAATAATTTAGCTTCTTTCTCAATAAGATGTTTTTCAGACCATGCATATGCAGCCACTGCAGATTTTTCTACTTCCCCTTTCTTGACATTCCTGAGATGTTCTTTCACTCTTGTTTTCAAATTTCTCTTAGTTTTTCCAATGTAGAATTTCTCACATTCTTCACATTTAATCTGATAAATCCCTGATTTATTTTCTTCTTTTATTTTCTCATTTTTATTAGGTCTAATCCATGAAAGCTCTTGGAATAAATTTACCTTCATTACATTACATTTAAATTTTTAATTCTAAGTATAAAATAATATTATCTTTATTGAAACTCTACAAAACTTTGGATATCCCTGTGTCAACAGATATGGTTTATTATATTTGGCTCTCTTGTAATTTCTAGTGAGTACCACTGGTCTAATCAATCTGCTGATGCTGTAGTCATTTTTGGCTGCTAACCTTATGTTGAAATCTTTATTCATCTACATTCAAAAAAGCGAAAAGAAGAAATTGATGAACTTTGAAATTTCCGGGGAGAATGACCTGGTTTCGAGGTTTTTCAGTCTGCCAATGGAAGGAGCAAAGGACAGCTCTTCAAGACAACAGAACGGTCGTGATGATATTGAGGATGGCACAGAAACTATGTTCCGAAACTAATTTATAGTCAAATAAGAAGAACAATATGAGGTGAGTGATAAAAAATTCTACCTAATTGTACTCATAAAGTTAAAGATGGGTAACTATCAATTTCTGTGAAGGTTAAGTTTATGTGATAAAATCAAATAAATATTACTATTATTTAGGTAATCACTCCCAACTTACTCATAAGAAGTAGGCATACTACGAAGTACATGAGATCTTTAACAGATCAATGAACTTTGCTATAAGATAGTGTTTCATCTAAAATTAATGTCACAAATTTTTCGGGTATTTCCTTATTCAAAGGAAGTCTTCAGTTGAATAGCCCTCCAGAACAAGGTTGTAGTCTTAATTTTGTTTTCCAAAGTTGACTTTTATGTGGAAAAAGGTTGTTTATGGTGTAATGCAAACTGCTTACCTACTAAAGATACAAGCATATTGTGGAGAATGCATCTAATTTTTCTAACTCGTCTCACTCACTCACTCACCACAAACAATTTTTCCACGTAAAAGTCAATTAAAAAAAAAAAGGATTACAATCATGTTCTGGCAGCTATTCAATTTTAAAAGATTCTGGGCTATGTGGCCATGGTCTATAACTGGTATTTCTTCCAGACGTTTCTCCCTCAACTGCAAAGGGCATCTTCAGTGGCAAGTGCTTCTAGGTGATGTTACCTTGTCATAGACTCGACTTAAGTGAGCTGAGTCTACGACAAGGTAACATCACCTAGAAGTACTTGCCACTGAAGATGCCCTCTGCAGTTGAGGGAGAAATATCTGGAAGAAACACCAGTTATAGACCACGGCCACATAGCCCGGAATCTTTTAACATTATGATTACTGGCCGTGAAAGCCTGCATTCCACAGCTATTCAATTGTTCTTTATGGATTTGTTTGAAATAATCTAATCAATAACATGCAAATGGAGAATACACATAATTGTGAGTTACATGATCTTTATAGGAAACCATATGGAATAAAAACAATTAAGGGTCGTATGTTAGAACATTACTCTCTACTCAAATTACTTCCAATCACTAGTGAGCTGATTCACCGTGAGCAATTGCTGAGAACGAATTAACGGCCGACTTATCGGTCATGCACGAGAGTCGACGTTTTCGTAATATTGGTAACGAATTACCCAGAATTCTCAGCGATAAAACCACTTCCGTTATTTTCGTCTGCTATAGAGGAATGCATTTATGCTTGCATCCCGCAAATAATACCGTATACAAACACGTCTGCGACATGCAATATTACGCCGATTCTCCTGTTCTTCCAGTTGAATTCTTTGGTAGACTCTATCAAATTCCTCTTCTCCGTGTATACCGAAAACATGATCGAAGTCTTCAAGGTCCGACATCTTGGATAAATGTTGGATAAAGCAGCAAAGTACATCGATTACCATCGGTTCCCTTTGGGATTTTAATTTGAGTTGCTCATTTAAGCTACCTCCGCAGGTAGCTTACAAATTTAACCAATTATTATCGCATGAACAGATTTCTGAGTAAGCAAAATCGTATTAGCATACAACTTGCTCAGCAGAGAAGGCATTTTACTGTCTAATGCGTCCAAACATGCGACCCTAAGTCTTGTAGACTGAGATGGACAGGGTATATGGCATGAATGGGGAATGAAAGAAGGGCATGGAATCTCCTTGTAGGAAAACTAGAGGAAAAGCACTCAGTAGGTAGGCCAAGAATGAGGTGGGACAATAACATTAACCACTGTTTGATATCACTCAAAACCCAATTACAATACAAACATTTTAAAGTCGACAATGTGTTTTGAGAATAAGCTATCATTATGAAAAACTGAATATTGAATGAATAAAAGTAAGCTAAAAATGTATAAAAACAAAATTATCATCACCGAGAAGATTCTGCATATTAATATAACATTAACCATGATTTGAGTGAAAGTAAATTATACAGGAGATGACTGGAAAACATTAGCTCAGGATAAAGATGTATGGAGAGCTTATGTCTGCAGTATGATGAACCTATGGGTTCGATATTGCCAGTCAGTTAGTTAACCTAATTATTAAATTAAAAAACTGAACAGGAGAAGATATAATGAAAATTTCAGAATTGGAGTTGCAACTTGTGAATGAAACATTATTAAATATTACAAACTCCTTTAACAGCAATAGCCAACATTTTCAGTTTTTTGGAAATACAAGAAATTAAGTTCACAAATTTATTAGCATCATGTAAGTTTGTGTGTTAAGTCAGAAGGCATATACTATTATTTCTGGAATCTATCTAGAAGACTTGATTTGTTTTGAACTTGTAAATTATACCTTTCTTTCAATATAGCAATGTAATAATATAACATAAATTATTGTGCACAGTTTAAAGCACATACGAGGGCGGATCGGAAAGTAACGCACAATAATTTTTTTCTGCCTTGGTATTGCAGTTAGAATGTTGAAATTTCACAGAGATATAGTTTGAAGTTTTCACTACAGATGGTATTTTTTTCTCAGGTGCACCTCTTGCGAGAGAAGCTTGAACTATGCAACAAAGATGGCACGCATGCTACAGTCGTCCACCTGTGAGGAACAGAGAAGTGTTGTTCGATTTTTGTGGGCCAAAGGGCATAAACCCAGTGAAATTCACAGGGACATGCGTGGCGTGTATGGGGATGATTGTATGGACCGTAGCAATGTCTTCCGTAAAGTTAGTGCTCGCTGGGTGCCTAAGAACCTGACAGACGACCACAAGGGCCAGCGAATGATGGCAAGCTTGGACCACTTAACGCGGTACACCGCACAAGGACATGAATTTCTGGAAGGAATCGTCACAGGTGATAAGTCGTGGGCGTACCACTACACGCCCGAAACAAAGCAGGCATCAGCAGTGCGCAGATGGCTACACTCCAACCAAACGGACTTCTACGAACAGGGCATATTGAAACTGGTAACACGATGGGAAAAATGTGTTGAGAAAGTTGGTGACTATGTCGATAAGTAGGTAAAAGATGTAAGTTCATTTGTGATTTTTTTCCTTTTTTTTACTATTAAACTTTTTAAAAAAAAATTATTGTGCGTTACTTTCCGATCCGATCCGTCCCTCACAGGTGGACGACTGTAGCATGCGCGCCATCTTTGTTGCATAGTTCAAGCTTCTCTCGCAAGAGGTGCACCTGAGAAAAAAATACCATCTGTAGTGAAAACTTCAAACTATATATCTGTGAAATTTCAACATTCTAGCTGCAATACCAAGGCAGAAAAAAATTATTGTACGTTACTTTCCGATCCGCCCTCGTAGTATACTATGCTGTGGGTCCTACTGTGCATAAAATATTTTTCTCATGCTGATAATCTGTTACCCGCTATTCTCCACTTCCTTTATTTCAGTAATCTACTCTGTTCAAAACAAAACCAGTCTTGCATATCCATGTTGATTTATTTTATTTGGTGGCACAAGATACTGTACAAGAAATAGGAATATTCTGCAATAGTCTGATAAAAAAGGATTTGTATTTGGTTTCATAATGAGGTACATGATTGAATACTAAGGAAAAAGTTTGTGACCATCTAGATTCCTCAATATAAATATGTGTGATTTTTTAACCACAACTCTTATAGATATAGTATATGAAAACTGATCCCAACAAAACAGACAAAACATCACAATAGAAATTCATAAAATCTCACATCAGGAAATGATTGGTATTTTCAGGAATATAATCACAAAATATTAGGCATTTATAGGAGATTGTGGTTATTTCAAGATTTAGGATTTAAACAAAGGTATGAGCAGCCTTATATACAGAATTTGACAGATCTCTTCAAGGATACATTTTTTTAAGTTTTTATCATACGAACACCTGATACACTGTGGAAAGTGTATGTGTGTTCACCATTCTATAAAATTATCAAAATGAGGTATTTAGCTTTAGATGATTATCAAATTATGTCTAAGGCTGTACTGCATTTCTTTAGCTTGGATTTGTGATAAAATAAATTGATGAATGCCACATCACAATAGCAGACAAAGGCCATGCAAACCACAGAGTTTAGTGCAACAGTAAAATAATCTCCCAATGATTATTCCTTCTGTTCATCCAGGAATTTTAAAATATCTCACTTTTTTAAATAAAATATGAGTTCTTTTCAATATCATGCAGTGACTGGTTTTAGATACTAAACCTATTTTGTTTCTGTACAAATAAACATGGAGAAAACCAAAAAGTTAATACAAACACATACAAACAACAATAATATTAATAATAATAATAATAGCCATAATCAATAGAAGGATCAAACGGAAGTAAATATAGATCAATTCTTTACATACTTAGATGCAATGATACTTAGATGCATACCTAGATAATAATAATAATAATAATAATAATAATAATAATAATAATAATAATAATAATAATAATAATAATAATAATAATAATAATAATAATAATAAATATAATGAGATGCTAGAGATTAAAAATATATTACCTAAAGCAAATAAAACATATTTTGCATTATTATCAATATAATAATAAGTAGGCCTATAATAAAGACAACATAGATAAGATTGTATTAAACAATATAAGAGCAATTCATAATAAATGGTGCAAGATTATGGAATATAAAAAAAAACTTGTAAATATGTTAAATGCTTTTGAAAGAAAGATATTGTGGGGATTTTTGGGACCAACGAATGATAACAGGTTATGGAGAATTAAATGTAAGAATAATATATATATATATAAAATTGTTTGTTTGTTCATACTTTATGCGCGGTCATACCGTTGATCCGATTATGATGGGGATTTTTGCAAAATGTTCAGGAGATTCCTGGAATGAACATAGGCTATAAGAGAGTTGTGATACTCAACTCCTACACCCTTAAAAAATGCCCTTTGTGGTGGAAAACATGAAAAAATTAGCTGTTTGGACGCTTAAATGGCTTATGCTGCGTAAATCATAACAAATACACAAAATTAATGTACACAGAATTGAATATCTCAAAAAGCTCTACAAAAAAAGTCCACAACAGCATATGTTTATCTCTTACAGATAATCACAATAACCATTTTTGTCTTTCATTGATGCCAAGAAGATCGAGACAAGTACCTAGATTCCTGTGCAAGCATAGCAGCACATGGCTGGTATCTTTTACGGATAACTCACAATAATGAATTTTGTCTTTTAGCTCATTTATGCCAAGAAGATCGAGATAATTAGATTCGCAGGCAACACCGGATAATCAGCACGGGGAATCTTAAAATAATTACGATAAACATTTATAATTATTTTTCATTTTACTTATCCAACTAATCATAAGAAGTACATTAATTTTTGTGTTTCAGCTCATTTATGCCAAGAAGATCAGGATGAGTAGATTCTCGGACAACATCGGGTAAACAGTATGGGATATCTGAAAATAATTACGATATAAATTTTCCCTCCCCCTTATTTAACTAAACATAAAATTTCACCGGAACGGGCAATTTGCCTAATCCCTGGAGTGATGATGATGATGATAAAATTTCACTAAGTTTCATATTTCAGCTCATTATGTCAAGAAGATCGAGATAACTAGATTCTTGGGCAATGTCGGGTAATCAGCACAGGGTATTTAAAAATATAAATTTATAATTATTTTTCCTTTTACTTATTCAACTAAACATAAAAGTACATTAATTTTAATTTATTTAGGCATAGCTGTGCACGCCAGGTATTAGCTAGTATATATATATAAAGAGTGATTATAATAAATATAGTCAAATTGAAAAGATTGTAGAGGACAGGATATGTGTTAGGATCAAGAAAGAAAGTATAACTTTAAATCCTTACAAGGAAAAATGCATGGAAATAGTCCAGCTCGTAAACCAAGGAAGATATGGTTTGACGAGTTTAAAGATGATGTGAGAAGTATAATGGATAGTAGGAACTTGGAAAGGGATACTACAAACAGAGGAAAGTGAATCTGAGCATTATAGAAATCAAGGGCTATTTTGGGCTGTAGCAATACAGAAGAAGAAGAAAAGATGTCAAAGAAATTATTGAAAATCTTAATAATTCATTTTATTACACATATTTTAACCATTAAATAATGTTTTTTTTTCAGATTCATAATAACAATTTTGAAATAAATACTGATAGCAAGTTTATCTTTAATTAAATTATTTAAGATATAATGAAATGTAACGATGATACAATGTCAACTATAACAGAATTTTTTTTACAGATGAAATTTCTATTTTCCACGTAAAAAAGTAACTATGGCTAAACATTAATTTGAATAACTAGATAAAATAAGCTGAAAATTAATAAGATTTACTTAAGATACCTCATGTATAAATATTGTCACAAGTGATCTAGATTACTTTTAATGTAAAGTATCTTTATATCAGTAAAATAAATGTTAAATTGGGCATAATAATTAAAGTACCATAGAAGCAACCACCATTCCTACAGCATATAATAAACTTTACATTGGCCTGCAAGCTTGATCAGTTACTTTTGTAAGACAGTATGTCACCATACATTAATATTAATATTTTTATTTTGTTAATATGGCATCGCATTTATCTCAATAAATCTGACATACACAAAACAAGTTTATATTTTTATAGGAGTTAACACACATTAATATTTAATGTATTTTAGTTTTGATAATATGAACATAGAAACACAAATATGAAAGACAATACAGGACTCACAAGTTCACGATTTAAACACTCCACAGAGAGACAAGAAACACTAAACATGCAAGTTCTTGCAGACTGAGCCAGAAATAGCTAAAACTTTCATGAACTGAAGATGGAAGCATCACTAACTGGTATATAAACTAAAATCAATATTTTGTGGAGCAGTTGCCAAGAATGTTACAACACATTAACCTTTTAAACTGAAAACTTTTATACGTAATACCTTGTTATCATACCTACAATATGACATCGTACCAGTTATCCTATTGGATTTAGGAAAAAAAATCCCATTTCTAGATAGTTATGTTCATATCAATGTTATAGAATAAAACAAAACTCAAAACTCTTTCTATTATTTTGTGTCAGCAAGTAAAACTAAGTAAAAAAAACTTCTTGCATTGAGAAGTAACTGAAGATTATAAATCACCAATAAACATAATTGCAAAGAATATTGGAGTCATAAAAATTGTTGATATTTTATTAATTATTAGTGAATTATCATCAGATATTATATCACTGAAATGAAACTCAAACAACTATCCTCAAAAGTAAATCTTTAATCACTTATTATTACCTTAATCCAAAAACCTCTAAATAACTTTCTTGTTAATTTACATTTTTTAATTAAAAAAATATAAAAATTATATATATATATGTCCTGTGCCATAGCCGAGTGGTTAAGGCAAGAAGCCTTGGCGCAAAGCTACGAGACTTGCACTGGTTCAAGTTCCCCATGGGGGAAAAATTTTCTCATGGAATTTCGGCCACTATATGACCAGTGCCAACCCAGCATAATGAGACATTTGGACAGCTACAATAAGTAGCAACTGCAGGTTGAGAAGACCAGCTATAATGACTGGGGGACCCGACATGCTGACCTTATGTCACCCTTACACTGGCTAGATTGTCTACCTTTGTGATTAACACAAGTGGATGTGAGGACAGCAGCCGGCTGGTAGGCCAAGGGCCTTCTAGGCCTCTCATGCTTGGAGTTATATATATCAGCATAAATGAATAACTTAAAAATAACCATTCATTGATTTTGTTTCAAAGTAAACAGCTGTTATCGCCCAATTAAATATTTAGTTATGACATTTTAGAATTCAAAAATGTTTTGCATTAAGCATAATACATGAATAATCACTTTAGAGTACCAAGCCACTAAAATTAAAATAAAACCAATGAAATTATGGAGAAATGGAGGTAAAGTAACTTCTCTCACCTAGTAAATAACAATTACATTAATTTCTTTACTGATATAAATTATTAATTTTTTTCCCCCTCAATTGTAAGAACATTAGTGAATTTTAGTCACATTTCCCTGTATAATTTAATAAACACAACAACAATACTGCTAAATCATATTACATATCTGAAATGTAAACGATCTTTGTCTTTTGATGCAGTAAAACAGATTTGTTGAATAACAAAATACACAAATAGTATAGAATTACATGGTGAGCATTCTATGAGAGGGATCAACCATTACACAATTCTCCTGAAGACTGCATAAGCTTTAGAAGTTCATAACTGAAAAAATGTCTACATACTAAATCACTGACATTATTGAACCTGTAGGTTCATGGCCACACAGACACAAGCGTTCCATACATCCCTGTCCCAAGCTAATGTTTTCCAATCACTTCATGGATAATTTACTTCCCTCAAATTATGGTTAATGTTACTCTCCTATCTCATTCTTGGCTTACCTATTTGACACGTTCACTCTAGTTTTCTTACGAGTTTCCACGTCCCTCTTTCATTCCCCATCCGTGCTACATATCCTTCCCATTGCAGTCTACAAGACTTAACCGTTCTTCTTAACATCTGACTTTCCATAAAGGTCAAGTAGTTCATTGTTAAGTAGTCTTATCCATTCACCTGTCTGTTCATCTCTCTTTAGTCCAAACATTTTCCTAAGAACTCTATTCTTAAATACTTATAATATTTTCTCCTACCATGTTTTGCATCCATGTAATAGGCATATAGTGGAAGAATAGTTTTATATATTTCCAGTTTAACATTTTTCTTTTAGAAAAGTTGGAATGACAAGAGAGTCCCTTGTAATGCATAATATTATGCATTTCCAGAATTGAGTATTTGTTTAATTTCTTTCTGCACCTAATTCCTGTTTGTAATTATTGTTCCTAGGTATTTGAATTTAGTCACTTCTTTAAAATTTCCCTCGTTTGTCAAACTGTCCCTTTCCATTATATAATGAATTTCTATATATGTAGTTTTATTGATGTTTACTTCCAGCCCCAATTTCTAAGATTGCTCAATAGAGTGTGTGTTGTCCCTTAGTATCTCCTCACTATCACCTAATAATACTACATCATCAGCATACACTAGCTAGTAATCGTGTCCGAAGGAAAGCTCTTACTGATGCCCTATGCTCCTAAATGGAGCTAAAGGATCATCATGATGATCAGCATATACCAACAGTTTATTAATACTATTGAGTTGTACACCTTCTTTATCCTCTAAAGATGTGATGGCATGCTCTAGTACAAAATTGAATAGCATTGGAGATAGTGCATCTCCTTCCTTTAATCCATTGTGAATTTCAAAAGTATTTGAAAATGTTCTACTCTCACCCTACTTTTTGTGCCATTAAGGGTTGGTTTTACCAACAGAGCTAACTGTATTATGCCAGTTTTCCCCTGTATAATGCATAGCTTAAACTGGCGTAATACAATTACCTCTGTTGGTGAAACCAACCCTTAGACATATTTGAATATTTAGTTTCAATAATCTATTGATTATTTCAAAGCATTTTTAACTAGTTAATTAAAACAATGTCAATTATTTACAAATATTTTAGAACTTAAAACTCTTATATTATAATATAAATGTATTAATTTTATTTAATTAGATAATGTTTGAATTAAGAAAGATTAGTTCTGAAACTAGAGATAATGAAAGTAGATCAGTACGGTATATAAATGAAATATTCCATTTGAAACTAGGCTGTACTGTAACAAGTAGAAATATAGGCTATAATAGTGGTTATTGTAAGCATTCTGCCAGATGCACCTAGAGTGACAATTTCAACAACGAAATAAAATAAGTGTATGTCAATGTTATTTATCTATATATTAAATGTTCATATAACAATAATTATAAGGGAGAAACTGAAGACTGAAGACACTATTTTAGATTATATTAAAACTCAGCAATTAAGATAGTACTGACATGTCCAGCGAATGGAAGAGGATCAGTTACCAAAATGTGCTTTGGAATGGAAACCTGAGGGGTGACCTAAAACCTCCTGGAGTCAGGGAATCTATTTAAACATGAAGAAGAAACACCTACAACCAGGAGATTGGATGGACCAACAAAATTGGCTATTAGGAATCGGACAATGTCAAAGATATTAATCAACCGATGACCTATCTATAGCAATACTGATTCTAATTCATTATGGACTAATTAAAGTATACAAATAATTTTGTTTTTTAAATGTATATTATTCTGTTTCAAAAATTGTCTATCACTTTGTCATTGAGGCAATCCTCTAATGAGGAAAGTTGTATGTAATAATATAATGATTATTGTGCAACAAATTTCTATTGTGTTAAATCCTGGGGTAACATTTCAATAGACTAATAGCTGTAATAAATTAACTTTAATTTACACATTGTAAGCAACAATATGAAAGTACTAGCACTATATATAGTTATAAAATTCAAAGTTTAAGATATTAGCTGTTGATAGTTTAATTTGATATAAGTCCAGCAAAAATGAAAAATTGACTCCTTAACTAGTTCTGGATAAGAACATTGTGTATTACCTTGGATTATTTTTCAACTTGGGAGGGATGAATTAGCTAGCACAAAATGGTTAGGACCTGATAAAGACCTGTAAGGAACCAATTTGTAATTTCAATACTATATACTGCATAGAAACTAATTTTATTTGCAGAAATTTTAAGTGATACATCTATATATTTAACCTGATGAATTCAAATTTTTGTAAATAGTTTCTTTTTAAATTGAAAATAAGTGAGATAACAAATGTAGTACCGTATATTAATTATGACTCACTTCCCAACTGCTCAGCTGTTCAGGTTGTGAATTTCACAACTTCTGCTTAAGATTACAACATACATGCTGTTATTTTTATACATTTGTGCTTCCCTAAGCTAAATTTACACCTTTATCTCACTTAGAATTGCAGTTTTTCCTATGTGGATTTTTTAGGTATGCAGCTGTAGTAATGAAAAATCCTTACTATGCAATTTTAGTGAATTTTGAAGAAATGTACATATTGAGATTGTTCTTATGAAAAGATTTTTGAAAAAGTGTTACAAATATTCATTGATCCTACTTAGTAGACACTGGGAATGACCATGACAAAAGTTATATATACATATATACTAGCTGGCCCGGCGAACGTCGTATCGCCTTTAAATATTTTTACGTTAATTTTTCCGATGTTAATAGTTATCTGCTATTCGGGGCAGAAACAAATCCAACAAATCAAAGATCATAAAAATCGGTCCAGCTGTTCTTGAGTTATAAATAGTGTAACTAATCCAACTCTGTTTTATATTTATATATATATATATAGAAGTCCCGGCCACGCGTTGCTGTGGCTAAAATATACGTTAAATTATGTTGTAGTAAACTAAGTGAGAAATCTAAATCAGAAAGTATTTGTTTTACACAATTTTTTAGTTCTGGTACGTTAACTACACCCGGTATAAATATGGGTGGTGGTTTATGTGGAAGTGGTTTTGTTGATTGAGATGAATTTATGTTGTCTGCATTCTCAGTATCATCTATAAGTGTATCATAAGGATTATATACATTTATTGATGGAATATTTTGAGGAGGCTTGCTGATTTCATTATACTTTCGTTTTTTTCTACGAACTTGTTGGCAGTTTGGATTCTCATCATATCAAGAAGTCTCTGTATAGTAATATCATCTTGTGATATATTCTAGTCATCTTGTTTTTCATTTAATTGAGGCATGGAGATCGTTTCTGTAATATTAGGCATATTATTATAACTATCAGACTTACTTACAATTCTGTTATTCCGTTCCTCAGGACCTTAATATGTTTTTAAATTGACATTCTTCTTAAATGTAAGATTTATGTCACATAGGCCTATACCAATTTGTGGAAATTCACTTGATATCATTCATGGTCTCCAGAACTGATTCGCCATATTGTTCAATGTCCCTTCTCGGTCCAGTTAAATTTAAATTAAGTTGCTGTCTTTCAGCCAGATTATTTAAAACTAATACTTACACAAGAAATTAATATTATCACCAATATATTGAAAATAAAATAAACACAAACACACTTAAATTATGAAATAATCAATATTTGTAATTCAATTGAAATTTGCGGTTGCAACAAAAAGCACAGTCACCTGGTTAAATAATAAACCAATTACCTTACACCGTCATCTGTTAGAATCACATGGAACTCACAGATAATTATAACTCTTTGTTAAATAATAAACAAATCATTTGCAATAAAAAATAATGCAACTATAAATTTAGTTATAAACAACCATAGGTCTCAAGTTGGATCAAACAACACACAGTGTGCAAAATTTTATTAAAATCGGTTCAGTAGTTTAGGATTCCATCGCAGTAAACAACGTGACACGTAATGTTTATATATTAAGATATATATGGGGAATAAAAGAGGGGCATGGAAACACCTTGTAGGAAAACAAGAAGGAAAGCACCCATTAGGTAGGCCAAGAATGAAGTGGGAGAATGACATTAAAAATTATTTGAGAGAGATAAATTACGCAGAGGATGATTGGAGGATAGGGATGTATGGAGAGCTTATGTCTGTGCGACTAATAAACCTACAGGTCCGATAGTGGCAATATATTACTTATTTATATATACTTACAAATTGGGTTTTTTGAGTCTAATCATAGCTTCTCCTTTGTTAGGAGTTTCTAGACCAAGGTAATTAAGTTACGCTTATTTCCCTACACAATGTCATGAATGACATGTGGTCAGCATACCTAACCCAATGAGACATCTAGTAGGAAACTAAGGTATACTTGGATGTTGAAGGCGGGTAAGATTTTTTTTTTTTGTTTAGAGGCCTCTTTTTCAGACTTATGGTTCTTTTATGAGCCTGAAAATCTTCAGACTCGAGACCCATGGCTTAAAGTCCCACCTGGAAGACTTGTTCATTGAATTTCTCCATCATAAAAATCCATCAACCTGGCCATGTTTCAATCCGCAATCCTCGGGACTAGAGGCAAGGAATATAACCACTGGACTACCAAGGTTGAGTTATTTATACACACACACATTTTCATACTCTATCAGCAGCAATATTTTTTTAAACCAAACTTGGTATATAGGAATCAATTAAGAAAAGTAAGGCCAATTTTTTTAACCATGAAAAACAGATCAGAAGCAAAAATTTAAAAATCGCTCTAACAGCAACAATTTTTAATTTTTCCAACAAAACTAGTATATACTCCATCCATAGTAATTCTGCCCGAAGGCAGGTCCTTCACCGCAATCATAGCATTTTCATGCTATGCTTGCATCTTTACTAGGGAATTGTGTAAGTGTGGTAGCTTCCCGTTGCTTTCCACACCGGTGAAGGATGATGGTGATGATGATAATGATAGGGATGATGAAGATGATGGCCATATGATTTTGGGGACCGTTTGGGCCTTAAAGTTTTCCTGACATTTGTCTTACAGGTGAGGAAAAACCCCAATAAAAACCTCACCCAGTAAAACTGCCCCGACCGGGGATCGAACCCGGGCCCGCTGCGTGACAAGGCAGCACGCTACCTCGAGACCACAGCGGTGGACCTAGTATATACTACTGAAGTAAAACAGAGAAATCAATCATTTAGGAGTGGGAGTTTATCTGAAAATCATAATTTAAAAATTGTTTTAGTGGCTGCCATGTTCATTTTCTCACAACCTAAATGGGATTACATATTGTAATTAGTATAGAAATACATAAAAATAGAACAGGTAAGGACACACAGCAAGAAAAGTTAATGAAACTATTGAAAAGACTATTAGATTAGACATTTTAAGGAATAAAGGAGACTAGCCTAATGGGCTGGTGGTCAGCCTTTCTGACTACTGTTCATGAGGTACCGGGTTCAATTCCCGGTCAAACCAAACAAATTTTTCCTTGAAGAGAATTATTCCTATGATTGCCCATGCTCTGGAATTTAGGTTTAAGTTTGGGTTAAGAACTCTCCTGGCATTTCAATATCATTTATCACCCATCATATCATCGGGGTAACATAACTTCACCTTCTGGGCACCCCAACTTCAGTCGTGTGATTAGGATAAATGAAATCCATTGTACAACAGCTTCATGTGTTTTAACATGAATGATAACTGTAGACAAAACATTATTCTACTAATATAAGAAGAAAACTCCAGCCTACTATTCTATTTAATAATCTAATTTCCCCTAAAAGTTATATTACATGGATGCGAAACATGGACTCTTACTTTAAGGGAGGAAAGGAGATTATGAGTATTTGAGAATAAAGTTCTTAGAAAATTTTTTGACCAAAGAGAGATGAACAGACAGGTGAATGGAGAAGACTACATAACAGTGAACTACATGGTATTTGTAGGAAGCCAGATATAATAAGTCACTGATGGGCAGGACATGTGGCACAAATGGAGAATGAAAGACATGAAAGGAAGCTTCTTGTAGGAAAACCAGAGGGGAAAACTCCCAGTTGGTAGACGAAGATGAGGTGGGAGAATAACATTAACTATGATTTGAGGCAAGTAGATTATACAGGGAATGATTGGAAAACATTCTCAGGATAGGGATGTATGGAGAGCTTATGTCCGCGTGGCCGTGAACCTACAGGTTCTATAGTGCCAATGAGTTAGCATAATAGTTTCAACAAACTCTGTCTGGAAGAATCACTTGACAGAGACAAGGGCAAATAAAGTGGTTGCCACCACTAACTAGTGTATAGAACAAAAGGAAGTAAATTAAGTAGTTGATAACACAAGCTAACAGATGACAGTTAGGGAGTCATGCAGTTAGCACATATAAAATCCATTGCACAATAGCTTTAAAAAACCAATGCTGGATGAAGTCTGAAACTAACCAAGAGATGACAGTACAGGGAGTCACATGGTTATTACACACAGTTCTCAAGTGAATTAGCTCATAATCAAGAGACCAATTACAAATTAAACTTAATGTGATTCACATTCATACTGTTCTATGGGGAATTCTTTCTTGTAAAAGTGTTTTAAATCTTCCTGTGGGAAATGAGTATTTCATCATTATGTCAAGATAGAGCATCAAAAAAAAGTATGAACTCAGCTTAGGAATAAATCTTACATTGGTTTGGTGTTTCAAAGAATCCTTAAGCAGATTAACCCAAGAATGTTCTAATTTTATATTTAACTAGCTAATACCTGGCATGTGCTCTTATAAATTAATATTAATTTGTTTTTATGATTTAGTTGAATAAGTACATGGAAAAATAATTATAAATTTATATTGTAATTATTTTTAGATACCCCATGCTGATTCCTTGGCATTGCCCAGGAATCTATTTCTTGGTATAAATGAGCTGAAAGACAAAATTTGTTATTGTGAGTTATCTGTAAAAGAATATTCGCTGTGTGCTGCTATGCTTGCCCTGGAATCTACTTATCCTGATCTTCTTGGCATCAATGAAAGACAAAAATGATTATAGTGAATTATCCATAAAAGATAAACAGATGCTTGTATACATTAATTTGATGTATTTGTTATGGTTTAGGCAGTGTAAGCCATTTAAGCATCCAAAAGCTAATTTTTTTCACATTTTTTACTTCAAAGGGTGATTTTTAAGGCTGAAGGGGTTGAATATTACAGCTCTCTTATAGCCTAAAACCCTCCTGGGAAACTCCCGAACATTTTGCAAAAAGCCCCATCACAATCGGATGAACGGTATTGCAGCTCATAAAGGACAGACATTTGTTTTTTTTATATATATATACTAGAAGTCCCGGCCACACGTTGCTGTGGCCAAGGTACACGTTAAAAATATAAATTAAGTTGCTGTCTTTCAGCCAGATTACTTAAAACTAATACTTACATACGAAATTAATAATATTGAAAATAAAATAAACACTGAACACACTTAAATTATGAAATAATATTTGTAATTCAATTGAAATTTGCGGTTGCAACAAAAAGTATAGCCATCTGGATCTCTCTTTGTTAAATAATAAGCCAATTACCTTACACCGCTATCTGTTAGAATCGTATGGAACTCACAGATAATTATAACTCTTTGTTAAATAATAAACAAATAATTTGCAATAAAAAATAATGCGACTATAAATTTAGTTATAAACTACCCTAAGTCTCAAGTTGGATCAAACTGCACACAGTGTGCAAAATTTTATTAAAATCGATACAGTAGTTTAGGATTCCATCAAGGACAAACAATGTGACACGAAATTTTTATATATTAAGATATAAACAAAACACCAAAGAATAGACGTAAAAATTCACAAATTTAATGCAAAGAAGAGAAGCAAAAGAATGAGGAAGTTCATGATTTCTCTAAAATTCTTTATACAGATGTCAAGAAAGCAGTATAAAAGATATGTAATTTTCATAAATTGTGTCATTTTATACAATTTTTTTTGGGAAAGTAGAGTAGGTTAAAAAATTGCAAGTCAATGAATCCTGCTTTTATGTGAATGCTGAGTAGCAATTTCTCTCCCTGTTATAAAATTATGATTGTAATGCACAATAATAACCAAAGCAGAATATCAAGGTCAAGTTTCTCTTTCATTTGACACGGATCACAGATTTTTCTAGCATCTCAAGTATTTCACAGCATATGATTGAGTGAAATTTGAATGATGTATCTGTAATGCATCAACTTTTAAAACAACTTATAAGCTGGAATAACTTGAGAGATGTACTGCTGGGAAATATAAAAAATCACAGTCCTATAGAATATCAAGAAATTGTATAGATCTGTAATTTTTGGACAAAGTATGAATTTTTGTTTATTTTAGTTTATTGTCCATTTTTCTAGAAATTGTATACCATATATTAAAAGAGAGTATAAAAAATATAGGAAAAGTATGAAAATGAAAAATTATCATCATCTTGTCAGGTAGAAAGTATTTTACTGTTACAGTTGGAGAAATGCATTTTCATTCCATCTTTCCTTGCAAGCGACCAGTTGGTGGCAAGCCAGATAAAAGAAACTTAACAATTAACAGAAAAAGAAAAACTTGTTTATTTAATTAAATAGAAATAAAACTTACAGTTTTATTTGATTTTCATATTTACTAAGATATAATTTAATTACAGCTGTTTCGGTATGCTCTACCTTCTTCAGACATGTTAACAAATTAATGAATTGTGTTAATATAGTACGTAACAACTGTATCTATGCAACAATAATTCTTTATATATATATATATATATATATATATATAATCTGTATTATAAATTTAACAGAGGTGATTCATTCAAATCTAGTTGGGAATTTAACAGTTTATTACTACTTTTCAATTTATTTATTTATTTCTACAGCTTCTAAAAGGTCCAACATCTTTCCTATGTCACAAAGATGTGAAATTTTAAAATTTGGATCAAAACAATGATTATACTGGAGTAGGTGGTTAGCATATTTTGAATTATCCAAATTTCTGTAAGTTTTATTTTTATTTAATTAAATAAGTAATGGATTTTCATCAAGTAAACACAAACTCTATTGAAAAACTTGTTTTTGAGCAGTTCATTAAAATTTGTATAAAAACTGTAGTGACTAGTAAAATATAGTGATAACAGGTAATTTTCCACAAGATATTTAACAAAAATTAATCCAACTCAACTAATCATCATCATCATTGGCATGGCAGACCTTTTAGTTTGACCTTAACCTCCCTTTTGGGCTTCTCAACAAGGTAGTTTTTTATAGGGTAGGGTTGTCAGCCCTACGCCCAACCCCAAACCTGGAGGACCAGGTCTCCCCTGGAGACAAGGTGGCCCAGCTATACCCCCAGGCACTGGGTAGCTCAGGGATCTCGGGGTGGCCGCTCCCCGTACCCACCGTGGTGGGCCCCTGAGGGGCCAACTCAATTAATACTGATACTTAATTCTACTGAATTATTTTGAATTTTCTAACATTGTTTGACAAATTAAAAAATAAATAAATAATCTATAAGCCTATTCACTCAGGACCTCCCAAATAAAAATATCAACTTCTACTACTTTGCCAATCCTTTTTTATTTACATTAAATTTCCTAACACTGTCTTTTTTATCCTATAAAACATAATATAGGACCAAAAAGAATTAAAAAATTAATGTAATTATAGGGTCCTGTGCCGTGACCAAGTGGTTAAGGCAAAATGCCTTGATGCAGAGCTAAAGGACTTGCGCTGGTTTGAGTCTCCATGGGGGAAGACATTTTCTTTTGGCCAGAATTGTAGGCTACAGGTTGAGAAAACCAGTTATAACAGCTGGGGAAACCTGAAATGCTGACCACATGTCATCTACCTCTGTGTATAACACATGTAGATATGAGGCCAGCAGCTAGCTGGTAGGCCAAAGGCCTTCTCGCCAAGGAGTTTTAGTAGTATAGATATAAATATTACTGTACTAAATAAATTATTTCCCATATCACAATTTAAAGTGCTCTAATCAATATAGGAAGTGACACAGACTTTTGATATACAAAAAAAAAATATGCATGATGCAGCATATTTTCTGAAGGTGAACAATTTTTATTTTTTACCTAAAAGGAAGAATTGCATTATCCTTCAGGCTATCTGGTTATGAGTAAACCATTTTTTTTAACTCACAAAGCTTACTGAAGAGAAAATAATTTTGAATGCAATTTTTGTATTAGAAGGGAGCGAGATGAATTATTTCACTTATAAAAGTGCTACTTCCTCTCCAGCTGCATGTCCTTGAGGAACCTGCCTGTCTATGCATGAGCTACCAGGCATAGTAAAAAAGAAATTCATAATGAATTCAATTGTACCAAAGAATTTATTAACTAGCTGGGCATCATGTATACAATCTAAAATGAGATACTGCAATGTAATGAAAAAAACTTCACTTATTTCAATAAATTATTTCATGATTTCTAACATTAAATAATAATAATAATAATAATAATAATAATAATAATAATAATATTGGGAATGTTTCACACTAAAGTGATTTGTTGCCAGGGATCTCTGTCTAATGAATCTTCTTCCATAAAACCCATTGCTTCCATACTACATCTTACTCTATCCAACATTCTCTTGATCTACCTCTTCCCTTCCTCCTTCTAGCCTCCCATTTAAGGACCACCTTTGGTATTCTATCCTCTTCTATTCGTATGAGGTGTCCATACCATCTCAAACACTTTTCTTTTTCTATTTTTTTCCAATATATTCCCTTCAATTTGCATAAATTCTCCTATTGCACTAATCTTGATTTTATTCAGTCTTGAAATTCAAGTCGATCGCCTCTAAAAATCCATTTCTACTATTAAAAAGTTTGTTGGCTTGTTGTCTGCTGACTGTCCATGTTTCGGATCCACATAATAAAATGCTTTGTAACAAAGTCTGACGAATAATAATAATAATAATAATAATAATAATAATAATAATATAATAATCAGGACATATAGCACAAATATGGAATGAAAGAGGGGTAATGGATGCTTCTTATAGGAAAACTCCCAGTTGGTAGACAAAGAATGAGATGGGGGAATAACATTAATCATGATTTGAGAGAAGTAGATTATACAGGGCATGATTGGAAAACATTAGCTCAGGATAGGGATGTGTGGAGAGCTTGTCTGCATGGCTTTGAATCTATGGGTTTGATAGTGCCAGTGAGTTAGTTAATAATATTAATAATAATAATAATATTATTAATAATAATAATAATAATAATAATAATAATAATAATAATAATAATAATAATAATAATAATAATAATAATAATAATAAAGCAGTAGATACCATGAAATTAATTGGTGAGGTAAAAAAGATAAAAAATGATTTAAAGTTGGTAGGAATTTACTCAAAAAGATATCCTAAACAGAGAAATCTTTAGAATCAAGTTTCATAAATGGCAAGTTGACCATGAGGACAAATCTAAGAAAAAAACAATAAGAACATAGATAGAAGAAGCCTCCAGGCAAAATGGAAGAAGTACGAGCAAAAGAAAAATGAAGAAATAATTCCAAGTACTATATTTACTTAGGCTTTCATGACCACCTAACATGGGCAAATTTGCAATTTAAAAAAAATTATAAAGATGACAATAATGATGGTATATAATAATAATAATAATGATAACGATGATAATAATGGTGATAATTATCAGTTATACGGTTATATTTCTAGAAGGATGACTGTCAGAATAATGATTATTGTTATTATTATATTTACTTTATTATTTTAAGTATCATCATAGTACATTCACGAATTTAGGCCATTTGTTGACCTGTTTCGGCCTCAAGAGAAACACCATCCAGAAGTCTTTTGAGTGGACGTCCTGGTCTTCTTCTTCCTGCAGGTTGATATCTTAACATTAGTTTGGGTATTCTGTGATCTTCCATTCGATGAACATGTTGTATCCATCTTGACTTATAATCAGAAATTTTGTTTTCTAAAGATTCCATGTGTAATTCTTCTAAGATGTCTTCATTTTTTTTGTGATCTAGTAGTGTGTATCCTGCAGTCCTCCGAAGATATCTCATTTCAGCAGATCTAAGTCTCTGTATATCCTTCTGTTTCAACGTCCATACTTCGCTACCATACAAAAGAGTTGGAAGAGCCAGTGTTTTATACACTTTCAGTCTTGAATGCTTTTGGACTAACTGTGGCTTGAAGATAGAATTTATTAACCCTAAAATTCTTAAAAATTTAGATATTTTTGCATTTACATCCTTTTCTTCTTCATATGAGATATTGCATCCTAGATATGTAAAATTATTCACCTGCTCCAAAATTTTATTGTCCAGTACAATTTTACTTCTGACAGGATCTACACCTTGAAATGCCCCATAATTTTTGTTTTTTCTGTAGATATCTTTAATCCATATTCTTCTGTAATTTTGTTAAGTTCATACAGACCTTTCTGTAGATTATCTTCGGAATTTGCTATTATTATTTGGTCATCTGCAAACAATAGGGTGTTTAATTTTCTATTTTCTGATATTCTTATTCCAAATTTATATGTTTTGTTCCAGCAACATATTACTTCATTGATATAAATTGCAAAGAGTGTTGGGGATAGGGGGCAGCCTTGTCTCACACCACGATTTATAATTCCTTCTTCAGAAAATCTGTTATTTAATTTAATCTTTATGGTGTTGTCTTTGTAAATATTTTGTATGTTCTGCCGAAGTAAATTTGGTATATTTCTGTCTTCCAATATATTTAAGATTTTTGATCTCTTGACTGTGTCGAATGCTTTTTCAAAATCTATGAAAGCAAAATGGTGTTTCTAAGTTGAATTCTCTTCTTTTTTCAAGCAATAGTTTAACAGAAAATGCTGAATCAATACAAGATCGTCCTTTCCTAAATCCATTTTGACATTCCATAAGGAATTTTCACTGAAACTTTTCAATTTTCCATTTAAAATGTCTGCATAAATTTTGTAGCATGTGTTTAACAAACTGATTCCCCTATAGTTGTCCATTTTTCTCTTGTCTCCTTTCTTGAACAGGGGTATAACAATGCTTGTCTTCCATTCTTGTGGTATATCTGCATTTTTGAATACATTATTAAAGAAGGACAACAGTCTTTCATGGAACTGTTTGCCTGCATATTTGTACAATTCAGAATTCAAACCATCTGTGCCAGTTGCCTTCCCATTTTTTAATTTCTTTAAACTATTGTTCAATTCTTCCAATGATATTATGGAATCTGTCTCATTATTATTTCGGAAAATTGTATCTTCATAGCTATTGTCAGTCCAAAGACTTTTATAATAATTGAAAAAATCTTCTTTTGTTACTCCGCAATTAATTTTGGTAGATTCTTTAATATCTTTATTCAAATGTTTTAATATTTTGAAGGCATTAGGTTGGAGCTTATGCAAATCTGATTCTAAATGTGTAACAAAATTTAACCATGTTTTCCTATGTCTCTTTCTTATTTCCCTCTTAACAATAGCTCTACAGCGTTTGAATTCTATTTCATTTTCTACTTTCTTTGTGTTCAAATATTTTTTATAAGCTGCATTTTTTTCTTCAATCAATTGTTTTATTTGATCATCCCAGATTTTTAGAGTTCTATTTCTTCTTTGTTGTATATTTACTTTTCCTAAAGTTTCATTAGCTGCATTTTGAATTATCATTTTAATGTTTTTCCATTCTTCTTCGACATCATTACTTTCTGGAGTTGTAGCCATATATTGCTGAATTCTTCTCGAATATAACCATTTAATGCTGTCATCATAAAATAATTTTACCTTGTACTTTTGTTCTATGCTTCTGTTGTTGTTTCTTCTTTTTTAACCATCTTGATGGAAATCTTATTCTTGCTTCTACTAGGTAGTGATCTGAACCAATATCATATCCTCTGTAGGCTCTGACATCGAGAAACAATTTAAAAATCTTATTATTTGCAATGAAATAATCAATGATTGATTTTGAGTCCTGACGATGCCAGGTATATTTATGTATGTTTCTATGATTGTAAAAGGTATTCGTTATTTTCAGTTCATTGTAGATAGCAAAATCTGTTAATCTTGTCCCATTCCTATTGCTGGTTGGTTCGCCAAATGTTCCAATATTATTGTTGACTTGAGCATTGCCCACTCTGGCATTTAAATCTCCTATTATGAGAATGTAATCATTTCTATTAATTTTGCTATAAATTTCTTGTAATATTTTATAAAATTCTTCATTGTCTTCTTCACGGCCTTCTTCTGGTGCATATACACCAAGAACTGTCAAATTACCTCTATTTATTTTCAGTCGAAGCTCTAATATTCTTTCATTCCAGTAAGTGTAGTGTTGAATTTTATTTCTTATGGTTTTATTAATCCAAATCATTACTCCAGCTTGTCCATGGGTTTTCCTGTCGACACCGCTATATATTTGTACATAATTTTGTGTTTCCTTCGTTCCTTTAAGTTTCTTCTTAGTTTCTGTAGTTACTGCAATATCAATGTTTCTATTTTTAAATATACTGTCTAGTTCCTCTTCTTTTTCATGGATGCTTCGGACATTCCAGCTTGCATATCTTACAATATCATTGTGCCGTTTTCTTTTAACCATATTTCTTTGCTGTGGGTCGTCATATTTCAATTCCTTCTGGCTTTTTTCGTGTTGAGACTTGAAAGTAGTTTTGAAGTTCCTTAGGACAGGTTACTGGCCCGACGCTAAGTAGTCCAGTGGTAGGGCTGCTACCTTTTAGTCTCTGGACAGACATTAGGATACCGCATTTACTCAGTACCTGATGGAACGGTTATACCGCCGTGACTCGGTCCTCAGAGCCTCGTTTGTGAAAACAGGTTGTACCACGAGAAGGTGAGGATGAGAATTGGGTAGGAGAGGTTATACACACGTCACTACCCCTTACAACCCTTATTTTAAGTAAATAACTTGAATTATAATGTGATAAACTTTCCTGTACTTGCAATCAAGTTTAACATAAAGTACTGTTTTGGCAGAGCAAGAAGATTTCTGTTAAATCTCTAGTTTTGGGAAATAAAAGAAATTGTTACCCTATAACTGGTAATTACAATCTCTTAAGACTGCTAGAGTTCATGTTAATTTAAAAATAATATCTTCTTCTTCTTCTTCCTTTCATGTGATAGACCTAGTGGTCTTTATGGTCTCAATCCAACGTTTGAAGGGTCTGCCCAAAGATCTCTTGCCTGGTGGCTGGCTGGTAATTTAAGATCAGACGTGGTATTCTTGTTCTGCTCATTCTTTGTATGTGAGATTTCCAGTTGTTTGTGTATTTTTGTACATATTCCATGATTGATTCTGTGTGTTATATATATATATATGTAATCCTAGATTATGTTTAATGTAATTTTCAATAAAAGTCTGAAAAATATATTTCTTTAATTATATGACTATATGCATGGTGACTTAAATATTGAATTACACAGTTCTACAAAAAAAAAATTGTTGCCCTGGATATCTCAGCGAATTTCTATGTTTTCAAGTGCACAGTTTACGAATATATTCATGAAAGTTCTGAATGTGCTCTAGTTTTTATGATTTTTGCGTATCTTATATCTTTAACAGTAAATGGCTTGTTACTAATAAAATTTATGTTTCCAGTCATGATTTGATTTCTGTGCATTTTTTTCGTGCATACAAACATCACGTGATCCCCACTCTCACACTCCTCACTCTGCACATCGGCCATGATCTCAGTTATTTGACAAAATTAAAGTACTCATGACTGTTCTGGAAAGTGAAGCTTGGAAGGGTTTTGTATAGGTAGAAGAAAATTTCCTAGGTAACTATAAAGCACCAAATTATAAAGAAATTGTGCAAATCATGTTAACAAGCTGCAAGATTCTGGGAGCAAATATGAGTATAAAGTTACACTTTCTCCACAGTCACCTGGACAGATTTCCGGATAATTTAGGAAATTATAGTGACAAACAGGGAGAGCGCTTTAATCAGGATCTAAAAGTAATGGAGGAAAGGTATCATGGGTAGATACGACCGTCACATGATGACAGATTACTGCTGGTCTTTAAAAAGAGATTATCCCCTAAAAATTATAGAAGAAAATCTTATAAAAGGCGTTTCACTTAAGTATAACATGGGTTTTGGACATTTTTCTTTCTATTTATGTCGGTGCATACTAATTTTTAAAAAAAATTAACATTATAAATATATGTTATATTTTTTTCATATTTTCTGATTTTTGTAGTGTAAAATGAAAATAAAGATTTAAAAAACCAGAGCAAATCTTCCAAAATCATTGATAGTTTCATGAATTATGAGCATAAACATATCCAAAATTAATCTTATATCAAGGGCAACAAAACCACAGCTGACCAGTGTTATTTTTCTTGTCCTTTCTTTTGTAAGGTCTATAATATTCTTAATTATTAGTCCAAATATAATTAGAATTTTAAATGGATGAACTTAAAAAATGTAGTTTAAAAATTAATAATACCAGTATCTGTAGTATTACTTTTTAAAGATTAATTTGATAATCATTTGAGTTGGTGATTACTTGATGAAAATCCCTATTCATTAATTTGATAGTTATAAAACAAATTTTCCAGAGAATAAACTTATTAGAGCTGCTGAAATGATATATGCATGCCATATGGATATACAGATCTACTACTTGACCATAAAAAAATGACAAAAATGATCTATCTTCTTTGATAGCTGAGGTACATTGTATAAAAGAAAATATGCAATAATTTGAAACACTCTGTATAATTGGGAATTTGAATGACTGAATGTCAGATTTAAAAGACCATCCACTGTATAAAGGAAAAATACAACAATAGCCTAATTAGGGAAAATTGTACATTAATTAGTTTATGTGCTTGCACCACAAAATGTGTTGTGTGTATGTATGGGTGAGTGAGAAAAAAGCCAGGGAGAGAAAGAGACAAAAGAACAGTAGAGATAAACCAGAGAGCAATCCATCCACAAAATGAAACTGGATTGAAAGCTAAATTTAGAATGCACTTCATCTGAACTTTAGCTATCCAAAAATGCTTTGCTAATCTGTTTATTTATTGACAGAATGTAAAAGAGAATCTAATGAGAAGTTACAACATATATGTCAAGAAAAAAGAAACAAATAATATAAGTGTGTTGACCAGGAAGACCAAAGTTAATGTAACTGTCGAGTGCTACAAAATAGGCAACAATGCTTCAATGATAGGAAGTCACATACAGTACAGTTAGTTTTGAAGGTATAAATAAGGACTAGTGCAATGTGTTTCATTTGGAATAGTTACTGTTATGAATTATCCTACATGAAATATCTACATAATATTATGCTTAAGGAAGTAATGTAATTATTCTTCTGCAAACATTCTCACATTTAACAGAGAATAAGCTGCATAATAACATATAATATACTTTTAATATGCAGTAACAAACAAGTTGAGCTAAAATTGTTTTATATTATTTTAACTAACTAACTAACTGGCACTATTGAACCTGTAGGTTCATGGCAGCATGGACATAACCTCTCCATACATCCCTATTCTGAGCTAATGCTTTCCAATCATCCCCTGTATAATCCACCTCCCTCAAATCATAGTTAATGTTATTCTCCCACCTCTTCTTGGTCTACCAACTGGGCATTTTCCCTCTGGTTTTCCTACAAGAAGCTTCCATGCATGTCTTTCGTTTCCCATTCGTGCCACATGTCCTATCCATCACAGTCTACAAGATTTAACTGTTATTATATCTGGCTTCCTATAAAGACCATGTAGTTCACTGTTATGTAGTCTTCTCTATTCACCTGTCTGTTCATCTCTCTTTGGTCCAAAAATTTTCCCAAGAAATTTATTCTCAAATACTCGTAACCTCCTTTCCTCCCTTAAAGTAAGAGTCCATGTTTTGCATCTGTATAATATAACTGGGTAGAATAATAGTTTTATATATATTCAGTTTAACTTTTTTGAAAGGAGTCGGGACATCAAGAGTCTCTGTAATGCATAATAGCACGCATTTCCAGAATTGAGCCTATGTTTAATTTCTTTGGTCCCGTGCCGTAGCCGAATGGTTAAGGCAGGAAGCCTTGGCGCAGAGCTACGGGACTTGAGCTGGTTCGAGTCTCCATGGGGGAAGAAATTTTCTCATGGTATTTCAGCCAGTATGGGACCAGTGCCCACCCAGCATCGTGATGCATTTGGGTAGCTACAATAAGTAGCGGCTCCAGGTTGAGAAAACCAGCTATAATGGCTGGGGGACTCGACATGCTGACCACATGTCACCCCTACACTGGCTGATTATCATCTACCTCTGTGATTGACACATGTGGATGTGAGGCCAGCAGCCGGCTGGTAGGCTAAGGGCCTTGTAGGCCTGTCGCGCCAGGAGTTTTTTTAATTTCTTTGTGTAATTCATTCTTATTTGTGATTATTGTTCCTAGGTATTTGAATTCAGCCACTTCCTCAAAATTTCCCTCATTTGTCATTAGCTGTCCATTTCCATTATATAATGTATTTCTATGTGTGACCATATATTTAGTTTTATTGATATTTTTACTTCCAGTCCCAATTTCCTAGTGTTACTCAATAGTGTGTGTGTGTGTGTTGGCCTTTAGTATCTCCTCGCTATCACCCAATAGTACTACATCATTATATATTAATTATACTCATAATAGATACATTCATTCAGAATTGTTTAATAGTAATAAATAATATATTTGTAATCAAAATGATAGTGGGAAGTAACACTATGAGGTATTTTCAATTTATAAATGAGTTGGATTTATATTTTTAATATGCATCCTCCACTTTATGTTAGATGGTTACATCCTTGCTTTCTAACTAGGAAGTCTGTGTTCAATACCTGGAAGGATTGAAAATTTTATGATTAAAACTTTCAATCTTAAGACTAGGAAGGATGGTGGTGTACAATTTTTAATTGATCCGTTGTGCACTAGATGCCTGGATTAAATTCCAAACATCACTGCAGTATATATGTTGAGAAGACATGTAGTACTGATGATAGCAATTTGTCATATAGATATGCTAATTCTGGCTGTCTACTTGGTGCTTTTCGACACAAGTATGCTATGTGACAACACCAAGTTCACATTCTCCCTTCTTTTCATCATCATCCCTCATACATATAGTTACACTACACATAAACATTCACTCATCCTACACTCTGTACACATCCCTAATGTAATGTGGTACATGATATTGAAAGCAGGCCACATTACTGGAAACTTTCTGTCTAATGCAGAAACTGAAGTACTAAGAGTGTAGTGGGTGGCATTGGAATTAATATGCAGTAACAAACAAAATTGGGCTAACATTGTTTTATTTTATACATTAATTATTTTATGATATATTTATGGAATGTTGAACTCAGTACTTTGGAATAGAAATATAATACACAGAACGAAGAAAACTATATTTCAAGTTATGTTACAAAGCATTGGTCCAAAATCTGGACAGTAAGAAGAAAACAAGCCAACAAGTTGTTAGCAGTAGAAATGGATTTTTGGAGGCGATTGACAAGAATTTCAAGAAGGGATAAGGTCAGAAACAGTACAATAAGGGAAATTATGCAAGTTGAAAAAACATATTACAAAAAAAGAAGAAAAACGTTTGAAATGGTATGGACACCTCATAAGAATGGAAGAAGAGAGAATACCAAAGAAGATCCTTAATTGGAAAGCTAATTGAAGAAGTGGAAGAGGCAGGCTAGAGAATGATGGATGGATGGATGGATGGATGGAGTGAAGAGAAGTACGAAAGCTAGAGATTTGAGGGAAGAAGATGCTTTAGACAGGAACTTCTGGTGACAAATCACTTTGGGTTGAAGGAGAAACACTGTATTGTGGAATATTCCTAAATAAAAAAAAAAAATGTTATATTTAAATTAATTTTATTTATAAAAAATATTTATCGGGTGGATGAGATATCTTCATCCCAGTTTTATCTTTTTATACACCAAGAATTAAAAATTATGAGTTACCATGAAATACACTATGAAATAAACTAATTATCATTGTCATAAGTAATGTCATGAGTGAATTTATCTAGAGGATTTGGAAATCAAAAGTTGCATTAGTTAGGACTATTTAATGAATAAAATTAATCTGTTTATTCAGAAATCATTATTTAAATATCCATCCATCCATAGTAATTCTGCCCGGAGGCACATCCTTCATTGCAATCATAGCATTTTCATGCTATGCTTGCAGCTTTACTAGGGAATTGTAGGCGTGGTAGCTTCCCGTTGCTTTCCACACCGGTGAAGGATGATGATGATGATAAGGATGATGATGGCCATGTGATTTTGGGGACCGTTTGGGCCTTACAGATTTCCTGACATTTGTCTTACAGATGAGGAAAAACCCTGATTAAACCTCACCCAGGAAAACTGCCCCAACCGGGAATCGAACCCGGGCCCACTGCGTGACAAGGCAGCACCCTACCTTGAGACCACAGCGGTGGACTATTTAAATATAGTTACCGGTATTTAAAAATACTTATATATTTGATGTAAATGGCAATGTTTGAAAACAAATCAGAAATGTGTGGTTATGTTTCATTTGTTTATTCACTGCAACTTGATCATATTATTTATTGCTAAATAGGATTGCAATATTGTAAGGATGCACCCTAGTAGAGAAAAAATTAAACACATCAAACTGTATATTATAACCAACATTATAGGTTATTAATTTAATTTTTTTAGTAGACGACTCAGTAAAATAATTATTTAAAAAAAATTATTGACGACAATTATCAAAAGTGTAGTTTGAAGGAATTTGTTCATTATTTGCTATATTCAATGTATTTGATGGAGAGTCATCACTGCAAAATAATGCTCTGACCTATACAGAATATCATAAAGGAGAAACTTTCTTTCTCACAAAAGCAGGAGCTGGTAAAAAGATTTTGATAAAGAGCGAGGTGAAACACAACTGTCATTGGTTGTAAAACAAAATTCATTGAAACATGATTGGTCATTGACTCTCAATTGAGGCATATGTTGTATATGGTAAATTGCTCTGTCCTACAATATCAATATTTTATTTTTTATGACACAGAAAAAAAAACTGTCAATATTTATAGCTAGATAACTAATTTTTCACAATTTTGGAGATATCTCTCTTTACTCACCCACCCTAGATGGAGATATATATCTTTACATACCAACCCAAGATTTAATTCTACAATGAAACTAGTTTGGCCATCCTCATTAAACTAATAATGAATTAGATTCATTCATCGAACTGATTATTTGTTATAACAAATGGGCCAGAACCAAGCGACTTGGCTCACATGGTAGTGCTTTTAAGTTTTAATCTTAGAGCTGACTAATATTATGGTGGGATTTCATTAGCACCAGCCATTCAACATTAATCTTCATTTTATATAATATCATTAAAATTAAGCCAGTAAACTTCTACAGAAAACAAATCCCTACACACACATACCAGTTGCCCAAAAACAATAAAAAACTTAATATATGATAATGGAAATACACGAAAGATATGTAAACCATCTAACAATAACTTTCTCAGCTGGTAGCAAATGTTCTAATGAACTGAACGTGACATATTACATCATATTCATTAGTTATATCACCAGCACATGCATTTCAACTGACAAACACTCCATCATTCATGTTCAATAGTTATGGTAGAATCTAATAAAACACAGAGCAGAGAGGTGAAGGAGAAAATTAAAATAGGCTTAACTCTGGAAATGCATGCTATTATGCATTCAACAGACATTTGTCATCCTAAATTCTGAAAAAAAGTTAAACTAAAAGTATAGGCCTATATAACGGCACTATTCTTCTAGTTATATTATATGGATGCAAAATATGGCCTCATGCTTTTAGGGAGAAGAAAATATTAGGAGTCTTTATAATAAAGTTCTTATAGTCCAAGATCCGGCTGTAAGATTACTATGTTCATCGAGTGTATGAACAAAATCAATTTTTTTCATAAAATTGTGAATGACTGAATACATTTTTGCTGAGTTGCCTATTAAAATTCAGCCACCAATATGTTTAATTAAAATATCATTAATTTATTTATTCAAAATAATTTGATTCACCTGTTATTAAAATAAATTATAATCCAGTTCGTAGAAATCAATCTATAGAGCTTGAAGAGTTTTGGTTGCCATTGCAAACTTGGCCATAAACCTCCCCGCAGCTACAGCAGGCTCTAACTCCAATCAGTAATAAAATGGCAGTAAGTACGTATTTATTGTTTTATATTGTTTCAAATAAAGTTCCGTTCATTTAAAATGCAGTGATTTGTTTCATATAATGTATATTAACACTAATTTTTGACATTGTACATAGTATATGTGAAGGGCAGTGGTTTTACTTCCCGCTGCGAGGAGGTCACGGCCAAGTTTGCAATGGCAACCAAAACTTTTGAAGTTCTATATTGATTTCTGCAAACTGGATTATAATTTATTTTAATAACAAGTGGATCAAATTATTTCAAATAAATTAATCAATTATATTTTAATTAAACATACTGGTGGCCAAATTTTAATAGGCAACTCGGCAAAAATGTATTCAGTCATTCGCAATTTTATGAAAAAAATGATTTTGTTCATACACTCGATGAACGTAGTAATCTTGCAGCCAGATCTTGGACTATTAGGAAAAATTTCAGACTGCAGATAGAGACAGACACACAGGTGAATAGAGAAAAGTACATTACAGTGAGCTAAATGATCTTAATAAGAATAGTTAAAGTCCCATAGACTCTGATGGGCAGGAAATGCGACATGAATGGGAAATGAAAGATGGGCATGGAAATTACTTGCAGGAAAACCAGAGGAAAAGTACCCAGTAGGTAGGCCAAGAATGAGATGGAGAATAAAATTAACCATGATTCGAGGAGGTGAATTATTCAGGAAATGATTGGATAGGCCTAATGTTGGCTCAGGATACAGATTATGGAAAACTTATGTCCATGTGGCCATGAACTCTGGGTTCAACAGTGGCAGAGAATTAGTTAATTAGGTAGAATGTAATAACATTATTTGGTAGCAAAATACTAAAATTTAACATTAATTTTTAATACATTCATGTTTTGAGTATAGCTGTTGTCTATTTATAAACTATGACAAACGGCAACAAGTGCTACATGTGTGGAAATGTTGCCAGGTAAGTTATATGCTTTACATATCCGAGGGTTCTTTAATACACCATATGGTATTAAACATCTTTCAACTTTATTCTAAAGAAAGGCACATGCATGAATATTCTTCACCTCAAAAGTTACATCAACATGAACACAAGAACCTGAGTTCCAGACAGGTGCACTATTTCTTGACCGTTAACGACTCTTTAAGATATTGTACATTCATCTAAACATAATTTTTGGAGATAAAAAAAATATGTAGATCAATAATTTATAATGAAACTGTAATGATTGACTTGAAGAAGAAAAATTAGTTTTATATCCCAATTTTAAAAAATAAATACACTTGCAGAATTTAATGATGAGATTAAATTTTGTTTTTCTAAAACTTAAAATAACATGCAGTTGTTAGGTTTTCTAGCCATCTAAGGCATTATCTTGTGCTTTTAGATTGGCCAAGGGAAAACCTGAAATTAATTTAGGTGCTATGAAGATATATAGCAAAATTACCTTATATTTGCTATGCATAATTCTGGCACCAATGCCCTAATCATATGTGCAATATTAGGATTTTCTATGTTTCTCTTATTTTAACTTTTAAAAATAAAATTATACCTATATTGAATTTAATAAATGTTCAACATGGCAACAAAATCAGATTATTGGCTATTTTCTTCACAATAGATAATAAATAAACAAATTTTCTATTTTGGTATATAAATTAGGTGAATCTGGTCATCTTACCTCATAAATCTTCTTGTTTTATTTGATATGATTCAATATGTTGTCCATACCATCAGACTGTTGATTTTTATGTTGTTGGCCTGGATGTCGACTCCCACTCCATCTTCTGGTTCACCAAAGAAATTGTGAATCAAATATTTTTCCCCAGGAATTTCAAAATTCAAAATAGAATTATGAATTTTGAAATTCCCGGCGGAAAAGACTTGATTCGCAAGTTCTTTGGTCAACCAGAAGATGGAGTGTGAGGCAACATCCAGAGTTGATAACATAACAAATCAAATGTTTGGACAATCAGACAATGGTATGGACAACATATCAAAACAGTTCAAATGAAGATTTATGAGGTAAGATGACCAAATTCACTTATTTATTAAGACTCCTGGCGCGACAGGCCTACAAGGCCCTTAGCCTACCAGCCGGCTGCTGGCCTCACATCCACATGTGTCAATCACAGAGGTAGGTGATCATCCAGCCAGTGTAGGGGTGACATGTGGTCAGCATGTCGAGTCCCCCAGCCGTTATAGCTGGTTTCCTCAACCTGGAGCCGCTACTTATTGTAGCTACCCAAATGCATCACGATGCTGGGTGGGCACCGGTCCCATACTGGCCGAAATACCATGAGAAAATTTCTTCCCCCATAGAGACTCGAACCAGCGTAAGTCCCGTAGCTCTGCGCCAAGGCTTCCTGCCTTAACCACTCCGCTACGGCGCAGGACTATTTATTAAGAAGAACCTCATAATGTTACTTCCTATCGTAATTTTTTAATTCCTATTTTGGGTTTGCCAATGGGAAATTCCTATGAATGTTGTTAATTTTTTTTAGATATTTTTCATGAATTATCAAATTGTAGTGTACCAATTGTACTATCCATCCATAATAATTCTGCCCAAAGGCAGGTCCTTCCTTCACTGCAATCATAGCGTTTTCATGTCATGCTTGCAGTTTTACTAGGGAATTGTAGGTGTGGTAGCTTCCCATTGCTTTCCACACTGGTGAAGGATGATGATGATGGCCATATGATATCAGGGACAGTTTGGGCCTTAAAGTTTTCCTGATTTTGTCTTACAGGTAAGGAAAAACCCTGATAAAAACCTCACCCAGGAAAACTGCCCCAACCGGGGATCGAACCCAGGCCCGCTGCGTGACAAGGCAGCACACTACCTCAAGACCACAGCGGTGGACAAGTATCTTTAAATTAAAAGACAATATAACATATTGATTTTATAGTTTTTTAAGTTTTAAATTATTAGTGGGCTAATGCAGTCCATAGTCTTAACCGAAATAACGTAGTTTTTAATATTTTCTAATAGATTTTTTGAAGTTTCCAAGTTGTGGAAATTATTTACAAAAATTAATAGATCTGCATGTTCTATGAAGAAGAGATCTCTGAGGGACATAAATGGAAAAGTCAACACAGTTTTGAGGCCAATTAAAGAGTTCAAGACTGGAATCGAATCCAAAGCTAGTTTGAACATGAAACAATCTTGAACTCTTCACAGCATGAAAATAAGCTAACAAGGGAAACTGCATCACCAACCAAACAAATAATGATTTTTTTTATGAATTGGTTATTTATAACCAATTCATAAAGGCCACATGACTACTTTTAAAAAAAATTTAGTTATGACTGCAATCACATGCTTCTTAGGTTCTAGCACCGTTTACTGAAGAAAGGGAATACGTATGTGTATTACACTGAGTGTTACAGTGTAAAGAAAGTTTCTGTTTGATAATGAAAGGGCTCATGTCCAGTATATGTGATCTATCAAAATCAAACTCTCTTATTTTCCTATAATTATTTGCATGATGAACAATACAAAATCTCAAGATTCTATTCTTTATTTACAAAATGACGAGTCTTGTGGATAAAAGCATAAAGGTAGTATCAGTAAATCTAAAAAAAGAACCAGAAACACAGAAAACTCTAAACTGGAGGAAATAAAAAGGGAAATGAGTATACAAATTACAAAGGACAACATATTTCCAAGAAATAAATTAATATTACATAGCTAACTGAAGCTTTAACTCTGTAATTAATCAATCACATGTCTTCTTGATTTTGAAAAGCAACACAAAGTTGTATTGTAAATGATGTTTCACTACTCTGAGGCAAAAGAGAATAAGAGGAAATTAAAGAAAGAAGTTTGTGCTTGGTAAGAAAGGAGGGCCTAGATAGCTCTAATGGTAGAGTGTCAGTGCGTCAAGCTGAAGGTCCGAGGTTCAAGTCCTGGTTCAGACAGAAATTTTTCTCTTTATCATTAATCAGAAAATCTACTTTTAAATTTCACAGTATTCAATGATGGTCCCTATAAATAATTCCAATACTATTTGTAAATAGTTTACATAACCAGATTCTAAATCTAGGGCACTTATCTGCCAAAATAGTTAATAATATTCAATAATTAAAAATTATTTCTCATACTTGGTCCTTTCGTACTAAATTTAAACCTAGTAGAAGTAACTACATGAATTTCATCGGTCTACCATCAGATGGATAAAGAAGCAGTGTATCACAGAAACAGAACAACAGTTATGAAAGATGATGAAATAATTACTCTGAAACTGGTCTAAAAAGATGACAAAATATGAAGTGCAACGTATGTTAATGATTTCAAGCTACCTGAAAGTAAACCATATTATGGAAAAATCCCAATAAATAAAAAGAAAGTGGAAGATGTCAGCGAAGTTATGCAGTATGTACTTCCTGTATATCTTTAAATGTATGAAGAAATTCTCCATGGCCAATAGAAGAAGGAAACAATGCAGATGACTGAAAACTTCAGAAGGGGTGTTTAATGAAAAAAGTTATTTTCCTTTTCAATTACTTAATTTTAGAAATAAGAGATATTGTATAGTCTGACAATATAATGTTCTTTACAGTATAAATCTTAAGAATTTGTTGGTAAATAATGGTTACCTCACATTAAAAATAAAAGTTTATTTTAGTATATTTTACTCACTGTTTATTATTAAAAGGGCAAAAGTTCATTTTTTTTACAATGAAGTGTTAGTTGTGTTACCATTAGTTTATGCATGTAAATGTAACTTTAATCATCTGTCATCAAATAAAATATATATAAATAAGATAAAAAGTACCACTTGCAAAATAAACACTTATTTCTTCTCCTAAAAAGTTGGCAAAATTGACATTTAAAAAATAACTAATTCATTATAACAATACCCAAAAAAAAGTTTTTTAAGTATGAAGTTGAATATGTGCATAATTTAGTTCTTTACTGGAAAGACTGTAGGAAGTAGTAAGTAAGATATCAATCTCTTTAAAGAGAGAATGTTGTTGGTTTCGTAATTATTGAGTATAAATATATGTTTTCGGACCCAAAGGTAACAATTTCAGATGAGGAAAACTTGAGTATATTTCTTAATAACTTAACAAGAGTAATAATACATATATTGACACTGACAAAACCATGTATTTATTATAAAAACACTAACTGTAAAATTAAACACTAAAAGTAATAATTAAAACATGATTTTTCAGTTGGCTCTGAAGTTTGATTTTGTCCTGAAAACTTGCAAATTTGTATACATCTATTTTGACAAATTACTACAGATATAATCCTATAAACTTCCTTCGTTTCTTGTTAACATTTTAATTAAAAAATCATATTTGCATAATGCTCTTAAAAAATCCAGTTTAAATGACCTAGCTAAAACTAGCCTAAATGATGCATACATTTTTTTTTAATTATCACTTTCATAATTATTGGATTGTATCATGCCTTGACTGTGCAATTGTTTTCTTATCTTCATAAACTTAATATATGTGAAAAGAGTACTTCACTTTCTTGAGCAATAAGGCCAATACTGATATGTGTTATCATTTCTGTGTACATCTAAGTGGAAAGTATGTACAGAAATGGAATTTGTAACCTAATAAATTAAACATTTAAAAACAAATTTTTTAAATCTATAAAAATTACACTAATTTGTGTTTTCTCTTTATTTTTTTTATTCTAGTCACAAACATGTTATATTTACTACAACAGAAGTGATTATTGTAAATTACTAACATATTTTCGAGAGATTATAGCAATTAATCTTTAATTTTTAAGAAAAAATATTCTCCTAAATCGGGATTTGAACCCAACCTCTATGGTTATGTACACCAGAGCTCTTCCATTTGAGCTATTAGGCTTCCAATTTATTTGCAGTATCTATAGTCATACGATTTGCACAAGCGACAAAGCAGTGAACTATTAGGCTTCCGATTTATTTGTAGTATCTCTAGTAATACGATACCCACGAGCGAGAAAGCAGTGAACATTCGTTTCACTAACATCATCTAGTGGCCTCTTAAACAAGACTTTTAGATGGGAATTAACACTACATTTATAGCAAGCAAAGCTTAAATTTTATGTTTAATATTAAATTTATCACTTTCACCGAACAAAAAATTATTATTTTCTTTATTCAATGCCCCAGGTTGTCATTTTGACATTTTTGGTGTTCTCTCCTGACATTGGCATAATTTGTAATTCACTTCTGAGGTTAGGGTGCCTGGAAGGTAAGGTTACAGCTGCCCCGATTATATGATAGGTGGTGATGATGATTATGATCGTGGTGCGCCAGGAGAGTCCTTAATCTAAGGCAAATATGAATGATGATGATTATGATGGCCAGATGATGTTCAGGGATCGTTTGGGCCATAAAGTTTCCTGACATTTGTCTTATAAGTGAGGAAAAAACTCAAAAAAACCTCACTCAGGAAACTTATCCCAACCAAGGATTGAACCTGGGCCCACTGGATGCTACCTCGAAACCTTTAAATGGACATTAAATTTGAAGAGAAAAATATATGTGCCTAAATTGAAATTTGAACCCAATTTAGGTATATATTTTTCTCTTCAAATTTAACTTGTCATTCGATGAGAAGTGATAAATTTAATATTGAACATTAAATTAATCTTTACTGAAACACAAAAAAAAAAGATTATTTTTTTATCAAGATTTAAAATTCCAAACAAATTACCAAAATACCTTGTTGTAATGCTGATATAAGAATACCAATATCCACTTTGAAAAAAGTCTGACACAGGAACTACATAAACTAAGCAAATTCCTTAGCAAGTCGAATTTATGATCTAATTTTATTGGTTTACAGAGTATATCTTTCTTCGTTAATTAAATCATTTGTATTCAGTTCAATTGCAAAGAAACAGAAATTTCAGTCACTTCCAATGATCTGATTTTGCTGGTTTTTCAGAGGGTCTTTCTTTTTATAACTAAATAGTATATACACTAAGTTTTGACCAATATCATTTGTATAATGTTTGCTTTATATCAGTAGACCATGTAGGCTAAGCCTATTATTATGTATATTCATGTGTAGGCTTTGTCTATTGTTGTGTATTTATGTTTCATGTGTAAAATTATTCTATATGTATTTTAAATATGAATATGAAAAGATATTAAGGATGAAACGAATTGGGTAATGAAATTCTAACCCAGAATTTGCCTTGATAACCGAGAGATAAAAACTGTCAGATTGATTGACCACAGGATTTCAACTCAAGAACTCATTAGTCTTAAATATCTGAACCAACTCATTCTGTGCTAAAGAATAAAAACAGTTCTCACTAAAATTTCAGCTTTCAGATTAACCCCCCTCCAAATGGTTTGATTTTGCTGATTAATTACCTTTTTTTTTATTTGAAGAGAAAAATATATGCCTAGATTGAGATTTGGACCCAATGTCTCTTTTCTTATTCAAATATTTTGTTGAGAGAAAACAAACATGGTATCCAATTTTGCTGGTTCTTGAACTCAATTTTACTTTTCTTAATTGAGTGTTATATGTCAAGTTTGGTTCCAAAAAAAAAAACAAAAACTGCAGCTGCTAGAGCATTAACATGCACACACACACACACACACACACACACACACACACACACACATACAAATATATAGACAGTAGACAATGAAAACCTTGTAACTCCCTCAGTCATTGAAAACCACATAACTCCAGTAGCCAGCACAGAAATATGTGATGCATAACCCGTTGAGAACATGGACTTCAAATTTATTAATAACTTGACTTGTGATCTGTAGTAAAATATGTAGGAACTATTGCTGTATCAATTTTCATAATTATTTAAAACAGTTATCTGTTTTTCCAGTAAAATTTACCAAAATGGAGTTATATATCATTAATCGAGTTGGTGTTTACTTGATGAAAATCCATATTAATAATAATAACTACGACCCTAAAATTATAGAATATTTAATTAAGAAAGTTCATTACAAAAAAAGCAATTAACAAAGTTTTTCCTTTACCCAAAGAAAACATAAAGAAATATGTCGTAATGTCATACATAGGCCCACTTTCAAATAAAATATCTAAACACTTTAAAAAGTTGAACATTAATGTGGCATTTAAAACTAATAAAACTTTACAAAATATAATAAAAAACAATAAAACCAAAATAAAAAAAGAAAAATTATCAGGTGTATATAAATTGAAGTGTGGCACATGTGACAATGTCTACATAGGACAAACTGGTAGACCTTTTATCTCTCGGATAAAGGAACACATGAGAGCATATAACAGAAATTTAGAATATTTAAAATATGCTAACCACCTATTCCAATTTAATCATTGTTTCGATCCAAATTTTGAAATTTTACATGTTTGTGAAAAGGGTAAGAAGTTAGATCTTTTGGAGGCTGTAGAAATTAATAAATTTAAAAGTAGTGTCAAACTGTTAAATTCTCAACTTGATTTGAATGAATCCCCTTTGTTAAATTAAAAAATTTAAATAAATATTGTTGTATTGTTGCTTAGATCAGTTGGAACACAATTCATAATTTAACATGTCTGAAGAAGGTACAGTGTACCGAAACAGCTGTCACTGAATTATATAATAAATATGAAAATCAAATAAAACTATGTTTTTATTTTTATTTATATATCATTACCCAACCATCGATATAATTTTTTTTCATGGTGAATTTTGATGTCTAGTAAGTTGGATCAATTAATTTGAAAGAAAATGTTTCAAGAATCTTTTCATAGATACAAGTTCAATAGCTACATTTCTTCAGATTCGGCTAAAAGAAACAATTATCTTTAGATTAGACTACCAAAATATGAAATATTTACAATAATTGGTGAGAAAAACATACATAAAGATAAAGAAACAGTATGATGAAATAAGTAAATGTATCTAGAGTTAAGGAAGTAAGCAGGAGCTATCTGAAATGTGTAGATTTTTATGTCAAGCACAACTGTCCAGATATAGCTACATAATGTAGCTTTCACAGATACTGTAAATAACGTATTTCATTCAAACTGATTTTTGTGGAATTATGCATTGAAAGAATTCCTTTATCTGCTTCCGAGTATAAAATCAGCTCAATTCCTAGTAACATATCTACAAGCCTCTATAACATACTTATAAAGGATCTTATTTTAATGTTACCCACTACCCTAACACAAAAGAAAAGAATCATCACCATCTGATGACAATTCAACACATTCATATGATAAAATTACAAATATGGGCAGATAATAAAACATGCATAAGTTTGTATTTTCTATCAATTATTATATTAAAATTAATCAAGAAACTCCCACTAGTGAGCACCCATGTCACCTTGTGGGACATATGGGATATATAGATAGATGGACGTGCTTAGAATAATGTATGTTCATCTTAATATTTGCAGAAATGTCCTGTAATATCTGTACATTTCTGAGTTGGTACAGCAGGCTTTATTTTATAAACATATTAATTAAATTTAATAATAATATTAATAAGACTAGCTTCATAGTCTTGTGATCAGAGTTTCTGACTACAGTTCATAAGGTCCAAGGTTTGATTCCTCCATAGACTATAGGATTTTTTTCCAATAATCATATCATGGTTTGGAATTTAGACTAAGTTTATGTTTAAGGACCCTCCTGGTCCTTTATTATCGTTTATCAGTTATCACCCATCCACCGTTGTGATCTTGAGGTAGCATGCTGCCTTGTCACGCAGTGGGCCCGGGTTCGATTCCCGGTCGGGACAGGCTCCTGGGTGAGGTTTTTTTCGGGGCTTTTCCTCACCTGTAAGACAAATGTCAGGAAGCTTAGGACCCAACGGTCCCCAAAAATCATCAGGCCATCATCATCATCATCCTTCACCGATGTGGAAACCAACAGGAAGCTACCACACCTATAATTCCCTAGTAAAGCTGCAAAGCATAGCATGAAAATGTTATGATTGCAGTGAAAGACCTGCCCTTGGGCAGAATTACTATGGATGGATGGATGGATGGATGAATGGATTTATCACCCATCACATCATGACAAAACATAACTATGCCTTCCAGGCGCCCCAAACTCAGAAGTGGGTTAAAACGTTGCCAGTGCCAGAAATGTCATAAGACAACCTGGTGGCACTGAATTAAAAAAATAAAATAATAATATAACAATGGGATATTTAACATATGAATAATCTGAAAATGAACAAAATAGACTTACAGGGAAGACTACACACACACACACACACACACACACACACACACAGATAAGGAGTTTAATATGGCTTGTAAAATGTATTTAAGGGAGGTGTTTTGGGATTCTGAAGACTGGATAATCTTGCCTTGAACAGAAATTAATGTTGAGCATATGTAAATTTGGACAGCTTCTGTGGTATAATATAGCATACCAGGCTTCCTGGGTTTTCTTTGTGATATGGTCTAAATTCAGCCTCATCAAGTCAACTGAGTAACAATTTGAACTGAGAAGTAGCAAAATCTAGTTAAGAAAACTGAAACTAAGATTCAGTGACTGTGTTACAGTGACCATCGATCCTGTATTGTCATTTGTAGTCAATGACACTAACCACTTCAGCTGGTCTAAATTTTTCGGACCTGTTATGCCAGAATTTATTAATTTTTATATAAAATTAACAATCTAGTTCTGGGAATCGCATAACCAAGTAATTAACAAATAATGTTATTAAAATTAAAAGCTCAGAGTTGCAGATTTTTTTCACTCTTTACTAAATTCAGAAATGTAAATTTTATGTTTTGAATTTGAAAACAATTTAATCTACAAGTAATTTAAAATACTCTAGAGAAGTAAGGTGCAGTGCAATATAAAATGTTTATACAGCTTGTGGTTATGTCAGTGACCTTGATAAAGCAATTATACATAAATATGTGACTCATACTATGACAAGATTAAGATACAGTATTATCTGAGAACTCATTCAGATTTACTGTGCTTAGTATATGATATTTATGCTGAATAATTATTTTGAAACACTTTGTGCAATAATATTTTATAACTAACAGTCAAAATAGCCCGTGGTGGAGTAGGGATTGTGTTCCTTGCCTCTGGTCCCAAGAGTCATGGGTTCAAACCTGCCTGGAGTCAATAGATTTTTAGGATGGAAGAACTCGAGGTGCAAGTCCTGCAGAAGAGACTTTTAAACCGTGGAGCCTGAGTCTGAAGATTATCAGGCTTGTAAAAGAATATTAAGCCTGAATAAAGAGGCAAAATTTATGACCATCATCCTAGTAATACTTTATTTGCCTAATAGATGTCTCACTGAGTCGGTAATGTTGATCGCAAACCATTAAAAGACATATTGTCGGTTTGGAAGAAGACTGTCACAACTCAAAATAATTCATTTTTACGTTTTCACAATGAAACAAATGTAATTTGTCTATATTTTTATGTGGAAGAGAGTTACAATTTGTAATTCTTACTGTGCCTGCTAAATGACGGAAGTGACGGTATATGTTTTTGACAAGTCGACAACTTTATTCTGAGCAAGAGAGTCACATGTCAGTTGTGTCTCTACTGTTGCCGACTTAAAAAAACTAGTTATAGAGATAGGCGTCAATAATACATAAAAAAACTCTGCAGGTGAAGTAGTTAAAATCACAGACATGAAAATATGTATGATAAAGAAGGAGCAGGTTGGAAAAATCTTCTATAAAAATTCTTACCCTCAGGAGGAATTCTATACTGTAAATATTGTGAACTCAAGGCTCCAGAAAACAGACTTTAATTTTCTTAAACTAAATAGAGCTTATAAACAGAAATTACCTATTTCAGAAACAAAGAAGAATGGAATGCTCACCTTGATAGATAAAAAATTTCTTCCCCGATATTATTATAAGTTTTATAAAAATGTATAATGTATGATAATGTTATTCTCGCAAGTTTTTGTTTACTTAAAATAGGGTCTTCATTTTATATCCTTGATAGATAATAAGTTGTTCCTAGATATTATGACTTTTATACAAATTTATAATAATGTATGGTAAAGTTGTTCTCGAAAATTTTTTCTTTACTTAAAATAAGGTTGTCATTTTGTATTCATGGTACATGAAAATGTCGTTATTGACATTATTGTGTTTTACAAAAATTACGATTGAGTATATGTAGTTGTTCTGACAAAAGTATAAAGTTTTAATTTTGTATCTTTAAATTTATTTCAGAAGCAACCAAATAACCCTTACTTAATACATTGGTGACGGGCCACGGAGATCTCCGTGTTTAAATGGCCAGCGCTAGACGACCGGCACCGGAGATTTCCGTTTTCTATGGCTTCCCTGTCTCTTCGCTTTTGAATGAGGCATGGAATTTTGTTTCTTCTCATTGTGAAATAAATTTTAGTTGTTTTTGTACCCCTCTCTTCTCTTTTATGAAATTTCCAACTTTACAGAAAGAGTTGTTTCCAATTTTAAGACAGACGGCTGGTGAAATATGAAATTTTAGTGCCAGTAGTTAGGCGATATGTAACCTGTAAATATATGTTGCAGAGCAGAAAAATTAGAAGAAACTCTATTTTGCATTCTGGAGCCGAATTTATATCTGTGGCATCATGTCCACCAGGATAATTATTATAATAGTGTGGCTATAGCTGAAGATTTGTTCGAAAGAAAGACGAGAGTTTGTGAAACAATAAGGATTAACAGAGGGCTTCGAAAATCATTTGTGGAAGCAAGAAAT